>QLNU02015360.1:269161843-269231397 GCA_006491805.2 Dysdera silvatica
TTTTAATGCACAAAATATTTATTTACTGGGTTTCTGCCACTTACTGCCGCTTTTGTGACAAAAATTAGTTTCTGCCGTTGCAGTTCTAACCAGCGGTTTTAACCACCTTGGCAAAAACTTGCAAACCCTGGTTTACAACTGCCCTTGTACTTTCATATTATTTTAACATTAATACTATTTAGAGTCTAAGAAATATTACTGGGATACTGTCTTATTAGGAGTATAATAAGTATTACTATTAAGTTTGAGTGCACTTGATAGTATTCATAATTGACTGAACCTTAGTCAGCAGTAAAATGCCAAACATAGATCACTCATCATCCCAACGTTCAACATATTGATTATAAGATTAGCATTAGCTAATACTTGAAAATAAAAGTGACATGATTAAAATCACTATTTATCAAAAATTCACAATTTGATGATTGATAAAAGTTTATAATTAAATATAGAATATAATTTTCACATACGCAATTTTGTAATTCCAAAATGGGACACTTCTTTCCTTTGACTTTTAAAATAAGAAAAATCATGTGTTGAAAGCTGGAATCAAACAAGTAACCTGTGACTTATTGGACTGATTGCATTTTCTTGGCACAAGAACAGCAAAGGACATGTTGCATCGCTACCTAGTTTTCCAGGGAATCCAAACTTCTGCAGGACTATGCTGGGCATAAAAATAGCACATATTCTATGATACCACTGGAAGTCAAACTTAAGTGAACGATAGATGAAAGCGTTACCACTATGCCATCATAAGGCAGTGGATTTACATTTTTCTGAGTACCCCAAATTTTATAAGGCCTAAGGAACCAAGACCCAAGCTACAGTTAGTAAGTTTTTTTTATGGGGGGGGGAGAGGGACACAGTTGAGAGTCAAACCTAAATTAATGGCATAGTAAGTGAACGTGTTATCACTGCATCACCACACAGCTCTTATTGGATTGATATTCTAAGCACCTACTTATTCTATATGATCCTTCTGCATTTAAAGTACTCACAGGAAGTTTCCTTATTAAAGATAAATTAATCAGAAAACTTCTACCTACGGATTTACAACTTTCAAGTAAAACTCTGTTTTGGAGTCAAAGTATAAAAGATGTGAGCAGGAATTAATTTTTATGGTTACTAGACTACTGTTTGTCTCACACTTATATAAATAATAGATTAGATACTTTGACATGGTCAATTACGAACCCTAATAAATTAACTTTTTTTCTGTGTGTGAATTTTAAGGTACAAGAACAGCAAGTAATGGATTATTCATTTTTCTTTCAGAAATTTAGTTACACTACCCAAATTTGAATTTGATTACAATGTTCATATGCGATAACTACTTTTAAGTATTGTATCACAAAACACATGAAAGCTTGTCTTTTTTTTTTTACATTTGAGAGGAAATATTTCCACAGTGCACATTGAATAAATATTTGGCAACTAAATACACATTTTAATCTTACCGCATGAATAACTGAAGAGTTATCAAATTTTCTTCCCAAAAGAGACCATAAAACAGTAATTATTGCTCCAGCCAGTATGCTACTGGTTCCTAAACCTTAAAAAATTTTCTTTAATATACCAACAAATAGGACAAAAAAGTCATACTCTAAATATTTACAACACTTTCATTAAAGCAAAGAGCATTCAAAAACATTAATATGTATATTTAAATACTTTTTACCTTTAATTACACTCACCGGCATGCCAATTATACCCTAAAAAAGTGAACTTCATAGAATTAAAGATGCTGAAAATCCAAATCTGGCATTCAAATATTTTCATCAAGTACAATTTTTGTAGGTAAAGCTATGCACAAGAGTGGGTTGAACTCTCCATTTGGACAATAATACATAATTTTCTTATGACTTTTTTTATTACCCCCGAATTTCAACAAAAAACCTTCCCATTTTGAAATCGTGTGCATGAGCTGCTTGTAGGAGGATGTTTTATGAATATGTGTATGTATGGATTTTATTCATTTTCAAACTACTGTAAGCCTCAGTTTATTTGACCTACTTTAAATGGCGAAGAAGATAGTTCAATAGTAATACTTCATAACCTTTGATCAAAATTAAATTTTAAATGTGATTGGTTAACATTAAAAAACATGAGAAATTTGCAAGGTAAAGGCTTTGTGGTGACTCGTGTGAATAAGAAATCGCATACGAAGACCATCCATGGCATTTTATTTGACTCCATAGAGTAGATTTCAGAAGGCTAAGTATGATTTACGTTTGAGTGATGACGGTTGATGAGCTTGAGATGAAGCACCCAGTGGTAAATGGGAATTTATTGAAGGTTAATGGAATGTAGCATACAGGAGATTGATACATAGGTAACGTCTCACTGATGCACTGATGTTAAGTGCAGGCCACAGCAAAAGAGCAGGGTGAAGAAATATTAAGGGGTTTATCAGTTACATGATTGCAGTGTCGTGAGCAGTGACATATTCAACTGAAAGAGAGCCAGAATCATGTGTTCTCCATTTCAGAACTTTAGAGGAATGATTTTCAAAGTGTTGTGATTGGTCGGTCTGTTGGTGATGACACTAATTTGGGACTTTCTAGTGGCCAGCGGTCAGTGATCGGGGAGGGGGGGCTAGACATCAGACTTTCACAAGTGCTTGTAAGTTCATCGGTCCTAGCTGCCTATACATTTATTGTACGTCTCTTTTTCTCCAAAATTACACAAGCTCTAGTTTGAGCTGTAATTAATACGTGGGTGGCAAAAATTATAGTATAATAAATTTCCCCCACGAAAACTCACAAAATTCTCGCCCCGGAGGCTTTCTTGTGTTGACCATATTTGGCAATTGTGTTATCCCTGCGGAGGGTAATAATACCTTAACATCTTTACATACGGAGAAAGAGAGCGTTGTTTCCTGTCCTCATTCGTCTAGCGGTCCAAGACACTCCGGGCTAAACGGAGGGACCCTGGTTCGAATCCAGGATGGGGAAAGCGTCTCTTTTTCTCCAAAATTACATAAGCTCTAGTTTGAGCTGTAATTAATACATGGGTGGCAAAAATTATTGTATAACTATACATTTATTACACAATGAAATGGGATTTCTCGTTTGTGTGTGAGAGGATAATTTCTCATATGAAGTTGGCGGTATCGCTTTTCATGTACCACTGAAGAGTGGTACAGCTGTATTTACTGACCATGAGAAGTTTTTTGTCTGTAAGGTATGTGGGAAGGATGACCGCTCCAAGTTCAGAGCTTGCATTTACTAGGGACGTGCACAAGATGTAAGTAGTTGATTTTGACAAAAGTGGTATCACTGGAAAGGTCTAGTAACAGGTGGTAAAGTCAATGAAACTAACCGTCTCAATCCAATAGTTGAGAAGATATCGCTAAAATAAAACAAGGGAGTCAGCACTGCTGAGAAAGTAAAGTGCAGGGGCATATCCTCAATACAAAACACAAGCGTGTTAGTACGATATTTTAAACGCTTAATGTCCATGTTAAGGATGCTCCGTGACATCACCCGTTTTTCCCATGATAGTGTTGTGCAGTACAGAAATATGAAAAGCACAAATGTTGTGAATACCAGGAACACTGCAAGAATATCAAACTTTCACATTCACTACATGTTTTTTCTGTTAGCTAAAGCACACCTGCTTTACAGACTGAAAGCTTGGGATGCATGATTGCAATAATGATTTTCGAATGAATCATTGGATCTCGTCAAATGTATGGTCTAACATTTGATTGTGAAATAAGTGATACTTGTTGATAATACCTTCTTTTGCTAACTTAGTTTCTCAGCAGATTGTCTGATGAGTATGAGAATATTATATCATCCTCTTTACCATGTATTTATAATCATGAAAGGTTTAAACATCTAGTGGCTGTAAATATTTCGTTGGAGGCAGGAATATGGTTGGTTGAATTTTTGTGGTGCAAGG
The DNA here is from genome assembly GCA_006491805.2 of Dysdera silvatica. Classification (NCBI taxonomy): domain Eukaryota; kingdom Metazoa; phylum Arthropoda; class Arachnida; order Araneae; family Dysderidae; genus Dysdera; species Dysdera silvatica. The sequence goes on from QLNU02015360.1 coordinate 269,165,753, forward strand.
ACAGCAAGAGTCATTCTGCGCCAAACAAGGTAAGAACATGTACACAGTTATAAACAATAAAAAAATATAAAAAATAAATTAAAGCTAAAATGATGGCAGGAATGTGATTTCTATATTATCTCTGATTCTTTGTAATATTTCACTACCATTTTGGCCATTCCACTGATCCAGAATCAAAAGGACATGTTTTGTGATCTTCTTTTATATTTCAAAGTATTTTGCAATCAACTGCTTGCTGCTCTTACCAGACTTGGAACATATGACAAGAACATTGGAGTATTTCATAATTTCCAATCATTTAGCCACAACAGGCCCAAATTTGCTTTGAGGTTCGTGGGTGATTATTAACACTGGGGCAATTAACGTGCCAGAGGCACTGATGGTCAATTGAATTGCATATGAGTGCATTGTTTTTTGCTGGCTTTTGACAAAAACTGCAACATCCTTCGACCCTCTGATGTCAAAGTTCTTTCTGATACAAACTCATATACATAACCCTTCTGGTCAGTATTAAGAATGAAGTGTAGACTGTATTTTTTTCTTCTATTTATTTATTTTTTGCAGCTGGCTTAAGAACTGGTCAATGATTGGTTGGATAGATATTTAGGGGGAACATGTTTCCTGTGGTAACGATGTGGGTGACTCTGTAGCTACGGATGTTATGATCAACCTTGAAATGAACTGAACCATGAACTGATTAGATAATACAAAACTTTTCAACCCAATTTCCATGGCCTTCTGTATTGCTCATATTTTAAGATCTCTGCCATGGACTGCGATTTTGAGGTTTTATGGTGATGAATGAATTGTGACCATAAGTGAGAGCAAATTATTGTATACCCGGTAAATGTACTGTCACTCATTGCGACATACTCTCGCCATTGTCTGGTAACGTTATGCTGGGTAACCTAATTGGAGTACTTCCTCGCAGCTTTCAATTTATTTGTTTTGGCAGAACCATATGCTTCAATAGCCACTGTCATTACCTGGAGACGTTCATGTTTATTTATTATTTTGCTTTCTCTGGAAACTCATAGTAGGGATCGCTCTTTAATTGATTTCAACCCACAGTCACAGTAATTTCAATGTTAGCATAATCAAAGCATCTATTGTCTAGCAAATTCTGCATGATTTTGAAAAGTTGCCAACTAATTGCTTCTTCTACCTTTGTGACCTCTACCAACTGGTGGTGGTAAAAGTGGGATATCAAACAATGTGCTAGGTGCAGAGATGCAAAGTGAAAAAATCATTTTTGCATCACTTTCAGAGTAGCAAAAATCGAATTTTGGAGCAGAAAAAAAAGCAGCAGCTTGCAGCAATTTTGGAGCAGCAAAAAGTTAATATTGTAACATAAATAAAAATATTTGTTAAAAAAAAAAAAATCACAGAAATTTTGTAGCGTTTTGAATTTAGCGTAGAAATTTTGTAGCGTACGTTTTGATAGTCTTTTTTAATAATTGATTCACACAGTGAACTTTTACCATTTTCAAAAACAAATGTAATGAAAAATATACTAAACATCACTAACAAAATTATTCCATAAAATATTTAATGGTAAAAATAATAGTTATACAACAATATTTATACTAACAGATTATATATATAGTATGAGGGGTGATACATAAATTGTGAAAGGAATTACGATTACATATACGATAAAAATCTCTATATAAGCTGAGGAGATGCTGTACTATTGGATAGCAATGTTCTAAAAAATGCATGAAAGCCGCATCTACCATCAGCCTCTACACATCGATATACATCACAATGGGAAAATATATTGAAAATTGTAAAGTATTACTACTGAAAATGAACAAAATGTTTACTTCCAAGCCACTCGTTGACAAAATTTTGTTTGGTTAAAATGTTGGAGTCGACTAATTTTTAAATGAAGTTACAGCAATGCAATTGTGGAAAAAAAAAAGATCAATTACTTTGCATGTGGAATAATGAAGTTAGACATAAATGTCACACAAAAGATGCAAATAAATGAAAATCAGAAGTTATTTTGTAAAAAAAAAAAATCAATCATGAAAAATTAAAATAGATGAAAAAACCTGCAACTTTGAAAATTATCTGGCAATCCATCAAACTAGTTCAATGGGATTAAAAAGTAGTGGAAGTGGCAATGCTTGTATTGTTGGCAACTAGGAAATTGGAATTTAAGATTTTGAGTTACGATCAAAATTGCAGGGTCCCAATCAGATACAGCAACTACTATAGTTTGTATACAGTCACTTCTAGGAAATATCCATGGTTTAAGAGAGAGAGTCTCTGCGGGCATGCGCATTATGTTAACATTTTCCCATTGTGGTGTCCTACTCCTTCCTAGACACCGGTTCTGTAGCAGGGTTGTTTTTTAGTCTCTAAGTTGGCAATAATGGGCCAGAGTCGACTGAATAGTGATATTATTACAGATTAATCGATTACTTTAGTATCGATGAAACAAACTTTCAATCACTTCATCATCGATAAATAGGGCACAATCGAATATAACCACCAATTAATCGAATCAATGTATGTTTCTTCATCCCCCCCCCCCACAAACCCAAGAAATAGTTGTTTCGGTGCACGATGGTGCAAAACAGCCCAATTTTTGCTTTTTTGTACCACAATGTCACAAGGTAATGGAATTGGCACATACTTTCCATCCCTGTAGGTGATGAGCAATTACAGCTTTGTTGATAATATTACAGCATTAGGGCTTATAAAACTAGGCTCCCACAACTACGCCTGACTACATGTCACAGGAGTGTTTGTCACCTCCCCTGCACCAGCATGCCTGGAATGCAAGCTACAGGCATTGCTAAAATTCTCCATGGTTGAGAGTCCAAGGAAACTGCCTCATTAGGCCATGGCCTCTTTTGTCCCACAGCACCAGGCGAGGAGTTAGTTCCTGACATTAAATTATGGCCTACTATATTCTAGTCCTGTACCGATATAACTTAGTTATTAGATAATTACAAAATTAGCATGGAAAAAACAGGTGATGTCACAGAGCATCCTTAACACGAATATTAAGTATTTAAAATATCGTATTAACGCGTTTGTGCTTTGTATTCACGATATGTCTCTGCATTTTGGTTTCCCAGCAGTGCTGACACCCTTCACTTTCTTTTAGTGGTATCATCTCAAATATTGGATTAGGACAGGTAGTTCCATTGACTTTTTTAGTATCTGTAACCAGACCTTTCCAGCGATACCACCTTTGACAAAATTGTCAACTTACACCTCGTACACACGCTTCCTTAATTAGTTTTAATTCAAAGTTTATCATTAAAAATCCTGCTAGTGCTAAATTTTTCTGCAATATGAGGTTAATTTGCTAAATTTGGAAAATTGCTTGAGTTTTGAGATATAAGGCCAGCAAGGATCATGCCGTGCCAGAACCTACAGTTTTCTGAGGAATTCGAACCTCTTAAGGCCAAGACATCCAGACTATGGTGAGCAGTTAGTCTGTAAGCATTCTGTTTGGTGCATTTGGGAGTTGAAGCCAGGATAATCACACAATAGTTGAACATACTATCACTGCAGGACCAAAAATTTGGAAAAAACTTAGGTTTTAAAATCCGAATACTAATTTGAAAATTCATATTATTCTTATATATAATAATTTTATGCTAATAATACGAAGGTTTTTTTGGTTACTGATCAGACCAGAATGGGACCTGATGGTACCAGAAAATGTGCATGATGGCCACTTATAATGTGAAATTGTTTTAAATTTTGTTTGAGTTTTATGGTATAAAAAGGTCGGCCATGATCATGTTGCACCAAGATCCACAATTTTCCAAGGGATGCAAACCTCTGCTACATACCAAATCAAATTGTGGAATACAGACTGATTAGAAAAACAGCAAATGTTCACTAGCAGTGGGATTCATACCCGGATTTTCCACATGGTAGTCAAACATGTTATTTATATAACACTGTTTTAAATTTGCAAATACAGCTAAGTTTATAATTTCAAATTTTGCAAGAAAAATAGCAAATTGCAAGCATAAATAACATCGAAATTTTACTGAAATGCTAAAGGAAAACTCAGGCTAATAGTATAATCCTAATAGAATAACTCTGAATACTACAAGCCTAATATAAACATAAAGTTAATGAAGTAATTAGTATAAATCAGGAGTGGGAAACTAACTCTTCGTTGAGTTAAGTGTAGTTCCCAATGAAAATTTATATTTTATTTTTATAATATTTTTATTTTTATTATTTCAGAACTTTTTATGAATCTTGTTAAATTGACCAACAAGGTGAATCAGTTAATGAAGAGTACAAGTTGTACGCAATCGCTTTGAAAGTAGCTCTTTAGTTGCATCGATAGGTCCTTTTAGGAGTCATCTGTGCTTGTTCTAAAGCACATATTCCAGAGGTGACGATGAACAGGTAGATGAACAGGAGGCAAGGCGCAAGTCCGAGGTTGAAGTAGTCCATTCAAAGGAAGTACTCCTGTAGATAGCTGCTAGGTTATAATAAATCTGTGTGCATTTATATTGCTGGCGCTACATCAGCCGACTTGTGCAATAATACACCAGCCTTCACAGAATATTCGAAAAACTTTTTGGGTGATCGTGTATTTCAGTGATAGTTTTCCTATCAGCTAAGTATCCTATTTCATGCTTTTTCAAAAAATTTGGTAAATAGACTTTCTTATTAAGCAATTTAAACTTATTTACAGAGTGTAATTTTTCCATGCCATAAATTAATTTAATTATCTTGTTCCAATTTCAGATGTTGGAATTAAATTTATTTCAATTTTTTGATAAATAAATTTTTAAATAAATTTCATGACCTTGGAAAATATCAAGAAATGAAAATATGAACAAGAAAATAGAGCTTTTCAAGAAGAATGGGCAGAACATTTTGCTTTCATTGACAATAATGAAAAAGTCATTGTGCTTTCTTCATAAAGCTAAAATTGCAAACTATAAAGTAAGCCATTTATGTCGACATTATGAAGTAAGTCATCCCTACTTTTTAGTTTAATATCCACTCAATTCAAAATTGTGAATGGAGAAACTTAGGTCCTTGCAATCTGGTCTCCTTAAACAACAAGGACCCTTACATTATAGAGCGCTGCAGGATATTCCACCACATCTATGTTTTAAAAAACACTTAACATTTCACTCCGTGCTATGCGGAGCATCCTCAGAAGTAATTGCCGACCAAGTTTCCCTCTGCAAAATGCAAGACTTTCACTTGGTTGCTCGGCAGAAAATGAGTCGATTGAGAATATGAGTCATATTTATAATACCCTTTCTCTAGCTACCCACTGATTGGGTGATTTTTTGGGTTATGCATTGTCATTGATAGTTGGCTGAAGGTTGCAGCTCATTGGCCCAGAGGGTGGCAAGTTTAGATTGGTTGAACGAGGCCTGATTTTTCTGTGAAATTTTAGGCAAGAATTCCAAATTGATGGAACATTAACGGAGTCTATTGAAATTATTAGGACAGTTTTAATGGCCAAGGCCTCCATGCATAAGCGTGGCCATAATGTATCAGTTTTTGCAATAACCGAGGTGTCGTGAAAAAGAATTTGATGTTTATAATCAATGGCGTGTTGAGCGACCGCTGACTTGTTAGGCTGTTGCAAGCGAACATGGCATTCATGTTCTGGAAGACTAAGAACATGAATACTATATATATATAAACGAACATGGCAGAGTCTCCATATAACGAACTTCCATTTAACAAAGTTTTCTATTTAACGAAATTTTCGGCGGAACCTTGACTTTGAATGGCATTAACATGTAAATTTGTCTCCATATTACGAAAAACAATTTCTATATAACGAAGTTCTTTTTATAAAGAATTTGATTTTTTTTTTAATTTACCTTTTACAATTTTTCAGCGGGATGGTTAGGTAGAATAGATAGTTGAGGATTTTAAGCAAAAAGACGGAGGTGAGGTAGCCTTCTGTATTGTGGACATATGACCAGTTGTGATAAATAATTCTATTGTTCTAAACTGGGAACTTCGAAGCAGCGGGGGTGTATCACTCTGCAGGTGTGGCTAAGCCACGAAATTTGCTTCTCGCACATACGCGTTGCATTGTTGAAGAAAATGTTATAGATGACGTGTTCCGATATTTACAAAAGTGTGAGAATTTCTATGAACAAAACGTTTTTTATAAGAAACCTGTACAAAGCAAAATTAGTGATTATTTCTCTGTTTCAAATATGTTGTATGAGGATCATACAGATATAAAGTAATCCTCAGTCTTTACTTTTGTTATTAATTTGTACGTACTTGTATACGAAAAATATTTAAATTCGTTGAAAAAGAAGAGTCTACTGAACTTAGTTTTTACTGTCCAAATTTAGCTTTTTTCATTTTATCGAAATTAAGTTTCAACATTTATGTTAATTTCTATTTAACGAATTTTCCTTATAACGAAGTTTTTCAGAGGAACGATGGCACTTCGTTAAATAGAGACTCGACTGTATATGTGTATATATACATATATATCAAATAATTATTACTTCAACAATGAGTGCAAACACATATATCATTATATTTTCAATTTTTTTATCAAGAAAAATGCAATTACACTGTGAAATGAGAAATATAGAAGACTTCTTAATAATAACTACTGGAGGGACTACGACATTAAACACATTAGAAATTTAAAAATACAGTTCGGTTTTATACAATATGGGGCCAGAATTGCAGATGAGCTAAATCTAAATCACAATTTTTCAGTTATTGAAGGCCCTATTTGCCCTCTTGACTATATTGTCACTAATATTATTTGGACTTAGTCACAGAGATCGAAACAAAGCGGATGCCTTGCTCACAGGTCCATGCTATTGCGCTGGAAACTATTCACAGCAGATACTCTGAGGAAATTGGCTTCACGTCCATACAGACGGGTCTCTATTTGATAGAGCTTGTGGTGCTGGTGCTAGAGTTTTCTGTAATCTTTTCTCATTTTATATTCCTGTAGGATTTTTACTTCTCATTTGGATGGTGAATTGAAGCTATATTTGTTGCACTTCAACTCCTTTTCCGTAAGAATGCCTTCAATAACGCTGTCATTCTCTCTAATTCTAAAGTGGCACTTGAAGCCATTTCCAACAATAAAAAACATTTTTGCAACCGTATTTATCGCTGTAGGTCTATATTGAAAGATTTGAAGGATAAGATCAACCTACAATGGGTCCCTGCACATATTGGGTTGGAAGGAAACAAAATTACTGATCAGCTGGCCAAAAAAAGCACATCTATCTTGCAGAGACCACAAGGGCCCATGACATTTCACTCATCAAAACTAATTATACATCACAATTTTACTAAAAGCAACGATCTGGAAATTTCAAACAAAGCTTTAAATAAACCCTGGAATGTACTACTCCATCCTAAATCAATTATTCCGGATACTTCCAGAGATGCTGCCGGGGCAAAATTTTGCATGTTAACTGGACATGACTGTCTGCAGGCATACTTGTTCAGCTTTCACCTGGCTGAAAAACCTGATTGCAAGCTGTGCAACAGCAACCAACCAATGACATTGGACCATCTTAAAATGCGCAGTGCACTAAAAACTTTAAGATATTGTTAGCAAATACTGGAAAGCTCGAAGGTTAATGACTAAATAGTCAAACGTCTGGTATTTGTAATAAATAAACTTAACTTTTTTTTAATTACAAGCTGTTTTTGCTTCAATCTTGAACGATGTTTTTTAGTTGTATAATCTAACATTTCTTTAGTTTATTTTCAATAATTTTTAGAAAAAAAAGTAAGCTTGCCATACAATACCATCTATAAATGGATTGGACAGGAACATAGGGAGCTTGTTCATGTTTTTATATGCCAACACTGAATAGCGGATCAGTTGAATAGGACTGACAGCTGAATGTGACCTTTCAATCACAAGTTTATGAACAAAACTTAGGATCAACTTAAGCCCTGTACACCTATAGGCCACTGCAACCACTGAGAAGGAAGCAGTTACTTAAACTGTACTAACCTTTACAGTCAGTTTTAATGGGTCTCATCAGTGACCATTATTCAGTTTTTCTGCAATATTTATCATAAAAAATAACTTTTCTATATGCCCTACTTTTTAAAATTTAATAATTTAAAATTCAATTTCTGTATGAATTTTATGACACTGACCCATTTTATGATTTTAATGAAGATTTCATTTTCTCTTACTTTTAGTTTAGTTTCTTATGTACCCACAACTGATTAATTTTACAAGGTAGTACTAATCATGCAAGAAAAATTATAGCATCTAAACACTTACCACAACCTTGTGGAAGATGAGAGTGGGTATATAGGTTAATACCAGAATGACAGTTTTTTAACAGCTGTTCTTCTAAAGAAAGAGGTGAATGGACATCTATAATCTTTGAATAAACTACAGCAGCCTTCAAAAGTGCACCTATGTAAGAGCTTCAAGTTAGAAAGTTGCAGTGTTTAAATTAGTGAATGTAATTGTGAAAAACATTCTAGTTTACCATGGGCATTGGGTTGATCGTAATCCATAATGTCTTTGACCTTATTTATCAGTAATGTGTCAGATATTCTTCCAGCACCAAAACGAAGTTCAATGTTTAGCCTACAGTAAAATTTCCATAATTTTTCACAATTCTATTGCATGAACATAATTAACATGCATAAATAAGAAACGATCTACATCTATACATATAAAAGTATAAAAAAAATTTTCCAATTTTATGTACATTTTATAATAATTTATATATAACACAAATTGTTATAATGGAATGAGTAATGTATTAAAAAAAAAAAAAACATGATATAACAAGGATTTGAACAAATTTGAAGACATTTAAAAAAAAAAGTATAATATCTTACAAGTGGAGTACGAAAGACATGACAAAAAGTTTTCCTTCCAAACCTGATGCTTAGTACAATAAAAATATTTGAAATTTGATGGCATGGACTTCTAAGATAGGAAATGAGCGCATTGGCCGAAAATGCCGTGTTGGCCAAAATTAAACGTAATTAATTATAGTTAGATTTAATCAATTTTAATTTTAAAAAATATGCAAAATGGCTTTATTTAGCTATATAAAACTGTAACCATCATGCAACGTGAAATCCAGACCTAAAGGTGTCAAGCCCTTGCATATCAGGTTGTACAGGGTGATTCAAAATGTATGTCACGGCGGTTTTCTTTTCAACTGTCAGTCGTAGAAGTATACTTCCTAGTAGAGAAATACTTTTCGACATCTACTTAGTCAAATAAAAAAATAATGTCCGTAAGTAATATATTTGAGCAGATATTATACCTTAAAACCTAGCTTTTTTTTTTTGGCGAAAAAACTCTTTTAGCGATAAATAATCCTTTTTTTAGAAATAAGTAATCCTTTTTTGGAGAATAGTATTACAATTTTGAAGTACAATAACTCTGCAAATATTTCAATTATGTTAAAAGCATTTTTTTTATTTAACTAACAGGATGTAGAAAAACAATTTTGTAACAGGATGTTTCTTGGTAGAAGGTCTTTATAAAAAGTGAAAGCCTAAACCCTTGACTTTAGAGCTGGAAATTTTATTTTCACTCATCAGATAGTTAGTACTGATGTAAACTTTGTGGTTTTTAAACAAAATTGTTAGAACCAAAGTTGCCTAATCCTTTCCACGAAAAATTTTCTGGCTGTGCTGTTGATTAAATCTAATAAGATTGTATATATAATATACGCCACTTGCACAACAACTAGCATAATTCTTATTTCACAGACATATGCCGTCAAATTGCAGATATTTTTCTTGTACTAACCTTCGGGTTCTACTGATAAAAATTTTATGGAATCCTTAAGGGTTGGGTCCCCTTCGCAGAGTTATTGTACATTAAAATAGTAATAATTATGTAAGATATTATTACCCTTTACAGGGATAACACAATTGCCAAATAATGATCAACATGCAAAGTCACTGGGGCAAGTTTTTGTGAGTTTTCATGGAGGAATTTATTTTTACTTAATAATTTTCAATACCCATGCAGAAAGAAGCTCAAACTAAGGCTGTATTTCTTTAGAAGAAAGGAAGGGGGGGAAGAAGAACACTCAGGGCTAAACGGAGGGACTCTGGTTCGAATCCAGGATGAGGACGGCGTCTCTTTTTCTCCTAAACAAAAACAGCTCTAGTTTGAGCTTATTTCTACATGGGTGTCGAAAATTATTAAGTAAAAATAAAAGTAATAATTATCTAAAAAAAAAAAAAAAAAAAAAAAAAAAGTTACTTATTTCTAAAAAAGATTATTTATCGCTAAAAGAGTTTTTTCGCCAAAAAGGAGCCAGGTTTTAAGGTTTAATAACTCCTCAATATTTACTTACGGACATGGGGTTTTTTTATTTGACTAACTAGATGTCGAAAAGTATTTCTCTAATTGGAAGTATGCTTCTACGACCAAAGCACTTATCATCAACATAGACATGATTATATATGCCACAGCCCCCCCCCCCCAAATAATCTTAAAAACTCTGTTTCTGGTTATCAAAATACAAACTAAAAGGGAAAACATTGATTGGAAGTTTTCTAAAGAAAATTGTGAGCACAATATTACTCCATTTAGTCAGCTGTTTCAAAAGCTTTATAATAAAGTGTTAAAAATCATCACACAAAATACAGAATGAAAAAAAAAAACTGAGCGAACAAATAACTCCTTACTCATTTTTTCTTTTAGCTGCTGCTTTAATTGGCTTCTAGAAAAAAAAAAAAAGGATTCACAAATGAAAACTAACATAAATAATAAATACAGGGTGAACCAAAAATTCGTACAGATTTTAAAAAATCATAAAAAAAGAACAAATAACGATGAAGAGGTGCAGTTTGCACAAAAAAGTTTCTAGAAAAATCGGATTTTTTTTAGTAGCAAAAAACGTTTTAGTTCAAAAAGTCACCTGTAGGTGGCACTGATACCCAATATATTCAGCAGAAGTATGCAAATTAGGCTTGCAATAGAAGACCTGGATGCACGTGGAATTTTTATTCGGTTCCAGCAATACTGCATAATTCGAGAATGTTACCATTACCAGATCAAGCGTTGTTGGTGAAGCTCTTCTACCTGAACGGTAAATTAGCAACTTACTGCGTTGTGAAAATTTTGCAAGGCAAAGCAACTGAAGACTAGAAATGGCCCCACGTCACGTGCTGGAACATTGAAGCTTGTTAAACGGTTTGAAGAAACTGGGCCATTCGGAGGATCAGAGTTGGAGACCCGTGTTGGCCGAAGGTCCGCATCATTGCCATGGAAACTGTTGTAGAGGGTATGGCGGTGGAATCATTCATGTGGAATAGCAGTGTTTGGGAAGCTGAAAAGATATTGGGTATACCTGAGTCATCGATTCAATGTATCCTACACAAGATATTACATAGGTATCCCTACAAACTGAGGTCACTGCACCAATTATTACCAGCAGATGCAGCAAGGAGGGAATAATTTACTAACTGGGTTCTGACAAAACTGGAATGAAAACCTCAGTGTTTTTTTTCATGTGTTGTGGATGGATAAGGCCCACTTTGCATAACAGAAGGATGTCAACACTCATAATATTCACATACTGGCGATGTCGAATCCCCATCAGTACACGACGCAGCCACTGTATTCACCCCATGTGATAGTCTGGTGTAGCTTCACATCGTCTTTCACTATCGGGCCTTTCTTCTTTGAAGAATGTTGTCTGATATCTGGCTGCGCATGGTGACTGCTGATCGTTATCTCACTCTTTTGCGTGAGAAAGTCATATCCGCATTGCATGAAAGAGGTGCATTGTCCGTAACTAGCTTCATGCAGGATGGCACTCCAATCCACTATGCCAATCCGGTGAAAAGATCCCTTTTGGATATCTTTGATGAAAACAGTTATCAGTCAAGGTTGCAAGGTTACATGGTCCCCATAGTCACCTGACCTCACTCTGGTTGATTTCTGGCTATAGGGGCATTTAAAATCATTTGTGTACCGTTCTCCACCTTCCACATTGCCTGAACTCAAAGATGCCATTTGTCGTGCCGTTTCTGATATTTATCCCGACATACTCTACATAGCTATTACTGCCATTGTGAGTCACCTTAGTTCTGTCGGAGAATGCTCTGGAGGTCATATTGAACAATTATTGTAATAAAAAATCAATGGAATGTGCAGTTGTCTGGTTCATCATCTTTCAGAGTTTCCAGCGCCACAGGTGACTTTTTGAACTAAATTTTTTTGTGCTATTAAAAGAAATACGATTTTTCTAGAATCCCTTTCGTGCACACTGCACCTCTATCATTATTTGTCCTTTTTTTTCATGGTTTTTAAAAGTTTTTATGAATTTTTGACACACCCTGTATAATAAAAATGATTTCTGCAATAAAACAATGCAGAACAATTAGAAACAGCTACATATGGAAGAGATTTAAAGCAATCTGCATTCATCAGTAGATTAGTAGAAGTTATTGGGAATGGCATAACTAGCTTTCAATATACAGTGCTCGCCCCTTTTTTTTATCTGAATAAGAATCGAAATGACTGAAATAAATAAAAACTCTGATTTAACATGTTAAAATCATTGTTTTAAAGAATCATGATTTCCGCTTTTAGGAATCAGTTTTTCTACCTGAAATTCGTTGATTGTGCAGTGGAGCATGAGGAGTAAACAAAAAATTAGTTTTGTTTAAAGGTTATTTGAAATACTGATTTTGTCACTTTTCTTCGAATATATGGCTGGGGTGGTGGTTACTATAGGACAAGAAGGATTTTCATGAATAACAAGGAATTGCTTGGAAGGGGTTGGGGGATGTGAAAACAAGTTTTAGTCTTTTGTTAAGAAATTAAGTAAAGATGTTTATGTGCTTGGATTAGAATGTTAGAGCTTTAGTTAATTAATTGTTTAACATTTCGCTAGTGCTGCATTAGCATCATGGCACAAAAAGGACGAATCCTTAGTTTGCTTGAAAACCAAATTTAAAAACATGAAAAAAAAGAAAGAAACAATGACATTCAAGATCCTCCTATAACAAGACAGTTACAGGAAGTTATGAGTATTATCAGAAAAACACTTGAACACAGAGTTGCATTTGAGAAAGTTTATGGATGATTACATGATTTAGAGAGAATTGTTAGCTCAAACGAATAATAGGCTACAATATGTACGATGGTAAGTTATTATTATACATATACAGTATAAATGATCCTTGACTTTTAAGTTTTATTCTTATTTAAATAAATGCATACTAACTGTACTATTTTAAAGTTGACAGATTTAATTTGTAAAATAAGAAACATTTTCACTACTGCAAAAATAGATTTCCAATTTATTGATTGATACAGTATTTGACTTGAATATATGTAATTTGCATCCTCTAAACTTATATATAATATAGTGGTTAGTGTTTACTATTTAAAAAAAAAAAAAAAATCAAGTTTAAGGATCAAAACGAGTATAATGAACATGATTCTTATAAGCAGCAGCCACTGTAATTAAAAGTAAAATAAGGTACTTCTTACCTTTCCATCAACAGTCATAGCGATGTTGACAACTGAGCCTTCCAATTCATAGCTAATTGGTGGAGTATCAGTCCACCCACCCTGAAAATCTATCCGAGCTGGACATTCAACAGTTATCCAACTATCTATTTCAGGAAATGTACCCAGTTCAAGCTTTACAAACTTGAAAGGAGAAAGCAGTAAAAACAAAATATTAGATTATTATTTAGATCAATGACATGGTGAACATATAAGACATTTGGGATTGTTACACTGGTTGGCAAAAAGGTTAGGGTATATTTCATTTTTTTAAAGACATCCAGGAGCCACATAACCGTTTGAAACAATAGACACCAGGTGCAGTTATGTACAATCTTAACTATACTATAAAAGAAGTTGCCCCATTGGTTGCATGTTCAATAAAAAATCTAGCATGCTTTGCTTTTAAGAAGATATTTATTCTTAAGTTACATCGGTTTGAATTGAGAATTTTTAACACTGCCCAAGTTACTAAGTAAAACAGAAATAATTTGCATTTATATACTTATTTTCTTTCTTTCAATAAGCTGGAGTTTGAAAAAAAATAAGCAACAAACACTCAAGAAAGTAAGTTTACAGGAAAAAGAGCTATCTTTTAATTATCGGCATCTATTAAAATACTGCATTAAAAACTTGCATTAATGTAAAGGTGAAAAAGAGTAATATTTTAACTAGTACAAACCTCTTCAACTGTCAGAACAGATTTTTGAATAAGAATATTAGCAGCCCGTTCATAATGACGAGCAGCTCGAATCATATGGACAGGTCTATCAAGCCATTTCTGTCTTTCATTTTTTAACATACTAACCCCCATATTAATTTTGCCACACTAAAAGAAATTATAAAATCAATGTAAATATAATTTATGTATACAATCAACATATAACAAATATTTCAAAATAGTTATTAGTAAAAAAGTTTGTTTTATGTCCTAAGACCACACGATGGGTCATCGGGATGGAGGTGCTATATAAATATTATATACCCTTCTAGAGATCATTAAAAATTTGTATCTGTACATTTTTTATTCTAAGATTGCAATATAGGTTATCTAGGATCGAACAAATAGCTTAATGTGATCTCCAAACCATGATATACTTGCATACAACTAAGCTTACAGGTAGTCAAACCTAACCCAGTAGGGGTGTGTGGATGCAGTTACTGGGGCTTAAAAATGAACACAGTATGTTTCATAAAATACATTATGTACTCAGCTGGTATCTAAAATTGGATTAAGACTCACGTTAAATACTTTCAGTTGACTTGCTGTGTTCTTCCCACTCCCCACACCTGAGTGAAGTTTACATGGATAAACAATCACTTGAAAAAAACCCAAAAAACTAACAACATATTTACGGAATTTCATCCTTGTATTTTAGACATTGTCAGCTAACTAATAAAAGTTACTAGAAAATTTAAAATTACTATAAAAATATAACAATTCATTAAAATCTATATTTTAAAATATTTTGTATGAATAAATTTATAAGTTTCTTCCCAGACATAAAATTTTGCAGTAACAAAAAGTATCAGATATTAAAAGAATTTTAATAGATGAATTAATTTCCTATTTCCAGAGTTATGAAATTACGATAAAATTTTGGTCACATTTAAATTCAAGCAACATTTTCAAACTTTCATAAATGTCAAGGGGGTATTGATGCTTTAAAATATGTTAATTAGGCTATAATAATGAAATTGTATTTTGATTTCATTAATATTTTTTCAAATTAAGGAATTGGAAATAACAATTAAGGCATATTGTACAAAATGGCAAAGTCATAACGTACATCACTTTTTTAAAAAATTTTTTTGTTGATTTACATGAATTTTTAATTCCCCCTTGAAGTAGTGGTTCCCAACCTGAGATTACCAATAAGTCTTTACAAGGTGTGCGCAAAAGTTTGATGTGTAACAAGAATTTAGTTCCAGCAATTTGCATAAAGTATGTTTCGTTTTGTATTTGCATAAAGTATGTTTCTGTTTTTAAGATAAAATCGGGGTGTCTACCCAAATTCCATTTCAAACTTCCCTGACTTTTCCAGGTTTCCAGACCAAATCTTAATCGATTTCCAGTCGCTAATTACAGTAAACAACACACAATGCACTAAAATATGCGCAATCAAAATAAGTTTCAAGGCCAGGAAATCGATTAACGCAAACCCCAAAGCCATTTATAACTCAATTATAGTGAATTTACAAATTCAAAAGCTGTATTAAAAAGTGTATTTCTTTACACTAAAAACTTGCACTAATTAAATATTTACAGCAACATTTCCATTCGGCCCTTTTTGAGTTCATTATAAAAGAGTTTAACTATATAATCGCAAAGCTGATGCTTCATCTTCTATTTCATTTAAAATGTGTATGACTATATATAACAAAAAGGAGATTGGTATGATCAAAACCCCTTACAGATTAAATAATTTAGCTAAAAACACTTTTTGTTTTTCAAGTTTTAGTTACATATTTGGCAAACATTTTCTCCTGAAAAATATATAGGCTTAATAATTTTATATAAATTATATTAGTTTTGGTGCAAAATGGTAACTTTTGGAAGAAGTTTAGTCAAAAGTACAAGTTTTTCAAATTTTTCAGTAGGTAATGTGGTATGAAAAGCACAGTTCAGGAAAATTATTTTAATAAGTTATTTATTATAACAATGAATTTCAAATTTCCCTGACTTTGGCCTTTGTATTTCAAATTTCCCTGATTTTTCCAGGTATTTCCAGATGAGTAGACACCCTGTAAATTTCATTATTTTCCCAAATTCAGAATAATTCTGGTTATGTTAAGTTGAAGAATGGCATCAGATAAACAAAACATAGGAGTGAAAAATTAGTGAAGTTGTCTACCACAACTTGTTATTTTCTACTTCTGCTAACACTTCTTACATTCACTAGGAAAGTATTTTTTAAATTTTGTTTTAAAAATATAAAATATATTTCCTATGTAAATATATCATACTACATTGTATAATTCTTCCTTGATGATGTAAGGTGGGGGAGGGGTGGTGGTGTTAAGAATGTAGCAAATTCAAAGAGGTGAAAGCCAAGAAAAAGTTGGGAATATCTGCCTTAATATTTAATTATACAACATTCACATTATTAGGAAATAAATTATAGTGACAATGTGTAGTATGAACAATAGTTATATTTTGTTATCTCATATTCTATTTACAATGTCTTGATGTATTTGTTATATCGTGGATGACATTCAGTTTCATGGTACATTCAGTATTTAAAATTTACATATGGCATGTTAAAAAAAAGCAAGATGAAAGAATTTCATACAAAAGAAAATACTTGCAGCTAAATGTTCAAAGGCACTGGACCAAGACTTATTGCAGCCTGGACCATTTCTTAAAACTCCTACTTTTCCAGCCATAACGCTAAGTAAATCAGCCATAGCAAACAAAGTTCTTACTAAGATAATATTTCGAGCATCGTTTTTTAAAACTACATAAAAAAAGTTATTAATGATTAAATTTTCTACTATATATAAACACATATTAGAATCCATCTAAAGCAGTGGTCTCAAACTCAGATCCTTTTATGGCCACTTTGCAGATTTGAAGGAGATGCACAGGTCAGTATGAAAATACGCTTTACAAAGCTTACACATTAGGGAATCAATTATTATTCATGATTTGAGACCATTTATAGCTACGTATATTGCTAAATACAGAGTAAAGTATGTTATCAAAAAACAAAAAGAAGCTACTTTAATTTTACATCATACAAACTACAATTGTGATGGTTATACCATTAACATTAATATAAGATTATTGTTTTGAAGCAGAAGTTTGGACACAGTTTTGTGACACCATGCTGTCAATATTAGGAGAAATGTCCTTGGAACATGCCACATTTAAAACTGAGTTCAAATGAGTGTTAATTAGCTTGTTTCATTTAAGAGATTTCATTTGGTTCATTTTTGAAAATAATTGTTCACAAGAATATGTTGTACCGAACACTAACAAAAATCGCGTGCAGCTACATTATGAATGTTTTATACTTGCCCTTCAAAACAAACTCCGGAGTTAAACAACAATGTCAATCAATCAACGTTTATTGGCGTAGTGATACCAACGCCGATGGTATGGCGTGATTAGATGGTGAAACGTTCGAAAGAAAATAAATATTTCTGCCTTCGGTGGGACCTGAACCCACGACCTTCCACTTGCCGGGCGGAGGCTCTACCCACTGAGCTACGAAGGACAATATATAATCTCTTTACGAACGTATATATATTGTTGCCAGTTATTTCGCAGAATGGTGTAGTACATGGACTACTATTTAAACCAAATTGCAAAGAGACTGGTATTAAATTGATCGAAAAGTTCAGCCAGATATAGATGAGTTTTAATAATAACAACTAAACGAGATTAAATTAAACAACACCATGTAGTTGTTCGATTTATTTAAAGCAAATAACTCCATGAGGTTGGGGGGTGTTGAATTTTTCTTTCAGTAAAGAATCACAGTTGAAGTCTATTAATTCAAGTTGACGTTCTTCAGGCGCACTATCAACACTGCAGGAAAATGGTGATGAATATTTTAAAAATATCTTCCATATCTCTGAAACATTCAAATCACCTATTGAAGTCTTCTTTTAACATAGCAATTTTCATAGAAAATGCAGCAAAGTCAATTACGTTGTCTTCCTTGAATGCAGGTTTCAAAGTTGGGAAATGAGCAAGATTTCCTGCTTGAAGCTGATCCTTCCAAAGCTGCAATTTTTTCATGAATGCTTTCACAATATCAATAACGTCAGTGACTAGCTTATTTTGACCTTGCAGTTTGACATTTAATTCATTTAAATAGCCAGTTATATCTGTGATGAACACCAGCTCATATAGCAAATTTAGGATCATTAAAGATTGAAACGTCTTGATTTTTACCTCAAGAAATATCTTAATTTCATGTCTCAGTTCCCAAAATTGTTTTGATACTCATCCCAGCTCAGTCACCTTATATGAGAGCAACATAAACAACACCATGTTCACAACCGATACCTTGGAGGAAAGCAGCAAACTGCCTGTGATTTAAGCCTTTGGAGTGAATATAGTCAATAATTTTTACCACAGGCTTCAAGACGCTGTTTTCTACTTTTAAACAACGGCCACACAGTGCCCCTTGATGTATGATACAGTGGAAATGTACAAATGGAATAACTGATCCTTTATCGATCAACTTTTCTTTTACTTTTCTAATAACACAATTTTTATTACTGGCCATTGCAGGGGCACCATCTGTAACCAAGCATGCCAACTTCAACAGACAAATTTCCCCCTCAAACATTATTTTAATTTCGTTAAAAATATCAACAGCTCTTGTAGTGTCCTGCATCGGAATTAACTGGAGTAGCTCCTTGGTAATTTTAAAGTTTTTGTCTACTTTGCGAATAAAAACAGCACACTGGGCAACATCTGTACTCTCATCAATTGCAAGTAAAAAATAAAGGGACTGCCATTTTCTGCTTTAGTTGCATTTTTATATCTGAAGCTAATTTATCGATTCTGATGGTAATTGTGTTTTGTGAAAGAGCGATTTTTTTAAATGCATTCACCTTTTTTAGGGCAAATATACTCTGTTGTTTTAACTAAACACTCTTTTATAAAAAAAATCTTCAGTGAAAGGCTCTGCAATCATTTTTGATAAGATGTAACTTATCGTCACGTTATCTTCTTTTAGCATGTTAACTTTCTGAAATACACTTTGCTGAGCACTTAAATCAGCTTTCAATTTCTTAAGTAGGGCCTCTCGAAATTGTCCTTGCACATATTTTTCACCCATGCACAGTTTGAAAATGGCATCTTACGTTGTACTCCTTTGCAACCATTAATATCTGTTTGCATATGAGGCACAACATACGATCATCACTCTCAAAACAAAAATACTCCAATTCCCACTTCTTGCTGAAAAATCTACGTTCATCCTCAATCTTTCGTTTTTTACTGCCGCTTGACTTTGAAAAAGACATTTTGATTTGTTAAACTAGAGTAAAATACAAACACTGATTACATCAGGTGAGATGAGTTGAAAAAAAAAAAATAGCGAGGGTCAGCTATAGAATCACCGCTAGATCTGCTCTTTTTCAAATTGCAATAAATTTGATTTTGAATTTTTCTTTTATTAACTCCTTATCTTCTCCTGGACCAGTGGTGCGATCAAGTGATTAGTTTTCAACTTATTTTTTAAAAGCTTGTCCTTTTTCTGTTATAGGTGAATAGATGAATTTCAATAACTAAATTTTTTTCGTTTTGTTGGATAAGGAAGTACTCAAAAATATTTCAAATTTTGTATTTCATTATAATAGAAAATTAAACTTATAAAAACATTTGAAAAAAAGAAGGTATTCTTTAGATTAGAAAAAGACGCCGCGGGCCACAAAATCATGTTCATCAGACCGCACATTTGAGACCACTGGTTTAAAGTGACCACCTTTGGGACTGGACTGCAATGGTCACCATACATGAAAGACTTTAGTATAGGCTAAGTCCCTACCAGTTCCCTCTTATAAAAAGTGGTCACTTTACCAAGTTTCACTGAAAAATGAGGAATAAAATAAAAGTAAAATTGATATGAAAACAATAAGAACTGAAAATGAAAGTGTGTGAAATTGAGAATGACAAAAATGAATATGAAAGTGAAAAAAAAAAAGAAAAAAAAAGAGTAAATTCATCATCGGGGGAAACACTTACTTATGGTTTAAATAATCGGTTGTTTCTAATGAATAGTCAGCTTATACTAAAATGCTGTCCATTTCTCAAGAACCCATTAGAGATTAATATATATATATTGTGAAATCTCTAATGGGTTGTTAGGAAACAGGACAGGCATTTTAGCATAAGCTGACTGTCCATTAGAAACAACCCATTATTTAAACCATAAGTAAATATTTCTCCCAATGATGAATTTACTTTGTTTTTTGTTTTTGAATTTTCTGCACTTCAATATTCATTTTTGTCTTTCTCAATTTCACACATATTCATTTTCACTTACTGTTTTCATATCAATTTTATTTTCGTTATAATTTTAATCTCAATTTGTTTCATAATTTATATTCTTTTAATGTTATTATAATTTTATCTCACTTTACCTTACCATTCATATTCTGTTTATTTTAATATATTATTATCACTTTTCACTACATACATACACAATGCTGACTATTAAAATGCTACACCAAAGAAAGCAAATAGCAGAACCATATTTATTGCATACATACAGTATAATGGAAGGAAGACATGATTAAAATTACAAGTAATTTTGAGGTACAGAGCATGCAGAAATAAGTACCCAGAGAAGCCACCTATGGCAGCAATAACAGCTCTAATCCAGCTGGGCAATGAGTCGAACAGAGTTTGGATAACAGGTATGGGTATAGCAGGCCAAGCAGTTTCAACTATGCCAGTGTTCATCTATCGTACTGGCTAGCATATGGTGGTGTGCCAGTCACTTGGCAGCCACTGAACAGATATTCTCAATTGGTGAGAAATCTACAGAATGTTGGCCAGGGCAATAGTCAACTACCCTCTGTATCAAGGAAGGTCAGGACATTACGGGCAACATGCGGTCGTGTATTGTCTTGTTGAAAGGTAGCATGATGGAGGCCTTGAAGATAAGGCACAGTGACGTGTCATAATACATCAGAAATGTAATAGCGGCTGCCCAAATTACTGACTATGTGAACAAGAGGTGATATGGATGTGTACTCAATGACACCCCATATCATCAGTTCGGATACTGGGCCCATGTGACGAGTGCAAGCTGGCAATGTTCGCTTCCCTCAGTGCCTCCACACACAGATACTTCCATCATGATGTTGTATACAGAACTGGGATTCATCTGAAAAGACGTGACGCCACTCCTGCGTCCATGTTCGTCGTTGAACGCACCATTGTAAACATGCCTGTCTCTGCTGCAGCATCAAGGGAAGCTGCAGCAATGGCAAACCATGCTGCTGCAGATGTCGTTGCACTGTTTGTGCAGACACTTGTTATCCTGAAAATGACACAAGTTCCTGACTCAGGGTATGTGATGTGGCTGTACAATCCTGAAAGGCCGTGCGGATAACATGTCTGTCCTCTTGGACGTTAATGACTGGTGGCCACTGGGATCCTGCATGGTATTATGTATGGCCGTCCTGGAGCCATTGATTTCATATTCGTGAGACAGTCATGGGATCTCAACCAAGAAGAGTAGCAATAACGTGGAATGATAAACCATAGTCCCGTTAGGCTATGATTCTACGGCAATCAAAATTTGACAGATGCTGGGAGGGGTTCCTTTTTTTTACATGACACATAACAAGACCTTTACACAAGCAACCAACATGCAAATGCGATTTCTGCATGAGAAACCAGCTTTACGAAAGAGAGATCACCCCCTTTATTACAGACTGTCGGTGGCATTACTCCTACCTGCTTTTTAAGCATGCATTGAAATGCTAATTATTCGCATACTCCAGCATGTTCTACCTTTTATGCAAATTTCACGTTAGTTGCATGCCGCCTTCATGGTGTAGCAATTTTAATGGTCAGCAGTATACATATGCAGTCTCTTCGTATATATTCTCCATATCTCTAAGTTTTGGTTTAGGGCTCAGAGATAAAATTCCAGCGTAACATTTATCCCCTGTTGTGGTACTTATCTCTGTAGCATTATCTAATTTATAGGTGCTGCTATTAAAAAAATTGGTATTTATGAGGTGCGTTCAAGTTGTAAGGTCTCCAATTTTTTTTTTCTCAGAAGTGAGAGTAAAAAGAAAGATGCAGTTAATTTTAAAAGACGCGGGAAATGTTTCTGAATTTGTAATATAAATGGCAGCACCACACAGTGTACACAGGATGAATTACCACCATTGCAGTGAGCGTTGTTTTATATACTTAAAATGGTGAAGTTTAGTGTTCAAGAACAATGCATATTCATCCATTTTTTCTACTTGTGTGGTGAAATGTCCATCCAAAACCATCGCCAATTGAGTGAGATATGCGACGAAAGCATTATGGATGTTAAAAATGTGCGATCATGGGTGCAAAAGTTTAAAGAAGGTCAAGAGAAGCAGCCTTGGCCACAAACCAGCTGGACTGAAACCATGATTGATATCGAGCAATTCACACTCGGCAATCTCTTTGTGAAAAGAACTTTGAGGTGGTGTCTAATGCTCCCTATTCACCTAACCTTGCTTCTAGCGATTTCCGGCCTTTTTGATCATGAAGAACCCTTTCTGTGGCTGCTCATTTTCCAGTAGCGCTGCTGTTACATCAGCAATTTTCTAGTGGGCAAACCATACCCCTCAAGAAGTGTTCTCAGCAACCAGAATTATGGTGACCATGTTGTGGAAAACATGTACATCTAGATAGAGATTCCGTTGAGAAGTAACAGAAATTTCAATTTTCTTGGGTAATTACTTTTTCAGAAAAAAATTTGGAGACTATACAACTTGGATGTACCTCATAGTACAATTATGTAAACTGTGTACACATATTGAGTAATATCAGTATCCCACAATTCAATTAAATCCTTCATTAACTGAAATTACTGGAACCCTGTGAGTTGGCAATGTTTCTTTTTGTTCATTCTGTATTTTGAAACATGCAAGAAGCAATTTTTGTTTTAATTTTAGGCTCATGTGTGGCCAAAGTATTGAACTTTATATACCTTTCTTGTGAAAATTGCAAAATAAAAAAAATGTGCTAATTTCCCATTTTTACAATACACCCCATTTGGCACAGTATAACCCTCACTCTTTTTGTACCATAAAAATTGAACTGAAACTTACGTTTAGAAGTGTTTTAAAATATTTTCTTAAAGTCCAACTTACTATATCACAACAATGAATAACAAACATACATATGATTTTAATAACTTCATCCGAAATTTATGGAATGGTTTTAAATGCTATCGAAATTCACAAAATATAAAAATTTAATAAAATATATGTTACTAGAATCAAGGGCATCTACTAGCTGTAAACACCAATTTCCATTGCATGATGAATGAAAGTATGAAAGCAAGCTTTGATCTTCATTTTCTTGTAAAATTCTTACCACTTTTCCAGTAACAATAGAAGCTAAAACATTTCTAAAATAGATATGAAATAATATGCTTAGCTACTTAATAAATGAAAAAATATGACAATGAATTATTAAGAGAATGACCACATCACTTAAGAGTTACCTTCGAACACTAAATTGTTTGCTATAGTCAGCATACATTAATGCTTCAGCTATTGAATACCTTTTGCTTTGCTTCCATCTGAAAAAGAAATACGATACCTTTACAAAATTGTATATTTGTGTATGTTTTTAAGTAAACATTTTATAACGTTAAGCACTTTCCCTAATATCTCAAAACAAGAAATACTAAAGAATTTTTTTTTCCAAAACAAGTTTGGCAAATTACAAATCTAAAAAGTTAAAACATTCTTATACAATAATTTCTGCCACCTACGTATATATTATAGCTCAAACTAGAGCTTTATTCGTTTTGGAGAAAAAGAGACGCTTTCCCCATCCTGGATTCGAACCAGGGTCCCTCCGTTTAGCCCGGAGTGTCTTGGACCGCTAGACGAATGAGGACAGGAAACAACGCTCTCTTTCTCCGTATATAAGGATGTATGATATTATTACCCTTCACAGGGATAACACAATTGCCAAATATGGTCAACACAGAAAAGCCTCCGGGGCGAGATTTTTGTGAGTTTTTAGTCTTTTTCTCCAAAACGAATAAATCTCTAGTTTGAGCTATAAGCTATACGTGGGTGGCAGAAATTATTGTATAAATTCCCCCACGAAAACTCACAAAAATCTCGTCCTGGAGGCTTTTCTGTGTTGACCATATTTGGCAATTGTGTTATCCCTGCGAAGGGCAATAATATCTTACATTAAAACATTCTTATATATAATTGACACACATATGCATGTATTTCTCACACAAACATTATTGCACATATTCATATAAACTGAAGAGCCAAAACATTATGACCACCTCCACCATGTGGTGAATGGGCACACCTGGATGATCCAGAGGACACATAAGTAGGTAGGAAGGGTATTCAATAGCTGCCAATGATTCTGAGATATAATTCTCTTGATTATGTTTGTGTGTAATGGGTAAGGCTACTGATATCAGCAAGTTTGATAGAGGGCAAATTGTAATGGCCAAATGGCTCGGAACGAGTATCTCCGAAACTGCATGACTCATCAGGTGTTTGCTAGCTGCCAGTATTATGACCTATGCAAAGTGGATGAGTGATGGCAAAACCAACAGTAGATAGCAAGGCGTTGGACATTCATGTATTATCAATAAAACTGGACGTGTGAGGCTGTCCCACTGACTGAAGCAAAATTTTTGACAGCCAGTGGCTGAACTGATAGATGATTACAATGCAGGTCCAAGTAGAAGAGTTTTGGAGCACACAGTTTAGTGGACTGTTTCATATGGGACTCCACAGCGGATGGCCCTCTTATGTGTCTCTGTTATCCAATTGTCATTGCCATTTATGTCTACAGTGGGCCCAGCAACATCATTAATTAGACCATGGAACGAAGTTGCCTGGTCAGATGAATAACATTTTCTGCTTTATCACCTTGATGGTCACGTCAGTATGCATTCTTCCAGGTAAACAATTCCTCGACACATGTACTGTGAGTCAAAAGCAATGGTGATGGCGGTATTTAGGGGATGTTCTTATGGGCATTCCTGGAACCATTGGTCATGGTAGAACATACCATGAAAGCTTCTGACTGTTTCTACATCATTGTGAATCAGTTGCACCCTTATATGGCATCTATCTTCCTCAGTGGGGATGCATTTTTCCATCAGGATAACACTCCCTGCCACAAGGCTAGAATTGTATATACTCCTCAAACTATTGTAGTACATCAATTTGAGTTGAAATCCTAGTCACCTAACTTACCAGATCTTAATTCCATAAAGCATATTTGGATTATAATCATGCAATGGCAGCTCAGAGCTCAAAATCCACCACTCCAGAATATCTGGGAATTACGTACCACTATTTTCACACCTGTTACCATCTGTCTTAAACCACTTACCAAACACTTGTGGCATCCATGCCAAAGCAGGTTGCAGCTGTTTTGTGTGCCAAAGGTGGAGCAACATGCTATTAGGTGGTCAATGTTTTGGTTCTTCAGTGTACACAGCCTACATAATATCACCACATGTAACATACAATCCTAGTTTTAAATTTTTTACAAAATATGAAACAATATCCCACATACTATATATATAATCTAATTTTTTTTTGTCAGTGGTTACGTTTTTAAAAGTGTTGAAAGTTATGCTACAATGTGATACTAACAATGCAATTGGCAAAAATCATGTTTTCTTGAATTCTTGTAGAACTACACTGAGAACATTGTTTACTGAACAGTTAAAATCACGCAACAATGTCAATCAATCAACGTTTATTGGCGTAGTGATACCAACGCCGATGTTATGGCGTGATTAGATGGTGAAACGTTAAAATCACGTTTCAGTACATCAGATCAATATACTAAAAAATATAATTACAAAATTAGTACAAAATACTCAACCTAAGAAGGTCAAAAGTGTCTGGCTGGTTTCGTATTAGCTGAAGCATGAAATTAGCAGAAGATTCAGCTATATATAATTTGGCATTCAACAAAGTCCTCTTGGTTCGCTCCTACATAAATATATATATATATCAATTAACCATAATTTGGTTTAATTATATTAAAACAAAAATGTGCATATATTAAACCTGTTGAAAAATATACCTACATAAAAACAGGAAAATGCAATGAATTTAAAAATAAACACATCATCAAAATCTCCCTAAATGCTGTTTAAAGTTTTTTGCTATTCACAAAAACGAGCATATTTTTTTAAAATTTTCACACATAGATTAAAACTATTATTGCCAGCTCCACAGGCCGAGCTATATTGACATTTGCATTATACTGGTTTAAGTGCCTCTGCTTCATGGTACATAAAACTGAACTACTTCCACAAGTAGTTATATATAAGGCCACAGAAAAAAAAATTAAGGTTGCACGAGAAATAAGCAAAAACTAACCCACGAGACATAATAGAATCAAGAAATTACTTATGGTCTTTAATCACAAAAATAACAAAGAAATCAGTTGTGAAGTAAACATAAAAAAAAAATCAGAAAAATTCATTTTTTTTAATTTTTGATAAATTGCTGGAATAAATATAAGGTTGAATGCAATTTTAAGCGAATTTACTGTCTATGTCCTACAAACACACCCGTTTCTGTCATTAATGAACAAAGTTGAGTTAAGTTTGGGATTCAATGTTGCCTCTGGATTTCTCAATAGCCTCAATAAGTTTTTTCTTAATTTGGTATTTTCAAAAAATTCTTTGCAAATAAACATAATTAAAATGCCCTAAAATATTTCTATTTGATTCAGATCTTGGCTGCCTGAAGGCATTTCAAATAAATATGATATACTGACAACCAAGGTCATCTCAGATCAGGGAGACTGTTCAAGAGTACATAAGGAGGTGTTTCATCATTAATTCTGTTACAGTTAAATTTCGTAAACTCAAAGCTGAAGGGCCTATAGATTTAGTCTGAATTATTCAAGAATTCAAATTAAAAAAATTTTAATATGGGCACTAAAAGTAAGCTCAAATGTCAATTCAGTCAATCAAAAATTTATTAAAAGATAAATGTGTACTTACGTACAATGTTGCATATTTACAGAGTTTAAAGAAGAAAACTGGAAATTTTTAACTGTTTTTTAAAGTTAACTTTTTGATTCTTTGTGTGAGCACTTTTATTTTATTGAGTGTATGGAAAATAGAAACATTTACATTCGGCTGACACTCACCATACTGTCTGAACCCATGCATATTTTGCATGGCCTGTGTACATGTAGGAATCAGCTTTTCTGAAAATTCTATTCTTCATTTATTAGACATTTTGTTTTATTTCTTCAGTTAAAGATACTGTGGTGTAAAGATATTTGTCCACATCACATTTTATTTCCTCCACATTTATTGCTATCATGTCTGAACTAGTTACCTCCTAGACAGCGCATATCAAATGTGCATGTCACAAGGTGGATGCATGGAAGGGAAGCAAGTAACGCAACAATGTTTACTGTACAGTATACATTAACAAAAATAATTTCACGCCAAAGCAATGCTAGCGAACTCAAATTGCAGACTAACATAAAAATACCTATCTTGCGACTACTTGCCATGCTAAGAGAAAATATGACCAGCCTGTATCAGGTCTGGGCTTCAATGTCACTCAGTCTTGCTGGCAGAAGAGAGAGAACATTACTTTAATCATGTACGTAACAACCGTGACATAATATTCACTGGTGCTACTACTTTACAATACTTGGCATAAATCCGGGAACTTTGAGCACAGATAATTTAAGTATTCACCATCTTCAGGAAAAGATTTAATGAATTGTTTTATGGGCCCCAATTTTAAGTGCAGAGTGGTAACAGGACCCTGTTAAATGAAAGCAAAATTTTCTGGATAATGTTTTTTCTTCTAGGTATGAGTATGCCTTGAAGTGGCCAATCTGTTTTATTCTAATGAGCCTGTCTATCACAACTATCCTATAATCAAAGGAAGCAGACGTATTTTGTGAAACCTAATTGCTGGTCTAATAGTATTATTAATACATCAAAATGTCTATAAATTGGCTACTTGTGATGTTTGTACCAAATTTTCTCAAGAACCACAGTAAAATTTTCATACGTTTCCTGCACGATAACAAAATGTCTAAAAGGCACCGAGGTATGCCATTGTGTAGCAAGACTACTTTTAAGTTCCTTTTTGATGACTCAATGAACTATCAACAATGGGGTGAATCATATTGTATTCCAAATTGCTTCATCAACTCCCAAATATCTGTGCAATGGACTAGGTTTTCCACTTCTGAGAAAAATGGAAAAAACTGTCTTTCACAGTGTCTATACCACGAGAAAGATGTACCAGTAACAACAAACATTTGTCTTTGAATCTTGATCCTCATAACTATAATGTGTCTTTGAGCATACCTAGATCCCTAAACAAGTCATTTAATTCATTTTGGGAAGCGAAGCAGTTTCCGCAAAAGACGCTCATAATATAGTAATTATTCAAAACCAAAAAAATTTAAATTATTTACAATTTATTAAAATCAAAATAAATCAAATTCATTAAAAGTTATTAAAAATTAAAATGAGTTAATCAAATTTCTAATTATAATTATAGCTAAACTTCATTACAAAATTGGCTTTTCTGAAGAAACCTGATGTGATGGAATTTTTTTTAATAAATTTTTTTTCTGAATTCAGGGTGCAGAAATTTATAAAAAAAAAACCCAAAAAAACTATCAAGTTAGTTTTTTGGTCGCAAACCTGTGTAATCGAAGAAATTAAATTAAGACTTACAACTGTGCAATCCCATATATCATCTTCATTACACCATTTGAACAACTCTTTCCAAGATTTATTAGCAAACGTGCTATTTGGATCAGTTACTGGTAGCTAAAAAATTGACAAAATAATTGCCATGAATTGAAAAATCAAATCAAAACTAATATGTATTTCAAGTTGTTCGACTTTAATATGAAAGTAATATAATATTAGTAATGAACACAGTGTGAATAAAATATATTGTTTTTCAGAAATTAAGAAAAAAAAAAAAAAACAATAAAACCGTTTAGTATATTTTTATGAAATTTGGTATAAGAATTAATTATATACATGACATATATATATATTATATAGGGTGCACCAAAAGTTCATAAAACTAAAAAATCACAAAAAAAGGAACAAATAAGGATAAAGTGAGGTTTGCATGGAAGTTTTTCCAGGAAAATCAAATTTTTTTAGTATTAAAGGAAATCATTTGCAAATAATGCTGCCAACTCCAAAAGACAATGGACAGGACAACTGTGCATTCCATCGATTTATTATTGCAACAGTTGTTCAATATGACCTCCAAAACTTTGTATAACAGAACTAAGTGCAAACAGCAAATGACATGTGACAATTTCTCGTCTTCAGTTGTTTCACTGTACGAAATTTTCGCAACGCAGTGGCTTCTAATTCAACATTCAGGTAGAAGAACTTCATAAGCAACGCTTGATCTGGCAACGATGACATTCGCAAATTATGCAGTACTGTTGGATTCGAATGAACATTCCATGTGTATCCAGGTCTTTTACTGCAAGCCTGAGTTGTATACTTCTACTGAATATTTTGCATATCAGCACCATCTACAGGTGACTTTTTAAAATATACAGTGAAAATCGTTTATAACGATGCTGGTTATAACGACCAACCGCATATAACGACGGAATTTTTACAAGAAGTTTGGTTTGCTATTCTACTCCATACTAAATATATCGGTTATAACGACATCGTATATAACGACGAAACCTGCTATAACGACGGCGATTTTGTAGTCTACGTAGATTCTAAGTAGGGAAATTCGTATCGGATATAACGACGCGACTTGACAGTCATAAAGCAGAACCATGTGGGTTAGTTATTAAAATTTAAAGTTAGTTATCAAAATTTAAGCGTTATTCTAATCTTGTTTATTTACAAATGTCTGAGAAATTTTTATCACTGCTAAACCTGAATATTAAAGATAGTGAACTTAAAAAGTGATTTATTAATTGAATATCACGAGGGTCATATTCTTAAGGGGCCCATTCTATTTTTTCAGCGTAGAGCCCACAAAACTCTTAAACCGGCACTGTTCTGAAGTCATTAGTATAATATAATAAATATTATTCATTAGATTTGTTTTCTACATTATATACTTTAGTAGTATTTTCTACAATTTTTTCACTTTCGCTTTCTTTTTGGTTTTACGGCTCAAAGACTACAGTGGTCATGCTGCGCCGGGACCTACTGTTTTCCGAGGAATCCGAACCTCTTAAGGCCTAGGGAACCAAACCCCGGACTACAGTGAGCAGTGCGATCTTTATGAGATCTCTGAGTAAGCGTTCTTTTTGCACTGCTGGGAGTCGAACCCGGATTAGCGGCGCACTAGGAGAACGCGTTACCACACTGCGCCACCGCAGGGCACAATTTTTTCAATTTAAAAAACTAAGGAAGTACTATGTATTTAGTTTGGCTATAACGTAATATAAACGGAAATCAAATTCATTATAATTAAGTATATTTTTATTTAATTTTGAAACCAAAAAGTTTATACTTTTTACTATCAAAATAATTTATAAAACTCTAGAGTGTACTATAGGCTACTATGATTTTAAAAAGATATCTTTTATAACGACCGAATTTGCACGGTCCCTTGGAGGTCGTTATAACCGATTTTCACTGTATATATATATATATATATTTTTTTTGCTACTAAAAAAAATCTGATTTTCCTAGAAACCCTTTCGTGCAAACCTCACTTCTTTATCATTATTTGTTCTTTTTTTATGATTTTTTAAAGTTGTTTCAAACTTTTGGCACACCCTGTATATGTATATATATATATAACATGGCACAAAATACTTACATGACACATTGTCAGAAAAATAACACATACAGGAATTTGTTAAAAGAGGAGTCTGAATGAAATAGGAAAAGTATTTCAATATAAAACATGATCATCTCTCACCGGGAAGTAAGCTGTGAGCTTAAAAGTAGCAGCAACAACCACTATATCTTCAAAGCTATTACATCTTGGGAATGTATGATGATGAGAACAGTTGGTTGGTTGTATTTTTATGGCATAAGGACAACCAGGGTCATTCTATGACAATCAGATGGGAACGACATACTTCCCTAAAGCAGCCCATATATGCTACCATGGTGTCTACCATAAGGACAGATATATCCAGGTAGAGCCCTTTCTGGATGGGGTGCAAAAGGTGCCCCTACACCTGGGTGGCTAATTTTAGGGCAACCACAAACCATTTATTGTATTGTTTTTTACCTTTTAATAATAATAAAGACAATATCGAGGATTTTTGTTTTAAGAAAATAAAAATTTCTTTTTTGCAATACAACTGCTTCAAACTATGTGTATTGTGCGTTCACGCTCAGTTGGCGTGTGATACCGTTAGTAGAGGGGTAGTCCATTGCAGTTTAGGGAAAGGTGTCTTGCCGAAACTGGTTTTTTGAATGGGAAAAACCAGTTTCTCCAAGACAGCCTTCCCTAAACTGCAATGGACTAACCCGTCTGCTAACGGTATCACACGCCAACTGAATGTGAACGCACAGTATATTAGAGGGGTCCTTATTTTTCAACTTTTATTTTAAGGTTTCACTCCCTAAGTTTTTTTAAACCAATTTAAAATTAATGCCAAAAACAAAATTTGGATCAGTCGCACAAATCTAACTGGTGCCCCAGAGGATGTGAATGTCACCATTTATATATAAAAATTACTACTTTTCGACAAATTTAAATAAAATAATGAACTAAATACTATAAAATATACATTATAGGTAATAATTTTTGACACCCACAAGAAGGGTAATATCTTACAACATCAAATATACAGCAAAACATAGTTTTAGATAACCAATCAGCACATAGGAATCACAATAGGAGGCACAGTGTGTGCATTGTCAGGAACAATATAACTGGCACACAATTATCTATGATACACCAAATTAAACTTTAATGTAGTGTTTCATCTAGAAAAAAATTAGGGCAGGGTGGATGACCTGTTAAAGGGCCATTTTTTTAGTGCCCTAAATACGCAGATACACTGAAATGATACAGAAACTTGGCACTTTCTAATCTTTTACACAAGTACACTCTTATACAGAATGCATTTAAGATAAGGGTAAAGCCAGCCTATCACAACAAATACACAATTATTAAAATAATGAGAATAATAATGTAACTTTATTATATGACTAGGCTACAATACAATTTCAATATACATGTGAATTAATTTGTACTGGCAAATTTTCTCTTTTTATTGGACAAATATAACTTAGCAGCTTTTATAAGTAATTGTTCTTTATTTTCTTCATGTATATTTACAGCAATTTGCAAAATGCAATTAAATTTGGAAACATCGACCTGTTTCTTTTATCTGTAATAAATATAATTAAACTTATTTTAGAAAACAATCTCTCTACATCTGCAGATGAAGTTATTAATGTAGCAGCTACGCACAATAAATATTTTATATCGGGGTAAATATTGCCAATAGCTGGAAACATTTTAATAAGGTCTGAAATTGTACATTTGCTTACATTTCCTGACGATATTACAAAATTTTTAAAATGTGTCTACTCTGACAAAACAACATGATGTAGATCAAAATGATCGCATGTAATTTCAATCTGTCTATCCCCATAAAAAGTGACAGAATCTTTTTCTATTTTACTTAGATCTAAAATGCTTAATGCATCAATAATATCAGTTTTAAGTACACGTGTCATGCGAAAGACAAGCAGGAAAGTGCCTGTGATTGCGATGTAACGGCGGTGTTGCCAGATGGCAAGATTAAAAAATTCCAATGTTATACAAAATAATTAAATTAATATAACTATAATTTAGTTAAACAATATCCTATACTATATGACAAGTAAGAGTAATAAAATAGGGATGTAAAACATGCTTAATTTAGTGCTTAAAGACAAACAAATTGATTTTAACAAAAATTTGACGTTTGTGTGCATTATGAATGTCTGAAAAGTTCGTCGAGTGAACGGCACTGTATTTCCAAGGTTGGATCGATGTACAATGGTTTAAAATAAATGTCAGATTTTCTAAGGCAAATCAGGGTTCAGTTTTAGAGAATCTTCTTAGAACAGTGAGAGTGTAAAGTGCTTTGACAGTCAAAAGAATTTGACCTGAAAAATACGTGGAACCGCTAACGTTTATCGCAGTAGTCCGTGGTTGAAAGTCTGCAAACCTGGCAACAGTGCTTTGTTTACAAATATTCGTCAACAATAAGTGTTTTTAATAAACAGACGTGGTGGAATATCCCGCAAAGCTCTATAATGTATATTCGCCAGCAATTTCATTTTGCCAAAACCATCAGTGTTATTACGAAAATGAAATAATGAAGTACAAAATTTTTATAAATATGCAAATTTCGTCATGCGTTTTGGATTCTAATGTTGGAATGGGAATTATCATCAGGGAAGGATGGCGCATTATTTTCTGAGTGCTAAGCGTGACATTTGGGCACAAGGGCGGA
Organism: Dysdera silvatica; assembly: GCA_006491805.2. NCBI lineage: Eukaryota > Metazoa > Arthropoda > Arachnida > Araneae > Dysderidae > Dysdera > Dysdera silvatica. The sequence continues at coordinate 269,199,388 of QLNU02015360.1, forward strand.
CAAGTTGAAGGACAGGGCGTTGCGCCCTTCTATTTCGCTTTAGATGACACTATTTAATGCACCAATTTTTACATAGATGGCGTTCGAATACATTTGACATATGTATAACACACAATGCACTTTGCTTTTTAAATGGTGAGTTCTGACCAAAAACCGTTTTGTGTTCTGCAGTATGCAAAGACATCCTTAATTACAGTTTAACATAACTTTCAAAGATATGGCTGTAATTCGCCAACAAATCAGAGTGTTTTATGATGGTTTTAATTTGAAGCTACTGGATGCCTATGTAAAGGAAAGACAACAGGTTGGCCGTCAACAAGTTACCATGCATAGATTAAAATTGACTATAGACTGGGTGTTTGTCACGTAACAAAAGGATCTCATGTAGAGCATCTGTAATGTGTGACAAGAAACTTGGTGTGTTAGTTTAATTTGATGTATATAATTATGTGCCGATTACATTGTTTACTATAATCATTTGTAATAGGGTGATTCTTTTTGATTTACCCTGTATATTTGATTGGAAGTAAAACAAATATTAAGTAGCAAATTAATACCCAAAAACAAGATATTTAAACGTTTTAAACAAGCCTAGGTCAATACAGATGATTTGCTAAAGAACAAGTTGTTATTTAACAAACAACTATAAAGATTCGCTTGGTTGTAGTTTTATAGTGCAAGGACAGCAATGGTCATTCTGGCCAAAAAGGCGAGACTGTACATACCATTTTAAATGAGAGTAAGTTAAAACTAAAAAGGTAATATGTAATAAAAGTAATGTATTACATGGAACAAATGAAACGATATAATAGCATCAAATGCGATGCAAAAAGCTGATATTAGATAAAAGTTAAAAATGATTTCATGATTAAAAGAATTGCATAAAATGTCACAAAGGGTAAAATTATTTTGATTAAAAGCTAATGAACGTTGCTGGTTAAAATTGGGACAAGTAGATAAAACATGCAAAATTAAATAGTTTGTTGCATGTAGCACACATCGGCGCATCTTCGCTCTTTAAAAGATGTTATGGGAGAAGCGTGTGTGGCCGATGCAAAGTCTAGCAAGAGTTACCTCTTTGCGGCGCTCACTCCTAAAGCTCGACTGCCACATTTGAATCCGTGGTTTTACAAAGTGACATTTATTAAAAAATTGCTTGTCCCATTCCAACTGCCATTTTTTGTACAGATGGGATAAGACATGAGTGTTAAAATCTTAGAATGGAATGATCATATTATGAGGTTCTGCAGTTGCTGTTTTTGTAAGCCTGTTCATTACCAAAAATACCAACATGGCCTAGAACCCAACAGAATTTCACAATATACCATGAATTTGTTATATCCATGAGTTGTTTGTGAACTCTGTGGATTCTGGAGTGGTGTGAGGTTTCAAATGAAGTCAGGCTTTGCAGAACACTGAGTGAATCTGTACAGATGACAGTTGGGTTTAATGAATTATATCAAATGTATTCCAGTACTAATCCTATGACATGAATTTCTGCCATGAAAATGGAGCAGAATTGTAGCAGTTGTTGACTATAACATTTCCACAGACAAATGTCACACCAACACATTCATCCATTTTTGATCCGTCTGTGAAAATGAAGGGTCAGCCTACATACATACTAGACAGATCAGCGAATGCCTGCCGATAGGCAATGTCTAGGGTACTGTCTTTTGGATAGACGGATAAGTCAAGACAGATGTCTGTGCCAATATCAAACCATGGAGGAATGATGTTTGGCATAGATTCCGCAACCATGGTTTTTGAAATGCTCAATTCACTAGCAGCACATTTCAACCTTATGCCAAAGGTACATACATGAGAGACGAGCATTAAAAAGTGAAATAAAATAAGGATGATCCGGTTCTACCAAAATTCCTGGTATTTTTCAGAAATTCCTTGACTTTGGCAGCCTAGTGCATTCTTTGACAATTCCAGGTTTCCACGTAAGATAAAAATCTGGAGTTAATTTCAGTTTTCCTCTTCAAGCTTTTCGTTCTAGATACATTACCATGTAGGTCTATACCACAACACCTAGTTAAAATAGGGGCCCCTTTTATACAGACTTTCCCTGTTATTCAAAATTTCAGAGCATTCTGTAGTCTTCCTTACTTCTTTCCTTTTAGTCAATGGGAATATCACTGGAGTTCTCTAGAACATGATGACATGTCTTGCAAAACATCACTGTTGCTCCACATGTTTCTCTCGGAAGTTGAGCTACATGAAAAGCCTGCATGAAAAAGTTTGAAGACTAAAAGGGCAGAAATTTTAGCAAAGAATGAGCAAATAGAATAGAAATATGTCAAAATTTCATGACTAATATTCAATTTTCATGACCGATTTTCAATTTTGGTTCCTTTTCGTGACTTTCATTACCTGTAGATCCCATGTTCATGCTTATTTGAGAATAAACACTTAGATGATCAAATTAGATTTGGCCTTGTCGGCACTTCGGGGTCATTAGGCCATTTTGGTGACCTCCTTTGCCTGGTGCCCAGAATGATAGCACCAGTCACATCGCCCTTAATCTGTTACTGCATATGGTACAGAAACAATAGTGAGTCCCTGGTTCTTGAAAGATCAAATGCGGTCTGGAATCACTTCGTAAACAATATCTAAAATTTTCTGAGCAGGGACCATAATTGGTTTTCATCCCAGTTCACATGCTCAGTTATCAATTCAGCTATTTCTAAAAGTAAATTGCTAGCTGCTTACATATCTGCTAACATTGAAAAAAACTTTTTCAGGAGCAATTGCAAAAGAATTCAGGAGCATTGTTTGAACATAAAAAAATTCAATGATTTTAAAATAAACGCAATTTTGTTGTAATATATGGTAATATTGACTTAACATTTCCATGTGACATTTAGTTAATTTATATTATGTTGCAAAACCTCCAATTTGATTGATTTAATAGCTTTAATTTCTCTCTGCAGAAATCAATGCTTTCCAACATGCTCTGTTAAAAACTACATTTATGTGGGTTTTTTTCAATATAGTTAAATACAAAAAAAGTGTAAGTAAACATAGTATGCTTATGAAGTTTACTGAAAATTAATAAAATATTTTGTAGTTATAACTAAAATTCACACGTGTATATATTACCTCAATTAACAGCTAGAAGTGATAAAAAATTATCTATCAGAACCAGAGTTTTTTTTTTAAGTATTCAGTTCACACACATTAATTAGAGCAAGAATATTAAATGAGTTTCAAAAGTATTTCTAACAATCCTAATTTTAGTAATTTTAAGTTTCATGATCCTTAAAAAAAATCAATATACATGTATACATACCTATTCTTTTTGCTCCTTTAAAGCTTGATATGTTACTTGTTTTGCATTCATTAAATTTGTCTCTGATAAAACTGCAGAAGGGTTTTCCGGAACAAATGGAGACCAATGCAGGGTGTGTGGAGTTAACATGTATATTTGGAGCAGTTGGCAGTTATGTGCCTTTTACATACATACCTTTTATGAAGCCGACAAACAGAGGAAGTTGATATCATCCTTTCAGCCGAATCAGCATGTTCCTTCATGCAGTCAATCACAAACATCAATTTTGTACAACAGCCATAATTATAGGCCTTCTTTGGATGAATCTTCAGGATACTGGATATGTTTTACAATTGGTTCCACTGTCTACATACCACAGTACATATATTCAACAACTTTGCCATTTATGTTAAACTCTGGCTTGTTTTCAGTTCGCTAGTGGTTCTCCATTGCAGCTCATTTGGCATAAGATATTAATGTTATTCTCACAAAACATGTGCATCTCCACTTCCTTTGTTTAAAATCCCATCATGAAATGATCCACCCTGACATATTTGCTCTTATACTATTGTTTGACTGCATAAAGTAATGCTAGCATCACAAATCTGTATGTGGTATTCTTAACGTAGCTGTCCTGGTAAGTTGCTCCACTTCTATGCATATTCCACAATTTTTAGACAAATAATTATGATTTTCCTATATTTCCCTGAATTTATGGAAACCAGTGTAGCTGTTACTCAGAAATACAACAAATAAAATGTTAAAAACTATACAATTGACTTACATGCAACTTGTCATGAATTCCAAACACGACTGTTAGTGAATTTTCATTGACACAACGCAAAGAGTAATTGATAATCACAAGGTTATTGGGAATTTCAAGAGAAAGCTAGGAAGAAAAAAATACAGGTTTTCGTTATGAAAAAAGAGAATTTATATATATGATGGTCTAAAAGAAACTTCAGTTACTTGCAAGGCTCTAGCACCTACAATTTTTAAAACATCAAAATAAGATTTGAGATTTAGACTTTAAAAAATACCTACTGTATGCTGTATGTGGGTAAAAAGCACTCATGCTTTCTCAGTTATAGTTAAGAACACACAAATTTTGATAATTTCCAATGGCGATTTTTTTTTAATATCACTGTAATTAGTATATGCAGAAAGAAAAAAAAACACATTAAGCTGCATTTTTTTTTAGACTAAAAAACAACTAAGAAATAGCACTTTCAAATTCAATTGGAATTTACAGAAAGAAAAAAAGCTATACATGAATCATTACACATTTGCATTATATGTGGTAAATGCAGGAAATCTTACTGTCTGTAATGGCAAACATACTGAATGTTTATGACTAAAGGTACATTTAGTTTTCTCATTTCTTTTATTTCATTTTTTCTGCAAATTCTCACTAAATTTAAAATTGTTATTTCCTTGTCACTTTTCGGTCTAAAAAATACAATGTAATGGTTTCTGTAAAAAAACAACAACCTAGTATTGCCATAGGAAATCTCCAAAATTTGTGTAAGCTAAGCATAACCATGTGAGTACAAGTACTTTTTATCAGTTTACATCTGGAGCCAGTATTTTTAATGTCTAAATTTTAAATTTCCTCTCAGTGTATCAAAAATTGCAATCCATAGAGCCTTGTAAGTAGTGCAAGCTTCTTTTAGACATATGCATAGGTAATTTATTAAAATTTCTTTCAACCCATTTTATTTACCTTTTATGTAACAAAATTTGAAGTAAGTAGCTAAATTCTCAAAAAGGCAAATTCATATAATCAGAGGAACTCAATTGGAACATTAGGGTTAAATTTTAATATGTTTTAAAAAGCATAGTACTACTTGGAAATGTACAAGTTTAAAAACAATGTTTCAGGCGTCAGCTGCTCCATTTGTGAAGGCAGAATGAAGATTGAAAGTCTTAAGTTTATATACTCTCATGTTGGGAATCTCCATCTGATGCCAATTTGATGTGAGTGGGTGAGGTCAATTCCAGCTGCGGAAACCACCATACCTGATGACGTCAAATAGACACACCCAACTCAAGGTTTCCATAAAGGTTTTGAAATGTTGATGGCACGACTCCTCAAGCTGTAAGTCTTCAATAATTCCAGAAAAAATCTACTATCTATATTTATCATGTTTTCGTGTAAAACTTTTGTCAAATGTTTATCCGGTTTGCAATCCTCCATGAAAATATGCTTAGCTAACTGGCCAAATTGTCTCCTCTGGCTACATATGCTCCTTTTCTTGTAGATGTATCAATCTTCATGTTTGCCCAATATATACCTTGTCACACTCTGTAAATGGTATTTTGCAAATAACCCCAATCCCCTCCCCCCATCAGGGATACGATCTGTAACTTCACGAAGGATCATATACCAGATTGGTATTCGGAGAAAATTTTCATCAAAACATGGCAAATCTGGGTAGTAGACTCTTTCTGGAATCACAGGGAACTTACAGCTTCAAGAATTGTGCCATGAACATCTCAAAACCTCTACTGGAACCTTAGAGAATTTTTGACAAACCTCAAGTTGGGAGTGGCCATCTAATGTTATTGGGTGTGGGAGTTTTTCTTAAGTTAGGATTGTCCTGCACCAAGTGGCATCAGATGAACATTTTCAAGATGAAAGTATATAAATTTATGACTCATTTATTTTTCCTTCACTTGACAAAGGGAGCAGTTGGTTCAAAAAAAGTAATTTGTATTTATCAGAATCAATAAGAAATTTATATAGTAGTAAGAAAGTACTTATTACATTATTAAAAAAGAATATGACAAAGACCCCCTCCCAATAGAAATGACTTAATTCATGACCAAAACAATTCTATAACCTGTGAATAGGTAATACTTGATGGTGATGAGTAACAGGCTTAAGGAACAACTGAACTCAAAAGAAAAAAAGAAGAAAATTGTTTATTGCCATCAAAGGAACCAGCAAAGTACCCCAGCATAAGGGATGTCTTTCAGCACTGACAGTCAATTTAAAATAAATATTAAGTAGAGTGTAATGCAAGGTGTGCAAATAAGACTCATTAATTGAAAGACTTTTTGCTAATACAACGTATCAGTTTTGAACTTTTGGAGAATTAGCCAACAATACTTTTACTAAAATATTTTCATATTGTTTTCTATATATTTTATAAAAGATCAACCTTCATTTTTAGAATGATTCAAACTATTGCAATGAAAGGAATGCGATATCAAAAAAAGAAAATTGGAAGATTTCTGACTTCTGGCTGAAGGATTTTTTTTTATGAAGTTTTCATTTCTGCGAATACAATATAAATGATATAACATGCATCTTTTACCTTGATCTCATCAGGAGGTGACATATCTTCAGTCTATCTCCATTAAGCTATTTAAGTTTTACAGTTCCTAAGTTGGTTCAAGATTAAAATTCAACCTTCTCTTAACCAACACCAATATTTTACTCTAAAAACTATTGTTCTAATGTGAATTAAAGGGTTGTCAAGTAAACCTACAGATAATTAAAACACTTGATACATAGTCTCTGTACAAATCATATAAGAACATGAAAACACTTTTTTTTTTTATTAAAATCACCAAAATTTAAATTAGACACCAAAATCTCTGATATGACAGCCAAGGACTTAAGAAAAAAAAAGCAAAGTTTAAGACCACCTACTGAAAAAACGTCACTCCGTAATTAACAGTCTCCATATGTCTTGTTAACACTACAAACTCCATATCTTACTAAGAATCCAAAGACAATTTTTCATGACTTTTGCAAATGTTTTTAAACATTTACAGATGAACATTTTCTGTTTTTAAAAGAACTTCACATAAATTATCCCCAAAAGTTCTCCATTAAATTTAAGTCTGACCTAAGAGGTAGCCGAGCCATAAAATTTAGTTCCTTGACATTAAGCATGTTACGTAAAATTTATATTGTTTTCTTTCAAAAATACACCTTTAACTATTAAGAAAATACAAGTTGAATTTCAAAGTGCATACACTATAGTGGCCATATTTAAGTAATAAGAGAACTGACTGAAAGAATAAATGAATATGAACTACCATTGCATGTACCATTTTGGATAGTTCGTTGAATTTTTATGGTGCAAGGACAGCAAAGGTTATTCTGGGCAGAACAATGTGGACTTGAACATATTTTTTTTTTATATACGAGACTAGATGAATTCTATACAAAAGGTGTATGTAGCATTTATTGACTATGAGAAAGCTTTTAATCATTCAAACATTAGCATTAACTGACCTTCTGAAATTAACCAAAAGGATGTGCACATTAATATGATTAAATGCGTTTATAGAAATGCCAGTGCTAAATTTTTCGGTTGCATAATGATATCGAAGATATCAAAATTACTAAAGAAACGAGAAACCATATATCTAAATTTTTTACCTCAGCCTTGCAGAAGATCTTCCAGTTAGTAAACTGGAACAGATAAAGATAAATGGGGAGTATTTAAATCATCTGTATGTTTTGTTGATGGCACTGTTTCAATAGACCTTTTAAAACTCCAGGACATGGCGAAAGAGCTTTCAACAAGAAGTAGACAAATTGGACTCAAAATGAACCTACAAAAAGCTAAAATGATGTTCAACAATTTTATAGAGAAAGCAAAAATACAGGCTAACGACACCAAGCTAGAAGTTGCTAATTCACACATTTACCTTGGGCAACTGATATCAATTTATGGCAACGTCATGGAAGAACTTCACAGACATATTAAGCTGCCTTCACTCACGGTGCATCTGATAGATGTTATGTGAACATTTTATTCCTCCCTCTCTTCTCATTGGGTAGTACCAGACAAGTGAAATGTCAGCTATTTTCTTAATCCCTCATACTACTTCACCAAATGTGTATACTGCAGCAGGACGAAATCATTTGAATGAAACATGCAAGTGATTGCATAACATTATAATATTATACATATTAGGAAAGATAATTTCATTTTAATACGCAAAAAATGCTACATTTTAAACAATTTTTATAATGTAAAATATATTACTTAAATTTACTTCAAACATTAGTTTTCTTTTGTCATATAAAAATAATTATTTTGTTTGTGGTTTTACGGCTCAAGGACTACAATGGTCATGCTGTGCTGGGACCTACTGTTTTTCGAGGAATTTGAACATCTGGACCTACAATTTTCCGAGGAATCCAAACCTCTTAAGGCCTAGGGAACCAAACCCAGTGAGCAGTGTGATCTTCATGAGATCTCTGAGTAAGCGTTCTTTGCAGCATTGGGAATCAAACCCGAGTTAACGGCACACTAGGCAAACTTTTACCACACTGCGCCACCATAGGGCAAGTAATTATTTTGTTCTGTCCTTTGAGGCCATTGTATTAAAAAAAAGAAAAATATTTATAAAATTTAATAATTCATTTTACAAAAATAAAGAAAATGTCAGTGTTTTATAATACCCAGTTCAGATGTGTAATTGTAGTCATGCAGTATCAAAACATCTCACAGATGCACTGCGAGCGATGACCCCATTTTATAGCCTTGAGTGATGACTGGTTAAACTTAGCTGGAGTGCATTTGGAAAAAAATTCTAAAGGAAAAATTGCCTTTGTCTCAAAAGACATAGTTCCCACTCCTTTGTCCTGATGAAATTCAAGGACTTTTCAAGGACCAAATATTTTTTTCAAGGATCTTACATTGTTACTACATTGGAAATAAGGGAAATATCCCTTTTTTTTTCTTTTGCCAAAACTTGAAAAAAGGTTTTGGGAAACATTCAAGGACCAACCACATTTTTGACAGTTTTAAAGTACTTTTCAAGGGCCCTGACTTAGCAAAAAAATTCAAAGACTTTCAAGGACCGTGGGAACCATGAAAGAACTGTGCAGTGGTTGGTGTATGCTTGGAATTACTAGGGGAGATTGAAAAAGAAATCCTTAGGTATTACAATTCTAATTTGCTCTGTCTAACCCAAAAAAGCCATACGTCTTTCTAAAAATATTTAATCCTACTAAAATGACCCTACTACAGTGATACATATAGCGAATGCAATAAGTACTATAACAAACGTTTCTTTGCAATGTAACACAACAAGATGCAACATATGCTTCCAAGTCAGCATTGCTCAATGAAATCTTAGATTATGTGCTCACATAACTGCCTTTACTCACAAACCAAGCTATGAGAGGAAAAAGCACTTATCTTATATTAACTTCACAACTTAATACTAAAATGTTTATATGGTTGTCAACACTCCTTGAATTCGATGTCCTTCACTCAACCAGCAAACCCTCATTCATCATCAGCATTCACTTATACTATTGAACCACTTAAAGTAGGTAGGCACTTGCAACAAGATACCAGTAACCATATTACGCCACACCTAACTTCATGAGGTATCATCTAGGTCAGCGATTCTCAATGGGAGCCATATGGCCCCTTTGTAGGCATTGGGACTTGTTAGGAGGGCCATGAGCAGTTGGCTACAAAATAAAATTATTACTAAGATAAAAAAGAAAAAACGTTATGGCAATATTAAATTATTTAATAATTGGCTATTGATTGCTTCATTAGCTTTGAAGAAAATACAAAATGCCTCAAAGAAATCTCCCATCTAGGAAGACTTTTCATGAGACTAGAGACACCACCTACAGACTGAATCTCTTATCAACCTAAACTAGTTTCTAACCCATGCAATGGCAACACTGACTGAATACTATAGAGCAGAAATCATATTTGTTGAAAAATAAAGTACATGCTGTCGCATGGAAATATATCTGGTTATAAAAAAGCCACAAATCAAAATCAAATGCACTCCAAAGTTGTTTCGACAACTTTGCAAAGAAAATTAATTTAAAAATCTATTAATATATACAGATGTCCAATGAGTATCAAAAGGCAATTGTTCCCCCACATTTCATTACACGAGACACATACATGGGATAGTATTATATTATTTCTAAATGATGAGCATCTTGGAGACCAGATAACTACAGGTAAGTGTGATACATTTTATTTATCAGATATATTCGATAAGTTGAATTGTTTTAATAAACAGCTGCAAGGAAAAGACTGCACTCTCATATATTGCAAAGTGTCCATTACTGCTTTCCTTGGAAAACTCTGAACTTCTCTGGAGTAATATTGGATGACATGAATTGCAATTTCGGTTTAACGATATGCTGCAGATGATTAACTCAGACTGGGTGATGAATCCATTTAAGGCAAACACAGATGATGTGGACATTGTATTACAAGAATGTGTCATTAAATTCCAATGTGATGTTGGAGCCTAAGCTATACTCCAGTGGTACCATTCTGCCTTCACTTGACAAAGGGAGCAGTTGGCTCCCGAAACGTCGTGTTTTTAAACCTTACGCCAGTGTCGAAATAACTGTTTGTTATGGTACTATTGATGCACTAAAGCATGTAAAATATGCGGAATAGAAGGAAAGGACTCAATATTAGAAAAATAGCACATTCGAGGGACCTGCTATTTAGCAAGAAAAAAAAAGTGTTTTGTTTCTGGGGACCCACATTTTTTAAACATAGCGGGCCCTTGGGACCCAGTTTTATGAGCATCCAGCGACATCCCTGGTACTCAAAAAAGACAACATTTCTGGATAAGCAGAACAGGTGTAGAGTTATATGGGTCCTGTAGAGCCTGCGTCCCCCAATAATTTGAAATAAATTTCAATTTTACATACAGTGTTACCTCCAAATAACAGACACCCATAGGACCAGACATTTTGTTCTTTAAATAGAGGTGCCCCTTCTTCAGAAGTACATACGTTGCTACATACATATACACTATAAAAAATTTAATTTAATAAGAAATGCCATTAACATTACTTTTATATACCTTAAATGACGTTTAAATATGTTAACATGATAGCATTTTAAATACAGTGTATTTAAACTTAAAAGTAATGAAAAAAGAAAATTCTTAATGCAAAAATTAAAATTTTAGCAAAGTGTATAATATGGATAATAAAGTTTGGCACTTACAGAAATTTACTTAAAATAATCTGTTATGTGGGTTTGTTTGCAAGCTTTTACTTTACAAGTATTTTTCATCACATGGATATTAAATTTACTGATCATCTTCAGTCTGCCATTATCACCAACCTTTAATATGAACTTTTGCAATTGTGTGGCGTATTTTAAGGCATCATTGTATTTTTTGATGTCAGACATTTCTTCTGTCATCTTCACTTCGTCTTGATTTTACCAACCATTCCTTCTTAAACCTGTTTGCCCTTTCCTCCACTGAGCACAAATCTCTGTTCCCTTACCACAAACTTACCAAAACATTACTGACAGAAAAATTTCTTTTTTATCTCCTTTTTTCCCTGTATTGGGTAATTTCCCCAGTGTTCCTTAAATAAAGTGTCCCTTAATTAGAGGTAAACATATTAACGTCCCTATTCAATGGGACTGGAGCCAGAGGAATCACCCCTCATAAAGGTGTCCCTTATGGGAGGTTTCACTATATAATGTAATGTATAAATGTACATAACATGTGTTTGCCCCCCCCACCAATAATTTTGAAAACTATACGTTGATGATAAATAGTGAAATTGCAAATAACTTTCCACAGCTTTGGGAGAAGGCAACATTGTTTTTTATTGGATTTCCCACTTTGTATCTTGTTGAACATGGATTTGGTAAAGTACATGTTATTAGAAACTTGCAACCATCTTGATATTGTGAAGGAAAGTGATTTTTAATTGTCTCCAACAAAGCTGTGGCCTGATATACAAAAACTTGCTTGTTCTCATCAACCATAAGGATTTCACTAAATTAAGGGATGATATTGTAATATTTGATTATAAAATATTTCATTATTAATATTTCTTGTATAATAAATAAAGTATTGGTGATAAAGCACATTGATTTGAAACATATCTGTTAAAATTAAAAAATGCATCAGGGAGGCTACAGTCGTGAATGAAGCTCAAAAGGGGAGCCTAACCAGAAAAACGTTGAGAAATACTGATCTAGGTCATCTTACAAGGACCAATTCAACCATCATAAGCAACTTTTACTGGGCGTACATTTAGTAGTAAACTATGAATACACAAAACCAAGAAATCAACTTTCACTAGCTAAATGTAAGTACTTGCAGCGACACACTCTCACAGAAAGGAACCACCTATTCTTTTTCTACTGACAGGCATGTCACTAGTTACACATACTAACCCATATCACACTGAACAAACTAAGTTCTTTACACAACAAAACTCACTGTGGATAAGTTGGTAAAATGTTTTATGGTTGGTTGGATTTTTATGGTACAAAGGCTGCAAAATTGTTTTTTTCCCAATATACAAAACAAGCATAATGTGTATCATAAAATATTTTATCCTTTCATTATAAGTAAATACAAAATAAGGATTTTTGTGTCACCGATATATAGTAGCAGTAATAAAAACATACAAAAGGTTTTGACTGTGATTTTGCCTCATTACTTGCGTGTAATCTTTTATGTTTTAAAACTGATTACACTACATTTAATTCACAAAACAACATAGCTATACCAATTGTCTACACAAAGTATAAACTAAAAAGCATTTTGTATAAAGCAATATAGATTTAGAATACTATTCCACAAGATATAAGAAAATGTTCTTATCCAACTTTCAAAATAATCATTTCAAAATTACATCGATCAAGTCTGTATTAAATGCAACCAAGAAAAGTAGGCTACCAAATTTGAAAAAAAAAAGCTAACATTAATAAAGAAGAAAGACGTTTTAAAGCCAAAACAATGATTTGAATGAAAACAACAAAAGCAAAAATAATCTGCACACATTCACTCATACATTTGGTTATCTCTGTAATGGCTGTTTTGCCTTGAGCAATCAATCAGTCGAACCATCCGCACTTGGATAACTTCTTCAATGTGGAACTTTCTTAACGAAGAACTCCCAATTACTTAAAATCCCTAAAAGGTAGACAAGAGGATATAAAGCAGCAAAAGCATGAACGTCTAAAATTCTATATGTATATGCTTTCAGGAAAAGAGAAAAAGAAACAGATACTTGAGGAAAATACAAATAGATAATCAAATCAATGGAAAATCATTCACCTACATACTTGCAAAGAACAATGTATATGTGCACAAGTGGATACAAGCTATCGAGTGAAAATAGCTGAATTGGAATGTTGTCTAAATAAAGGACCAGACCAAATCTAAAAGCTAAACAAAGAAGCCCGATTTGTAAAATAGTTCCCCAACCATATGAAAATGAGATGTAAGAAGGGACAATTACTAGTGCAAGCTATCTTTCTGCTCCCACACAACTGCCAATAATAGAAGCGATTTGAATTATTGCAGAATAGGAACATGATAGACAATTCTCAACAATTATTTTTTCTTGTAATTTTCCTCTTGATGATGGCCCAAAAGGGGTCATCAGTCTGACACTAAAAACGATATTCCATAGAATAAGCATAATACATATTCGTAAACGTTTTGTTTGTGTGAGTTTTACAGTGCAAGGACAGCAAGGGTCATGCTGTGCTGGGCATATTCATAAATGTAACACCTTTTAATAATGTACTGCAACAGCTGTGATTAAAATTGGATAAAAATTATATTTCTATTCCACACCATAGGTGCTAATATAAATTTAGCTTAACAAATAATCGCTAATCTATGATAAATTTACATACAATTAGGTTTAGTAGAATTTAAATCTAATACAATAACCCTAAAAGTTACAATAACTTGGGGATATGGCTTAGTGACTCACAAGTCCCTTCATACATTCTTGTTGAATAGAAAAGACAACAAAAAGATAGATAACAAATAAAATGAGAAAACTAGAAGCAGGGGACCTTTTAAATAATGAGCAATAAATATGATAAGCATAATTACAAAACGCCATTCACATTTTTTCCTCAATTCTTAATATCTTCTATACACATAGGGAACACTTCATTCAAATATTACCAATTTTTCTTTCACCTCGGCTGGCCAGCTTAATAAAGAATTAAAGAAATTGCAGATAATTTTATAATTTTGGATTATTCAGAAAGTATACACTTTATTCCCACTTCTCTCATCTATTTTGTGGATTTTTTTTATATTTATTGATTTCGTTTTTTAAATTTTTGATTGATTTTGATTTTTATCAATTTTATTTCTTTGGGCCTACATACTTAAACTTTAAGGCTCCGGAAATTATATAGATAGTTACTGTTATTAATTGCACCAAAAACGAAATAGGTCTTAATCATGAATTTGAAGTGTTAGTAGACAGACCAAAGGAACTAAAGACTAACAAAGGTATTTGATATTCCACCATTTCAGTAATTTTTCTGTACATATATAGAACATTTTACGTGTGTTTTATGAAATTAAAAATAAGTTAAAAAAACAGAATCAGCATGCCATTTAATATAATTTTTTATTTTCTATTATTATCTTCACTACCATAGTATTACTCTACATAAACAATCTGCACAATCTTCTATATAAACCACCTGCAATGTTGTATGGAGGCTGATACCTGGTCATTTACAAGGGCGCACAAAAGGAAGTTGTAAGTAGTTGAGATGAGAACACTAAAGTGGATGAATGGTGTTGCCAGGAGGGACAAAAATGGCTGTATTTTTATGGTGCAAGGACTCAAGGGTCATTCTGCGCCAAGAGGGACAATGTAAGGAATAACTAAATCAGAGGTATGGTCAAGGTGGGACCCATGGTTGATTGTATTTTTACGATGCAAGTACAGCAAGGGTCATTCTGTGCCAAACAAGGTGAGACAGTAAGTGGGACCAATGGAAAAAAAAAAATACAAGAACGTAGGTTAAGATGGCTTGGACATATGGAGCGGAGAAATGAGGAATATGTGGGAAAGGTAATGGATAGGCTGGAGGTAATGGGTAAGAGGAAGACCACAGCTGAGATGGATGAATCGAACGGTGGAAGGTCTAAAAGAGTATGGATGAAGTATAGAGAAGAAACCTTAGAAAGTTATGGAAAGAAAGAATAAAAGATCTTAATCTAACCCCATATGAACATGGCAACGTAAAAGAAGATTCTATATAAATATGAGAAAGATCATCTTATAATCCTTATAAATCCCATACCTTTAATGAAACCTGGGACACACACACACCACACCACACACACACACATACTCAGAAGTGTCAAAAGCCATAGTATAGCAGTATGTGAATTTTTATGATACTAAGTATTATAGTGTCTAAGAGTGTAAGAAGATACTATAAGTATTCTAGTGATGTATGTGCATGGATTGGGTCCATTGGTCCTCTTAAACATGCTATTGATCGGTCACTACTATTTTTCATTGCTTTAACCAGTACAATTTTGTCACTGGTCCAACACATAAGAAAAGATTCTGCAACGTTTCGAGAACTACTGTTCTCTTTATTAAGCAAAGTGTTGAGAAAGTATGAATGTTCTGTATTTATACCCCCAGTTATGGGTTTTTCCACTTTGTGGTTCTCACATTTGGCTTTCCCCAAAACATTCCCACATCCGGCTTTTCCCCATGAACTCTTATTCCGGTTTTTCTAATTTTCTTGCACAAATCTTGTATAATTTAGGAATAGATTGCTTGGCAATCATTTGCAGTTGCTCATGGACTTCATGTAACTCCCCTCCCCACATAATAGAATCATCCAGCAAGATAATACACTATGTAAATAAATTATAAACTCACCTATAAATCACAAGTAACTTAGGATTGCAATAATTGCTTTTGATATAAATTTATGCAAATAATATACCAATGGTGATTACATACATATACCAATTACAACTTTTGAAAATGGTGAACAATTTTGTTCGTGAAAAAAATAATCATTTACAACCTGTAAAGAAACATAAATTCAATGTGGAAAATTTCAGGAAATCAGAAATTAATAGCAAGTCGGTTCTCCTTGCTTTTCAGTAATATGTATCATTCTGTCAGGCATTGTTTGAAGTATTTGTTTTAAAACATCTGAGTTTATGTTGTCCCAAGGATTCAAAATGGCAATTTGGAGATCATTCACACGATAATATTGCTTGTTGCGCCAATATGCAGCCTTTGCCATAAAACCCCACACATTTTCAACTGGATTCAGGTCTGGAGAACGCGAGGGCCATGGAATGACATCAACCTTTTCTCGTTCAAACCACTCTTTGGTGGACACTTGTGCATGCACACTGGTATTGGCTTGTTGGTACTTCCAATTTGAGCCACCTAAAAGGGGCTCAAATGGGATTAAGAGATCATACATTAATTCCTGATATTTTTGGAGTTCATAGTGCCCTGAAGGAATACGATGTCTGCTTTGCCTCCTGCTTCGAATGCTTCCCACACCATCATTCTGCCTCCTTGCTATCTACTCAGCTTTATCTTCGGCTGAGTGCATAGATTATGCCAATAAAACAAATATCCATTAGGATCATACAGACAAACAGTTTTCATCAGAAAACACTACTTTATTCCACTCAAGATGCCATTTCACAGTTTTTTTTTACACTAATCGAGCCTATTTAACTTATGATGTAGTAAGGTTTCGATTTGCTTTTCATTTTCCTGAACTTCACGTTCGAATTTATATTTAAACTTTCCCACACAATTTGGTGGGATACAGGTGTTGATAGTACACGTGCAATTTTACGAGTGGACACCTGCTCATAAGTGGCAAAAGCTTGAACGTGCCTGTGTTCTCAGGGTAACAGTTTTAGTGGCTTACCGGATCTTTTTTTTTGGTTCCATAATCATGACCTTTTTTTTATGACATTTTGGACAACAGTTTGTGAGAGCCTTATTTTACGGGCTATTTCTCTTGTTGACTATCCTTTGCCATGCAGCAAATATATTTTTTTGATGTTCTTTTCTTTTAGTTCTTTCCCCTCAAGGCATAGTTGCAAAACACACTTTTCATCGCAACACTGGACCCATATGATAGACCACATGCTTCAAATGAAGTATATAAAACTACACATATGCAAATTAGTTTACAGGCTTGCAGTCTTTGAATTTTCTACATTGAATTTATATTTTGTTTACAGGTTGTAAATGATTATTTTTTTCTTACGAACAAAATTGCTCACTATTTTCAAAACTTTTAAGTGGTATGCACGGTGTCTACTCACATTCTGTTTCAAACTTCCCTGACTTTTCCAGGTTTCCAGACCAAGTCTTAATCGATTTCAAGTCGCTAATTACAGTAAACAACACACAACGCATTAAAATTTGCGTAATAAAAATAAGTTTCTAAGACCATAAAATCCACTAACACAAACTCCAAAGCCATTTATAACTCAATACCGTGAATTTACAAATACAAAAACTGTATTAAAAAATGCATTTCTTTACATTAAAAACTTACATTAATTAAATATTTACCTGATTTTCTCATATGGCCTTTTTGAGTTCACTATAAAAGAGTTTAGCTATATAAAATTCTCATTGTCATGCAAGTCTTCACGGCCTTTTGCGAACTCACAATACCACCATCTCACACTTCTCAAAGCGAGACACTTTTCCCCATACGTGGGCTGCATTTCCCTGTGGATTTCGATGGGCGTTCGTTCCTTGCTCCATAGAAAACGAATCACACTTCACTGTTCGTATGCCGTGGACTTGTGAAGTACAACTGCCATCTTCAACAACTGACAGCAGCACCGTGCAGCGAGGCTACCAGCAGATAAGGCTGGGCCTGTCCAAGAAAGATCCACCGCTGGGAATGGATATGTTGACTTCGCATTTACAGCCGTAATTTGACTAAAAAAAAATAGGGGTAATGGCTTTCTGATTCACCCTCGTATATATAGCAAAATTGTAGTATGATTGTGACATATATATAGTAAACCTCCCTTAACAATCGCCTCTATTTAGCGACCACCTCCCTTAACCATTTTTTCTGGAAATGGATTTTCTCCCTCCCCACCCACTAATAGACCCAATGCTAAATTTACCTCCATTCAGAGGCCACCTAGCTGAGTGACTGCTTTATCGTGGAACTGACGGTGGTTGACTTGGAGGTTTTACTATATAAATATTTAAAGATAGCGTTTACTGTTACATAAACAAAAAATACATGGTAACAGACATTGAAAGTATTTAGCGTTTTACGACGCGAGAGGAACTATTTGAAACTTCTTCGTGCCTGCTGTACAGATATAGCTACAGAAAGACCCCTCAGCTTCACAGCAAGTTTAAGAGCTCAATACTGTGATCAGTTGCAAATTGAATTCAATATAAGAAACACCCGGGAAACGACCTGGTTTCTTCTTTGTGGCACTTAAAATGAGGAGAGGGAAAGGCGAAATCTCCGAATCTGTGGTTCTGGTGCCCTGTTGGCTGGACAATATACCACAGATGTGGAAACGGAAATAATTATTAACAAAATGGGCAGTTATAATCACAAAATTTTTCGACCAACAAAAGCAAAAAAGTCAATCTTTTTCTTCAAATAACTCTCAATTTTGTCAACGTCAAAAAAATTTCCAATTTTCTAAAGGTGAAGAGTAAAAAAAATTTTCCACTCGTGAAAAATCTAAATTTCTCATTAAGTTAAGCAATTCTCGAAATTGCAAGTTAATTTCCAAATCCACCCCAAATAATTATTTATCCCTTTTTTTTCGTGTTTAACTGTAATTTCCTCATCTTGATTTTTCCGATTTGGGGAGATTCCCCTTGTCCACCCCATAAGGCCGGCCCTGGACTGAACAATATACCACAGAATGGAAATAACTGTTAACAAAATGGGCAGTTACGATCGCAAATTTTTCCGACCAACGAAAGCAAAAAAGCCTTATCTTTTTCTCCAAGAAACTCTCGATTTTACCAACATTATAAAATTTTCCAATTGTCTAAGGGTGAAGAGTAAAAAAAAAATTATTCCACCTTCCCTCCCCCCTCCAAGAAAATCTAAATTTTCGCCAAGTTGGCAATTGAAATTGCATGAATTTCCAACTACCCAAAGAATTATTCAGATCATTTTTTTTTTCGAGTTCAACAGGATTTTCCCAACTTGGAGCTTGATTTTTCCGATTGGGGTAGGAGACTCCCCCCTGTCCCCCTCAATAAGGTAAGCCTTGGGTGCTAATCCTTTCCAAGGAATCCTTTTCATGCAGCCTGGAGCTCTCCAATGGGTTAGATGGATGGCTCACATTTTGTATGCAATAACAATATGCCTCTTTCATACTCAGTTTAAAATTGCAAAATGTGATCATGCTGGCATAAAAAGATCCCTCAGCTTTTGTATGTACGTTAGATCATGGTGTGTAGTGCTGCCCCAGCCAATGACCCTTTCTTGAAACACCTGGTATCTTATAACAAAAAAGTCTTCTCAAGTGCAGCAATTATAGCTTCTTACAGACATCTGTGGTATCTAAATGAATTGTGGGTGTCACTCCCGTTCTTTGACTCTGATATACCCATGCCAGTGAAGAGAGACATGATTAATGCTTTAAATAAGGATGAGATGGATAACCCTGCAAAGAGGATTGATTGGGACGTAACACAATCTATTCATGAAAAGACGGTGACAAGCCTTTTTGTGACCAGCTCGTTCCATCGTTTTTTCCGAACGCTGGACATAGACATTAAGGTTTTGTCTGTCAACCCAACGAGTGGGATGAATCCCACGATTATCAATCAGAGCACTGATTATTGTTAAAGTCCTTAAAATAGTAGTAAATGGTTCAGCTGAATATGGTGTCTCACTAATGAAGGACTACGACAGTATTCTAACAAAGAACGAGGACCAGAAACAGTACCTCATGCAAATTGTGGAAGAATACAAAAAGAAATTTCCAAATGCACTAAAAAAAAACCTTGAGTGGCAGTACATAGCAAACTGAATAATTGATGTTTTGATGTGGTTTTACGGTTCAAGGACTACAATGGTCATGCTGCGCCGGGACCTACTGTTTTCAGAGGAATCCGAACCTCTTAAGGCCTAGGAAACCAAACCCCGGACTACAGTGAGCAGTGCGATCTTTATGAGATTTATGAGAAGTGTTCTTAGAACGGTTGGGAGTCGAACAAAAATTAACGACGCACTAGGTGAATGCGTTATTACACTGTGCCACTGCAGGGCCCCTGAATAATTGAACAGTGTTTAACGTTTCTTTATGGACAAATGGACAATAGACATTCTTTTTGCTTTTATAATGCATAAGAATTTAACATGCAGATTCTTATAGAGTGTCTTATGTTTCAATGCTGTGATAAATTAATAGAAGTAGCTAAAGTTGAAGTAGCTAAAGTTCTAGCTCCATGTGACACTTCTTAAAATTGCCTGGTCAGGCTAAAATTCAAGGTAATTTACTTTTTCAACCCACTTAACAATATTAGCAGGTAAGACATTAACATTTTTAATTTTAGTTTTTAAGGACCACCCTAGTAGACACTATAGGTATATGTATGTAATCATTGTTGGTACATAATTTGCATAAATTTATATGGTTCGTTGGTTGCATTTTTATGGCACAAGGACAACAAGGGTCATTCTATGCCAGACAAGCATAAATTTATATCAAACGCTTATTGCAATCATAAGTTATTTGTGTTTTACGGGTGAGTTTATAATTTATTTACATAGTGCACACCATATCATCAACCCAATCTGTCCAGGATTGGTTCAGTTAGCATTCTGAAGAGTCCCAATGAATGGTGCAGTTAGCATGTTCATCTGATATTAATCAAACTGACAAGGAAAGGTCGGAGGGCGGATAACACGGATTTTAATGGTATTAGGCTCATTTGAAAGCTCTCAAAAAATTATTAGACACGTATTCGGGCATTTTTCAGAATGGCCATAAATATAGGTGTTATAGGGC
This sequence comes from Dysdera silvatica, assembly GCA_006491805.2. NCBI lineage: Eukaryota > Metazoa > Arthropoda > Arachnida > Araneae > Dysderidae > Dysdera > Dysdera silvatica. Next base: position 269,220,452 of record QLNU02015360.1, read on the forward strand.
CGGAGAGAGCAAAAATGGGACTATTTTCAGAGATTTTATAATATCATATTTTCAAAAGTATTGAATATTTATTTTTTTTTTTGCTTCATTATGTTCCTTGCAGAAATCAATCGGATACATGTTTCACGGTTTTTGGAAAAGTAACTTATTACGAGTAGCCAAGGGCAAGAATTCGCCAACTTATTGGCTGCTTGGCACATTTGCTGGTGTAGTATAATCAGTTATTTTCAAAGGTAGTATTAGAAAGTGACACATTCGGGAGTGTTGCATGACAGTTCATTTAAACTGTTCTTATATATCGTACGCATAATAAATTGTTAGTTTCGTATTTAAAAAAATTTGACTTCGCATTCAACATATATTTATATACTTGTTTAAAATTCATTATTTTATAATTTAAATCTTTGTGATATATCTTGTTCTTTTAATATTAAGCTAAAGTTTAGCTTCTGCAGAAAACCACAGAAAATTTAATTTTTGGCAAATTAACTTTTTTTTTCCTGTTTACTGATTTTCGCTTTATACATTAAAATGGATTTATTGCTCATAAATGCAATTAATGTTACTCATCATTTGCAAAAAATAACCGAAGAAACGTATTCAAATTTCTTGAACATGTTCAGTGATATCACCGATTGTGAAAAAGCTATAGCTGAGGAACTTCAAGTTGTGGTTTTGTTAAATAATTTTCCAACACACTAAGAAGATGATGAAGTCATCGAGATTTCCGAAAAAGATCCAGAACATTATTCTATACATGATGATAATGGGGTATAAATAAAATGTGAGCCTGGTTATATAAGTATAAACGATAAGGAGCATATGGTCGCTATTAAAGAAACTCATCCAACCTGGAAATGGGACACTTTAATCAAAAAGGGCTGTAAAAAAATGCCTAATCAGAAAACATATCTGCGTTTTAAAAAGGATAAAGTAGACAGAGGGTCACTAATCGATATGTATAAAGCAATCGAAATGGAAGTTTGGTGAAATTTATGGAAATTATGGGCAAAAAACTACGAGTTATACATGGTTTCGATATTCGGAAATGGGCAATTGAAAGTTCATTACGTTTCCCTAAATTAAAGTTTCTTGCCTCAAGCACATGGGTAAAGGACTTTTGTAAACATCATGGCATAACGTCTAGGAAGGTAGCAAAACTTGTAACGAAAAAACTAGTGACTTCTCCGAAAATGATTTGAAATGCTGCAACAAAATTTCAAACAGAAATGATGAAACTATTTCAAACATATCCTCCCCATTGTATATTTAATACTGATCAATGTGGATTCAATGACGAATTAACAGATAGTCGAACGCTTTGTTTCCGAGGGGAAAAAATAACATTGGGTTGTGCATCATCTCCAACTAATCAGTGTACTCACTCGTACACCGTTCAATATTTAATAAATGCCGATAGCAAAGTTGTTGATGATGCTTTTTTATGTTTATAGGAAAGAGCAGACCAATTTGGAAAAAGAGTCCAATCTTCTCTAGCAACAAATGTAACTATAACTTGAAACTCATCAGGAAAGTTAACGACAACCCTATTTGAGCAATTTTTGGACGAGGACTTTTTCAGAAATGTGACTGAAAATTTTGTCTTTTTGTGCAATTCTTGGAGTGTTCATAAAAATCCGTGGATTTTTGAAAAGAGATGCATCACGGTCGAACGCTTTCTTTCCGAGGGGAAAAAAATAATATTGGGTTATGTATCATCTCCAACTAATCAGTGTACTTACTTGTACACCGTTCAATATTTAATAAATGCCGATGGCAAAGTTGTTGGTGATGCGTTTTTATGTTTACACGAAAGCACAAGCCAATTTGGAAAAAGAGTCCAATCTTCTCTGTTTAAAGCGACAAATGTAACTATAACTTGCAGTTCATTAGGAAAATTAACGACAAACCTATTCCAGCAAATTTCGGACGAGCATTTTTTCAGAAATATGACTGAAAATTGTGTCTTTTTGTGCAATTCTTGTAGTGTTCATAAAAATCTGTAGATTTTTGAAAAGAGGTGTAGCATTGGGGGAAGCCAGATGGGGTAGTTAAAATTATTTCTGAACAGACAATTCCCATTTGCCAACCTTTAGGCCATCTTCTGGAGAAATAAAGTACACAGCATGACAAATATAGTGATATTTTAAATTTTCTGCTCATGGTTCTGAATTAAAAATTCGAAATAATATTATCCAATTACAGTCCTTGATACACTTCCAAATGTGTTCCGATATTTTTCAACCCATGATCAATAGCATGGATTACATCTGGGTTATCAGAAGACGAAAATCCTGATTTTTTAAATGTCCGCTAAATGTGTTTCACATTCACAGGAAATGTTTGTGATAAAATACCTAATTGTAAAAATTCTCCTTTTATTCGATGCAGCCAGCCACTGCAGGAAAAATTCATATTTTTCATGATTTGGGATTTTCATACAATTGATTGCTAAAAATCGTAATATTCGATAAAAATTGTAATAAATAGATTTCTCCTTTCTTAAATAAAAATGCAGAAAGTTCAATTTCATTTATGTTCCTTCCTTCTAATGATATAAATCTCGATTTTCCTTTATTACTTTAACTCCTTCAAAACATCACAATTTGTTATTTTTATGTCATTATCATACCATAAGTATACAGGAAAAAGAAATGCAACATATTATATTCGCCAAGCAGCCAACAAGTTGGCGAATTCTTGCGCTGTACTACTCGTTTCCGCGTGCGTTTTATAACCCTTTAAAAACATTATTAATAAGTTACGTCTCCAAAAACCGTGAAACGCGTATCCGATGGATTTCTGCAAGGTACGTAATGAAGCAAAAAAAAAAAAATCAATACTTTTGAAAATATGACAAAATCTCTGAAAATAGTCACATAATTGTAAGAATAATTATTACACAGATTTCACTCTCTCCGGCCCTATAACACCTATATTTATGGCCATTCAGAAAAATGCCCGAATATGTGCTTAACAATTTTTTGAGAGCTTTCAAATAAGCCTAATGTCATTAAAATCCGCATCGTCCACCCTCTGACCTTCCCTTGTGAGTACTTATGGGATGCAGCGGAGAAGTTCATCTGCGTCCAAGATTCTGCATCTATGACTACCAGGAACCCATGGAAAGCTATCGAAACAGTATTGCTCAATATCTCTCCAGAAGTCTTTCATTCACTTGTGGAATCAATGCCACACCGAATTATTGCACCTCAGGGAGCTAAAGGGAGTCCCACACAACACTAGGCAACTATCGCTTGACTTTTGGCACTTTAGTGTATATAAAAAGACATACCTGAAAATGTAACATTTTACCAATGTTGACTGGTATTATATACACAATAACATAAAAGTGTGTAACAAAGCATATATTTTAAAAATAATATACCTGCTCAGCATCAGCAATATAAAGACTAGATATATAACAGTTTTCTCCAACACTAAAGCACTTGGCCTTGATTTCTGAATCAACAATAACACAACCACTAGAAAGTTTGCAATCTTCAGCTGCTACAGATGAATTTATCATAAGACAGTAAGGCTTTGAGGAAGTACATGAAGCCTAAAACAAATACAGCAACTTTAAAATATATGAAAGCAGAAAGTGTTAAAAAAAAAAAGCATTTTCAAGTTATTTTATATCGGAAAAACTAAAGAGAAATATTTAGAAAACATCTAACAGAGTTTGTACAAATTTCTTTACATGAAATTGAAAGACTTAAGGACCAGAAATAAAATTAAGGATGAAGTAACAAACGGGAATCAAATGAATCCAAAATAACCTATGTAACCAATTTCACACTTATAATACTATTTTAAGAATAAAATAAAAATTAGGATGTATTATGTAATCAAATATGATTTAAAAACTAACATAATTATGAAACAAGTTGAAAACGAAAAGCAATTCCCTAAAAATGATTCGAGTAATTAGTTCTAAACAAGGTAATATAAATCGAGTAAGGTCAGTAATTCAAGTTATTGAGTTCCAGATTTAATAAAATTTACACTCTATAACAAAAAAATCGATGCACCAAGAAGGAGTTGTCCGATTGTAATGAAATTTCGTATGCAAAGACATTTTGACCGAACATGCAAATGATTAAAATTTGGTGTCCAATGAATGAATAGCGGGAACTCCAGTGCATCGGAACTAAGCATTCAGCAGGTGTATATAAGGAGCGATTCTCAATATGTGGTCAAAATTTCTGTTGCATTTTGACTGCGGATATCTTACGTCGACTGTAACAATGCCTCGCCGAAAGATTCGTGCTCATTACGAGCATATGTCAGAGTTTGAAAGAGGTCGTGCTATCGGATTGAAAGAGGCTGGTTGGACGAATCGAAGAATCGCTGGACATGTGGGTCGAAGCGATGCGGCGATTGGACGGTGCTGGCAAGAGTGGGTCAACAACGGCAGATGTCAGCGTCGGGACGGCAGCGGTCGACCTAGGGCCACAACAGAACGGGAAGACAGAGCGATTGTCAGAGCAGCTGTCACAGCACCGGATTCAACGTGTGGCCCGCACACATGTGCCCAACATGACCCTCTGCAGACGACTGAGAGAGCGGAATTTACGCTCGCGCCGACCGTTACGCCGCTTACCTCTCACGCCTTTACACCGTCAAGTCCGATTACAGTGGTGCCGGGCTCGATCAACTTGGAACTGCGCTGACTGGGGACGTATAGTCTTTAGTGACGAGTCCCGTTTCCAACTGTGTCCTGACGACAACCGCAGACGTGTCTGGAGACGTCCAGGGCAGCGTGGGGATCCTGCCCTTACTATCGCACGCCACACATGCCCACAACAGGGCGTTATGGTCTGGGGTGCCATCTCCTTTGATAGCCGGACCCCTTTGGTGGTCATTTCTGGCACACTTACAGCACAGCGGTACGTAGACGACATTCTACGACCGGTTGTGTTACCGTTCCTTTTGCGACACCCTGGACTTACGTTTCAACAAGACAATGCCCGGCCGCACACGGCACGTGTTGCTATGAATTGTCTTCAAGCTTGCCCAACACTTCCTTGGCAAGCTAGGTCTCCTGATCTCTCTCCCATAGAGCACATTTGGGACGCTATGGGAAGGCGATTGCAACCATCCCGGAATGTTGACGATTTAGCCCGACAGTTGGAGACAATTTGGCAAGAAATTCCGCAGGACACCATCCGGGATCTTTATCAGTCTATGCCACGCCGGGTGACAGCTTGCATCCAGGCCAGAGGTGGACCAACGCCTTATTGACTTCCTCCCTTTGTAACGGTCAAACTCTGCAATAAATCATTCAATTGTTCTGAAATTTTAATCGTTTCTTTTTCTATGTATGTTCTTCACATCCACCAATTTTTATCGCAATCGGACAACTCCTTCTTGGTGCGTCGATTTTTTTGTTATAGAGTGTATTTAGAATTCAATATAAAATATAGTAAATAATAAATCAGTCTAACTCGATTTAATGAATTTTCATGGGACTAGTAAAATCATTAAGAGAACATATCTGTCAGAACCAATGATGCATCCACATTGATGGGGCTCAGACCATTTCTTGGCTGAAAATTTATGCCAATATTATCATGAAAATGCGATGAAAGTAGCAACTGTTAGATTAAAAAAATAACATTTTTTACATTTTCAGTCCCACTCTCCCCACCCCCAACCGGAGAAAAAATATTTACTAGTATTTTAAAGAATACATGTTAATTTTAATGTAAGATACATGTAACTACGTCTTTTTCTTTGGAGTTGGCATTTAACATTGTTTTTTTCTATTTTTTGAAATGCATCAGAAAGATCACCAACGTCAAAACTCAGTAAATACTTCTTTACACACTGTAAATCAGCATTCGCTTCAAGTGAGTGAAGTCAATTGAAGTTGATTTTCTGATGATAACTGATTTTCTAACTGAAATTCTACTTGCAGCTACAGGCTAACGATGAAACGTTATCATTAAATCGAAGAAAATACAACATTGGACTCAATATTATTCAGTTCAGACCAATAAAAACAATTGTTAAATTGTGGATATCGTTAAATCAAAGACCGTACAAATAAATACATTTCCCTCGATCACCAGTATCAAATGTCACAGATAGATGTCAACCTCAGCCCTAGAAATTGAGGTGAATCAGTTTTTTAAAAAAGTTGGACAAAATTCAGTAAAGTGTGTAACAGCCTGGAGATGCTTATCCCCAGTTAAAAGTTAGAAGTTGAGACAAATGGGTTGTTTTGGTTCATTGCAAGAGGGTGCCGGAGGCTGCATGATGTCAGTCTCCAGTCTGCACTGTTAGGTGATTAAGCAATGATGAAGGCTACAGTATTTAATCCTGAGTGTTTAAACATTCATCCCCTTTAAGTTGATTCTTTTTAAGCTGCCATGTTATTGTTTGTTTGGATTTTTTATGGCGCAAGAGCATCTGGGCTATACTGCATCAAGCTTGTTAAGCAGCCCTTGTTTTGTAACCTCCTTTTGAGTAACTCATCTTAATGGCTATTGCTACGTTTGCTAATCTGAGGTTCTATTTAGCATCCACTGTGGAGATGTTAATGGGCTTTTTAATGATGTGATGAAAGCGTAACTCTTTGCTTTTTGCTTGGTAAGCTAAAGCTTGCCTATTTTATTTTAATTTATTCGTTTGCTTGCTGAAATCTGAGCCATGTAGGGATGAAGGGTCAAGTACTTACGGCACAAGGTCTTGAGTGTGGAGTGTTGTTGTAACGGCTAAATCCTAATCGACGAATCATTGTTGGAATAGTAAATGCTTAAGTGAAGCTTTGGAAGTAGCTAGATCCATGTTATCTGTCTGCAAATTTGAAGAAGAGAGTTCTACACATATAGACCCTTGCATTGCAATGGATTCAGAGATATCTACAACTGAATGAAGAAAGACTGTCTCAAAGGAATTGGCAAAAGGGTGATATGACTGTTTATTTAGTTTAGATTAACCGGTGTTGAACTGTATTCAGTAGTTGATTTTCCTATAATTAACTCAGACAATAGTTAGCATAATTAGGACAATTTAGGACTTACTAATATGGAATAAAGAGTAACCTGGAAGTGGAGCAGTTAGTGATGAAGGACTAGATTACTTGTTTAATAGGACTTCGTTAGCTATACCCAAAATTGAGTCCAAGAGGTTAGAAGGCCTGTTGTTGAGGAGCCCTGAGACATCAGCTTCTGGATACTAAATCCAGGTTAATGCTATTTAATACCATTGTAATTAACTTGACTTGTTAGTTTAGATATTGCATTATTTGTTCAGTTAATTTGTTTAATATATTTGTAGTATTACTGTCCTGGTTCAGCCTTTTCAAGTTGGATGGGTTCATAAGCAGTTCTAAAGAGTTTACAATATGATGTGGTTTTGATGTATTAACAGTTCTAGTGCTGATATTCGTCAGAAACGGACTGATGAAGTGTTACCTTGAACGTTATCATTACTGCTGTAACTTTTAGAGTAAAATAAATACCTGCTCGCAATCTTGTATATTATTTGACAATCTTGACCAATACTCAGTTTACCCATGTTTCAGGTAGATAGATTTTGTAACAGCTAGTACACTTTTACAGATAAAGTTAAAAGTAAATTATCGTTAGGAGCAATTAACTTTAACGCTAGTTTGTTACAAGTGGTATTGTAAACTTTTTTCATTCCTCTCATTCGAGAAATGATGGTTAATTAAAAATATCGCACTTTTATCATGAAACTATGTAAAAATAAAAGGTTTCAAAAAATTTTATTAAGGGCAGAACCATCACCAAATCAAATATCTCCGATCAACAGAATCAATTGTTGCCGCAAACCACATGATCCCAGTTTCAGATAAGCTAATTTTTAAAATGATTTAACGAAGTGTCTCCAGAAGATGCTATCATCTCTTTTTCTGTCCTCCTGTTCGATAATTCTTTCGTTACTCTCTAACGGACAGCGTTGTCAATCACTGACTCAATTCAGAATGGATGAGCCAAGAACTGAATGAGACATCTCCATCGTTCTCTTTCTCCTCTCCACACTAAGACAGGGCAAAGGAAGGCCCAGATTTATAAATGGGCACCAAATTTGCAGGTGCGTAAAATTTTAAAAAATGGAGATTTTTTTTTATTTTAATTGCAATCTCAATTATATTTAATTTCTACTGCAGAATTTCATTGATTCACTCTCCTCAGAACTCCCCTCAATACAAACACATCCTTTAACTTAAATTACAATTATTTTATAATAATGTAGTAATCATAAATGTTCCTTCCCCAATGTTATTTTCTGTTGCAAAATATTTTCTTGGGTGGATATATATAATATGTACTATTAATTATATATAATTTATATATGAATAAAATATTTTCTTGGTAGAATAACCCGCCCTTCTGCATATGCATGGGATGAACACTATATGCACATACAGAGTAAAATCTCTCTTAAGGGATACCTCATTAAGAAATATATAGTGAGGTGGGGGTGACGATGCCAAAGCAAGCATTCTATTTTGACACCAATGGGAGTCGAACCCAGGTAAAAAGTGCTTTAAGCAAATATGTTATCACTGCATCATCATCATGACTTTTAGGTTTCAATATTCTCAGTGTAACAATACTTGACTTATAAATCACTTGCATCAAAACAATTAACTTACATGTGTATTGGTGTGGTGCTTTCCATTAGCTGCTACAGATAGTATATTTTTGATGTATTTACTTGCTGGGAAGTGGTCAGACCAATACAAGTGCTGGAATCCATCAAGAACAGCTTTAAAAAAATAATTTTCTTATAATTGCCATAAAAAAAACATTAATTAGGATAAAACACTTTCAGGGTTTCAAATGTAACATATGGTCACATTAAAAAAAATTAACCTGCAGTCATTTTAAATTTTGAAAGCTCTTGCCACATCAATGTTCTACCAGCTAGTGAAATATTTTGCAAACCACCTTCAGAAAATCCAACTTTTGCATTGTAGAGTGTTCCACATCTTCCTGAGATAAAAGTCTCTTCACTTATATTTGTAGCCATTGCAATCAGAATGTCAAAAAATAATGAAACCTATACAATAAAATATCGACAACATACATAATTAGCTCATAATTAATCCTAAAGGAACGTTAAAAAATTAGCAATAGTTTTGAGCCTCTTGCTCCATTTGAGTAGGCATGCTCTTTATTTCAGATCATTCTACCAATGGAAAACAATTAACACACTTATAGTTGAACAATTTTGGTATTAGGATTTATGACCTTTAGAAATATCGTTCACTGTATATTTGAATTGTTGTTTCATTTTTCCAAGTATCCAACAACATGTAAGTATTAAAAAATACATTAATCTCAACAACAGTCATGATTTTCAAAAAATAACCAAATTTGATATATGATATGCAATAATGCAAAATTATTTATCCACTGTTATTAGTGCTACCAATTTTAGCTTATAAAAAGATGAAATGACACGTTCATATGTGTGCCTTTCTTAATTAACTTTACCAAAAGAAGAATTTGGGGATCATTGAATTTCTCTTTAAAGCTCTAAAATTGTGATTTAATAATAAATACTAACTAGGGAAGTGCATGAGGTGTAAGTCGTCAATTTTGGTAGAAGTGGTATTGTTGGAAAGGTCTCGTTATGGGTAGTAAAAAAGTCAAGAGAACTACCCATCTCAAGTCAACAGTTGAGAAGCTATAGCTAAAAGAAAACGATGGAGTCAGCACTACTAGAAAAGCAAAGTGAAGGTGCATTTCATGATTACAAAGTACATACACATTAATGCGATATCGTAAATGCTTAATATGCATGTCAAGAATGCTCCGAGACATCACCCATTTTCCCCATGATGGTGTTGGGCAGTATAGAATGTGTAACACACAAATATTGTGTACACAAGGCACAATTCAAGAACGACAAATTCTTGCATTCACTACATGTTTTTCCTGTTAGCCTAAAGCAAATCTACTTTACAGACTGAAAGCTTAGGATGTGTGATTTGCAATAGCACTTTTTCAAAGGCATGCCGTCGCATGTCTGGCCTGACATTTAATTGTAAAGTAAGTGATGCATGTGATATTACCTTCTTTTGTTGTTAAATCAATTTCTTTGCAGATCACCTGATGAGTACGGAAATATTCTATTATTCTCTTTACCATGTATTTATGATCATGAAGGGTTGGAACATCTAATTTTGATCAATTGGCTATAAGTATTTGTGTTAGGAGGCAGGAATATGAATTTTACATTGTTTCCAAATTTTTTTTATTATTTCACTGTCTTTTTGGCCACTCCATTGATCCAGAATCAAAAGGGCATGCTATATGGCAATGTTCTCCTTTAATATTTCACAGTATTTTGCATTTAATTGCTTGCTGCTCTTACCAGATTATGAACACATGGCGAGAACATTGGAATATTTCATACTACTCAACATTGTAGCCATAAAACAGGCCCAAATTTGCTTTGAAGTTCCTGTGGGATTATTAACACGGGGCAGTCTAACTTATCAGCAGTATTAATAGTCAACTGAATTGTATGCAAATGTATTGTTTTTTGCCGGCTTTTGGAAACAGCTGCTACATCTTTCGACCCTTTAATGCCAAGAGTTCTTTTTGATATGAATTCATATACATAACTGCTCTGGTTAGTATTAATGATGGAGAGTAGACTGTATTTTTTTTTTTTATTATTTTGTTTTTCAGCTAAAATTCTCCATGCTTGAACGTTTAAGGAAACTGCCACCTTAGGAACTGCTTATGCCTTCTTTTTGTCCCATAGGACCAGGCAAGGAGTTAGTTTCTAACATTAAATCATAGCCAACTACGTTCTATCACTGTACTGAAGTCATTTACTTCTTATATGTGCACAACACTATCATGCAGAAAAAGGTTGATGTCACAGAGCATCATTTACATGAATATTAAGCATTTAAAATATTGTATTAATGCGTGTATGGGTGCGCTCAAGTA
>QLNU02015360.1:269258715-269287408 GCA_006491805.2 Dysdera silvatica
GATTCTTGTACCAGTTGCATTTGTGCATACTATATTATTCAGCATTAATGGACTGTCAAAAGCTGTAATGCTTTAAAAAGTTCTAGATACAACATATGATCAACATTTGAAAAGCACAAAATCATGGTTATATACAGGTTCGTTTCGAAGAAAATTATCGTTATAGACAAGTTGAGTAATCAATAGTACTATAAAAAATCTGCCAGGACAGCGAAGGGTATCATTATAGACAGGTTTGTAATTGTAGGCAATATCGTTATTGACAAACTCTACTATATACAGTGTGTTCCGTTACCAACTGATCAAATGGAAAGGGCAGAAACTATGGCTCAAATTCAACTCTAATTTCAGCTTTAGAAAAAAAAAAATGGGAAAAAAAATATTGCGACAGCGTTTGCAATAGTTTCTGAGATGGACGCAATTAAAGGTCAGAGTATGACATTCTAAACATGAAAAATGTGTCACCATTTGGAAACTAAACATTTCTGGCTATGTGAAGGGGAGGGAGAGGGGCGAGTCTCAGAATATGAATATGGCAAGGTGTTACATTACTTAAAATATTTTTAAAAATTGTTTTTAATGACTAAAATTTTATTTGTAAATGTATGTTTTTATATATAAAATAATTTTAAATAAAGTTTTATTACATCCAAAATTATACAATTAAATTATCCAACCAACATTCGATCCTGAGCTATTTGAATACTGGCAGTTACTTTGCACTTTACATTTGAATAAATTCGTACATTTGAAGATCCAACTGCATATAATTCAGAGCTGCTGAGATCAGTGTTGTAGTAAAGGGGGCTCAGATGGTTCAAACCCTTATGGATGGATATCCAAACATACTATTTTCTCTAAGGCCGCATCACATAATCTTCTTTAAAGCCCCTTGAACCCCTCCCCATAAATTTTGAATTGCTACGCTACTAGCTGAGATGTATTTACTTTCAAGTGATTTATATGTATTCATGTTTGTAAAAATTGCAACACCATGAAGGACTCGTCCGAATTGAATGAAATTTAATGTACAAACGACCTGTGTTGATACAAATAAACGATTAAAATTACAAAGCAAAAAAACAATATTACATGTCGAAAATCAGTATTTGGTGAAGCCACTACGCGCTGCAACAAGTGATGCTATACGACGTGGCATGGAATCAAACAGATGTTGAATGTGTGCCTGAGGAAGAGCATTCCAGATTGCTTGTATGCAACCCCAAAGTTCATCTGTAGTAGCTATGGGACGAGGATCACGAGCGAGACGCCGACCAACGAAATCCCACACATGTTCAATCGGCGACATATCCGGCGAATAGGCAGGCCAAGGAAGAAGCTGTATCTGTTGTGATGAAAAGAAGTCTTGAACATTCCTGGCAATATGTGGGCGGGCATTGTCATATTGAAATACAGCTCCGGGAATGCCTTAAAGGAAGTGAAAAACTTCGGGCTCCAGAACATCGTTGATGTACCGGTTTCTGTTAAGATTACCCACAATTTATAGCAGATGAGATCGTCCATAGTACGCTATCGTTGCCAATCAGCACGCCAGTCTCTATGTCCATGAGCCCATTGTAGCCGCAGGCGCCGATGATTTTGCTTCAGCGGGATCCTGTATAAAGAAACTCTTGCACGAAGTCCACGATGCAGTAGATGCCGACGAATTGACGAATAGTCGCACAATGATACATCTGTAGCAGTGCACTAACGTTCTGCCAACAGTCCAGATGAAGCAAAACGGTCCGTCACCGCCATGCTGACCAGGTGTCTATCATCCCGTGCTGACGTCACGTTTAGGCGTCCACTCCCGGATTTCCGACTTGTCTGGTTCTCTTGAACCCACTGCGTCCACACTCGCATCGCTGTGCTGCTGTTACGCTCCATACGAGCTGCTATTGCACGATAAGAAAACCCTCCTTCACGAAAGCCGATCATTCGTCCCCGTTCAAACTCCGTAACTTGCTGAAATGTCGCCCTTTTCGTCGTAGAGGCATAGTGACGTCTCATGTAACGTTTACCACTAGCAGATAGCCATACACGCCCCGCTACAGCCCTCTATTTATACGGATCCATCAGCAGTTCAGAGGGCGCTGCTCAGCCCACGCATGCCTGATGACTCTGAAATTCTACACATTTGAATAGCATACCCTAATTTGCATTTCCTGAAATTTTCAGCTCAATCACATGCTACTTCATGGTGTTGCAATTTTTACAAACACGAGTTTAATTCAGACAAGAATATAAATCAACGTTTATTGGCGTAGTGATACCAGCGCCGATGTTATGACGTGATTAGATGGTGAAATGTTCGAAGGAAAATAAATATTTCTACGTTTGGTGAGACCTGAATCCACGACCTTCCAGGTCCCACCGAAGGCAGAAATATTTATTTTCTTTCGAACGTTTCACCATCTAATCACGCCATACCATCGGCGTTGGTATCACTACGCCAATAAACGTTGATTGATATTGTTGTTTGATTTAATCTGCGTAGTGTTCGATTTATATAAATAAAAAAAAATGAATTTAATTGTTTTCTTATCAGGTATGTGGATGCTTATTTTATTATATTCTTATGTCATTAAAACCACACCCACGCATATTAGGTTGCAAGAAAGTTAATAAAATGTAAATTTAATAAAAAAGGTTCAACTCGTGAGTGGCCTTATGTGAATGGAGCTGTAAAAATTGTTCTCCAATAAATGATACATTTGTAAAAATTATATATTTGTACTAGTGGTACATTTATACCAATAGTACATTCTTGCGAATAATACATTCATGCTAATGATACATTTAGCGAATGATACGTTGTACTTATAATACATTTGTGTGCAAATGCTATAACAAATAACTGTATGTGGGTATTCGCATCGAAATTATATAAAAGACTCACATTTATCCAATTATATCTTTATTCACAGTTGAGGGAATTTAGTATGTATATAATTTGCTAAATAATGTGTGTTCGCATTTAAGACGAATTTTAAAACAGAATTTATCCGGAAGGTACCCGAAGATAGAAATAATCTGTTATTTTCTAGGTTCAAGGTGCGATTGTTGTGGCCTCATTTGTGGAAATAATTGTGGGAGTAACCGGGGTTATTGGCGTCCTGACGAGGTGGATTACACCTTTGGCCATTACTCCAACAATTACACTTATAGGATTAAACCTTTTCGAACAATCTGCTAATACATCTTCAGGAAATTGGGGTATCGCTATACTGTGAGTTCTAAGATAGAGCAAGTATATTCTAGATGTTTCTGTCTATCCCTCTCGATAAATAATTTATATAGGACTTTTTGATTAAAAACGTAAGATTTCAGTAAATATGCATTCTTTTTCAATATATCATTTTTATGCTCTCTATGAACTCTGAAATCTTGGAGTTGGTCCACTAGATTACAGGTAAGAACAGAAGAAAATTTAGAAATCAATACATGTAAAAACTGTATTTAAAAATTTATGCAACAATCAAATAAATGAAATGTTAATTAGATTAGCACAGAAAAATTACTTGTTTCAAGACGAGACAACCGCTATATTAAAGTAATTTGTAAGATTTTGAGTAACACCCTCTTTATAAAATAATGTTAAAAATGTTCAATTAAAACCTTCACTTGACATGGCTTCAAAATTCCAAAAGTAACTTTTGATTACTATTTATATTAACAATTACGCTGTCTATAGAAATAAATAACTACTATTTATATTAACAATTACGCTATTTAGAAATGGCTAATTACCATTTAAATTAATAGTCGCTAATTACTAATTATTTTAGATTCTACACATTCATTATTAATCACGTGATGTGCTCCTTACCATTTGCTTGGCTTATGTGTCAGAATAAACAAAGAGACGTTTGAATTTGCACGCATAATTAAAATAGCAACAAGCAATTTGTAATTAGTTGTTTAAATACATATGTGCACAAAACACGTTATGCTGCCTATATTGTTTTTAAAAATTCAAATTTATCGAGTTCTTGATGGAAATTTTCCAATGTAGTATGAATTTAATAACTTGAATTATAAATGAGAGATAATTTCCTCCTCGTTTGATATGTTCAAATAAAATATTCATTTAAATAATTGTTTTGTTTACTTGTTGTAGGACTATAGTGTTGCTAGTTGCGTTTTCACAATACATGACCAACTTGAAAATTCCATTCCCGGCCTATGAGCGTGATGTAGGTTGCTTTATAAAATGGTTGCCTGTTTTCAAGTTATTTCCGGTAAGAAACAAATTTCCTCTTTAAAAATTCAGAAAAAAAAAATGTAAGAGTGAGCTATAAGAAATTATAAAAATAAATTAACGTTTTTGAATATCTATTGGAAAAATAAATGGAAATTATACAGTATGAATATATTGAAAGTACGTGTAAGTTTTAAAATGCGTTAGTTTTATAAAAAATATGTTACTTTAAAGGTAATGCTGACTATATTGATTTCGTGGGGATTGTGTGCAATATTAACGGCGGCAGACGTTTTTCCTGCTGACAATAATGCTCGAACAGACACTATAGGTAAACCATTAAGTGAAGCAAAATGGTTCCTTCTGCTATATCCAGGTATACTATAGGTACATTTATTTTAAAGTACATTTTCTAAACATCTAATAGCATCTTTCGTTAGATTAGTTCCCCCAAAAAGTGTTACAATAATTGTCCTGAATAATGTTTTTCCAATTAACGACCATTTCTGTTTAACGGTGGGGATTTACTTTCCCAACAACTGCTTTATAGAATTACTATATTTCCGAGTAACGATTCTCTTCTGTTTACCCGCGTGTGGCCATGATCTTCCCCATTTTCCGTCGCTGAACGCAAGGGCCTCAGTTGGCTGTTTGAACCGATAAGGTTTCTTTTGTAACTAACGACAAAGGGTTAAGCAGTGTTTTTTATTTAGGTTTAGTTTTACTGGTTGAAAAATGGCTATCAAAAGAAAACACTTCAAGATGAGGTAAAAATTAAGAGCGGGAAATTTTTCTCATCATAGCCGACGATGTGGTAATATTAGATGATAAACTTCTCACAAAGAAAATAATGATTTCATGGTGCCTGGCGGGAACCGAACCCACGATCTGTTGGTATCCGGACAAGTGCTCTTCCAACTGAGCTACATGAGCTACAGACGACCTATCATCCTCCTCCCCTCTGCGAGCGCATATGAAGCGATGATGAAGAAAAAGTAAGCGATGCCCCCAATCGTCTATACACTGGATCAGTTGACCTGAGTTTTATTTTGTGCCTCTCATGAACTGATTGTAAATACTTGCGCATGCTGGACGATTTATAACCCTAGATTCCATATTAAATATTGTTTGCCTCGATGGGTACTAGCACCACTTAAAATTCTGCAAATTAGTTCAGATATATATACACACTGTATAATATTATGTCTATAATATAAAATTATCTGAAATGTATAGATTTTGATACATGTAAATACGCTATGAAGTTTAAAATAATCTTGCTGATTTAGATATAATTTTTCTGGTTTACATTTTCATAAAAACACGCCCTACAGTTGTCATACGTTCGTTAACAATGAATATCAATAATGCTCTTACTTACATTCCACAAAGAAGTGTTTAGGTTTTATTTTTACAAGTGTGGGCCTTTGCTATATGAACAATTATTCATTTTTTACTTTCTTAATAAATTACTAACGTTTAGCGATGTCCTTATTCAATGAAAATTTGAAATATGTGTTTTGTAGCTGAAGTTTAGAAGTAAATGGCAGTGATAATCTCATTACTGATTTTTTCTTTTCAATTTTTGCTAAGGACAATGGGGCATGCCAACAATAAGTGCAGGGGCAGTCATTGGCGTTATAGCTGGAGTTATGGCTTCCGTGGTTGAATCTATAGGTGACTATTACGCATGCGCTAGACTGGCTAGCGCCCCACCTCCTCCAATTTCAGCTATAAATCGAGGTATACTCATGGAAGGATTCGGATGTTTACTAGCAGGATGTTTTGGAACAGGTAGCGGACTTACGTCCTTCAGCCAAAACATCGGAGCCATTTCTATTACCAAGGTATAATAAATTTTGTTTTGTGCAGGGGCTGTATATATGTTTCATGCATATGTCATTATATTTAATTATTGCATATACACTGCGCTTGATGTAGCTCGCTTTTTAGCCTTCCTTCATACGTATTTATTCTGAACTGTTTGTCCCCATGTTATTTTAACCAGAATTCTGGAAGATTTCACCCTTTCATAATATTTGAAAACATTTTTGTTATATTTCATAGTTTCTTAACGAAAGAATACAACGACTGACCAGGTCTTAAGAGCACTTTTTAACCAGTATTTTGTTGTTGGTAAACATGCGACTGGGAATATGGAACGATGCCTGAATGGCTTATTAGGGGAAAAGGGTATTTTGTACTCGCCAATTGCAAAAATTTAGTCGGTAATGGCAACCGGACAACTGGATTTGTCGAGCCCTGAGAATAACAGTACTATAATAAGCCTAAAATCTAAAACGGACAAATTAAAAAAAAAAATTAAAATCATGGTTTTATTTAAAAAAATAAAAACGTTTTTAAATGTATGTCATATTATCGAACATTGAAATTATTTCAAAACATTGAAATTGAACTTAGACGTACCACTATGCACTTTTCCTTCCAATTGCACATATTACATTTATCTTACACAAAAAATAAAGGCTGTATTGCATTTGGGAACTTGACAGATGCGCTTTCGGGATTAGCATTGCCCGTATAGAATGTATTTTATCTAAGAGTGCAACAGCTCTTTAGGCAGAATATCCAATCGGTTTGATATTTGTGCAAAGCTTGCGTAGATATACCGTTCTACGCATTCGATGAAAGTATTACATCAGAAAGTGACGAATCTGGGTAGGCTCTTTCTGGAATCATGTGGGACTTACAGCTTAAGGAGTCATGCTATTAACATCTCAAAACCTCTACCAGAACCTTACAAAATTTTTGTCAAACCTTGAGGTTTGGCGCAGTATAGCCCAGATGCTCTTGCGCCATAAAAAAGCCAAACAATCAATCAAACCTTGAGTTAGAGGTAGCCATCTGACGTCATCGGTTGTGGGGAGGGGGAGGGTTCCCCAGCCGGGATTGTTCCGCACCAGATGACGTCAGAGAGGGATTCCCAACATGCGGGTATATAAACTTAGGACTTTCACTCTTCATTCTACCTTCACTTGACAAACGGAGTAATTGGTTCTCAAAACGTCATGTTTTAACCTTACGCCAGTGTTGAAATGACTACTATTACTCAAAACCTGCCGGGGACGCTTTATTGGTTAGCGGTTATCGAATAACGTCATTCGGCGTGTACTAACCATTATCACAGAAGGTCGTTTTATCGGTATTTTAGAAGAACTTTATTATCAAGGAACTAACCACTACATGCGAAGGAATACATACGATCAAGTTACGGCGTGGACCTTCCACGATGGTAGAGCAACAAGGATCATCTTGCTAGTTTGGAAATTCAAAACTGAATTAAATGTCTTAGCCGCCTACGTGATTTGATTGGTGAGTTCGTTAATCACGCGGGCAGTTCTGGTTCTTGGTTGGACGGGGCGTGACGCCCGGACATCCATTTGAGGCCGGGAACATAAACACAAAGTTATCAAAGTGTCGAAATGCTATGTTAGCAATCGTGAATTGTTGTAGTTTTGCTTGGGAAATACGGAAACGAACACTACGAGGAGCCCGTGTTGTCCAGTGTTTGGAATGTACAGATACCCTTTTCAACAGTGACACTTCCTTTGGGTAAATAGGGGGCATCAGAGCGTGAGAACGAGGGTCACCTCAAATCTACTGTTCTGCTGTTAAGAAACAAAAGCCTCTCACAAAAAACCAAGCCTTCCACCAGTCCGCTCTCATCTTTTAAACTCTCACTTGATACATATGACGTATTTATAAATATGACGTCACAGACTTTCGACCACACGGCAACCACCCACCATAAAAAAAAATAGGAAAATAACCCACATGATCCAATTGGCCTAACATATAACCAGGCCTCAGCCCATCAGGGAGCTTTGTCCCAGTTGCCTCATAGAGCTATTTATATATCCATATAGAAAAATCCCGGGTGCCCTATGCCCATATGCCGTTTGCCTTGCCCCAGTTGCTCCTTCATCCTGGTTACAGGCCTACATGTAACTCAAAATAATGAAGAACACCGTTACAGATTGAAACTCAGGCCCACAGGGCGCAGAAAATGGCAAGCATCTTTATAGGACCACCAGGCATCAAACCCGATTTCCAGTATATTAATAACCCACGGTACACCTATACCCATGTAAAGCCTTAGGCTTTACATGGGTATAGTTGTACCGTGTGCTGAACGCATGTGTACTGAACAAGATATCTATTAAAAGCGAACCCAAAGAGGCAAAAGCTGGATTTTATAGAAGCTTCTTATCACTTTCCTGCATTATTTGATATAACGAGGTCTCCGGGATGATTAAACTTTCATCAAAAGACAAAGACATTATTAAGACAAAGAGAGTTAACGAGACTCTCTCTCGCCCACTCTGTGCATATAAAACATACACGGTTTTAAAAGCCAATAAGAATAACAGTATCTTAAAGATTATTAGCCATCCTGCAACTAATACCAATATATGGTAATCAAAATATGTATATCGTATGCTAATAAACACAACTGAATAGATATTTGCACATACCTTTTCAATTAATATTACTTCAATATAATTTTTAACATACTATTAAGGAATCGTTCTAAGCATTCGCTATTGACATACCAATCGCTTTACAAATCTCAATACAAAATTATCAATCTCGATACGAAATCTTTATTACTATAGATATTAATTGTGTGCAATATTTTATGGATAACTCCTTTCATTACAGGTAGCCAGCCGTCGAGTCATACAGTGGACAGCAATTATTATGATAATATTCGGATTCTTAGGAAAATTTGGTGTTTTGTTTATGGCTATTCCACCACCAGTGATGGGTGGCATCTTTTGTGTTACATTTGGAATCGTGACAGGGGTAGGAATCTCTAATCTTCAATTCATCAATTTGAACTCTTCAAGAAACATTTTCGTAATAGGTTTCTCCATCTTTATGGGATTAAGCATTCCTAAATGGTTAGAAAGGAACCCAGAATTCATACAAACAGGTATTTTTCTTAAATCGAAACTAATTCAATATTTTTATGCTTTAAAAATGAAAAATGTTGACAGTGATTAAATATAAGAAAATAATTTAAATTAAGTCTATATATATATAGACTTCAATAAAAGAAGAAAACAGAAGGCCAATTTGTATATGTGTGTATATATGAGTTGCTGATCTTATCTAATTAATTGTGTTTTACGACGCAAAGACAGGTAAGCTGACGGATTAACTACGCCGGGATGTACAGTTTTCTGAGAAATCCGAAACTCTGTTTCTCAGTAAACCCAAATCCCGGCATACGGTGAACAGAACAAACAGCACGCTTGCTACAGTACCATTAGAAGCAAACACGAATTAGCCATACAATAAACGAATGCGTTTCCTCTACTCCACCACAGAGAGGCAGCCAGAATTTTCTTCTGGGGAGGAATTCTGTCAGAAGGGCGCATTATACTTTTCCTTATTGGAATCTACGGAAATTTTTCGTTTGTTCATGGGAGCAATTTAAAGATTGGAGGCTTGAAAGGGCGCTTCAACGAACCTTTTGGGGTCGAGCCCTCTCAGCCCTCCCTTGGCTACGAGTCTGCATCACCGTAGATCTAATCTCATCTAAACTCGCAATCAATTTGTAAGTGCACAAGCAATCGTATCGAATAATAAGTTTACAATCTGAAGACGCTATTGTCTAGGTCAGGGTCGCCAACCCGGCATCTGCCAACAGTTGTTTAGGTGTTCATGGTAGATAACGCAGAGATAACATTCGAAAAAAAGTGATATAAGCGGAGAACGCTACATTGATAAGCACATTTTGTATGCGTATGAAAAAAACAGACTTGAGTTTTGAAAATAATAACATGTTTTAGTGAATTTACTCCAACTGCTCGCAAAAATTATGGAATCACCGCCACGTGAACATGGAAGTACACACAATCGACGGAAATTAATTAGGCAAAATAAAAACATAGTTTATTGAAAAACTGCACATCTGAGCCACAGACAGAAGGACTAGTATAAATAAACCGTACAATATCTGATTGAGATACATAAGAAAGTATAATGACATGTATAAGAAATAATTTTGGAATCACTGATATATATTTTAGGGAAAAAAATATGGAATCATCTCACGCGAGATACGGTGGAAATCTTATAGTAAAAAGCCCCTTTACAAGGTGTAATGATATCCTAGATCTTTCATGGCATAGATTTTACCAATGAAAAACATTAGTCACCATCAAACTCCTTCCAACATTCCCTAACAGTAATTATCAAATCAGATTTGCAACATAGGGTTTTCAGAGGCAGAGAGCAGAGATGAGGCCCTGTGATGGTACAGTGGTAGAGCGTTCAGTTCCCCGAGCTCGATTCCCAACTGGATTCCTCGGAAAAATGTAGGTTTCGGTGTAGCTTGTTGTCCTTGCGCCGTAAAACTCAAACAAGCAAATTAGTTTTGATGATAGCCAGGTTCATTTGTGACAAATATTTGACCAATGAAAAACCATAATTGTTATCAAACATTCGGGGATAGTAATCACTAAACTATAATTACAGCATGGAACTTTCGTCTGCACTGGTCTCTTCAATTTACGCCATGTATTTTCAATGGGATTTAGATCCGTGTGTGTTGTGGTCATGTTATTGTAGTTGTTATATGTAATTTTTCAAGACATTTCTGCAAACTTTCGGCCCTCTCTCTGTGTGACTTGAGGCATTATCATTTTAAAATGTGATTTCATCATCACCAAAAATACTTTTAACTGATGGAGTCAGAATGATTGCTTTGCCACCTGGTCCTTTACCCGGTGTGCAAACCCATACCATCAGTGACTGATGAATTTGAAAGTTTTCTCGAAGCAGTTATCTTTATAAGGTTCATCGCCCTCTCTCCAGACTCACATCCCAGCATGATCTTCATGATGAATGCAAATCCCTGATTCATCACTGTGAATATCACTTTCCTTCAATCATCTAAACACCATATCTTTTCTTTGAACCCCGTGTAAACATCTTTTTTTTAGATAGTTGTTGGACCTGTTTGGATAGTTCGAGCCCCACCCCTCAGTAATGTGAAATACTTTGCAATTACACATATATTATAATTCATAAATGTCCATAATATGTGCTTTCCTTCCCCACCAATAGTTTTGAAAACTCTACGCTGATACATAGTATTTAAACTAATATTTCACACACATTCGTCGCATATTCATCACACATATTCGTCGCATATTCATCACACATATTCGTCATTGCGAGCTTCTTTATCTAATTTAATTAATTAACTGCTTCATTTCTGCTTTGGATAGAATGTGAAATGCTTCGAAAAAACTTTGGTGAAGAGGTGATTTGACTTTTTCAGCACATTTTTTTCACACAGGTTATTGATAAGGGTTAGCTCACCTCTCGACCTAAATTTTTCAAAATGTTAAGTGTTTCATCTACTTTGGAGAAAATGTGTACAAATCCAAGGTCGTACACACCCCTGTGCACGACCTTGGCTCATTTGATCGATCTTATTGGCTGAAAAATCAAATTCCTTATGAGAGAAAAGAAATTTTGTCAACCCCCTTTTTTTTTCACCAAAACCACCCTCTTTTTGAAATTCTGTGTATAATATGTCTAAAAATAAAATTCTAACGGTATTTACGGTTCCTGATGGTGCCCTTAAAAAAATGTGAGTGTTGCCATTTGAAATTTTCGAAAATTAGTAAACATAACAATGGCGTATTAAGTGACTGGCGGACCTGGCGGCCGCCAGGGGGCTCCAATCCCCAAGGGACCCCGAGTTTGAGAGATTCCTAGTTAAAAACTGCTACAATACAAAAAGTGGAAGATGCACTATTCAATATTATTCACGTATTCTACGTATATAAGTTCAGACCGTTCTTTTATTAAATTAGAGCTATTTAAGAGGTCATAGGACCTTTAAATTTCCCAAAATGGAGAAATTTATAATGGTTTTTTAACTTTAGTTTTCTCAGTAAATATAAATCTAATTAAAAAATTTTTTGATCAACAATAACAAACCATCTATTATGCATATATAACATGGCCAAAAATAATTTTAAATGTCAAATATTTTTCTTAATTTTACAAAATATTAAATATGATTTATGAATTAATATTACATGGCAACAGACCGCACAGAATTGTAACTTAAATTTTGCTGCTACAGTGTTGCTCATGGGCTCAAATTGTTCACAGATATTGTCTACACATACTCTACCTAAAAAAATTAAGTAATTATAAAAATTAATTATGAATATTATTTTTTCCTTAAATATGATTTGGACGCATATTTTTAAGACCCTATTTTGTCCATAATTAATAACTTATAAATAAAAATGGCAAAAAGCAGATACAGACCGTAAAGTGCCATATAATAAAGTTTTCTGGAAAATTTTATTCAATTATAATAACCGGTTGGCAAGTTATCATGCGCGTAAGCTCGGAAAAGCACGTTCTGAGAAAATCCATTTTAAAGTTTTATGAGCACTTAAAATTGAATGAAATGTAGTATTATTGTTTTCATCACTGTCAGTCTCGTAGTGGACAGTTTTTGCTCCGGTTTGTTTCAAAATACTTCTAATGGTTTAAAAAAAATTTGAAGTGATAAAAAAAATTTTTTTTTTGAAAATTTGAAGTCATATGACCCCTTAAAAATCATATTAGCTCAACAATGAGTGCAAAACGATTAAATGATGCTGTGATAACTGTAGTTTCGCCATGTATCGTTAAAATAGCGAAATGAGAATTAAATAAAATTAAATTATAGTGGCGGAAACCAATAACGCCATTTTTCTTATAAAAAGCTGAGGAGGAGAAAAGGGACTTTGATTTGACCTCTAGGCACGTGCCTTAATACCTATCCGCATATATATATACAGGGTGTCTCAGCACCAGGGTTACAAACTTCTATGAGGGGTAGGGTACACCTAGATGACTCGGAATCACATAGCAATGGTGATCGCAAACCAATCACAGCGCTAGTTCTAAAACCGTCCAGCATGCACAAATATTTACAACCAGTGCGTGAAAAGCGCCAGATAAAACTCAGGTCAGCTGCTCAAGTGCATAGATGATTAGGACATCGCATTTTGCGCTTCTCATGCACTGGTTGTCACTATTTGTGCATGCTGGACGGTTTTAGAACTGGCGCTGTGAGTGGTTTGCGACCAGCATTGCTATGTGATTCCGAGTCATCCACCCCTCCTAGAAGTTTATAAACCTGGTGCTGAGACATCCTGTACGTACACACTTAAACGCAGTGGCGGATTTATAAAATTGCCGCCCTTAGGCACAGCCTGTACTGCCGCCCCCTCCCTCCTTTACAAAGAGAGGAATATTTGTTAAAAAAAAACCAACCGCATATCATACTCTTAACATTTGATATGTGAAGGAGATTTTTCGTACAATTATTCAAACTAATAAGATACAACTCAAAATTATTGCTAACATAGCCACCGTCTTCGTGGCACAACGTCCGCATGTAGGTGTAAAGCGGGAGCTTATGGTAAGAAGTTTGAAAACCACTAGACTAATATATTGGTAGCTGATATTTTAAAACAATGTAATTATTATTTACAATTATATAATTTTTATTTATAAATTAATATTAAATTATTATAAAATGTTATCTAGAAACTAAATTATTAAAAAAAAAATCATTTTCAACGTTGTCGATTTTGGAAAATTAATTTGTAAGCTCTTTGCTGCCACCCATAGGTCTGTGCCTTGTGTGCCTACTTAGAAATCCGCCACAGCTTAAACGCGAGAATACTAAAAGGTAATTGAACGAGAAGAGAAAACCGTTGCTGTTGTTTAGACAATATTTCCGTTCGAAAACCGGAGCATCTGGATAAACCTTCGAAGGCGAGAGGACACTTATGTCCTGCTCTGATTATGTTAATTTTTCTGAAACTCCTTTTGAAATATTATTATTTTAAAGAAACAATTCGTATCACATAATAAATAAAACTTAAAAAAAAAAAAAGAAACTGTTTGCGTATTATTGGGTGCATATAGTCAATCAATGGGATTATTGGTGCATCATTATTATTGAAATATTTATTAGTGAGTATATATCACTTGGATATACAGGGTTTGTCCCAGAAGTTCCCGGAATGATTTTTTGTAGTTGGCAACGCTGGCTGACGGGGCGGAGAAGTTGGTGGGGGATCTGAGCTTGGAAACGAGACCGGTATCAGTCGCCTGCGGGCAGTTGTTGAGGCAGGGTCACGCTCCGCGCAGAGGTATCTACTGCACCCTCGTCGATCAAAAAATGGACCAGTTTTTGGAGCAGCGTTATGCAATCAAATTTTGTGTGAAACTGGGTAAAAACGGGGCGGAGACACTCGAAATGCTTCGGAAAGCCTACGGTGACGGGGCGATGAAAAAAAGCCAAACTTTCATGTGGCACAAGCGGTTCCGGGAAGGTCGGGAGTCCGTCAACGACGACGACCGCTCTGGACGCCCGTCGACATCACAAACGGACGACTCGGTGCAAAAAGTGCGTCAAGTTTTGGACAATGACCGACGATTAAGTGTTCGGGTGATTGCAGAGGAGTGTGGAATACCCAAAACAATCGTTCATCGCATTTTAACGGAGGATCTTCAAATGAGGAAAGTCTGCTCGAAAATGGTGCCAAAAGTCCTGACGAGTGAGATGAAGGAGCAGCGTTTGTTGAAGTGCCAGGAATTGCATGAACGCTACGAAACGGACCCAGAATTTTTGGACAGAGTGATCACAGGGGACGAGACGTGGATTTTTCAGTACGATCCCGAATCAAAGCGCCAGAGCAGCGAGTGGCACACCAAGGAGTCTCCTCGCCCGAAAAAAGCAAGGATGAGCAAATCGCGAATCAAGGCAATGCTCATTGTGTTTTTTGACAGAAAAGGTGTAGTTCACAGTGAATTCGTGCCACAAGGACAAACAGTCAACAAGGAGTTTTACTGTGAAGTGCTCAAACGGTTGCGCAACAGGGTTCGACGCGTCCGAAACGAAATTCGCGACAATTGGATCTTGCACCATGACAACGCGTCAACCCACACCGCGCTCATTGTCTCCGAGTTGCTGGCCAAAATGGGTGTGGCAACGCTGCCCCAGCCGCCGTACAGCCCCGATCTGGCACCAGCGGATTTCTTTTTGTTCCCAAGGATCAAAAGAACCCTGAAAGGAACTCGGCATGGGACGCTGGAGGCGGTAAAAGCAGCCGCGACGACCTCACTGAAGGAGATTCCCGTTGACGACTTCCAGGGCGCCTTCAATGATTGGGTGAAGCGTTGGCAACGGTGCATCGAAGCAGGGGGAGAATACTTTGAAAAGTTCTGAAAAGATTGTAAACTGATATTGAATAAATGATTTTAAAAAAAATCATTTCGGGAACTTTTGGGACAAACCCTGTACATACCAGAACGTAAAGAGCCCAATTGAATTATAAATATTGTTTATTCTATTTTTGCAGAAGTTATGAAGAATAATGATTATATGCATTAAGGAAGGAAAAACGATCTTTGGAGGCGTGGTATTAAAAAGTTATAAATGATAAAGTTTGCAAGAACATTTGCAAAGAATATTAACATAGGTTTTTATATATAAAGTGAGAAATAATAAGAGTGTAAGAAGCTGATAAATAAATAATCAGAAGTGTTGATAAATAAATAGCCAGAAATACTATTGAATAATAGTTCGAAGTGTACAAAGAGAGTGGAACTTTTCCTAATGTAGATATTATTTCGAAAATATTTTTAACAATGCCAATATCAAATGCATCGATTGAAAGATCATTTTCAGTTTTAAAATGTGTTAAACACTATTTAAGGAGTACGATGGGTGAGCACAGATTGAACAACATGACCATGTTATTTTACAATAATTTTTGCCACCCACGTACAAATAAGCTCAAACTAGAGCTTATTCGTTTTGGAGAAAAAGAGACGCCTTCCCCATCCTGGATTCGAACCAGGGTCCCTCCGTTTAGCCCGGAGTGTCTTGGACCGCTAGACGAATGAGGACAGGTAATAACGCTCTTTTTCTCCGTATATAAGGATGTAAGATATTATTACCCTCCGCAGGGATAACACAATTGCCAAATAATGGTCAACACACAAAGTCTTCCTTCGTCTAGCGGTCAAGACACACAGGGAACCACTTGTATAAGGGCCTAGAAATTTTTACCACCAGGGGCCTCCAATAGGATTAATCCGTCTCTGAAATATAACCGTAACCGTGGAATGTGCATTACTTTTTTTGTCATTACTTACAAGCGCATAGCGAGAAAGATCTGTATGCTAAATAAATATCATATATATCTGTTCATTATAGCGTCCTGTAAACCCGTAAGAAGGGAACGTTTAATTTGAAAGAACCTGTATATAAAGTAATATTTATATGATTAAGGGTTGCTATGTTCCTTTTATACTTTTTACAAAGATTTAACCTTTTTCTATTTGACTACCTTTTATGTCCCTTTTTTTTTATGTTACGTTCAGACGCGTAATTAGGCATTGGCAAAGGGAGAGCTGCTGTGAGTGCCAGAGGCTTACGTAGAGAGTTCGTAAGGGGCCGTTCAAATATTACGTAAGCACATTTCTGGCCGTTTTACACTCCCCCTCCCCCTTGTAAGAAAAAATAAGCAAATGCCTGACCAACCCCCTTCAGGCGTACGTAAGATTTTGGTTCTCTAAATTTTTGGTTACTATTATTACAAAACTATGTATATTATATATATATATTATTAAACTATATATATTATACATATGTTAGTAAACTATATATATATTATACATATATTAGTAAACTATATATATTATACATATTAAACTGTAAAGGACAATAATATAGTATTTATATATAATATTTTATTATAAAGTATTTTGTGACATTTTGATTACGTATTAATACTCTGATATTGTAAGTAAATAGAGGAAAGAAGTGGATTTGATAAAATGCATTTATTAAAATAATACATTATTATAATTTAAAAATGTCAATGAGGCTACGGAAGTCTAGAAGGTGCCCCCCCGAGCGAATGGAGGTTGGTGGTCAGCCACTGATTTAAATAATCAAATATTTAACTGCGATTACGTATATTTTATAACTTTTTGTCGTAGTGTGTTGTACATGCCAGTATTGTAGTTCTGTCAGGAAGGCCATTACTGCCTCATTATATGCTGATTTTATTATTTTCTGTGTCTTACGTAAGCATGGTTCAGACTCGCCCCCCTACCCAAAGATGCTTACGTAATACTTGAACGGCCCCTAAGGAGGGGGTTACAGACCTACAATTCACATATTCCTATGATAAAAAAAAAATTTCATTGCAATGAAGGGTTACAACCTCATCAACACCCCCCTGCGTACGCCAATGTAAAAGGCTCAAAAGGCGCCAAATTTGTGAAAAGACGAACTGCAACAACCGAGAGAGGTGTGAGTTTAAAAACTTGGCAAAAACGTCAAAATACTAGTTATGCCTCTATTTAAGCTCGGTAAGATTAGGAGGCAAAATCATAAATTCGCCTCTGATGTTAAAGAATGTCGAAATAAAAAAGCAATTGTCTGAAGGTATAAAAGCGAAATGGCGGAAAGTGAAAGGACTCAAAGCAGGAACTTCTTGTATATAAAACAAATTAGCAACAAAGTAACGGTTAAAACACACACGCGCGCGCACGCACACACACAGAATACCAGGGAAAATGGAAAGCAAAAAGATGCAAGAGCGTGGGAATTAGAAGTAAGGCAAATAAAATCCCAAAATGCAGTAGCGAGAAATCGAAAGAGTAAAGATAACGCTTATCAAATACAAGCAAATGCTTGTTCCCAACATTTGAAGAAATGATAATTTCTTTATCAAATTAATGATTAGGAATGTAAACGTATCTCACAGTTTTATTTCCAAAGTGGATCACGAATGGAGGTAAGCATTAATGGAGCATTCTACTGTTATCTGGGAAAGGTCCACTGGACTATAGAAAGGTCATGTTTGTTTATATTTTATGCAGCAAAACACTGAAGCTAACTTTTTATTTTCACTTCACCACAATTTCTATATTTCAGGCAATGACATTGGCGATCAAATTATCAATATCCTTTTGAAAACAAGCATGTTTGTTGGCGGATTTTTAGGCTGTCTACTTGATAATACAATACCAGGTATTTTTTTACAATACATACATCTCAACTACAATTATTATTATTATATACATCTCTCACCAAACAATAACAAAGAATTACGATTCACTAACATGTTTTTTTTTTATGATCTATATATTAATAATATAAAACAGTGAAATCTTGCTAATTAAATTCATATTTTGATACATTGTGTACTTTTAATTAATTTGATTTTAAAATCATATTTATAGCCTAATAAAGCATAAAAATTTAGTTCGTTATTTGAATCTACGAACGCTTACATATGGTCTGTTGTTATGGAGTAGGATAGAATAACTCCATAAGAATTTAAGAAAAATTATACAAGTATAATTTAATCGACATAAATTATAAAAATTATTTTTGAATTGTAGTATTAAACAGCTGTAGAGATTTTATAAATATATAGTTGTTACCTACTTGTATATCATTATATTTTTAAAGGTTCTGCTGTCGACAGGGGCTTAGTAAGATGGCGAGCAGAAACAGTAGGTGCAGACATTGATCCCGAAGTTATAGCCAAGAGCTACAATCTACCGTTCGGCATGAATATAGTTCGTCGCTTCACGTGTTTTAACTACCTACCAATTTGCCCTACTTTTAATAAGCATAGCATAAAAAAGCGGCAGAAGTATAAAATCAACAGTCGCAGCGATTTTCCCATCTGAGCTTCACCATGTAAACTCTCTTACTAAAAAAAAAAATGCTTCAATTAATATAAATATTTTTTTTTTACGAAACAAATCATTTACCTGTATTTTATTTATAGCTGAGTGAAAATACTTTGAATATAAAGTTTCAAGTAAAAGTTCGTTTTTGAATGAATGCAATAAAATATATTAGTGTCCAAAAATTATTTTTGTATATTAGAGAAATAGGATTTAATAATATATTTATTGGACAGATGAACGGACTAAAAAGTAAATTCGGACAAAGGCTATGATTGATCCATTAGAATGGAAGTGGCGATAAACAGAAGGTAACAAAGGCGGACAATAGGATTCCAGCTTCAGCTTTCAACAGAAGCGGTTGCTCCTTTGCATTATTACTCTGTCCTCACAGCTCCTGATTAATTGCCTTTTTTCATTCCACTCTTTAACGTATCCTTTCCCAATCCTCTTGTAATGGAGATGTGTTTTTTATTTTTTTCCCCAGAGCTTACTTCCATTGAAAGTAAGGACTTGTTGGAATATTGTTTGCACTTCTATCGTCTCGTGGACGGCTCCTTTGTGTCGTCTGGATGCGTCAACTTTATCTTCCCTTCGCTTCGTCTGGTTAAAATTGCTTTCCACATAAATCTATCCTAATCAATTCACTTCCACGCGTATTTAAATCATCTGCGGTTTGCCGATGACATTGTTGGTTTTTCAACGAACTCATCAGAATTTCAAGATATGAAACTAAAAGTAGAGAAGTTGGACTCAAGATGAACCTACAAAAAACTAAAATCATGTTCAATAATTTCGTAGAGAAAACAAAAATACAAGTTGACAACATTGAGCTAGAAATTGCTGATTCATATATTTACCTTGGCCAACTGATTTCAATGAAAGACAACATTACTGGAGTGCATTCGGGGGAAACAGTTTTATCCTGAAAGGAAAATTGCCTTTGTGTTTAAAAAGAAAGGTCTTCAACCAGCACTGGCGTACGCTGGGGGTCGTAAAGGTCCCCTCCCCCACTGAAATTTTGTATATTTAACATAGGAATATGTGAGTTGTAGCCAGTGGCGGATTAAGCAGCTGGCGGCCGCCAGGGGCCCTCGGATCTCAAGGGGCCCCGAGCTCAAGGGATTCCTAGTTAAAAACTGCCACAACACAAAAAGCGAAAGATTCAATACTTAATATTATTCACGTATTTTACGTATATAAGTACAGAACGTTCTTTATTAAATTAAATCTAATTACAAATCATATTAGTTTTCAAAACAAGTGCAGAACGATTAAATGCTACTGTTATAACTAGATCCTGGATAATATGCAATTGTATATTTTAGTTGTTTTCAGTATTTGTATATATATATAAATGCATAAAAACGATGAATTTCCAGAATAACTGCATATTTTAAGTGTTTTATTAATTTTAAGAATTTTATTATTCTCTCATCTGAAAAATTTCACCACAATACTAAAGTTAAACTTTCTTCTTACTTCTTATCTGAGCGGAAAGGCAATGGAATTTGTAAATGTACACGTTTAATTACGTCCTAGGACGCCAAAATGTTGTCGTAGCTGAATTATAGCCACCATCCATGTTAGGAAAACCAAAGGTGAGTTTTACTGTGCTTGGCTGGCAATTGATTGAAAGTCAAATTAAAACAAACACTTATTCTAAATTTCCACACCATTTTCCTTCAGTGATAGACATCGTTCTATCATCGATAAACTATTCGTAATAAAAACCAGCAAAAATGTATGTTTTGCTCAGTATCTTTTGTAGCTCTGAAAGGACCTTTTTGGCCATAAAAATGACATACATCATTACATGATAGAAGATAAAGCTTAACTGTTTAGAACAGTGGTTCCCAACTTGTGGTCCGCGACACAGGTCATTATTTAAAAAGTAATTGAAAAAATTATAAAAATTGTTATTATTAAATATTAAAATTAAATATAAAAATGAAATTGATTGCATATTTGTAGTATTTTACAATCTGACGGAACTTCAGAAAACGGTTCGTATTAAAAGTAATTCGTCTTAAAAGTGTTCGTCTTAACGAGGTTCGACTGCATTATCATTAGATTTTTTTTTCCGTTTATTATTGTTTTTCTTTTTCCCCTAAAGAAAGATTTTACAAACACATTTCCCCCCCCCCACCCAAAATAGACACAGGTCCATTTTTTATTAAGGTGTTGTAATCGATCTGTGAGAATTTTTCAAAGTGGTCCGCGGGTACAATTGAAGTGGAAAAGTGGTCCGCGGCTTAAATTGAGTTGGGAACCACTGCTTTAGAACAAAGAGAGACACATTGTGATATATAGTTATAGAATTTGTGATGTACAAAACATATGATTTAATAGATATCGAATTTTTCTATTCAGCGATTAATAATAAATCTATTTGTTTTAAAACACGGCACATAAGATTCTCAAGCGTTAAAAAAAAATTTAAGTACATATTTATTCATTTTAGATGCATGTTTATTAATTTTAGGTGAATGTTTATTCATATTAAATGCATATATATGGATATTTTGAGGTTTTAGTGCATATTTTCATGCATATTTTGCTGGTTTCTTAGTGCATATAATCCGGGCTCTAGTTATAACTGTAGTTTCACCATGTATAATTAAATAGACGAAATTAGAATTAAATGAAATAAAACTGCAATGGCGGAAACCCTGTTCTCAACAACGCCATTTTTCTTATAAAAAGCTGAGAAGAACAACTTTGATTTAACCTCTGGGCACTCTCCCTCATACTTATTCTCTGTGCGTATGCGTATATATATGTATATGCACCAACATCAAGCCATACCGACGAAGAGGTTGAAGAATTTTATGAAGAAATCAAACAGTTACACACCAAAGGGAAACAACATATCAAGCTCATCATGGGGGATTTCAATGCAAGAATTGGACAACAGGAACAAGGAGAGACATCGGTTGGTAAATACGGATATGGGGAAAGGAATGAACGTGGCGATCAACTCATCGAATTTGCAGAAGCTGAAAATCTTAGCATCATGAATTCATTTTTTAAGAAGAAACCGCAAAGAAAATGGACATGGAAACACCCAAATGGGGGAACTAGTGAAATTGACTATATCCTGGCAAACAAGAAATCAATTATTGAAGATTGCAGTGTACTGAACAGATTTAATACTGGAAGTGATCATCGAATGGTGAGATGTAAAATGCACTTAAATACTAAACTAGAAAGGCAGAAGCTCATTAGGAAACAAGTATGTAAGAGGGTGGATTTAAAGAAATTAAAAGAAAATACCGAGGCATTCAAGTTGGAATTAAAAAATCGCTTTTCTGCACTGGAAGGACTTATTGATGAAAGTGATATCTCAGAAGCAAATGAAAACATTGTTAAGACAATAATTGAAACTGCTGGGGAAATTGGTGGTGTAACCTGTAAAAAGCAGAATAGCAAATTATCTGAGAAGACGAAACAACTCATGAAAAGGCGAAGACTTATGAAGGTGGACAATCAAAATACCAGTCGCAAGATCGAGTATGTAGAACTTTGCAAAACTTTGCGCAAAAACATGAAAGAAGATATAAGAAAATTCAATTGTGAGTTAGTAAGGAAGGCCATTGAAAGCAACAAGAGCCTTAGGGTTGTTAAAGGGAGTTTGTCTATTGGGAAGAAACACATCATTGCATTAAAAGGAGAGGATGGCACTGTAACAAGAAATAGGGAAGAAATACTTAGAAGAGTTGAAGAATTCTACAAAAAACTATATGAAAGTAACAGTGGATTAAACGAAGACGCCGAAATAGTCGAAGGAACAGCTCCTAAAATCTTAAAAGAAGAAGTTTCATTTGCAATAAAAAATATGAAGAAAGGAAGAGCCCCTGGCTAATGCATCGGTACTACATTAGATATCTAAAAGAGTCGGAGAATATGTACATATAATAATAATATAAAATAATATGTATATATAATAGCAATACATATAAAAACTATTAATAGATACTAAAACGTTTTTGCACAGTAAAAAAGAAATAGTTTTATATGTATAAACCAATCCTTGATTTTATTGTTATGTTGTTGCACCTACAACAAATAAAACTTCGGAATATGATTATATAAATTTAGACAAGAACATCAACTACTAAATATAGAAAATAAACGCAAATTAAAAGTATCTGAATATATGACAAAGAATAAATGAAGGAAGACACACAGACATAACAGAAATAATAAAAGATGATCACAAATATAATACAGACAAGTTAAAATATTCGCCTTTATATCATCGCCATTGGTGAGACAAGGCAATAATTAAAAAAAAGGAACCTTATTTTTAACTTTGTCGTGTTTGGAAAATTTATTTTTAAGCTCTTCGATGCCGCCCCTGGGCTTATATGCCGCCCCTGGGCTTATACCATATGTGCCTACTTAGAAATCCGAAACTGCGTTTGTGTGAATTTCGATTTAAATATAATTGTTGTGCAATACTTCACTCATCTATTCAGATTTCACTGCATTACATATATTTCGTCATTTTATAAAGCATCAAACCAATTCATAGCGACTGTGAACAAAATTAAAGACTGTTAAACGTAAATACCACGAAAGGAATCTTGTCTGTTTATTATGATTTGGTTTTAAAATTTAGACTGAAATGTCCAAGTAGTAGAAAATGCCGGAATATGGCGCCACTAAAATAAAAAGTACAGAAAAGCATGCATATTATAGGCAGTTCCCACTGTTACGTCAGATTGAATTTCTGGAGAGAAAAGAGGAGCGAAACCAGATTTTAAATTTAACGAAACCCTCAAAAACTTTTTGGAATCAAATTTTCCTGAGCCTAAGAGAATTATATCCCTAAAAAGTTATTGAAGAAAATACATCTGCATATACTTTAACAAGGGATAAATTATGAACCTATAATACTGTGTTATCATATATAGAACATATAGAAACCATAACTTTTAGTTGATTGAAAGCACAAATGTATAAATGTAAACAATATTTCTTTTTCAACGTTCAAGTATTTTTAAAGCCGACAGAGGGCGGCACAACCCAATTACAAAAAATATTTCTGAATTAATATTTATTAAAATTCTCTGATGTCATAAATAGTAGAAAACTTGAATTCCAAATAGAATTTTTTTCGAATTTCTGGTATATTACTTTATTATAAATTTAGCGGCTTACGGCGTGATCTTAGTTGGCATCCAAATCAAAAAATTGTTGGAAACACTTTCTTACCGGCTCGTTCTTGTATTACTTAATAACCTCGATATCATGCAATATGTTTTTATTTCATTTTTTATGGCAGATAACACAAAAAGAGTAGATACAACTGTTAAATGACTGCCCCTCAACGTGTTCATATCTATCTGTAAACATTTTTATTTTTAGCCTTAAAAAGAAAATACTGTAGTTACAATGTCAAAATAAAGATGGCGCTTATTTAAAAGTGTTCGCAAACTACCTTAATTTTAATTATATATATATATTTTTTTTTAAATACGTGCGTTTTATAGCTAACATAAGTTCAGACTACCTTTTTATTTTTATAATATAAGCGTAAAACACATTTCCAATAACTTTATATATATATATATTTCACCATTAAGGAAAACGTTCATATACTGGATAAAAAAAAATAAAACGAAAACCCTTCGCCTACAGCCTAAAATATGAAAAGAAAGTGGAAAATAACAGTAAGTCAAAAAAAAATGCCTTGCACATAGGCGTCGTTTGAGCGGCAGGGGGCTCAGTTTCTTCCCCCCTAGAATTGAAATATATGCAATATTTTTAATACATTAAAAGGTTAAAGTGGTTATTTGCTTCCAGTTAAAATTGGCAAAAAAATATGCCCCCCCCCCGTAATTTGCCTTAACGACGCTATTGGTCTTGCATTGACAGTTTTTGACCATAAATTTCCATCGTATTGGAAAAAGTTTGTGTAGTTCCGAGACACGACATATGGACTTGGTTTTTGTTATTTCTGTTGCGCTCCTATGGAGAAGTTGTGCTTATAGAACACTTTTGAAATCAGGGGCGTTTTCCTGTGATAGGATAATTTTTTAACATGAAAACAGGAGAACATTTAAGAATAATTCACAACTGTTTTTCTCCTTATCAAAATTATCTAACTCTCAGAACTAGTAGAGAGTTTAAACCAATGGCGTCAATGTATTTTAAAGATAACACAAAACTCTTTGCATAAAGCTTTTGAACTAAAACTAAACAATATGTTAGTGTAAGTTATTGGAAATGTATTTTACGCTTATATTATAAAAATAAAAAAGTATTCTCAACTTATGTTAGCTATAAAACGCACGTATTTAAAAAATATATATATATAATTAAAATTAAGGTAGTTTGCGAACACTTTTAAATAAGCGCCATCTTTATTTTGACATTGTAACTACAGTATTTTCTTTTTAAGGCTAAAAATAAAAATGTTTACAGATAGATATGAACACGTTGAGGGGCAGTCATTTAACAGTTGTATCTACTCTTTTTGTGTTATCTGCCATAAAAAATGAAATAAAAACATATTGCATGATATCGAGGTTATTAAGTAATACAAGAACGAGCCGGTAAGAAAGTGTTTCCAACAATTTTTTGATTTGGATGCCAACTAAGATCACGCCGTAAGCCGCTAAATTTATAATAAAGTAATATACCAGAAATTCGAAAAAAATTCTATTTGGAATTCAAGTTTTCTACTATTTATGACATCAGAGAATTTTAATAAATATTAATTCAGAAATATTTTTTGTAATTGGGTTGTGCCGCCCTCTGTCGGCTTTAAAAATACTTGAACGTTGAAAAAGAAATATTGTTTACATTTATACATTTGTGCTTTCAATCAACTAAAAGTTATGGTTTCTATATGTTCTATATATGATAACACAGTATTATAGGTTCATAATTTATCCCTTGTTAAAGTATATGCAGATGTATTTTCTTCAATAACTTTTTAGGGATATAATTCTCTTAGGCTCAGGAAAATTTGATTCCAAAAAGTTTTTGAGGGTTTCGTTAAATTTAAAATCTGGTTTCGCTCCTCTTTTCTCTCCAGAAATTCAATCTGACGTAACAGTGGGAACTGCCTATAATATGCATGCTTTTCTGTACTTTTTATTTTAGTGGCGCCATATTCCGGCATTTTCTACTACTTGGACATTTCAGTCTAAATTTTAAAACCAAATCATAATAAACAGACAAGATTCCTTTCGCGATATTTACGTTTAACAGTCTTTAATTTTGTTCACAATCGCTATGAGTTGGTTTGATGCTTTATAAAATGACGAAATATATGTAATGCAGTGAAATCTGAATAGATAAGTGATGTATTGCACAACAATTATATTTAAATCAAAATTCACACAAACGATAGTGGCGGATTTTAAAGCAGGCACATAGGGTACAGGCCTAGGGGCGGCATCAAAGAGCTTAAAAATAAAATTTTCCAAACTGCGCAATGTTGAAAATAATGTTTCTTTTTTAATTATTGCCCTGCCTCCCCAATGGCGATGATATAAAGGCGAATAATTTAACTTGTCTGCAAATGCACACGACAGAATCGAAAAACAAGGAGCCATGACCATATTGTTTATATTACAATATCAGGTATTTCTCATTAGGGAAGTTGATGTATCTAGTATTACACCTCGAAATTATAATACAATAAAAAATTACAATATGTAAATATGTATATAAACGGAAATTATAATACAATACAAATGAATTTTATTTTCATACATATGTGTATAGATTACATATGCATACATGCATGATGGATTACATGCTAAAACTATAGGTTAATATACATGCAACCTAAAAACTTTAGCCATTTATGTTTCGTTAAATAAGAAATATTTTTGAGTGTATTTTTAAATTGTTTTATTGGTATAACATTTTTATTTCGTCTAGTATGTTGTTCCAAATATTTAATCCGTAATAATTCATATTATCTTTTCCATAATTAGTTCGAATATATTTTGTTTTAATTTTTTTTATGACGAGTATTTTATTTGTGGTCTTCTTTTATTATTTCTATTATGTCTATGTGTTTTCCTTCATTTATTCTTTCTCATATATTGAGATATTTTTAATTTGTGTATATTTTCTATATTAAGTAGTTGATATTCTTCTCTAAATTAATATAATCATATTCCCAAATTTTAGTTGTTGAAGGTGCAACAACATAACAATAAAATCAAGGATTGGTTTATACATATAAAACTATTTCTTTTTTACTGTGCAAAAACGTTTTAGTATCTATTAATAGTTTTTATATGTATACAAGCACCTTTATAATTTTTGGCAAAATATTAAAAAAAACAGTAAAATAACTTGTCCTATTCATACATTAACTAAATTGCATGATTATAAAATGTATTTGAAATCTGAGAGGGATAGTAGTATAGGAACAAACTTCACCAACTTTTAAAAAATACTTATACATTAAACTACGTTTACAACTATGTAAATATATATGTAAAAGTCACTATGCTTTGCATCCAAGCAGAATAACTCATTTTTCAACGTAAAGACAAAGATATTGTGAATGAAAGGCAAAATTTTGTTGATATGCAACCTTCAGAGCAGTATTTCTTAAACCACCCACTTGGTACCCTGGGACACCGTAATCCTATTATAGGGGTACCGTGAATATTATAGAAATATAATCAGTTTAGGTGTCCTGTTTTCGACAATGTAACTCTGCGAATGTAGTTTGTCGGATTCTGCCTCTACGAAGAATAAATTCCAAGTAGATGAGTGCTTTTCTGGGGTCACAGTGATGTTGCAGAACTCTGGTGATTGCCTACACACAAAAGAGAGTACCACAAAAAGCTCAGAGTATGAAAGCCCTCTCCCCATTTGGTCATTAACCGTGTTTTTAAAGTGACTAAAAGCTGGTATTCTCACGATGAAAACTAATTATGGCTGCTGTGAGCAAACAGTTCCAATGTTTTTACTTAGGTATATGCAAGTATAACGATTTTAGCCTAAAGTAAAGTTTAGGTAGTATTTTCAAAGCGCCTATCTGTTTAGGGTGTAAGTTGTTTAGATGAGGATGACGTTATGAGATTTTAGTTCAGTTCTATCAAGCTCAATTTCAAAGTCTTTTCTAGCTGCCGAAAGCAAATTCACACATCGCCTTAATTATATAACTTGAAACTATTATAGATATGGAAAATAATGTTTGCGTTTTGCGGTGGCGCAGTGTGGTAACGGGTTCGACTCCCAACAGTGCAAAGAACGCTTACTCAGAGATCTCATAAAGATCGCACTGCTCACTGTAGTCCGGGGTTTGGTTCCCTAGGCCTTAAGAGGTTCGGATTCCTCGGAAAACTAAGGTCCAAGGGTTGATTCCATGGAAACAGTAGGTCCCGGTGCAGCATGACCATTTTAGTCCTTACGCCTAAAACAACAAACAAATAAAGTTTGCTTTTGCTATCAACAGTTTTTTTTTATTTTACTTACATGAAGTTAAATATAAAATAACTTTAAGTTAAATCTTAACGATAGAATGTAATAGATATAGAATATAAACTGAGGACATTTGATAATGATGTATTATGTTATGATGTTAATGTGTGTGTGTGTGATCATATTCAACCATTATCTATCAACTGCTGGATGAAGGTCTCTCCAAATGCTTTCCATACAAGTCTATCTTGAGCAATTCGCTACCACGTCACCCCATCCTGTTTTCTTATTTCATCCATCCATCTAATTTGA
>QLNU02015360.1:269294908-269333227 GCA_006491805.2 Dysdera silvatica
TTGTTCATGGTTTTAAGACTCAAGGACTTCAGTGGTCATGCTGCGCCGGGACCCACTGTTTTCCGAGGAATCCGAACCTCTTGATCTACAATTTTCCGCGGAATCACAACGTCTTGTATCTGCAGTTTTCTGAGGAATCCGAACCTTTTAAAGCCTATGGAACCAAACCCCGGACTACAGTGAGCAGTGCGATCATCATGAGATCTCTGTGTAAGCGTTCTTTGCAACGTTGGGAGTCGAACCCAGATTTATCCAGAAGCTCTGATTTTCGCGAGGAAATATATAAACAACGATCCAATTACGTTGTAGCAGTCTCGCGCTCAAGTTTTGTGCTTTCGCGCTCAGTTGTCGCCCGATACCGTTACCAGACGGGTTGTTCCATTGCAGTTTAGGGAAGGGCGTCTTGCCGAAACTGGTTTTTCGCGCGGGAAAAACCAGTTCCTCCAAGACGGCCT
Organism: Dysdera silvatica; assembly: GCA_006491805.2. Lineage (NCBI taxonomy): Eukaryota > Metazoa > Arthropoda > Arachnida > Araneae > Dysderidae > Dysdera > Dysdera silvatica. Next base: position 269,295,364 of record QLNU02015360.1, read on the forward strand.
TCCCTAAACTGCAATGGAATAACCCGTCTGCTAACGGTATCGGGCCGTCCAGATCGCCAGACGGATATACATTGACTGGCTAATAAAATAAAAATTTTAGCTCAAAGGTCACCGAAAAGGGGGGGGGGGCTGACACTAACATATCAGCTAGAAGTATGAAAATAAAGCTGTTGTAAAAAAACTACGTGCTCGGCGAGTTCTTCATTCCATACATTAATAAACTCGGTGTAAAAAACAAGTTTCTGCAAGAATGTTAACCTTGCCAAAGCAAACTTTGTTAGTGAAATTGTTTTACGTTAATGGAGAGTCAGGATCAGATGCTTTGCAAAAATGCCATTCACAGCAGAAAAATTTAAAGATGGGAAAACTGTATCATATCTTGTGATGGAGGTTATGTCGACCATTTGCTAGTGTAGTATATAAATTAAACAGTAGTCAGCTTCCCACAGTATCCATTTCATTGTTTTTAAATGTCTAAAGCGTCACCTATCGGTGACCTTAGCGCTAATTTTTTTTTATTATGTTAAAAAACACACATCCAGATGATATTTATCACTCAAATCGCACTTTGATGAGATAATTTTTCCTTTTTTATGAATTTTTAAAATTTAAACGGAATTTTGGTTGACCCTATACAGGAGCGGATTGGGCCGCCGGCCAACCGGCCCCGGGTCGGTGCGCCCTCATGGGCTATAGGACTCGCGCCCTCCGATAATCCAAGGTATGGGCCCTTTGAGAGGATACAGTCCGCCCCTGACCCTGTATATTATTCATTAATGTTAGACGGAAATTTTTCAGGGAAGAGATAACAATTTTTTTTTAATGATGATGGAAAATGGGAAAAATTATTTCCGTTATCTGAAAAATATTTAGTAACTATTCGATTTAAAATTCCAGAAGATGTATTTTTCCCTTCCGCTATTATTTATATTATTAATGCTTTATATCTACCTTTTGCTTTTTGCTCTACTCCAAATTTCAAACCTAACAAAACGTTAATGTTTCTAAACAAAAACATTAAGAAATTAGAAATATACTTAAACATGTACATATATGTGGATATACAAATATGTATTTAATATTATCTTATATTTATTAACATTTATCTTGTATTCATTAAAATCTCTATTCAATTGCCTAAACTTGGTTACTTATGAATGAGCCATTCTTCTCTTGGTAACGAAATTCTGAGTAGTATTTAAACTCATGTTTGTAAAAATTGCAACACCATGAAGGAATCACGTGATTGAGCTGAAACTCTCAGGAAATGCAAATTAGGGTATGCTATTTAAATGATTACAATTTCTTTATTAATTAGAAATGATTAGAAAATTAGAAAGGTGACGTCAGCACGGGATGGTAGATACCTGGTCCGCATGGCGGTGACGGACCCTTTTAACTTCATTTGGACAGTTGGCAGAACATTGGTGCATTGCTACAAGTGTATCATTGTGTGCTTCATCAATTCGTCGGCGTCTACTGCACCGTGGACTGCGTGCAAGAGTTCCTTTATACAGGATCCTCCTGACGCAAAACCATCGGCGCCTGCGGCTACAATGGGCTCATGGACATAGAGACTGGCGTGCTGATTGGCAACAAGTGGTGTTTTCTGATGAATCCCGCTTTAATTTGGGGTACAGTGATGGCCGCATCCGTGTTAGACGCTATACCGGTGAACGCCACCTTCCGGAGTGTGGTATCCAACACCATAGTGAATGAACCCCTAGCGTTATAGTCTGGGGTGAGATTGCGTATAATGGACGATCTCAGCTGCTACGAATTGTGGGTAATCTTAACAGCAACCGGTACATCAATGAAGTTCTGGAGCCCGAAGTTGTTCCCTTCCTTCAAGGCATTCCCGGAGCTGTATTTCAACAGGACAATGCCCGCCCACATATTGCCAGGAATGTTTAAGACTTCTTTTCATCACAACAGATACAGCTTCTTCCTTGGCCTGCCTATTCGCCGGATATGTCGCCGATTGAACATGTGTGGGATTTCGTTGGTCGGCGTCTCGCTCGTGATCCTCGTCCCATAGCTACTACAGATGAACTTTGGGGTCGCATATAAGCAATTAGGAATGCTCTTCCTCAGGCACACATTCAACATATGTTTGATTCCATGCCACGTCGTATAGCATCACTTATTGCAGCGCGTGGTGGCTTCACCAAATACTGATTTTCGACATGCAATATTGTTATTTTGCTTTGCAAGTTTAATCGTTTATTTTTGTCAGCACAGGTCGTTTGTGCATTAAATTTCATTCAGTTCGGGAGAGTCCTTCATGGTGTTGCAATTTTTACAAACGTGAGTATATTTATTCTTTCTAAATCAAAACACCTTATGGTCCCTAGAGCATTTACATCAAATTTGTATTTGGCACAATGGATTTCTTTGCCGGGCTCTAACCTCGTCTTTATATACGGCTATCCTGTATATGGTACAGCCAAAATCCAAGAAATTAGAATAAAAGAACACTCTTAACAAAACTTGGTGCTGCACCGTTCCCTCCATATATCCAAAACAACTGAATGATGTGATCTACTCAGAAAATGATGAAATACTTGTCAAGAAAGGAAAAGCCGTGTAAAGATATTTTTTATGACTGAATGCATTTCAAAATTCATGTCACTTTTTATATTGGTTCATAAAATTATAATATTTTATTAATTGTGCCTTATTTTTATTACAAATTTGAAAAAAAACCAACCATTTCTCAGCAAATGGAACGAAAAAGCCTTGCAGGTATAAAACTTGACATTCGAAAGGCTCGTTAATAATTTTTTTTATTCCCAATGATTCGTCAGCGTTATATTTCTGTAACTGCCAAAAAATGCCATTATATCTCTGTTTAAAAGTGAATAAAAACCAGCAGTATTTCGCAGAAGAAACTCATGTTTCGCAGTCAAGTATATTAAGAATACAAATGGAATATAAAAATAACGGTAAATTTAAAAATAACCACAGTCATTGTGGAAGAAGACTTTCTACAACCGTCAGAGATGAAAGCAAGTTAAAGAGAATTATCTGGAAAACCCACTTTAAAACTGTTTCTTATTTCAATAAGTATTAGAAAGAATGTGGTATTAACGTATAAAAGTCAACCACGTTAAGACGGATACATAAATTAAAATTTAAATCACGAGTTCCGAAAAGAAAACCGAAAGTGAGTAGAAAGCAAGGACGGGCCCACGTAACGTGGTGCAAAGAACAACTTCAGTGGGGAGTCCAAGACCGAAAAAGTATTTTATTTAGCGATGAAACTATGTTTCGGATGTCTGTTGATGAAGGAGGTGTTCGTGTTTGAAGACTGAAACTTTTGATAACGATTGTTTAAAAGCAGCTCTCAGAAATTTCTTACCAGCGTGATGGTGTGGGGATACATGAATTTCGAAAGAATTCGAAATCTTTGCATTTTAAATAAACGTGTGAATTCCGAAATATATTAAAATATATAATACCGTGATACCGTCGTCCATAGAGTTACGTGATGATGAATTTTTCTTTCAGCAAGATTCTGCATCACATCACTTCGCAATCAGTATTAAAATGGCTAAAAGACAGAAACATCAGTATAACCATGGTCGTCGTGGTGAGTGTCATGGGCGCCCTGAGGTGCAAAGGGGCAATTGCACCCTCTTACCCATGAAAAGGGGAAAGTACTGAATCCACAAGAATCTATAGTTAAAACAACATTATTCAATTGAATTTTTCCTGGATGCACCCCCTGGTACATAATTCTGGGGCGCCCATGGTGAGTGTGCACCTAAATTAATGGAAGGGTATTACACGGCCAAACGATTTGCATTATGGCCAAACGACTCCGTAAATCTTAATCCAATCGAGAATCTGTGGCGTTATGTAAGTAAGTAAGTAATACTTTATTCCTTATTATTATGTACATCAGGAGACCATACAAACGATTTGCTTGGGAAATGGAAAGAGAGCAGTAGCGATGCTAGTAACGGGGCTCTCTTTCCGGAAGACAAAGCAAGGGATTTCTCGTATTCAACAAGAAACAATAACGATATAGATTCGCGCGTACAAATCCGCATTGTTATTAAGAGATTTACATTCGCAGGTGTATCACATTTACAGAGTTTATGAGCAGAGTCTTGACTCGAAGATGTTACAAGTGAAGGTTGAAGTCCAAAGGTGGAATCTTTGTGGGCTGCAGAGTAAGAATGTTTTTCCTTGTAGCCTGGACCGAGAGAAGAAGTAGGAGAAACAAAAATAGTAGAAAAATGTAAATGAATTTTGAGTTGACCGTTGCGGGTGCAGTTTTAAAGGACATTTATAAGGAAAGGCAGACAAAAGAAAAATGGAAAAGGAAGAGCAGGGAGAGCAGAGGAGGGGGAAGAACTGAAAACTAAAAGGAAAGAGTGGGAAGGCAGAAGTAGCAGGCAGAGCATACTTGATTTAAGTACTAATCAAAGATTTTGGCTTTAAAGGCGTGAAAAGACAGGGCTTTAAATTCTTGAGGGATCGAATTCCAGATTTTAGAACCCGTAACGGAGACACTGTGTGTTTTATAGTTTGTGCGAGTCCGCGGTAGCCTGATATCGTCCTGGTGACGTGTATTGTAATCATGTGTCGTCTGTGAGATGGAGAAAGGTAAAACTAGGTCACCTTTTGTGACTTTGTACATAAGGAGTGCAAGTTTATATTTTACTAAGAGAGTGAAAGGAAGAATGCGCCATAATTTAAAAAATTGGCCAGCGTGTTCATGGAAGCCTGCAAAGTTAACTATTCGCATAAGCTTTTTTTTTTGCGTTCCTATCAATTGCCTAAGGGAAGTAAAATATGTGATTCCCCAGACCTCAAGACAGTAGGTAAGTTTTGAATAAAATAAAGAATAGTAAAGAATCATTAGGATATATTGAGGAACGACATGTCTGAATCTCAAAAATATTCCCAGGAGACTGCTAAGAGAATTGGTGAGATCGTTAATGTGTTCTTTCCAGGTTAAATTTGAATCGAAAATTACTCCAAGAAGTTTGGCTGATTTCGTTTCCTGAAGGATGGAGTTGCGGAAAGTAATAGGAGAACTGTTAGGTAATATTTTTTGCCGGGAATGGAAGATAACGTAGTTAGATTTGGCAATGTTTAGCTCTAGTTTGTTAACGTAAAGCCAACGTGAAATGTTATCTAAATCTTGGTTGACTTTTTGCACTGTTTCTTCGATATTTTTTCCCGATACCAGAAGTGTCGCGTCGTCAGCATAAAGAAACAGCTGACTAGTCGGGACAGCTTGGGGCAAATCGTTGATGTAAAGAAGGAAGAATAGCGGAGCTAAACAGCTGAACATATATATATAGCTATATGAGCTATATGAAGAAAAGTGTCCCAGAACTCATACCCACTATTAAAAGAGAACTAACTGTTGCATCGAAGAGTGCATGGAGGAAGGATCAGAAAGGATGGACGTAAAAAACTGGTAGAATCGATGGCACAAAGGATCCGGGATGTGATTTAAGCACAGAGAGATGCAACAAAATGCCAGTTATTTTAAATTTTGATTTTGCCCGTTAATTACCACTGTTTCTAATATGATGTTTTATTTTTTTAACCAATGTAAAAATCGGTGGTGCATATTTTCTCTTAATTTATTATTATGTTTTATTTGAATTAAGAATGTATCAAATGTTATTGGTAATATAAACCGTAAGTAAAGTTATAGCATTTTTTTAATTCTTGTGTTACTTAATTTTAATAGAAATCAGCGTTTTTCTAAGATTTGAAAATTATCTTCATTTTTAGGATTTGGGTTGTAGCTTAAAAAAAAAACAAAAAAAACACGCAACCTGGTATATCAATAGCGGTAATTGGGCTTTCTATGGTAATTTACTTCATAACATGTATAACTCGTTTTTACGTGTTTTTCTTACATTAGGAAAGCTGCTGATCAGGGCCATCCCCATTCTGCTTACAATTTAGCAGTAGGTCATATGCAAGGATATAGGACGGATGTAAAAAAAGGGTAAGTTTTCTTTTTTTTATGACCCAATGTATGCAAGTATAAATTTTGTGGACACTGAATGGCTAAATTATTACGACCACTAAGCAATTTTACCTGAAGTAGCTATTTCGTAGCTAATGCTGACGCAAGGTGTCTGAATCTATATAAGAACGGAAAGGCAAAGATGTGCAAAGAGTAATGAAGTGTATCATTCATGAAATCATCAACGTAGAATTTCAAAAATATTGTGGAGGGGGGAAGGCACGAGGGGCGGGGGCGATATCCCTCTCCGCCCTTTTGTTGAAATATAAAAGCGTTGGAAACATTTGGTATGAAATTCCTTATAAAAATAATTGCAACTAAAAATAGTTGTGATGCCCCCTCAGAAACCAGTTCGCTACCCCCAGGTTGGGTACCACTGCTCTAGAGTAACAGAAAGATAATAATGCTTCAAATTACGGACTATCTGAATTCGGGAAAAATTCAGATGGCTTTTCGATAAAAGCTGTGCCGCACATTAATTATATCATATGGGCTACAGAATCAGACTTGTCTACCCATTATTGCTACCTGCTGAAAATGTGGTGGTACCTCCCAGTTTGCTAGGAAAGGCATAATTAGGCAATAAATGATTAGAAACGGGTCATGTGATCCGATGAATCAGAGTTCTAAATTACACCATGCAGATGTAGGATGAGGGTATGGGGTACGAAAGCATAATTCCTTCTTGCATTGTCACGCCTCCTCAGGCCGGGGAAGGCGATGATAGATAGATACTTTCGTGGGAGTGTTTGAGCTGACTGATTTTATGTGGAATAAGGTTATTTACATATATTTACCTACGAAGCTCACCCAGTAATTAATGTTGATAGTTTTTCCCAAAAGAGATGGAGTCCCCAAATAGGATGGTGTTCTATGTCATATGGCTCATATTTTACGTGAATGGTTTGTGGAACATGAAGAAGATTTTGCTCTCTGCTGCAGTGGCATCCTTAATTCCCATATATCACTCCCATCACCTGTGGATTAAAGTTGAAAGGAGGATCAAATAAATGCGGATCCGTTACCATCAAACCTTAGGAATTAGAAGAAAAAGTTATACTCATTTAGGCTAATATTTCTCACGAAACAAATCGAAAGTTAGAAGAATCCATGCCCAGAAAAGTTCAAGCCGTACGAAAAGTAAAAGATAACCCAACGAAATACTAATGCCGGTCATAATATTTTAGCAACTTAGTGTATACACGCTTTGTGTGGGAGAAGGGAGGGGAAGCATCTCGAAGATGATTTTAATCGATGTAAAACTTCGTACACAAATCAATATATAATGACAAAGAAAAGATTGCATTTTCCTTGTAAAAGACTTTTTATTACGGATCAGTGATAAGAGATAGCGGTGATATCAGGGAATCCTCCTCTAGCAGAGATACAAGCCAAAATGCGGTGCGGCATGAAGTCAAATAACGATCTAATGTTGTCCTTTACTAGATGTTATGCAATTTTTGATATAATTTGCTCAACTTTCTTGGTAATTGCAACTACCTTTCCAGCATATCTCGGATATGCTCGATTGGCGAAGAGACTAAGGACCTGACTGATTATGAGAAAGTATGAACCTCACGAAGTCATTGTTTAATGTCTCACCGTATGATCTAGAGTTAGGATGCTGGTAAATAGCCTTGGGAAGACATAACATCATAGACAATACAATTGGCACATTACACTCAATGTTATTTCAATGGGAGAGGTACATATTTTGCTCTGTAACTTTCGTTGTACTTTATTTATTGGTTGGTTGTTTTAAAAAATCGTTTTACAGAAAATTAAAGAGCTATAAACACTAAATTAAAAAAAAAAAAAGGCAAAAATTTTCAGGTATCCTATGAAGGAGGATCCACGATCAAAAATGGTATACAAACTGAAGGTGGAAAAAAAAATTCTTAAAAAAAAGGTTTAGGATAACGTCGAATTTGCTTACATAAATATCAACTATAATTTTCTAGTAATTTTGCTTGTTAACGTGAGGAAAGTTGTTATTCCGAATCAGTTTTTTACTAATTTTTGTTTTCGACTTGCAATGTTTGCATCAATTTCAATCGTGGATTCTCCTTCATAAGATACCTAAAAAAATTGATGTTTTTATATAATTATGTTAAGTATTTATAGCTCTTTAATTTTCTGTAAAATGATTTTTTATAAATAAAGCACGTCGAAAGTTACAGAGCAAAATATGTACTTCTCCCATTGAAATAACATTAATTTTGGATACCAGTTTAATTGCATAATAGATATCCCGATGTCCGAAATTTACCGTTATGCTGCGAAACTGCTAGAAACGTAGATCAAAGATATACGTCCACCAAACATTATACCACTCTAAATCATCTCACTACTTTTTGGCGGGGGGTGGAGGGGGCTGAGGCGACTGATAGGAAAAGCTTCTTGATGGCGTTATTGGCCACCATACGTAAATATACCGCTGAAATTAAATCGCGATTCACCCTTGTAAGGAATGTTTCGCCATTCTGTTGAGCAAATTCGTCTCATTTAACGTAACTGGGGGCAACGTATATAAGTTATGCTATCTCTGTTAAGTCAAGATATTAACCTCTGAGTCACATGTCATGAAAACGACTTCAAATCGTTTGCGTCGAAATCAAGTTACCTATATTGTTATGTAAATTGCGTTGTAACACGGTTTCTGCAGTAAACCAGCATACAATTTGTTTTCAGAAGAAAACGATATTCATATGATACGATGCGCTTGGAAACTGTATTAGCTATTCTTAGTATCGTTTTATTCTCTATTATGAACAGTGAGCAAAGCTGTTGAACTGTAATCACATCACGACACGGTGATAACTCGAAGGCTTTTTCTACCCGTACGCAGAACAATGATTTGCTGCTGCTTCGTTGATAACAGATGAACATTTTCGGCACGTTAACGTACTCTTGCCATACTGTAGCGATTTTTGCACCTTGAACTCAACCATGCGATAGTTCACACATGTTCAGCAACGTAGTTTTCAAAATTATTGTGGGTGGGGGGGACAAGCACATATTATATAATTTTATATATATTACAATATACAGGGTGTATACAAAATGGCGGAAAAGAAGTTCACTAGACGGTTCCTTGTAAAAAAATAAATAAAAAATGTCCAGTATAATTTTTGCTTAAAATCAATATTTAATAAGTTATTTCAAATCATAGCTGAACCAATAACAAGGCAAAGCCAGCCCATTTAACATCGCTTTAATACAACGACACATGCGTTTGCGCATGTACGGCCCTTCTACGAAGAAAGATGAGAAGCTAAGATTTCACAGGTTTTTAAAAACGTGTTTAGGTCAGGTGTTACTTGAAATTTAAGGAATTGAAACTCCACCCAAAAGTTAGTTCATTTACGTCATAATTAATAGCAGACACTAGATTTGGTGATTTCTCGTGCCAAATCACTCATACCACGCATGGGAAGTATACGGATAGAAATGTGATATGTGCCCGGGCAGACGTTCATGAAGGGGTCCCTAGCCCTCCTGTACCACATGATTACCGTGTTTATTATCATTATACATACCAGTGAAGGAATTTTATTTATAAAACCAAGTAGATATAACACATTGCTTAGCTAGATATGCTTTCCTGTTCTTGAAGGAAAAGAGTCATTACTAGGCCACGCCTTGTAAGTGAATTCAAACTCTTTGCCCTAGTTCAGCACTACCTATAATAAAGTAAGGTTAACAAAAAGAAATTTTTCATCACTTGCTTAGTTTGTGTATTTTTTTGAATGTACTGGACTAAATCTACGATTTAGGGGGCCCCTCCGAATCGGGGGCCGGGAAAGCTGCCCCGCATACCCCTGCGTAAATCAGGCACTGTGTGTGCCACTAGATTCAACCTTTTTTTCTTCTTTGTTGTGAGAAAAATGTTATAATTATTAGTATTTTTCCCATATTTTATAAGTAGTCCCGTCCTAGCGACATTCCGTCGCGTGCCAGTCTGACGATGTATTTGTTATCAACGGTATAGTAAAGTGAACTCTAGACCCGCGCCTCTGCCCTTGAAATACATAATCCGCCACTGTCCGCGACGTGCACATTTTCCGATATTTTAAACAAAACTAAAATTGGAAGTTATTTGGTTTACCAAGCTCATTGGCGGTACCGAGCTGTTAATGACACCCCGTGCCCCATTTGGAGTAGAATCATGCTGCTTCTGAGTTTGCCATAGGTTATTTCCTTCTATTGGAAACGGATAATTTTTATTTCATTTTTTAAAGAAATTTCATACGATTAACTTTTTGCCTTATTAATTGCAAAATAATATACTTTCTTCCCCAAAGCACTTACTATAAGTTTTGTGGAAAATGAACAATGACGAACTGGGTCCTTTTCCTCTCGGGCTTTCCTTACTGCAGAGGTAATCAGTACGCCACTGCTGTCATATGATATGCGAATACAAAAACAACAGGATTAAATGCCGGGGAGGGGTTGCCAGATGACTTCAAAATGGCTATTCCCCTTCCTTATTGCCGTACTTCTGCTCACTTTCCATAAAGAAATTACTCCCCCCACTCCCATGATAGCGGCTATGGGAGTATTCAAGTATTACATAAGCAATATTTTGGCCATTTTCAACACCCCCCATTAGTAAGCAAAAATTAATATTGGCTAACATAGGAAAATAAGCACAAAAGCCACCCACTCCCGCAAAGTTGCTTACGTAATACTTGAACTCTGCCTATGCCAAAGGATACATTTTTTATAAAGTTACCAGATTCAGAAAAAGATTGGTATTCAATTGGCTTTCTTTGGTGACGAAAAAACTTTCACTAAGTTGCCATACTTCGGAATTCCAATGACGTATTTGGACACTCAACTAAATTTTCAGGTTTGAAGTTAACGAATAAGATCTGTTGTGCTTAGCCGTGCCTCTCCAAGAATTTCTTTGGTTTGCTTTTCTAATGATGGGCGTGTCTGGAGCGTGATTCGTTCATCTTTGGCCTTAATTATCTTATTAAATATTGATTTTAAGCAAAAATTACACTAGACAATTTTTATTCCTCTTTTTCACAAGGAATCGTGTAGTGAACTTTTTCCGCCATTTTGTATACACCCTGTATGTAAAATTGCAATTTCTTTTAAATTATTGGAGAGGACCCCCCCCCAAGTCCCACCTAACTCTACGCCTACACATGTGTTATCAACAGTGGTGCAGCATGGAAGTGCCACCGGAGCAAAAGCCCCAAGCGTAAAATTTTTAGGGGCACAAAATTTCAATATTTGACCAGTGGAAGGGAGGATATACATAGTATGAGATAATTATTTCTAATATGTAAAATTAGAGAAATTTCTAAATTTAATATGCTTCATAACTGTAAAGCTATGTAAACAAAAAAGTAGTTTACTTTTTCCCCTCCAAAACTCCCACATCTAATTAAAAGTTAATTGAAATTGTCATTACAGTATTTTAGAAACTTCGCTGTCAAGTTGAAAAACAACAAAAATAAAAAAATTCACAAATCATTTATAAAGATTTGTTTTTTTTTAAATAATGTAGGCTTATACATATATATAGCACTAACTTTAAATTACATGCTTTTTTTTCCAGGGAAGCTCATGAACTAATTAAGTATGCAGCTGAAAATGGCGTTAATGAAGCACACGATATTTTTCAGAGAGTCTGTTCAAAAGGACATTGTCAGCATTAGTAATTATTCTAAAAACTGCTTTGTAAATATAGTCAGTGAAAGTGGAAACCATAGAATTAAAACTGTCTTTGCATTTTTTTTTTAATGTAGTCTTTATAAAATAATTTTCGTTCTCATTTAACAAATAGGTTAAAGCTGTTTGATGCTTGATTTTTTATAAGTTTGTTTACAGGGAATTTAAAAAAGTTTAATGTTTTTTTTCTCAACATGCATTTATATTTTATGCATGACACCGAACATCATTAGTCAAAACTGGTAAATGCCCCAACTGTCCAATTTTTATTTTCTAAACGACTAACAATGATTAATAGTTTTAAGTTTAAATACATTTGTAAAAGTGACTTTCATACCTTAATACTTTATACCGAGTACTTTTCTATGCTAATAAAAATTTTAATGTAGAGAGCTATCCAATTTCTTGGACTAAAACTGTTTAAAAAGTACAGTAATACAATTATTCACATATAGTCTGTTCATGGAAAATTGACCACTGATCCCATGAATTCTAACAGGACCAGTGGCGCACCCACGTAGGGGCACGGGCCCTCCCTTGGGTTAACAAAATGAAAGATTATTACGCCAAAAGACACTGGTAAATTATTTTATTAAAAGATGTAAGATGAAGGTGTGAAGGTCCCAACATTTCCCTCAACTCCAGTGACATTCATGAAACTGCTGTTGAGGCAAGCAATATCAGCAGAAGCCTGGGACTGTCTTCAAAAGCTTTCTGGGAAGTAAAGGTAGACCAAAACACAATATCAAACACGGTTGAAATAGAAATTCTAACTGCAGATATTTCTAATTATGCCAAGAAACCTAACCTCACTGATGGAGATGAAATAAAAATGCTGGCCGTTGTAAAATTTTATAAACATAATCTACTACTTTTAATTATTTAAGTATCTTGCATTGTAGAATTATTAGTAATTCAATAATGATAAAAGTACACAAAAAGACAACCGTAATTGATATGGCGTCTGGCCATTTTTTCCACCAAAAATTCCTTGCACCACTGGACTCCCCACAGGAATATTTTGGGTGTGCCACTGAACAGGACCAGTGGTCAATTTTCCGCGAACAGACTATACATGCAAAACCATAATATTCTTTTTAAATCATAATTAAAATATTGAAATTGAAACTTAAAATAGCTCAGAAAACATAACACTCAAATAAGTATTTTCATATGAATGTATCGGATGAGCAGCAGTTCACGAATGCAGTATGTAGTGATGTTAAAAAATACAGGCACTGCTAAAAGTAATTAGACTCCATAAATAGTATGATGAAATTGTTAATATATCATTAGTACATTCGGCGCCATTTAATCGGGTCAAAGATAATTGAATACCCTGCTTATAAGGATAAAATCTCTTATAAGGAGAGTACACGAAGTGAGAATCGAAAATGTGCTTAATTTTAGTTTTATAAAGTATAAACGTTTCAATAAGAAATTAAAAAAAAAATTTACCTAAATCTCCCAAGTCGGAGAGCAATAGCCCCATTAAATTTGGCGAGAAAAGGTTATTTTTGCCAAATTTGGCTTGATGCGCTTTTTATTAACAGTAGGAACGGCAAGGTATTTTTGAAGTGATGTCGCCAAAAGAAAATTAATAAACAATCCTCATTCACGATAAAAATATTATTGATTTTGATTTCATAAGAATGTATGCATGCATTTGCATAAATATTTAAAACTTTATTATTAGTGGATAGACGTCTCGTTTTAGTTATATAAAAAGTGTTTATTTCACTTCAAAAAAAGTAATATACATACTTGGTTTTATTAAAAATGTGTATGAAAATGAACAAAAAAGTGCAAAGTTTATTAGTTGCTCGTTTAATAGTTGCAGTTAAACTCGTTTATTAGTTGCAGTCATTGTTCAAATTGGGTTTGAACAATGACTGCAACTAATAAACGAGGGATTTTCACAATTTAATGTGTAACATGAATTTTCGCAAAAGTGAAACACACTTGTTTAACATTGCGAAATGTATTTGGTTTGAGAACTGGTTATGTGCTCTTATACCAAGCATATTTAATCACGTCACTGAACGTTGGAGCTGATAATTGGTTGTGTATTAATGATTAATGAATGTAATTTTGTTATGGTATTTCTTTCGTGTAAATTAATGTCATTAACACGAAGAAGCACAATATATCGTGTGACAGTTTTTGTGAAGTATTTCCTCTGCCTGAAAAAACACACATCACAAGGTTGAATTAATACAGTGGTGCTTGCAGGTATATATAATAATTCAAATGAAGATTTATCTTCAAAATTGATTTTTTCCCCTCGTTTTTCTGTCCTGTCCAGCAATTTAATAAAATTACGCCATATTGATCTATTAATTAGGGTTTTATTATTTCTTTTAGAAATAATTCATGAATATCTCTGCAGGATTTCCCACTTTTTGTGCACTCTCTCTGTGCAAACTCTACATTTGGTGGGCTGAATAATTTCTGTTGAACATGAGGGCCAAAAGTACCTGTGTTTTCTTGGTGTACGAGTAAAAATTTTGCTAAGATTGTACCATTTCATTACGATGATGGGATGTACGATATATGAAGCAAAACTGTATTACTATCCTGAACAAAACCGTAAATGTATTGAACGCCTTTTGGCGAAAGGGTGCGTAATGTTGTCAATTCTTTAGCAAAGCCTGTTTGATCGCTATTAAAAATACAAGTGTGCGAATAATCTTGCATTTTTTCATAGGCTTGAAGTGGAAATGCAATGGCTGCATTTTCTATTTGTTCGTCATTTTGTAATTTTACTTTCATAACGAGTTTAGTAATTTTTAGTCCAACTTTACCAAATTTCTTTTTAAAAGACGCCAAAAACTTATTAGATGCTATAAAATTTGAAAAAAATTTTTTTCGCAACATCAAGAGTGAAAATTTGCAAATCAACTCCATTGGACCTGGCTTTTAAAAATTTGTCATGCATTTGTGTTTTAATAGTATTTAGCATTTTTGAATTCTGTTCCGCATATTAGAAATGTATTTTTTCATTTGATAAATTTGTGACAATATTCAATTGTGATTTCCAAAACGATTTTGAAATGAGCTTATACACCGTCCACGTCCTAAAGCCGTCCAAGAGTAATCTACAACTTCTTTCATATATTCTAGTGAATATGATGATGAACCACATACAAAATTTTCAGGTGTTTCGTCGTATGAGAAATCTGACCATCTACCGTCTTCTTTATTATTAACAGGTTTTTCACAATACGCATCAAGACTAAAATCGTTAATAACTTCAAAATTGTAGGATTCGGCAATGGTTTCAGCAAAAGCAATAATTTAATTTGCTATATAGTGATTTCTGTTTCAGATAAAATTACATTCATTAATACACAACCAATTTTCAGCTCCAATGCACAATGACATGATAAAATATGCTTAGTATAAGAGCACATACCCCGTTCTCAAACCAAATACATTTCACAATGTCAAATAAGTGTGCTTCACTTTTTCCAAAAATTCATGTTATACGTTGGCTCATCGTGCACTTTGATAACCAGTCAAAAAATGGCCCATCCGTGCACATCATTAATCTTCAAGTAGAAGTGGACTGTATCTCAAAACATCATTCCTTGTTGAAAGATATTTCTAATTAAATGGCCTATAGCTTCTTAGAGTACTTGTCGCAGGCAATAAGAGAGTCCTTGTATCAAATGTAAAGAAACGATTTAATGAATTTCACCGCATGTTGACAACTCTGAATGAACAACAACAATGAATAATATGAACTATTGGCTCACTTAGTTTTTGTTTTCTAAATTACATTCTTTTCTTTCACACAAGATATAACAAGAGATGGTTCTTGAGACCCATGCAACTTAAATATTTTTCAAGTATATTAATAATCTATGGAAAAATCTATAAGTTGCACATGATATAATATGGTGAGGCCCAAGCTGACAATGACTATATCAATACTTAATAACGGTGCTAAAACACACTAAATTGTGAAAATCCGTCGGTTATTAGTTGCGTCATTGTTCAAACCCAATTTGTTTTTCGCTTTTTTTGTTAATTTTCATATACATTTTTAATTTTTTTGTTCATTTTCATACACATTTTTAATTTTTAATAAAGCCAAGTATGTATATTTTTTTAAAAGTGAAATAAACGCTTTTTATATAACTACAACGAGACATCTATCCACTAATAATAAAGTTCTAAACATTTAGGCAAATACATGCATAAATTCTTATGAAATCAATAATATTTTTATCTCGAATGAAGGATCGTTCATTAATTCTTCCTTTTTTGGCCACATCAATTCAAAAATATCTCGCCATTCCTACTGTTAATAAAAAACACATCAAGTAAAATTTGCTGAAAATAACCTTTTCTCGCCAAATTTGATGGGGCTGTAACTTCCCCCTCCACCACCACGGGAGATTTAGGTAAAAGAATTTTTTTAGTTTCTTACTGAAACGTTTATACTTTATTATAAAACTAAAATGAAGCACATTTTCAATTCTCACTTCGTGTACTCTCCTTGTTAGAACCAAAATTCTTTCCATAGGATGAATGTTAAATTTCCCCGTTTTAGCGAATAAAATTCACAGGCAGTCTTTAGATAAATGAATAAAGGTGACAATCTTAGCATGAAAATCAGTACTCAAACAAAGGAAAATTCATCTCTGCAAACGTCCTCCTCTTCCCCCACCTTCCTAGTTGAAGAAATTTCAAGATCTCTGACCTTATAGTGGAATACAAAAACTATGTCCCTATAGTCCCTCTTTTTTTCTCGTTAAAATTATCCTATCTATTCTATTAATTATTATCTACTATCTATTCTATCTTGCTATCTATTCTAAGTTACTATTTATTCCCGGGGTGGGCAAATGCGGCTCCCATAAAAAATTTAAATCCTTTATTATTATTTCAGAACTTTTTTTTACGAATCTTGTTAAATTGACTAAGAAAGTGAATCGGTTAATGAAGAGTAGAAATCGTACGTAATAGTTTTGATAGTAGATTTGCGATTGAATCGATACATCCTTCTAAAAGTCGATGGTGCTTGTTCTCAAGTATGTCCCCCGGAGATTGTTTGAACAGAAGCTGAGGCATGAGTCCCAGGTCAAAGTAGTCTGTTCATACTTTTTTTGTTTTGTGGTTTTACGGCTCAAAGACTACAGTGGTCATGCTGCGCCGGGACCTACTGTTTCCGAGGAATCCGAACCTCTGGACCTTTTTCCGAGGAATCCGAACCTCTTAAGGCCTAGGGAACCAAACCCCGGACTACAGTGAGCAGTGCGATCTTTATGAGATCTCTGAGTAAGCGTTCTTTTTGCACTGCTGGGAGTCGAACCCGGGTTAACGGCACACTAGCCAAACATGTCATGATACTGTGCCACTAGAGGACTCCGTTCATAGGGGATGCTATGATAGACAGCTACTATTTTATAATAAATCCGGGTGCACTGACACTGCTAGTGCTACATCAGCCGACTTGTGCAACAATACACCGGCCTACAAAGGATATTAAACCAACTTTGTGGGTAGTCGTATATTTCAGTGATAGTTTTCCTATCAACTAAGTGTCCTAATTAATGGTTTGTTTGTTTTTTTTTTAATCTGGTAAATGGATTTTTTTTATTAAGCAATTTAAACTTGTTTACAGAGTGTAATTTTTCCATGCCATAAATTATTTTGTTCCATTTTCAGACTTTGAAATTAAATTTGAATTTTTTGATAACACAACCTCAGAAAATATCAGAAAACGAAAATATGAACAAGAAAAGATCTTTCAAGAAGAATGGACAGAAAATTTTACTTTTATTGACAATAATGGAAAGTTGCGTTTTCTTTGTAAAGTTACCACATTCATTGCAAACTACAAAGTAAGCAATTTACATCGACATAATGAAGCAAGTCCATCCCCACTTTTCAACTCAGTATCCACTGAATTCAAAATCGCGAACAGAGAAACCTAAGTCCTTGAAATCTGGTCTTCATAAACAACAAGGACTCTTGTCTTCTTTTAGCCACGAAGATGACAGAGTAAAAGAAGCTATTTTTTTTTTATAGCTTGAAATATTACTTGTGCCAAACATCCTGATACTTCATCTTCAATTCCATTTAAAGTATGTAAGACTATAGGGGGTGTCCCAAAAACATTGACCGCCCCTCTAATTCCTTAAATATTGATTCTAGACATATGTGTTAAATTGGAAAGTGGCGTAAGAAAAGGGGCAGAATTTTATGAAATCGATTAAAATCGCAGAGAATTATTTTTTGAAAAAATACAAACTTTAAATTTTTATACAGTCCCTGTACACAAAAATTTCCAATAAGTGAAATGTGCCCCATAATCCAATAGGTCAATATACAAAATTTCAGCATTCTAGTGGAAAAAGAACCAGAGATATGAAGACCCAAAATAACGTGATTTAGCAGAATGAATTTTCCCTCTTCACGGCATGTACCTATTGCTCCCTTCAAAAAAGAGTTGCTAGTCAGTTATTTTGGACTTTGATATCTCTGGTTATTTTCCCACTAGAATGCTGAAATTTTGTATATTGACCCATTGGAGTATGGGGCACATTTGACTCAGTGGACATTTTTGTATACAGGGACCGTACAAAAACTTAAATTTTGTATTTCTTCGAAAAATAATTCTCTACCATTTTAATTGATTTCATAAAATGCTGCACCTTCTTTTATGCGACTTTTTAATTCAATACATATATCTAGAATCAATATTTAAGGAATTAGAGCTGCGGTCAATGTTTTTGGAACACCCTTTATATAAGGGAAAGGAGACTGATATGATCAAAATCCCTCATAGATTAGATATTTAGCTAAAAACACTTTCTCTTGAGAAATATATGGGTTTAGTAATTTTATATAAATAGTTCTGGTACAAAACCCCAATTTAATTCCAAAAACACAGTTCAGGAAAATTATTTTAATAAGTTATTTATTATAACAATGAATTTCAAATTTCCCTGACTTAGGCCTTTGTATTTCAAATTTCCCTGACTTTTCCAGTCAGAAAAACTTCCTGACTTTCCAAGTTTTCCCGATCCGTAGACACCCTATGGATTAATAAACTCTGATTTTTTCATTAATCACTGGATATTAATAAATTTATTAATTTTTTTTACATATAGAAGATAGACAAGGAAACAAAAACACACTTTACGAGTAAAAATGTAAACACAAAAATCACAAGTTTAAAAGTGATAAACAATTTATTCACACACAGAAACACTTGAATAAAAAAATAGTCTTAAAATATGTTCATATATAAAACTGACATGATAAACGTTAAAGATATTTTGATACTTAATAGACCTCAAAGCTTCACTTTTCATGTTGCTGGAACAGAAAAATTGATAATATCAACCTTACTTGTATAAACATAATGAAGCACAGAAAATAATTACAAAAACTGAAGGATGCTCTCATAATTCTTATTTTTTCCAGCATTAAAAAAGTGTTAACACAAAATAAAATTATTTATAATGAATTTATGATACCATAAAAAACATTTCTAAGAAAGGTGAAGAGAGCACTTATTGACTTGTATATTTCATTTCGCCAACCACTTTTAAAACAGCAAATCCTTTGCTATTACTCACTGCACTGGTGATAGCAGCTTTAACACATTCACTTTGGTACAATAAAGTGACTGTTACTATCATAAGGCGCCAGAAGCTACCAGTAATTCATTGCTAAATGTGCAATCAGGTTTAAGCCTTATACGTGAACAATGTACCTTTCCAAACCGCCTGCTAAGATATTCCTGATACAAGTCACCCATGTATCGTAACGCAACAAACATGTTATATAGCAACTATGACACTTTAGAAACATTTCTGAACAAAAAAGCAAAGTAAAAACTACGAACGTATAAATATATTTTGAAACATAATCCAAAGCTATCTAAAATTCTCATGCCTTTTGGTTGAAAGAGATTCTCTAATGATAGGCAGACAAATTTTCAAATTAACTGTCTACTATTTCAATTGAAATACAACTGTTATTTTGACAAGGATTAAGATTAGAAATGTTTTGGAGTATGGGTAGAATGTTTCAGACAGACTTCCCTGAAATATTTATGAATAATCTTCATTAATGATCATAAATCTATACTCAAATGTGTAAAGCCCTCCACTATATTTCAAATCCAAATATTTTAAGTTTTATGTGCAAATTGTCAACAAAGGAAATAAAGAGGATGGAAGTTACTGGAAGGAAAAGTAATCCTTTTGAAGTTAAGACAGAATTCAGAAAGCTAGTTTAGAACTTTAAAGGGGAAAAATTGACATGTGTTTAAATGTCACTATCTTCCACAAGTAACTTAAATTTATCTCATGCATTTATAAAAGCAACTTTTTCGAGTTCAATAACTTAGAGCAGTGGTTCTCAAGTTTTTTATTCTATAGAACCATTTTCTTAACACACACACGCCTAATCATGTATGTAAGCCCTCTACAAATATTACCTAAGAAAAATTTAAAGGTTTATCTATTTGAATGTAAAAAAACAATAGATCAGTATAAAATAGTAGGTAACACAGAAATTTTTATTGAAAGACATTTATTAATGAAAGGTATTAACAGAAGGAATAGCTTTGTTTTTTACTATCGCATAAAATTTGATTGTATTGTAGAAAGTGCTCATATCAACTATACCGAGTTGTCATGGGGTAAAAATGACACAATTTACATATTTTCTTGAAAATTTTGGCAATTTTTTGCAAACAGCTTATGGAATCCTTAGAAGGTCGTCCTGTAATCCTGAGGGTTCCATGAAACACACTTTTGAGAAATAATAACTTTGAAAAACATTCTGAATCCTTGTCAGGTAGTCCATGGTCTTTAGTCTATTTTTCTAAGAATGACAAACTTTGAACAGACAAGTTAATAATCATGCAATGCCTTCGGACTTACCATAAGATTTAAATATGTGTATGAGAAGTTCTCAATGTAAACAATGTCATGTAGATCCTCGGTATTTCCATTAAGGCACTGTGAACTGATGGTATTAAGGACAAAAAACAAAGACATCAGAACAATCACTAATCTCTGTTGGAAACAGATAGCTCAAGTCACAGTGAATGAACAGTTGATGAAGCAAGTGAGATAAACAAAAAAGTTAGAAAAGGCTGTGTGTTGCTCCAAAACTGTTTCATATTTATTCTGAGGGAATTTTCCAGAACATTTTTTCCGAGGAAATATTATTGGTTCATTGCAAGGCCAAAAGCTAAGATTATGGTTTGGATCTCAATATTAAGAAAATTAAGCATACGATCATCAGACAGATTTAGGATGAAACAATATTGAAAGGGTCACTGAATTTGTTTACTTGAGAAATATCATACAGAAGCACTGGGACAACGTCATAGAAATCAGAGTACATATAGAGCAAGTAAGATCTGCCCTCATAAAAACTAGTCGTTTGATATGATGTAGAGACTTAACCTTTAGCATAAAAACACAAACAGTAGAACGTTAGATTCTTCCTGTGTTATTATACAAAGTAGAATTTTGAATGCTAAGCAAAGCATCTGAGAAGACAGACTTTCAACATGTGGTTATAGAATTGATTATTAACCCTTAAATGCCTTAAGTTTTAAATTTGTTACCGGACTTTTAAACAGTTAGTGCGACATATTTATGGACTTAATGCCTAAAGTATCAAAATTTATACCTGCTTTTTTTTCGAAATAAATATATAAAATAAGTATTGTGATTTTTTTATTATTTTTCCATTTATCTGGCTACTGCAATAAATACATTTTTAAATTTAATTTGGAAAATCAGGCTTCTAAGGGTTAAAGATATTTTGAGCTGACCATGAGAGAACTGTAGTAGTACAGTATTAGATAGATTAGGGAAAAAAAATTGGCTTAAATTAGTCAAAAAGAGAAAGCTGGAATACTTTGGTTATGTCATAAGGAATGAAAAGAAGTATGTGATACATCTAGTAATGAAAGGAAAGGTATGGAGAAAGAGTGGCCTTGGGCATTGATAATTTTTATGGTTGGGAAACCTGACAGATTGGATCAGTGCTTGATCTGATATGTAGCAGTGGACAGCTAAAAATGACCACGATGACAGCCATTATCCATATCGGATAGAGCATACATTAGTATACACAAAAAGTTCATAAGGAGAGGGATTTTACAGAACTAAAACTTAGCCATACCTTCATATGCATATATATAAAATAGCATCCTAATGGGAGGTCATGAATCCCCCCCCACATGCATGTCAGTGAATGTGCAAAGCATGGTTAAGAGCTACAAGAGGGACTATAGTCTCCCTATTCCTGGGATTTCAAAACTAGTCAATAGTGTCAAAATAACGGTTATGAAATCTCCTGGTTAAATGTTTCATTTTATTCACAAATTCAACATACACGATATGGATAGAAAAATGACCATATGCCATTTTCTGTGAACCCCAACTAAATGATCTATATGATAATAGTGTCACATTTTGTATTTTACAGCACAAGGCCAGCAAAGGTATTGTTTGTTGTACAGTTTTCCAAGGAATCCAAACTTCGTGAGGCCTAAGGAACCAAACCCTGAACCTACAGTGAGCGGTTATTTGGTAAGCATTATTTTTTTAGTATTGTTGGGAGTGAAACTCAGGATAACGGCATGTTAATCTCTTGTGTTACCACAACGGGAACAGTGCCACATTTTAAACACAGGTAATTTTATCCTATTTGGCAAAAAGTCTAACCCGGATAATATTTTCCCATTCTAAGTCTTTCTTTTGTCTGACCTTTCAATCATTTTTAAAATTTGTTACTATTTGAAACTTATTTATTATTAATGAAAACTATTACCAAGAATACTATTAAATATACTGTAATAAAACAGTTCACTTCAGAAACTAATATAAAATTTATTTCCTCAAATCCATTACAGTTACTTAAGAAAGTAACATGTGTAAAAATTCAAAATAATAACACCTTAAAAAATAAACGGTATTTCAAAATGCCTGGTACATCATCTGTATTATCATAGATAGCTGTTTTACTTTTATTATGATAGGTTGCACTCATTAAAATTTTTAATAAAATTAAGTATTTTTGTAAGTTGAAAATGCCTTAAATTTTAAAGCTAGATATTGCTTATTGTTCCTAAGGAATGTATAAGCTTCAATATCAATATTAAACATATATCACATTTTAAGACACTTAAATTTTCAATTTGATTTCAAATGTTCTTAAATTGTAATAGCAGCTAATGTTTTATAGCAATTTAAAAAAAAAGTAAATTTTAATGGGCGTTCGTTTATGTGAGTTTTACGGCATAAGAAAATCAACAGTGAGGACTACAGTTTTTTGAGGAATTTGAACCTCTTGAGGCCTAATGAACCAACACTCGGACTAAGGCGAACAGTTAGTTGGTAAATATTTTGTTTTGGCACAGTTAGGAGTCGAACCAAGGACAACTGTATGCTAGACAAACACATTACCATTGCACAACCACAGAGCCCAATTTGAATGAAGATTAACATTTTATTATTGCATCTTTAATAACAGTGAACTGTAAAAGTGTTATATTTGAGCATAATAAGCACATGTGGAATTGATAAATTTTCTATAAATATTTTAAAGCTGAAAATTATCAACAATATCCTACAATAAGAATAGAGCCTTAGCCAAATATAAAATATTTTAACAGCAGTACACAAATTTATTATATTCTTCTGAAAGCAGAAAAATAACAGGGAACATTGAAAATAACCAAGAGGTTTACATTCTTAGACTAAATACCAAAGTAAGAAATTCTTCATATGATACTCTAATTATACCATCCATATCAGTATCATGGTACCTAAAGGCTGCTGTTAAGTTCTGCAGAGAAGGAAGAAAAAAAAAATAGCATTTTAAGCATTTTAATAAATTGGTAAGTTTAGTATTTTTAATATTGTTACAAAGAACAAATATTCCACATACCTGTAAAACAACACAACATTGAATGAAATCATCAAAATTGATTGAATTTTTTCCGTCACGGTCATACTTTCTGATTAATAAAGTATAAAACTGATCAGATAACATATAACCTAAAAGAAATGTGAATATTAACTGCAAATTGTCAAGTTAATATTTTTAAAAGGAAATAAAATGTTCAGGCCATGTTAAAGTATCAGTAAAGGTTAAATGAAAGCAAATAAAAACTTCTTTGACCATTAATTAAACTGATTTTTCTTTCCTCAGAGTTTTACCTCCCAAGATTGTGTTCCATGAAGTAAACTGAGATGTAAGCAATCACTCAAGATAAACCTAGATGTAAGTAATCACTCACGATAAACCGAGATGTAAGAAATCACTCAAGATAAACCAAGAAGTAAGCAATCACTTGAGATGAACTTCAAATAATCATTAGTCTTTAATGATTATTTATTAAACACAATACCATAGGAATAGGAGTACAGTGCTTACTTCAGTATTCCACCTTGCATATACAGGGTGTTTCAGAAAGGACTACCTAACTTTGAGATTACGTAACTCCGAAACAAAGATAGATGAAATAAGTGGTATGTTTAAATGTGCAGGCCATAAAAATTTAATACATCGGTTCAGAAAATTAGTTACACTATAGGTAATCGAGTGGTGCTGCAGTCATGAAACTATGTTCTTAATTAATGGGGAAACTCCTTCATAACCAGGCATCAAATGACATATTATTACAATGGATTCGAAATGGCCACCTTGCATAGCAATGACATGGTGCAAACAAAGAGTGGAGTTTGAAGTCACCTTCTGTAATGTTTCTACCAAAACGGATGAACATTCCTCACATATAAACTGCTCCAGTTGCTCCAATGTTTGGGGATGCTTACTGAAAATAGTATCCTTCAAATGACCCCACAGAAAGAAGTCACACAAATTGAGGTCAGGTGAGCATGGGAGTCAAGTTATACCAGTTCCAGTATCTTGGGAACAGTAGTTTAGAGCAATCACTCTATTACTGAAGTATTCATCAATGATGTGAACACGGCAAAAGTACGATATGGTCAGGCACCATCTTGCATGAAGTAGGAAATGTCTGGTTCATTCTCCAATGCTTGAAGTGTGGCGACGAATTGCCACAAAATGTCAATGTACCATGACAAATTAACCGATTCCTGCATTAATTCCTTAATTTTGAAACCCACATTTGAGTTCGAAATAGAGCTGTTAGGTATAGGAGAAAAAGATACATTGCACATGACCTAGAGTTGAACTAGGATCCTTCCATTGAGCCCAGAGTGCCTTAACCGCTAGGCCATCGAGGACAGGAACGAAGCTCCTTTTCTCTCCGTATATAAGGATGTAAGATATTATTACCCTTCTCAGGGATAACACAATTGCCAAATAATGGTCAACACACAAAGCCACCAAGGAAAGTTTTTTGTGAGTTTTCGTGGGAGATTTATTAAACTTAATAATTTTGACACTCATGTTTAAGCTCAAGTAGAGCTTTTTTTTGGTATAGGAGAAAAAGAGACATTGTTACTGTCCTAGAATCCCTTTGTTGAGTCCACAGTGTCTTAACCACTACACCATCAAGGACAAGAATGATGCTTTCCCAACTACAGAAAAGTACTACTCAAAAGAATATATCATGCAAGTTCAGTTGTGGTTATTGTTTGAATGTGCAAGTAAGCATGAAAAGGCTGCCTTAACCAGACCCCACAAACTGGCCACCCCTGCCCCCAGACACTACAAGATAACAACAAAAGCTGGACAATATAGAAAAATTCTAAATTGATTCATGACACCAGACCCTTGGGCGATGAGTCATCTTATGATGTATGTGCTGTGGTTTCTTTTGCTGCGGAACTTTGGCGAAAGCAAAATCAACAGCATTCCTTAAAAGACTTACAAAAAATCTAAGAAAACTTGCAATGTGGCATCTAGGATTTTTCATTTAAAAAACTAAAAAAAAAAAAAAAACGCTAACCACAAGGAAACTCATGAATGCCTTACAAATGTTTTCGTTCCTAGGCAAAACTGTGATAATCACAGGTCGAAGCCTCTTCACCCTACCGTTTTCTTCTTCATATATTAATGATAACAGAACATGTCTAAATAGTACAAATAATAACCAACTAAAAACATGCCAATTATCAGCTTCAGTTTTTTCAATTTCATTAAACTCAAATTTTTCTTCTCTTTCGATAATGACAACAAAACATGTTTTGTATGTTATAGACACTAATTTATCAAAATCCTGCTCAAACCACATCGACAATTCATAAATAAAATTTTTTAAATTTCCCGTTTCCAATTCAGATCATGATTTCAATCTTAATTAAAACTACGAACATCAATTCAGGCTTCACTCTGCCCTTTGCCATAGTTTCCTCAAATGCAGCCGTGAATTAACACAAAAAGTTTTCTTCATCATCAAATTTATAAATATGCAGCAAAACTATCAAAGCAACATGTCATTAAAAATTGATCTATGCACTATAACCCATCTGGAGGAGAGCAATATAACAAGCTATAGCTTTCTGCTCTCCTCCATTTCTAACTTAATTGCCAGTTAACATCTGTAACTTCAGAGTAAAGAATATCTATGTAACATCAAGAATATCACATGCCAGAATATATCATTATAATTGTAATTAGGTTGAATAAAACTTCTTATTCCTTTTCTATGTATATAAGGTTGTAAGACATTACCCTTCACAGGGATAACACAATTGCCAAATAATGGTCAACACACAAAGCCACCGGAGCAAGTTTTTATGATCTTTTGTAGGGAATTTATTATAGTTAATAATTTCAACACACACATTTGAGCTCAAACTGGAGCTTTTAGGTATAAGAGAAAAGGGGGCATTGTCCATGACCTAGAGTCCCTCCTTTGGGCTCAGAGTGTCTTAACCACTAGGTCAGTAAGGACAGGAATTTTTCAATTTTTATTGCCTATATGACATAAATTTTGACCACTTAATCCTTTATTTTTTCTTCCACCAAACTTATGGACGCACATCGCAAGATGGTAAGTCATTAAAAAGAGGATTTCCGATTTATTAATCAGAGGTATTTACTAAATTTATATGGTTTAACAAGATTTTAGGCATTCTAAGAAAAATTAATATATATAAAAAGCAAGAAAAATTAGTCCTAGTAAAACTAAAATTTTTATTTTTTAAATCTATTTTACAGATTAAGATTAAAACATTGTTTATATTTATTACCATATTTAAAAAATATACATTAACACACACAAAATACAACAATAATTTATATTTGTGCAATCTTAAAAATGGTTGCTCTTAAAATAATTTTTCATAGGTAATGTGTTTTAAAAGAAGTCAATTTTCAAATTATAAAAGAAAATACTGGAAATTTGTTTACCAAATTTGGTTAGTGCATTTTTTAACTCATTCTGGTCGATGTTACCAGACCCATCAGTATCAAAACCACGAAAACAATTAAGCCAATCCGTAATGTATTTCCACAAAGCAGAAAATTCCTGGAAATTTATTGTACCAGTATTATCTCTATCAAACATCCCTAAAAACAGTTGGTAAAAATAAATTTCTGGAAAAAATTATGAATATCTACAAAAAACTATTTATTTATACTTTTATTTCTGATTGACTATTAATTTCAAGTGATATACATAAAAACTAAATTGACATTTCATGCTTTAATACATACTTATCCTCACTCACAGCTGCCAAAAGTCACATTGTTTACAAATAGCTGGGAGATATTTTTGTCAGTTCATTATATAATGAGCTTTAATAATAAGCATGAGAAATATATTTCTACTTATATATAATTTCAAAAGTAAAGGCATTATTTTATATATAAAAAAACAACCACTGAATAAACATTTAAATCATTACCATTCTAGAGTAAACTGATATAATTTTATTATCAGACAAACAATATTTTTGTGAAATTTGTTTTTACTATTAATTTTAACTTAATTCCACAAAAAAACTTAAAGTATTTTAAATTTTGCAAATTATATGTTAATGACATACTCCATACACTGTAAAGTGACGTAGAAGTAACAATCTGCCATACCCAGTAGTGGATTTCTAAGCAGGCACACAAGGCGCAGGCCTAGAGGCGGCATCAAAGTGCTTAAACATAAAATTGTCCAAACTCGACAATGTTGAAAAAATAATGTTTCTTTTAATTATTGTCCCTTTTCTGGAATAACGATAACATATAAGAGACTACTTTAACTTACCTGCAAACATCAGCGTAGAGTTTTCAAAATTATTGGGGGAGGGGGGCAAACACATATATTGTAGATTTCTACATTACAGTATATGTAAAATTGCAATTTATTTCAAATTATTTGGGGGGTGGGGCTCGCACCCCATGGGCCCATATAACTCTACGTCTATGCCTGCAAATGCAAACCATAGAATCGAAAGACAAAGGGCCCTAAAAATTTTGAGCCCCGGGCATTTGCCCAGCGTACCCATTTATAAATCCAGGCTTAACACGTTTGTTATATATACTAATAGTAAATGAATGAATAATGAAAAACTTGAACTGATAATGAAAAAATTCATGCAAGGATGCATACGTGTATTTGTTATTAAAATACACGTAAAAACATCAGAGGCTCCAGGAATCCATACTAAAATTATTGTGGATTCAAAAAGTGTCTCAAATCCAGGAAGTCGGAGACTATGGTAGCAATAATTTCGAGTTGTATCTTATTAGTTTGAATAATTATATGAAAAATCTCCTTTACATATCAAATGTTAAGAGTATGATATGCGTTTTTTTTAAACAAATATTCCTTTCTTTGTAAAGGAGGGAGGGGGCGGCAGTACAGGCTGTGCCTAAGGGCGGCAATTTTATAAATCTGCCAGTGGTCATACCATATAAACTCTGGCTTAAAGCCTGCTAGTACCGAGCTTGTGTCTTCTTTACAGGTGCTCGATTTCAAGGTTTGATTCCTCAGGTCTAAGAGGTAAGGATCACTTGGTAAACACTAGGTTCTGGCGTAATCAGGAATTTTCACTGTCCTTGTGCCATAAAACACCAACACATTGCATATAAAAAAAATATCTCTCTCTCTCTCTCTATATATATATTCTTATATGGACATATATTGATATTATAGTTTTTTACATATTTTTTATTCGGGAATTGTCATTTATGCCACCATACCTGTTATAAGAGATTATCTTACCACATCAGTTAAGCGTCAAGTCAAAATTTCATATAATATTAAAATTATAAATTTCTTAATCTCTTCACTCACTCATATTGCTGTATAAAGCACAAGCTCAAAATCTGAAATGAATGAGTCTCAAATAGGCCTGGGCTATGTATCGATACATCGTGAAAAACCACTGTGAAGCCAACATTGTAACATCGGTTCCGTAATTTTCAAATCGATAATACGATGTATCACCGATTTCATGGTGTCATCTACCTAGCGGCACATGAGCAATTTGCCGATGTCACACCGACGATTCCGATGTGTGTGTGTACATGTGTGATTTTAGTTTCATATTGCCGTTGCCTCTCAACTTGGACAACGATTTCACCGTGTCAAACCGCCCATGCATTATAGCGATGATTCTTTATGGGCATGCGCCGTTTTACGATATCCATCGTCTCAGCAATTGGTCTGGATGGTTTCCCGGTTTCACACCATCAATGCAAAGGCCAATGGTTCGTAGGTTTCTGTATATGTGATTTTCTACCATGCAACTTCAAATTTTGATGCCACGATATTGAAGTGGGCTGTAACAGTGACAGATTCACGGTAGGGGGAATATTAAGGAAATTTCCCCTCCCAAATTAAAAAAAAAAATTGTGGTGGAAACCTGTCACGACGAATGCCGATTATAACGACCAACCATATATAACGATGGAATATTTTTACGAAAGTCTGATTTTATTTTAATTGCTTGTTAAATCCGGGATCCAAAAAAAAAACTTGTTCGCTAAAAATGGTTAAATTGTATTGTACTTATTCATCATACCAAATAAAATCCATATTTTCTTCGCTGTATCCGGGAAGTTGTTACATGTGGGCTCATTAGAAAGGTCCTATTATATATTTTACCCCCATCCAATAAAAGCCCTCTCTAGATTCATCTCTGACTGTAGTGATACTGAAAGAATTTTTCTGATACTTCGTTGTCTAATTTTCACACCAACATTTTTTCAAGGTAAGGTTATTGGGCAATTTTTTTTACATTTAAATTTTTATTTGGTTAATTTTAATTTTTTTCTAGCTTCTTCATTTGTTTTGTCGAAGTTAAGTAGAAGATGCAAAATCCGATAATTTAGCATTTTTTCATTTATTCTTAATTTTTGAGGAATTTATCAAATACAACTGAAAAAATTCTAAAGATGGTTTTTGCGTTTATGTGCTGTTTTTTTCAGTTTTAAGAAAGAATATTTAGTTAAAAAGTTTATGCAATATACATATATATAATCCTGTGTTTTTGCTTCCTTAAAATTGGTTTAAATCTAAAGAAGATATTTTTTTTTTTTTCAATGTACATTCTGGGCTTTAATTTAAATGGGTGTCTATTGGAGAGTGTATTATGATATCACCACTACTTTCTTAATTTATACCTTCCATATCTATACTGATATGTCATTTCTTTTTTTTTTATTATTATTATTTCTTTATATATTACTTCCACTTCCGTTAATTATATCTGGTTCTGGGTTGCAGGTGCTTTGTCAGACCCCAAAATCTTTACCCTTTGCTTCGTAGACAGATGAATTTAACTAATAAATTGTAAATCACTATCACATCATGTAAATAATTATATGTATGCAAAAAGTTTGATTTAATTAACACAGTATTTTTTTCCTAATTATAATTTTGTAGATGTAAGTATCCACTGATGTAGAGTTTGCAAAATTATTGGGGGGCTAGGGTCCCACGGGCCCATATAACCATACGCCTATGTAAATATCTACTGTGCATCTGTAACAACATACAGTATCCGGAGAGAAGCCATTACAAGGGTTACTAGAAACCCAGATAGCAGGTAAGCGAATCTGAGTATGTTATCACCCCAATTGCTGGTAGTGGTACCGTAATATTGAAGCTAACCAAAGACTATTAACAACTCTAAGTAATAAAATATTTTACCTGTTTAAAAACAAAATACAGTAAAACCACTGAATAACGATCACCCACAGGACTCTGCAAAGGTGACCATCCTTCGGAGGTGGCTGTTATTTAGAGGTTCAGTATAAAAAAATCAAAATAAATAAAATTAATAATAAAAAAATTAAACATTTCAAATATATTAATCCTCATCTATTTTAATTTTCATTAAAAAAAATCAGTAATTCGTAATTGTTTTGCATTTTTATGGAAAATATTCTTTTCTAAGAAAATAATAAAATTTGTAGTCCTTTTGTATAAGTTATCGTTATTTTTGTTTAAAGTTTTGGATTTCCTGAAAATTTGCCAAAACATAAAAGTATGTTTTGAGATTAGAATTTTGTGGTAGTTCAATATTCTCTTCAGCTTCCATTTCCTCATCACATTTTCCAGTGGCAGATCTACGGGGGGGGAGTAAATTAGGGAAATTTTCCCCCAAATCCATAAAAATGCAATGGAAATCCATTATAACGACCAACCACATATAATGACGAAGTTTTTACAAAAAGTTTGATTTCCTATTTTATTTTTTTAAATGCTCGTTAAAGCCAGCGTCCAAAAAGTACTTGTTTGCTAAAATCGGTTAAATTGTTTTGCGCTTAATCCCAAACAAATCCGTATTTTACTAGCTATATTCAGAAACTCACTAAATGTGTGGTTCATTATACGTGGATTCTACTGTATTTTACATCCCCCAAAATGCCTCTCTAGATCCACCTTTGTTCCCCCCTCCTCCAATCATATTTTCTAACAATTCCTGAATAGTATTATGCGTAACAGAAAGTTCTAAATCTTCGTCCACGCAAACAAATTCGCTGGCTTCCATATTTGTCATTCCTACTAATCTGCGAATGCTATCCAACCCGTCTCCCATCATCATCTCTGCCTGTATTTTCGGGTTCATCAGGTGAGGAAAAATTCTGCAAATAAAAAATATTTTAATTGCAGGATTTTTGAACAACGGTTAGATAGCCACTCTAACAACACTTTGTCAAGTTCTTCGTTTCTGGTCTTCCGACGCTTTGCTTTACCAAGTTTATTCCTAGGAAGGACTGTTGCAGATAATCGCTAATTTTTTTAATCTTATTTATCTATGATCTCTCTCAACTCTAAAGCATTGCCAATTTTCGTGTGCTTACACCACTTTTACTGTTTTGGATAACTTTGATTTTCTCCTTTAAACTTAAGAATTTTAGTGAAAAACTCATTGAGCTTACAAACTAGTGTTCAAATGATGAAGTTAAGTTGAAACGATACTACTCAATGATAATAAAGCATAAACCGGAACTGTCAAAAACCAATTTTTAGTGCATAGTGGTTGTGCATAGACAAAATATTAAGATGGTCGGTCATAAATAGCGACACCATATTCAGAGAAAGGAATGTATGTATAAAGCTACAAAATGTGCGAACAATGGAGATGTTTCAATGGAGTACTTTGGAAGAAAGTATCG
The DNA here is from genome assembly GCA_006491805.2 of Dysdera silvatica. NCBI lineage: Eukaryota > Metazoa > Arthropoda > Arachnida > Araneae > Dysderidae > Dysdera > Dysdera silvatica. The sequence goes on from QLNU02015360.1 coordinate 269,327,600, forward strand.
TCAAGTAACTTTTACTTTACATTGTTGATAAATTTAGTTGCCGACATGTTTGAAATTTTTTTTTTTTTTCGTGATGCTTACCGAGTGGTCATCGTTCGGAATTCGTTGTTTGGAGGTTATCACTAATGTTAATACTATGGAACGCATTCGGTTCTATTGATATTTGGCCGGTATTACCATTGTTTAGAGATGACCATTAAAGGAGGTTTTACTGTATTGTATGGAAAAGCAAGGCAAAAAAAATAGATATTTGATTGCGGCTGCATTTTTGCTATTTTTTTTCTACATTAACAATATTTTATGAATGTTAAAACAACATGATTACTTAATATTTTTCAGGACACCAATCTGTTCTCATTTTTCTGTATGAATCCATATTATTTTTGTTAGGGAGGCACACTTCCCTCTGCTGACTATGTGCATAGTTAACATCGTAATATATTGTCATATCATGATGTTAGACTGATGGTGTATCACGATGTCAAAAATATATCACCACCCAGGCTTATTCCCACGTGCCTATATTAATTTCTTTAAAGAATTGAATGAGTTCTCAAGAAAAGAATGATTCTGCTCATCCCTACTTCAATTTGTCCCAACACAAGTCTACCAACATTTTGTAAAACAAGAGATGGACTTTTTTTAATTAAACCTAAAAGTTACAAATACTTAACAAAAAGGAAATTTGTGTTTCTAATCATCATCACCAACCACAGCTATTAATCCACTGCAGAATGGATATCTCCTCCTGTCATCACACATATATGCAGTAGGATGAAAGAAACGAAGGATTTGGCCTCTCACAAGCTCATAATGCTGGCTGGATATGTTGGCAAATTGGATCTACAGTTCAACATGGAATACAAATCTTGGCCTGACAAAAAAGGTTCTGTTAAAGGACACTTGTCATCCTATCAAAGACGACTCTTTTGCAGGCTGCTTTTACTTCAGTTACGAAATTGGGTTGAATAAAAACTGAAATTATAGTAGTAAAAAGTGAAGAGGAGTAAAAGATTAAACAATACCAAGAATTTTGTTCTTCATCAGGGACCGCACAAAATCCCTGTTATTGGTTTGCTTTTTCTGACTACAATAATTGAGATTTGTGATCAATACTGAATGAACCAATATCGACATATAATATATGGCCTGCAAAAGGGTTGCTGGTATCTAACTGGAAGGAGACCCACACGCTGAACGTATGTGACGATGTGTGGAACCGGCCAGGCCAGTAACCTAGTGTCCTACCCCGCCTTCAAGTGGTGCAGGCTGAGCTTTCTATTTATGTGGCAAATTAATATTTGCTACACGGATAGAAAGGCGGAAGGGGAGGGCTAATTCACCAACCCGTCTAGCCAGCGTGGTGAAATGATGGCTAATTCCTCCAATATGCTAATACACCAAAAACCATGGCCCCTAGTCTCCAGGTGCTGGAGTGCTCCTGATCAAGGCAGCGGTCAGCGTGGCATGAAAGCAGGGGGTGCTAAGAATCACTGGAATGGCCCAGGCTGCCGTTTGTTATTGACCTTGGCTACGTTTAATGGACGATCCCTTGCTTCTGAAGCAAAACTTCAGGAATTGGAAGAAGAACTTGACAAGATCAAATGGGACATTGTAGGACTCAGTGAAGTTAGAAGAAAAGGTGAAGAGTTGGTGGAACTTAAAAGTGGACATTTGTTTTATTATAGAGGAACGGAAACTGGAAGAACAAGTGGTGTTGGCTTCTTAATCAACAAAAGAATTAAAGACTACCTTCTTGAAGTCGAAAGCACGTCAGATCGAGCAGCGAGGCTCGTTGTTCAACTAACCCAGCGATACCAACTTCAGATAGTACAGGCATATGCACCAACATCAAGCCATACCGACGAGGAGGTTGAGGAATTCTATGAAGAAATCAAACAGCTACATACCAAGGGGAAACAACACATCAAGCTCATCATGGGAGATTTTAATGCAAGAATTGGACAACAGGAACAAGGAGAGACATCGGTTGGTAAATACGGATATGGGGAAAGGAATGAACGTGGCGATCAACTCATCGAATTTGCAGAAGCTGAAAATCTTAGCATCATGAATTCATTTTTTAAGAAGAAACCGCAAAGAAAATGGACATGGAAACACCCAAATGGGGGAACTAGTGAAATTGACTATATCCTGGCAAACAAGAAATCAATTATTGAAGATTGCAGTGTACTGAACAGATTTAATACTGGAAGTGATCATCGAATGGTGAGATGTAAAGTGCACTTAAATACTAAACTAGAAAGGCAGAAGCTCATTAGGAAACAAGTAAGTAAGAGGGTGGATTTAAAGAAATTAAAAGAAAATACCGAGGCATTCAAGTTGGAATTAAAAAATCGCTTTTCTGCACTGGAAGGACTTATTGAAGAAGTTGACATCTCAGAAGCAAATGAAAACATTGTTAAGACAATAGTTGAAACTGCTGGGGAAATTGGTGGTGTAACCTGTAAAAAGCACAATAGCAAATTATCTGAGAAGACGAAACAGCTCATGAAAAGGCGAAGAGATATGAAGGTGGACAATCAAAATACCAGTTCCAGGATTGAGTACATAGAACTTTGTAAAACTCTGCGCAAAAGCATGAAAGAAGACATAAGAAAATTCAACTGTGAGCTAGTAAGGAAAGCCATTGAAAATAACAAGAGCCTTAGGGTTGTTAAAGGAAGTTTATCTGTTGGGAAGAAACACATCATTGCATTAAAAGGAGAGGATGGCACCGTAACAAGAAATAGGGAAGAAATACTTAGAAGAGTTGAAGAATTCTACAAAAATCTATACGAAAGTAACAGTGGATTAAACGAAGACATTGAAATAGTCGAAGGAACAGCTCCTAAAATCTTAAAAGAAGAAGTTTCATTTGCAATAAAAAGTATGAAGAAAGGAAGAGCCCCTGGTGATGATGGTATTACATTAGATATCCTAAAAGAAGCTGGAGAATATGTAGAAGACATACTTGCAAAATTCTTTACCAAATGTCTTAACAGCGGTAACATACCAAACCAATGGGATTCTGCAACAGTAATTCTTTTGCATAAAAAAGGTGATAAAGAGGATTTGAAAAATTACCGACCAATTAGCTTGTTACCTGCTATTTATAAAATCTTCACAAAAGTGCTAACACATCGCCTGCAGAAAAAATTAGATGCAGCTCAACCAAGAGAACAAGCTGGATTTCGAAGTGGATTCAGTACAGTGGACCATATTCAAGTATTAAGAGAATTAATTGAAAGAACACATGAATATGAACTTCCATTGTGTGTGGCATTTATTGACTATGAGAAGGCCTTTGACTCTATTAAAACATCAGCAGTCATCAACTCTTTAAGATCAACAGACATTGAGGATGTGTACATTGACATGGTGAAACGTGTGTATAAAAATGCAAGTGCAAAATTTCGGTTACATAAAGATACCGAAGCTATCAAAATTGGTAAAGGTGTGAGGCAGGGAGATACCATTTCTCCAAAACTTTTTACTTCAGCTTTACAGATGATTTTTCAGCAGATAAATTGGAATAACAAGGGAATAAAAATAAATGGTGAATATTTAAATCATCTGCGGTTTGCTGATGACATTGTTATTTTTTCAACGGACCCATTAGAACTCCAAGACATGGTACAAGAGCTCTCAACTAGAAGTGAAGAAGTTGGACTCAAGATGAACCTACAAAAAACTAAGATCATGTTCAATAATTTTGTAGAGGAAACAAAAATACAAGTTGACAACACTGAGCTAGAAATTGCTGATTCATATATTTACCTTGGCCAGCTGATTTCAATGGATGGCAACATTATGAAAGAACTCAACAGACGTATTAAACTTGGCTGGAGTGCATTTGGAAGAAACAGTTTTATCCTGAAGGGGAAATTGCCTTTGTGTCTAAAAAGAAAGGTCTTCAACCAGTGTGTATTGCCAGTCCTCTCTTATGGATCAGAGACATGGAGTCTAACAGTTGGAGCAATACGAAAGTTACAGACAACGCAAAGGAGCATGGAGAGGTGCATGCTTGGAATAACTAGGAGAGATCGAAAAAGAAACACTTGGGTGAGAGAGCAAACTAGAGTAGAGGACATCATTGTTAAAGTAAAAGGGCTGAAATGGCGATGGGCTGGGCATATTGCAAGAAGAACTGATCAACGATGGACAACAGAAATTCTGAACTGGATTCCAAGAGACCACCGAAGACCTAGAAAACGTCCTCAAACTAGATGGGTGGATGAAATAAGAAAACAGGTTGGGGTGACGTGGAAACGAATGGCCCAGGATAGACTTGTGTGGAAAGCATTTGGAGAGACCTTCATCCAGCAGTGGATAGATAATGGTTGAATATGATGATGATGATATATATATATATATGGCCTGCAAAAGGGTTGCTGGTATCTAACTGGAAGGAGACCCACACGCTGAACGTATGTGACGATGTGTGGAACCGGCCGGGCCAGTAACCTAGTGTCCTACCCCGCCTTCAAGTGGTGCAGGCTGGGCTTTCTATTTATGAGGCAAATTAATATTTGCTGCACGGATAGAAAGGCGGAAGGGGAGGGCTAATTCACCAACCCGTCTAGCCAGCGTGGTGAAATTATGGCTAATTCCTCCATTATGTTGACACACCAGAAACCATGGCCCCTAGTCTCCAGGTGCTGGAGTGCTCCTGATCAAGGCAGCGGTCAGTGTGGCATGAAAGCAGGGGGTGCTAAGAATCACTGGAATGGCCCAGGCTGCCGTTTGTTATTGACCTTGGCTACGTTTAATGGACGATCCCTTGCTTCTGAAGCAAAACTTCAGGAATTGGAAGAGGAACTTGACAAGATCAAATGGGACATTGTAGGACTCAGTGAAATTAGAAGAAAAGGTGAAGAGTTGGTGGAACTGAAAAGCGGACATTTGTTTTACTATAGAGGAACGGAAACTGGAAGAACAAGTGGTGTTGGCTTCTTAATCAACAAAAGAATTAAAGACTGTCTTCTGGAAGTTGAAAGTACATCAGATCGAGCAGCGAGGCTTGTTGTTCAACTAACCCAGCGATACCAACTTCAAATAGTACAGGTATATGCACCAACATCAAGCCATACCGACGAAGAGGTTGAAGAATTTTATGAAGAAATCAAAGAGTTACACACCAAAGGGAAACAACATATCAAGCTCATCATGGGGGATTTCAATGCAAGAATTGGACAACAGGAACAAGGAGAGACATCGGTTGGTAAATACGGATATGGGGAAAGGAATGAACGTGGCGATCAACTCATCGAATTTGCATCGAATTTCAACTGAAAGTCTTATCATCATGAATTCATTTTTAAGAACAAACCACAAGGAAAATGGAAAAGGAAACAACCAAATGGGGGAACTAGCGAAATTGACTATATCCTGGCAAACAAGAAATCAATTATTGAAGATTGCAGTGTACTGAACAGATTTAATACTGGAAGTGATCATCGAATGGTGAGATGTAAAGTGCACTTAAATACTAAATTAGAACGACAGAAGCTCATTAGGAAACAAGTAAGTAAGAGGGTGGATCTAATGAAACTGAAAGTAAATACCGAGGCATTCAAGTTGGAATTAAAAAATCGCTTTTCTGCACTGGAAGGACTTATTGAAGAA
>QLNU02015360.1:269337471-269397322 GCA_006491805.2 Dysdera silvatica
TGAAATGAAATTTTGTATATTTAACATAGGAATATATGAGTTGTAGCTCTGTAACCCCCCATTGAGCCTATAACCCCCTTATGAACTTCCTGTGTACACCTATGCCATGCATGTTAGAAACACTTCCCACCAAAAAGCACTATAGAACGAATTATGTACTAGCGCCAAATTCTGAATTCTCCACAGCCCACATAAAGGGTCGGAGTGTTTGGGTTACCATAATCTTAATATCTTTAAAAAATCGGTGATACTACAGACGTATCCCCTGTTTTGTCGCCAACTCGTCTCCAAAACTGATGCTATACTCTTAAAACGGAGGGAAATTTTTGGGAAGCGCGTAATAGGTGTACACGCATGGGCAGGGTAGTTGTATTTTAGCGTCTCAGATTGCGTTCAGCCATTTTGTGGGTGGCCTTTCCTTTCGATAGTTATTTGTTGAGTTGTAGCACTAGGATGAATGAACGTTTAAATTCAATTTTTCTCGGATTGGAATTGAAAGGACATAAGTTTGTGGTTGATTGGTGCATGAAAGAAGGTCTACTAGCATCTAAGTATATGTGCCCAAAATGCGACGAATGCATGAAGTTGGTGAAGAAGGCAAGTGTGGACAATTGGTACGTGTGGCATTGTAGGAAATATGGAGAGAAGCTCATGATTGAATGAGGTTAGTACGAAAGGGGTCATGGTTTGAAAAAAGCAAGCTAAGTTTAACGGATGTTTTACTTTTTATGGGTGTACAAGGCAACGACAGATTTGATACGAATGGAGTTGGATATAAGAAGTGAATCTACCTTGGTTGATTGACGTATGTTTTGCAGAGAAGTGTATATGGGTATGTGTGTTTTGGAAAAAGAAATGTTAGGTGATGAAAGTGCGGCTGTGGAAGTAGATGAAAGTATGTTTGGGAAGCACAAGTATAACAGAGGTAGACGAGTAAATGGGCAGTGGGTACTTGGAGGAGTGCAGAGGGGTAGCAATAAATGTTTTTTTGTGGTGGTGAAAGAAAGAAGTGTGAGCGAGTTGTTACCCGAAATTCAAGCAAATGTTCTCCGTGGGACTACCATAGTGTCAGACTGCTAGAAATCGTACAGAGGCCTCTCTTTGGAAGGCTTCGTACATCATACAGTAAACCACAGTCTGACATTCAAAGACCCGGAAACAGTGCAACACACAAATACTATCGAAGAAACATAGAGTCAAATAAAGCAAGATTTCCGCTGACAATACCATTGCAATATTGGCGAAGAAAAACTGTTTGACTCCTCCTTCGCGGAGTGTATGTGGAGGCAGCATCATAAAGATCAAGTTGAGAAAATGTTTCTGGTTTTTTTGAAAGCCATAAAAACCATCTATACTTCACAAAACTCGGACGACTAAACACAGAAGTGCTTTTATTTAGAGGGGGAGAGGAGGCAGAGTGAAAGAAGGGAAAGGAGGCATGAAGGAAATGTGGAGCATCGCAATATCGGTGATGCAATGCTGTTTGACTCATCGCAGAGTATTATGTGGAGGCAATGTCACGAAGACAAAGTGGAGGAAATGTTTCCAAAAGCCTTAAAAACAGAGGTTTAAAGACAGAAATTTTCTTTTTTTTTGTTAAAAGAATATTAAAAAGGTATAATAGGAAGTAAACTCAATATAATAGGTAATTATTCTTTGAAAAAACATGGTGACCGAGAAGGGGGACGCGTGATGAAGTAAGTAATCAGGGAAGGAGGATGCCGCGCCTTGGCGACAAATCGCACAGGGGATACACTTATGGATTGGCCAAAAAATCAAATACATATGCATTGTCAAAATATATTGTATAACAGATATTATAACTCAGAATATCATAATTTATTTCGTCGATGTGAGCAATAATTACTTCGTTAAATTTTTTGAATTAAAATTGCTCAGTTGGAAAAAAAAAGCAAAAAAAAAATACGCATACTAGAAATACATAATAGTCACAAATTGTGTTTACAAATAAATATTGCCTATAGATTCAATACCTTTGAAAAACGTCCCACAAAAATTGTTGGTTAGATGGATGTGGATTGTATGCCATGGTAACAGAGCTATCTTCAATATGCACATATATCGAAGTTAGACGTTGACAAAAATATTTGACACTTCCAAAATTATTCAACTTGAGTTACCCCAACAGTTACAAAACATATTGCAAGAAAAATTACTCACTATTCTCTACCTAGGGATGATTGTTGTGTTAGTGTGCCTGCGTATATTTTGGAAAAGTTGGCCAAGCAACCGGCACTGTGTTTCCAAACATAGGGACTGATTCGATAGGAATTCAAATATCAATAATTTTATTCGAAACCAATAATGATGATGATCATAATGTTTCCAGTAACAAGCGAGAAAGATGGCCGCCGTACGCGGCGCTGTAATTCCAATTCCACCTCACCACTTCAACTTATCTTCTAGAATTAACTGCTTCCCTCTTTTTTCTTACAGATTCTCATATCGTCTCCTCGAAACACAGTGCCCCTTGCTCGGCCAACTTTTCCAAAATTTAAATATGCCCACAAACAACAAGCTGTAATCCCAAGTTAGATAACAAATGATATATGGGCAGGGCTGTCCTGAAGAAAATTATTGATAGTATGCAGTGCTGTCTTAATTAAAGAACGTTGTAATGGGCTTTATGACGTCACAGCGCCACGCCGACTGACATTTGACTACTTGTCTATCCTTTTGTGTGTGTGTGTGCGTGCGCGTGCGCGTGTGTGCGTGCATGTGTGCGCGCGAGTGTGTAGATTTTTTGAAAAAGTTGGTCAAGCCAGCGGCACTGTACTTCCAGGAGAGGTAGATACAAAGACCTGATTGTCGATATGAAGCAAAAGTAGAAAAGTTTGTAGAAGTTAGGCTGTTCTCTATAGAATCTTGTGACTTGTAGTCTTGCTGTAGAAAGAAAGCTCCAGGTTAGTTGAATGATGAAGTTTGGAATAATGAGGAGAATTTGAGTGACTGTATAGGAAGCTTGTAAGAATAAATGAACATGAATGTGCACAAATAATCAAGTAAAACAGGTAGGACGGCAGCTAGATGTAGCAGCCAGTGCGCATGCAGAAACGGCAGATACCCTTCAGCACTTGCAGCATTGTATGAGGAGACCGGTGAGAATCAAACGGTGTCCTGGACATTTCGCCGAAAGAAATTTCGCCGAAAAAGAAGGCGGGGTTATAAGAGCACTTTGAAGGCGTGGTTATAATTGAAGGTGGACCCAGCCCAGCCCATCCATTTTCAATATCATAGACAAACATGGCTGGTGTGAACTTCGTGAAATCGAGTCGTGAGGAGAACTTGCTGTGTGTAAATCACTGCTTTATTTATTCTTCATTTCTAAAATCATAATAACAATATACTGTGTAACTACAGCGATAATACAGACAATATATACTAAAAGTACATCATATTAGACTCTACAATGAAAGGTCTCAAGAAAATATCAGCAAGAATATAACATGCATGGGACCTTAAGATTACAATCTGATTCCAAAGATGACACACAACTAATTGTGAATCACTCATCCTTTCCTTATGTTTTTTCCATTTTTTTTAGTTTCCATTACCCTGTATCAAATATTTTCTTAGACTTTTTTAAATGTTTATTTACTTTCCAATTTTTTGAATTCCTCTTGTAGTCCATTCCAAAGTTTTGGTTCAAATTGGTAATCATAGTATTTATAGTTTTCGAGAATCAGGTAAGTAATATAAATAAATTATAAAATTAATATGGGTATATTTTTATAATAACTTGAAAACTAAATAAAATCATCGATTGTTAAATAGATTATCGATAAAAACGTAGTTGATAATTATGTGGGAGGAGTAATACGCAACACCTCCCCTGACTTAGTTTAGGCACACCCTTTTCTTCCCGCCCACCGATGACGCCCCCTTTTTTTAAGAAATACATTCGGCGAAACGGGGTAGAACCGAATCAAACACGTCCTGTATAGTTGGAGGTGTGGTCGTCTATTCTAGAGCTCCTTTATAGACCATTGAGCTATATTATAACTGGAGTGAAGACTAAGCGTGCCGTTTCCGAACGACCATATCACTCCTTTACTTATACGCGTTAGGCAAATAGTCAGTTTCAATTAGAGTTGTAAAAAACCCGGGAATTTTGGGCAAATTGGAAACTTTGAATATAGAAACCAAGATAGCTAGAATAAAGGAGGTAGTCCCGTCCGCGCCTTTCTTCCTATTGGTCGATTCGACACAATCGACCAATCGGAAGAAAGATGAGGACGGGACTACCTTTTTTATTCTAGCTATCTTGGTTTCTTCCCATCAAAGTTTCCAATATGTCCAAAATTCCCGTTTTTTTACAACTCTGGTTTCAATGCGTCTTGCAATGTCAATAGATATTTTTAACAACAAAAATTAGAGGTGCTATTACACTTTACGTTCATGTAAATCAGAGAAAGAACGGAGAACAGTTAATTAAAATGTCTTTTATCTTCAAATTGTGTTAAGAAGTAAGAATAATTTGGATTTTAGTTGAGAACTATATACTCAGTTAACAGGCCGATATTCAACGCTTATTTTTGTGTTTTTCTACAAATTTATAAATTAATGATCATTAGTGTATGCTTTAGTTAATTAACCTTCAAAGATTAGTTAGTTTAGAAAGTGATAAAAAAAAATTCTACGGCATGCATGTGGTATATAAAAGTCGATCTTACAATTTTAGAATTTAAAAAGCACATATATAACACACAGCATATAAAAAGGCTAATTGAAAATACACACAGTCATAGGCGTAATATGACAGGAGCAAGGGGGAGGGCATTTGCCCAGTTTTTTTAAAAAGGAGGAAAAATCGTATCCTTGCAATTTTGGGCTTTTTCCCCTCCCCTCAGTTTACGCTATATTTAACCCCTAAGTTACGCCTATGCACACACTAGTTGTGAAATATTGTTGCTTTAAATTAAATGAAAATTTTTAAGAGCGGGTATTATTAATGGGATTAGGTTTCAGTACTCGTTCACGGATTGTTTGCCTAAGTCGCTTATAAAGTGTATCCTTTAGCAGTAAAAAAAGGGGTTTCAAATGCCGCTGGGCTCTTGAATAGGCAGTTTGCACTCCAGTTGTAATTTAGCTCAGTGGCGGCAACAAGCACATTTGATTCCTCCAAATGAGTCACGTGCTCCCTGACGTTAAATGACTATCGCGCTATGCGGGGGTTGCCTATAGAAGGGTTAGTCTATCCCACTGATAGCTCAGTGATCTATCCAAGCCCAAGGTGTCACTTGCCACTTTCATCAGTTTTTCATTCCTCACCTAGCCGTACGCAGGATATTATTTTGAGGCTTGGGGGAGTTCAGGATGTTTTTCCTCATTTGTTTCCATTCAAGTTTGTAAATGACTAGGAAAAAAAAGGCTGAACTTGGTTGAAAATGGCCCAAAAACCAGCAAATATAAAAACTTTCTTGAGACCTTGAGAGTATGCGGTGCGTACCCTGTATTTTTTAAAATTTCTTGAGAATACGAGCCGCATAGAGCACGTACCTTTTGGGGGCAGCCTTGGATATGGGGTTACATCATCGATATATACAGGGTGTCCCAAAAACATTGAGCGCAGCTCTAATTCCTTAAATGTTGATCCTAACCTATGTATTAAATTGGAAAGTGGCGTAAAAAAAGGTGCAGAATTTTGTGAAATCGATTAAAATTGCAGTGGATTATTTTTCAAAGAAATGCAAAATTTAAATTTTTATATGGTCCCTGTACACAAAAATTTCCAATTAGTAAAATGCCCCATACTCCAATAGTTCAATATACAAAATTTCAATATTCTAATGGAAAAAGAACCAGAGATATGAAGTCCGAAAATAACGTAACTTAGCAGAATGGATTTCTTATCTTCCAGGCATGTACTTATTTCTCCCTTCAAAAAGTGGTGTAAGTCAGTTATTTCAGGTTTTCATATCTCTGGTTCTTTTTCCACTAGAATGCTGAAATTTTGTATATTAGCCTATTGGAGTATGGGGGCACATTTAACACATTGGAAATTTTTGTGTACAGAGACCATACAACAATTTAAATTTTGTATTCCTTCACAAAATAATCCTCTGCAATTTTAATCAATTTCATAAAATTCTGCACCTTTTTTTTACGCCACTTTCCAATTTAGTACATATGTCTAAGATAATGTGACCAAACGCCCTCGAATCCTGAGGACAGTTCTCGAATTTCACACTTCGTCCCCAAAAACAACAAAACTCTTTGGAGATACAAAATGTAACCAAATTTGAAAGAATGTCCTCAAAAGTCCCTGAATTTGACTCAATTTTCAAAAATGATCATATCCTCCCTCATTTAGCTATATTACGTAGAATGTAGCTGTAATTTTTTAGGTTATTTACTTATCACATGCAAACCTATATTTGTTAATATATAGTTCTCAACTAGTATATAGTAGTATATAGTAGTATATAGTTCTCAACTAAAATCCAAATTATTCTTACTTCTTAATACAATTTGAAAATAAAAGACATTTTTACTAAATGTCCTGCGTTATTTCTTTGATTTACATTAACTTAACATGAGATAGCTCCTTTAGTTTTTACCCTTAAAAGTATCCGTTAACATCACAAGTCCCATTGAAGCTGGTTGTTTGCCTACCGCGTATAAATAAAGGAGTGATGCGGTCTTTCGAAAACGGCACGCTCAGTCTGCACCCCAGTTGTAATGTAGCTTAGTGCTATCGGTATAAATCTTTGCACGTGTAAATGTAGCTTAAGTCTCATATCTTTCTATTTGGAATGGTATTTTAAATAACATTGTCATTTTGTAATACCGAACTCCCTCTGTGGCCAACCTTCCCATGTAACTTCTCACAAACACACTTAAAAATATCATTGTAAGCTAAGTAAAATTGGCAACACCGGCGATTGACGTTTATAAAAAGAAAAGGAACTTGAAATTAAAAGTACACAAACGATAGGGGATTGAGGACGTGTGTAGGTTGCTTTACAAATTCTCCATCCAATTTGGCTGTAGTGAGCTTTCTTCAAGACTACTTTTATTGTAACATTTCTCTCCGTTAACCTGTTCAAACCCATCATTATATCTTAAACTCAAATTAGAGAAAGTATACTACGTATGAGCTAATTCTTCCACTTAACTTGAATTCATATTGTGGATTGTTGATCTAGGTCTTTTTTCTTTTCCTTTGGGGAAATTAATTTTCTTAATAGTTTAACGCCTAATAAGACTCGATTCTACCTTATTTGTTTAAGGAGATCGTAAAAGTCGAACCTAAATCGGTGTTCCTGTTGGTAGACTTCATACATTTATATTGAAAGAATTTCAGAAATTTTGACAACATGGTTGCCAGTGCAGATTTTCCGTAAGTAGTACTTTATTTGAATCATATTTAGTTAGTCTAAAAATGCAGGCATGTATTCTATTTTACCACTTTTTTTCACCCCTTGAAAAAAAGTATAGGGTTACTGGGTAAGGTGTTGTGTTAAGGTATTATTACCCTCCGCAGGGATAACACAATTGCCAAATATGGTCAACACAAGAAAGCCTCCGGGGCGAGAATTTTGTGAGTTTTCGTGGGGGAATTTATTATACTATAATTTTTGCCACCCACGTATTAATTACAGCTCAAACTAGAGCTTATGTAATTTTGGAGAAAAAGAGACGCTTTCCCCATCCTGGATTCGAACCAGGATGGAAAATAAAGCTCTCTAGTTAATAATCAATAGGTAACAATTATTGTATAGTAATGTTGTGTTTTCTGGTTTTATCATTTTATATCCTATTTTTAAGTTCTTTTTCGTGATTAGAAATGAATATGTAATCTTCGGGAAAATTGTTTCTGGTGTTCTACGTGCAGTTAAATAAAATTTATTTTAAATATATAATAGATGGGGATGTTATTAAAAATGCAGGAGTGAGCATTGGGAGTGATATCTATTATTTTTTCCTTATAAATATTACAACTTTGTTTTGGAATTCGGCTTTAAATTTTATGAAAAAGTATTGATTTAAAAATATTTATTCATATCGATGTTCATCTAGAATATGCAGGGTGTCTACGGATTTGGAAAAGTCAGGAAGTTTTTTTGACTGCAAAAGTCTCGGGAAGTTCTTTTTGAGGTAACCATAAGAGTAAAACATTACAATGATTCAGTTTTGGCAAGCATACTTTTCGTGTGTGAGTAGTCTTGTGAAATTACATTCATCACCATGCACTGCATGCAATAACTATTTCACTTATTGGCTAATAAATAGATGCTTCATCGTTTGTGAACAAACTGGTGTAATGATCTTCCCTTGCTCCCTCTTTCGCCATTTCCGAATTACACAGTGCTAAAGAAAACGTTAGTAATACAATGAAAAGCATTTATGAACTCTAAAAGACTGCACAAAATTAGTTGCAAATAATATTTTTAAATGAAATTTTTATTCAACTTGATACACATATTTTGTGATAGATAACATGATCAGTATAAGAGTTATAGCAATGTAAGAGAAAACAGAAGTTAAATTATTTCAACTTTGGGTTAGAACTAGAAGAGAGTATAAATTCGTAGCTTGTTATGAGATTCTCTTTCCGAATGCAGTGGTTGACAAGAAAAAAAAAGGTAGATTTTTCTATGGTTCTGAATTCCGTTTATTTTAAAGAGTTGAGTTGTATGTCTTTGACAGATGTAAAAACATTGTATTACCTCAACGGATTAAACATCGTTCAACAGATCATAGTATAGTGCTATATATTAACCTTTTTAATAGTAAAATTACTAATGTTATTCGAAAATTTAATAAAAATACACTTGTTTATAATGAATTCATTATTCAATCATTATTTAATAATATTTATGATGGCACACTAAATATATATATATATTTTTTTTTTTAATGAAGCAATTGCAGCTTTTTTTTTTTTTCAACGATGGGCTGTTGATGGGAATATTGAAAATGCCGTATATTTTAAGCCATTTTGAAAGTGCTTCAATAGTATTTTTGTAGTTAGGGCCAAGTTTTTTTTTACTGGGCAAACTGAATTATCTTTAAAAATTAAATTAACGCAAGAACACATATATAGTTACGTAAGGTGGCCTAGTTTTTTGCAATTGCTTCAGCAAAAACATGTTTGTCTTTATCATAACAAACTTCCAGATCTACCTTCACCTAACTAGAAGTTCGTTCTGATGAAGGCAGACTTGTCTCTGCTGAAACAATTGCAAGTAGATTTCAAGAAGAGTTCAACTGTGAGACTGTGTGTGGTTTCTTGAAAAGTAAAATATCGAAATATGTATGGTGGAAAAGTAACTAGCAGTTCTTGGCGAAAAGGCATAACTGCAGTTCTAATGCTGTTTATGATAACATCTTAGACGGCTTGTGTAGGGCAAAAAAAAAAAAAAGTTCCACTATGTAGCAATTGGCATAAGAATTGTATTAAGAGTTGCCGGTAACTCCTATTTCACTGAACTGTACAAAGGGGAATGAAGAGTCAGTATAAACAGTCATATGCTGGTATGGAAATCACTGATTTCAGCAAAGAACTGAAAAGTTCACATACACTGTTGTCTAGAATGCCATGACTGAACTCTGAAGGATTGGAAAAAGAAAAAAAACATTGTCAGCGGAGTAAAGATTTATTTTGTTCCCTACGGATGGTCTTCAGAGAGTTTTGTGGAACCGTCATAAAATAATAGATCCTGCGTACCTTTTAAGCACAACGCAAGATTCTAATAAGGGTGTAATGGTGTGGAATATGTTCTGTTGGAAAGACACGAGTCCTTTGATATTTGTGGAGGATCGAGAGTCTTCTAAGGATTACATGAACATTTTTGCTGATTATGTTCATTCTGTGATGTTATATTTTTATTCTGTAAGTGACAATGTCTTGATATATGCTAATGAACCAGTCTGTCATGTAAGACTTGTTCTGCAGTAGTTCAGTAAGTATGATGGTGACTTCCACCATCTGCCTTGGTCATCTGACAGCACTCCCCTTTGGTCAAATTCGCACTAACTAAAGGAAAGTTTGTTGAATGCTTGGTGTGTGCTTAGGTTTCACTCTAACACCTTGTCTAATAGAATCTATCCCAACCGCATTAACATTGTGATTCACACTCTTTAACCCTTTAAGGGTTTGGTTCGCATAGTGTACGTGTACCCAAAATTGGCCTCAACTGGTTTGCCCTGTACGGCGTACGGGCATCGATATTTTCTCCTTTCCTTTTCTGGTTTGCCCGTATTTTTCATTATTGTAAAGAGACTATTTAGTATTAATATTTTTCAACAGATGGCGTGGCTTGTCCATGTAACTGAAATGCTTTTCATCCGGATTTTTCTTTGTAGCGGGAAAGCGGGAATTTTTCTTTGAAATTTTTGTTCTACTGTATTCAACGCTTGTGAATTTAAAACCTTGTCTTTTCTTATGGAAGTTATGGATGGAATAAACGACGAAAATACTTTCTTGTTAGATGATGAACTACATTCTGATACAGATACAGATATTTCTTCTAATTATTTGGATTATTCCTCAGATGACTCGTGTAGTGAGCTCAGCTCTGATGAAGATTTGAGTTCTGCAAGAATTTTTACCGAGGTTGATGTGAAAAATCCACCTGTTCCGTGTCCTCGATTTAAATTTACTGGTATTCCTTCTGTGCACATACAATTTGACGACACTTCTGATGTTCTACAATTTTATGAAACATTCATTGATTCTTCTCTCATGAGTAAAATTGTGGAAGAGACAAATAAATATGCTAAACAGTGCATCCAATCGAGTGTTGCAAGACAATTCTCAAAGAGTAAATTTTGGGAAGAAACAACTGTGGAAGAGTTGCATGTATTTTTCGCTCTGAATATACTTCAAGGAATTGTAAAGAAACCTGGAATTGATCATTATTGGAGCAAAAGATATTCAACTAATACACCTTTTTTCTCTAAAATAATGTCTCATCGTCGATTCTGTCTTTTGCAACGCTACTTGCATTTTTCTGATAATGCAGCATTTGACCCACAAAATCACGAATGCCCAAAATTAGTAAAAGTTTGGCCAGTTCTAAAACATCTCAATAAGAAATTTAGTGAAACGGTGACACCAGAGCGAGATGTAACAATAGATGAGAGCCTTATGCTCTTCAAAGGACGACTAGGATGGAAACAATTTATTCCACTCAAAAGAGCTAGATTTGGAGTAAAATGTTTTATGTTGTGCGAATCCATTTCTGGTTATGTCTGGTCAATAATAATATATACAGGTAAAGACACAATTCTGAAACCTGAGTATTCTAATCTCTGCATTTCATCACAAATTGTCCTGACAATGATGGAGCCTTTGCTTCATAAAGGATACTGTCTTACAATAGACAATTATTATTCTTCGCCGGAATTAGCAGACAAACTAGTTTCATGTCGAACGGACACATACGGCACACTAAACCTCAAGAGAAAAGAAGTCCCAAAGGAAATGCAGAAAAGAAAAATGAAAAAAGGAGAGATTATAGCTTTTCAGAGAGGAAAAGTTACTGTGATGAAGTGGATGGATAAAAAAAAAGTTTCATTACTTTCCACAATTCACAATACTGAAATGGAACAAATTCAAGTCCGCTCTGAAATGAAAGAAAAACTGAAAATTGTTATGGACTATAATAATACTATGGGAGGAGTAGACCGCATGGACCAAAATTTGAAAAGTTTTGAAATTATCAAGAAAAGGGGTAAAAAATGTTACAGAAAGATTTTTTTCCACATTTTCGACATTGCTATATGGAACTCATATGTCGTCTACCGTAAAAACGGAGGAAAAAACACGCAACTAGAATATAGACTTGATCTCGTTGACCGTATAATCGAAAAATATCATTCGGGAATAAATTTCCGATGTGGACGACCAGGTTCGGAGCCTAATCCTCTGAGATTGACAGAGACATTTTTTGGAAATAATTGCTCCCACAGATAAAAAAATGAGACCTGCCAGACAATGCGCAGTGTGCTGTTCGAAAAGAAATGAGAATGGAAAGAGAATCCGAAAAGAAACGCGGTATTTCTGGCCGGATTGCGACGTAGGACTTTGCATTACACCATGCTTTAAATTGTACCATACACAAAAAGACTTCTGAACTGTTTGGAAAAGTGTAAACTTCAAAATTCACTGTAAGTATGAGAGAAATTTTTGTAGAATTTGTAAAACATTCTTCACTGCATGCAGAATGTACTTGAGAAAAGCAAACATTTAGGGGTTTTTGGGTTCTAAAATTGTAAAATAAAAAATTTTGTAAAATCATTAAAAGTGAAAAAAAAATAAAAAATTTCTTATTATTCTTATTCTATTAAGTATGGTACTTAATTATATGCAATAAAAAAATATGCCTTTTTTGGAAGCATTTCTGGTAAAAAAATTGACCGCTTAAAGGGTTAAGAGTGGCTGTAGAAGATATTAAATGTAGGTTTCTAAGTCACTATTTCTGGTGTGTGTAGGTTTTTTTGTTAATGTACAGTATGGTTACGATTAAAGTGATACGATTTACTAGGAAAGTGCACCGTGAGTTTCCAATTGTGGCAAAAATGATGTCATTCAAAAGGTTTTGTCACATGGAGTAAAAGTCAATGCAAATACCCATCACAGCTCAACCGTTTTTGAGTTGTGGATGAATTTCAGTAATGCAAAATAGTACAAAATGCAGCACAGTATGTAAAACAATAGTTAATCTAATAAAGACAGGGTAAGACTCGCAATAATCTCCCTGAAAGTAAAAATTTATATTTGGAGAACCAGTTGAGATAATAAGCCCATATTTTGTGCTTAAATCACAGGCGATAATGGGAATTTTTTGATGTATAATCACGCCTTTCGTTTTTTTGATTCGTTGAAGGGATTCTACTTCCCTTAAATATATATTAAAACTTGCCCCTACATGCTACTGTTCCTGTGTATGGGTGAAGTATTGCACTTGAATGCTATCACTCCTGTATACATTTATAAATACAGGGGTATACTCCTGTTCAACTTAACCTGACAGTGGAGGAAAGGCTATGCCTTGTAACCTTCCGCCCTTACAAAATAATTCGTCAGTTAAGTACTGCATTTTTGTGTTAAATTCATCGTCAAATGCAAACAACATGTCTATATAATTAATCTAGAATTTTATATATAATGTGTACCCAGTAATATTACATTTCGTCTTTATTTAGGGAAAAATGTGTTTATTACATCATCGCTTTGATATCCAATAGGGTCAAAGCATGTTTTGGCACAATTTGCAAAAAGTGAAAATTACAGCAACCCTTTCCCTCCACCCCAGAACGGGAAGACGATTCATTCTCTGTTCTTTCTTTCGGACTTCGCATTTTCGCATGAACGTAATAATGGCTACTGCTCCTATATCGAATAATAGTTCTTTTACATTTCAACCGCATAAGGCTGGAAAACCACGTGGAAGTTCCACTAAGGTTATTGACATGAATGTTTTTTTTCAAAATACGTGAAGATTACCCAAAATATCTGAGAATGATGTCATAGCGATTGTTGGCTTGACCCATATAACTCTATGCCTATGA
This sequence comes from Dysdera silvatica, assembly GCA_006491805.2. Taxonomy (NCBI): domain Eukaryota; kingdom Metazoa; phylum Arthropoda; class Arachnida; order Araneae; family Dysderidae; genus Dysdera; species Dysdera silvatica. The sequence continues at coordinate 269,351,014 of QLNU02015360.1, forward strand.
TTGATAGTCACACAGCATGCTTGGAGGAATTTCGTCGATCACGTAATGAAAACTAAAACTCAAATGTGGGAATTGGATGCCCTTACGGAAAATATTGTCGAACCTGTAATTTTTGCAATTGGCGGCTCCGACATTTCAGATTATTCAGACGATAACCTCAGCGGGATAGAATAATTTTGATTATAAAAATAAATAAAGGCCCTTTTCAGGGCCATAAAATAAAAATAGCATTAATAACAATAAACATTATTACTCCACATACACAACGCATGCCTAGGGCCGTTTTCTATGGCGTAGCTTATAGAGGGAGAGACAACTTCCACTTAGGGTTCGTCCGCAAAATTTTACACATTTTTATCACCCCCCTCCCATCCACAATTGTCTGCTTTTAATGACCCTTTCCACCCGTTGCAAGCATCTTACAGAAGACTATTCCCATTGATACTTTTCATATTTCAATGACTGCCTCTCCTTCTCAAATCCATTTTTTCAGAATAAAACTGGTATTGTGCATTTAAAATTTTTGAATTTAATCAAAAAAAAAAGTTTTAAATTTAATTGAAAAGGGCTCTAATCCTTTGGGAAAGTTCACTGTGAGAACTATCCATGATGACGATGGAAAAAGCCTGGGAAACTGCTAGAAATTTCCAAAATCGGATTATTGATCAAAGACCGTAAAGGGGGTAAACAAGAAAGCATGCATGCATACTTGATAAATAGGGTGTCCTTGTTGCAATATGGTCAAATCAAGCCTTCCCTCCACTGTCAGGTTAGGTTGAACAGGAGTGTAGTAGCATTTAGGGGTCGATACTTGACCTGTATGCATAATTGTACACAGGAGCAGGGAAGTGGGGTAGAAGGAGTAGGGGACAACAGTAGCATGTAGGGGGCTACTTTTGATGTATATTTAAGGAAAGTAGGAAAACCTCTTTAATGAACCAAAAAAAAAAAATTTAAAGATAGTAATGAAGAAATTATTGAAAATAAGGAAATGGCAAATTGCTTTAATAAATATTTTATTGAAATAGAGAAATTAATTGACTCACCAGAAGGGTTGCTATAGAGATTATATGGGACAAAACTGTAACAAAACAATCCGTGTTGAGCAAATAACTTAATTTGGAATTATTAAATAAAATAAATAAGCTTAGTAGTAAAAAGGGTGCCGGTTATGATGATATTCATCCCAAAATTGTAAAGGAAAGTGCTGAATTGATTGTGGTGCCTTTGTTGATAATATTTAATAATGTAATTGATATTGAAAAAATTCTTAATGAGATGAAGATATCCAAAATTATTCCTATTTACAAAAAAAGGAAAAAGAGACTGTAAAGAAAATCACAGACCAATTGCAATGACATATATATTTGCTAAGTTATTTGAAAAACTTCTTTTCAATAGAATAACAAAATCTATTGATAGGAACAATCTAATGAATAAATATCAATTTGGATTTAAAGAAGGAAAATCAACAGAGGGGGCATTATTAAGAACAATAAAATACAGGAGGCAATTGAAAATAAGGAATATTAGCTGTATTTTACAATTTTTAAGTAAATTGTTTGATGTAATAAATAGAAAGATATTAACAGGAAAATTAAAAAATTATGGATTAAGAGATAAAATTAATATATTACATAACTATTTAAACAATAGACAACAAATAGTATATGTTGGTGGGGGAACATCCATATTTATGACTAATAATTATGATATGTTACAGGGGTGCAATTTAGGACCTTTTTTGTACTCCATATACGTAAACAACATATTTGATGTTTCTGAAATAGGTCATATAACTTTATTTGTAGATGACACAAGTGTTGCAGTTACAAGTAAAGACATGATATTTGTGGAAATGTTTGACTGAGATAAAGAAATATGAGAAATGTTTTTGTCTTAATCAAATGAAATTAAATGTAGATATATCTAAAGTAATGATTTTCTGAAGTAAAAATATAGATATTGATATGAACACGGATACAATTTTAATTGATAATACTAAACAAATTCAAGTAGTACAACAAATAATTTTTATGGGAACTCAACTAACAAAATAAATTGGAATGAACATATATATACATACACACATGATATATATGGGGTATGGAAAAGATCTTCATCATCCCGTTAGTCATCTCAGCAACAGGGATAGTACCAAAAACGCTTGCGACGAATTTGGAGATACTCAACATTGACCCAAACACCTACATTGAAATACAAAAAGCCACAATCCTAAACACGTGTCACATTGTCAGGAAGTTTCTAGACATGGCACATTAAGAAGTGATGTAAAAAGAGGCTTGGGAACATGGCGCTCTGCCCGTCCCAAAGCCTGTTTCCGCCAAGAATGGGCGAGGAAAATTTTTTATATATATATATATATATTAAAAAAAAAAAGTAGTAAAAGTATAGGAACACTAAGAAGAATGGGTAATTCTTTGACAGAAAATAATTTCACTGAATTTTACTACTCACTAAGACAGTGTCATCTTATATATTGTAATTGTATATGGGGAGATATTGGTGCAGTTAATAAAGATGAGTTAAAAAAATATACAGAAAAAGGCAATGAAAGTAATTAGTAAAGATAACAGAATTAACTGGAAAAATATCTTAAATTGATATAACATCTTGCCAATAGAACTACTTTATGAATATTGTGTTTTAATTAAAATGTTTGAAAAGTTAAAGCAAAATAAATATATAAAGTTAATAAAAATGAAATTTAATGAGAGAGACAGACATTTGTCGTAAATATAATGAATTGATTTTACCTAAAGAACAGAAATGGGACGAAGCAGCACCAATTTCAAAGGTCCAAGTCTTTGAAACAAATTGCCATAAGAAAAAAATTGAAATTAAATTAAATTGGAATTGCCAATGCACAGACTACTTCCTTCTCTAATGTCTCAAGTAGTACCAATTACATTCCCTCATTCCAAGCCATAAAAAGACATCAAGAAAACAAATTTTTAATTTCCGGGAAAACATAACATCCCCCTACAATATCCCATTTACCTTTTTTGAATTAAAGTGTGCATTACATCGGTCCAAAAATACTGCCCCTAGACCTGATCAAATACATTATGTAATGATCAGGAACCTGTCTATCAAATCCTTTGAAAATCTTCTAGTTCTATTCAATAGGATTTGGACAGAGCAGTTATTCCCAGAGGCATGGCTCAAAGCTATTATTATATCTGTTCGAAAACCAGGCAAAGATCCAAAGAATCCTTCGAATTACCGACTTATTGTTTTAACTAGTTGCTTTAGTAAACTATTAGAAAGAATGGTCTGCAGTAGGTTGATGTATTTCCTAGAAAATGGAAAACATTTACCATCATGCCAAAGTGGTTTCCGTCGGATGAGATCAACAACAGATAATCTTTTAATTGTATAAACCTCCATAAGAGAGGCTTTTGTTAAAAGGGAACACCTTGTTTCTATATTTTTCGACATAGAAAAGGCATACGATCGGACTTGGAAATATGGCATCCAAAAAGACCTCCATCGATGTGGCCTTAGGGGTAATATGCCAGTGTTCATAAATTTTCTGGACAACAGAACTTTCCAAGTATGTATCGGAGCCATGCTTTCTCACACTGTTACACAAGAACAAGGTGTCCCACAGGGCTATGTTTTAAGTCCTGTTCTCTTTATATTGAGGCTCAGTGGTGTGGTTAACGACCTCCCCACAACTGTAAAAGCTTGTCTATATCTTGACGACCTGTAAATTTCCTGCAGAGCAGGAAATATGAACTATGTTGAGAGACAGACTCAGTTGGCACTGAACAAAATAATGGAATGGATAGCTAATAACGGGTTTAATTTCTCAGCACAAAAAACCGTGTGCATACATTTTTTTTTTTCACAAACGTGGCTCACATTTAGACCTGGAGCTCAGAATGGGAAATGTTATCAGAGAGGTTTAGAAGACAAAATTCCTTGAGGTTATTTTCGACCACTCTCTAACGTTTCGATCCCACATCAGACACCTGTGTGACAAATGTTTTAAAGTCCTGAACATCACCAAGATTCTGTCTTACACGTCCTGTGGGGACAGACCACAGACTGCTGAGACTCTATAAGGCATTAATCCACTCTAAGTTAGATTATGGCTGTCCGATTTACGGCACAGCATGCCAATCATTATTTAAACAACTTGACTCCATACTTCCTGAGGGTCTACAACTGGGTAATGGGTCCTTTCGGACTTTCCCAGTCACCAGTTTATATTCTGAAGCTGTAGAACCTCCATTAATTTTACGTTGCTAACGTTTGTCTCTCAATTATTACCTTAAAATTCTATCACTAAAAGATCATCCTGCATTGTCATTACTTCATCAACCTTGTTTCATTTCACCTTTTAATGCTTGTCCTTCAAGTATCCCAACCTATGGCATGAGGATGGAAAATGCTGCAAACTAATTGAGCATTATAAAAGCCATGGTAACGGAATCTATGCCAAACATCATTCCTCCATGGTTTGATATTGGCACAGACATCTGTTTGAATCTATCCAAAAGACAATACCCCAGACATCGCCTGCTGGCAGGCATTCGCTGATCTGTCTAGTATGTATGTAGGCTGACCCTTCATTTTCACAGACGGATCAAAAGCGGATGACTATGTCGATGCGGTGCGGCATTTGTCTGTGGAGATGTTATACAAAGTCAATATTCTGCTCAATTTTCACAGCAGAAATCCCTGCCATTAGATCAGCTTTACAATACATCTTGAATAATGCCGTATCTCCAACTGTCATCTGTACAGATTCACTCAGCGTTCTGCAAAGCCTGACTTCATTCAACGTCTCGCATCACACTGGAATCCACAGAGTTTACAAACAACTCGTGGATATAAAAAACGCACAGTATATTGTGAAATTCTGTTGGTATCGCCGGCAATGAACAGGCTGACATTGCTGTGAAAACAGCAACTGCAAAACCTGAGTGTATTTCCATTCCATTTGGAGATTTTAACACTCATGTCTTATCCCATCTGTACAAAAAATGGCAGTTGGAATGGGACAAGCAATTTTTTAATAAGCTTCACCGCATTAAACCTCGTCTTGAGGTGTGGCAGTCTAGCTATAGTAGTGACTGTCATAAAGAGGTCACTCTGGCTAGACTCAGCATCGGGCATACACGCTTCTCCCATCACCATCTTTTAAAGGGAAAAGACACCCTGACGTGTGCCACATGGGAAGCATTAAATGTTTTGCATATTTTATATACTTACCCCAATTTTAACCAGTAACGCTCATTAACTTTTAACCAAAATAATTTTACCCTCCGTGACATTTTATGCGATTCTTTTAATCATGAAATCATTTTTAACTTTTTATCTAACATTAGCTTCTTCCCCCTCATCCGATTTGTTATATAGTTTCGTTTGTGAAATTTAATACATCACATCTAATATTTTTTACCATTTTAGTTTTAATGTTTCCTTATTTTATATTGTATGTACGACTTCACCTTGGTTGGTGCAGAATGACCATTTCTGTACTTGTGCTATAAAACTAAAACCAACCAACTGAACGTTTTCAGTAAAGGAACAGAAAGAGAGTAGTAGTAAAAATCTGATAATGGGGCTTTTTCCAGTAACAGGGTCATCCATAGCTCGATCTATAAAATTTTATTAGGGGACTAATGAAGAGATCGGAACAATCACTCAAGAGGGGGTAGTAATTCCAAAAGTCATCGATGGGTGGAGGAATGTGGCTCTGTTACTGCTTACATAGTCAACATTGGCATAAAATGCAGGCAAAAGCCCCTTATTATTTATTTTTTAAATTCTCGGCTATGTAGGCTAGAGATGAGATGGTCTCATCAGACGAATGCAACTGAAGCTAAAAATTCAATTTTCTATATTGAAAATTTCTAAGAAATGCAACTATGTGATTTGTTTTCGAGGATTATAGAAGTATGCGTATATGAAAATTCAAAGGAAATTGAATAGTGTATTTTAGCGAATTTTTTAAAATTTAAATCGTATGCCAAGGGGCTAAAGTTATATTCAAGGCTTTGGGCTCAGGCTCGAATGCTCACAAAGTATAGTTCGTTCACAAAAAGTTGTACAGTTAGAATTAGTGGGAGCTAACATCATTTCAGAACTGGTTTGTAGCGAACATTTGCACCAAAAATCATTTCTGAAATGACATCCACCCGTCTGTTGTAATCGGTTAGGCCGTTTGTGAAGTTAGCTCTCGTGAATTGTAACTGTACCATCGAACAACTTTTCGTGAACGAACTGTATTTCGGGTTCGGGCTTCAAAAAATGAGCCCGAATTCATCTCTAATGTAGGTTACAATAGCACCAGTGATTTGAATTACAAAGAGATGAGGAAAACGTTAGAAAGAGGCTCTACTGTAATTACGAGTTTTGCTCAACATGCACCTTACGTTACTTTTGAAGTTGTTTTATCTTCTTCAATCCAACATATCAGCTGCTCTTTGTGAGTTTAGAGCCTGTCAAAACCTACGTAGAGGTCCGTTGTTAGTTAACGCATTGAAATTGATAATTCAGAAATTTGAAGAAATAGGATTGTTAGCAGTTTGGCCTTGTTTGATTTTTAACAACGATTGTAAAGGTTTAAAAATTCTTTTCAGTTAGCCGAAAATTTTAAACGAACGAATGTCATAATACCATCAGGGTGATATAATCTGCTTTGAAACTTTAAAAATACATTTATATCTGTTTACCAGTTTCAAACATATTGGATTTTGTTTAAGTTGTAAATATTTTTTTAAGTAAGAATTTATTATTGTTCGTATTTTATTTGTGAAAGTTATAGCAGAAAATGTTTTAGTTTAGTTTTTATATTTACTTCACCAGGTGTAATATTTCTGATCTTATTTTGATTTTCATGTTCCAAGTTATGGTGAGATTTAGATAAATAACCTTAGTTACATAAAGGCGCAAACCAGAGTGGAAAAAAAGTCCATTTATGGCTATTCCTTTACAGCGTTTACTCAAAAAGAAATTTGGTTGACGCCAAATGGCGATAAATGCTCTATTCTGGTAACTCAAATATATTTTTTATTAATTTTTTCTGACGTTAACATAGAGATTCGGCTGTAATTTTCACGATATATGCCTAGAATTGGATGGACTATTAGCTGATTTTTTTTCGTTAAAATCCGCGTATGACAGTCAGGAGACTGCCCTTGTCAGGGGTCTCAATCCCCTCCATTGGATATCAAAACGCATTATTTTATCATAGGCCACATCACAAAACCTTCTTTAAAGGCCCGTGAGCCCCCCCCCCAATGAGTTTTGAATTGCTACACTACTGCTAAATATCGTCTGTGATATAAAGTCCCTTGGAGTCGGAATCGTTGAAGTTTTCAAAAGGAATGGAGTGCGATAGCGCTGAGAAATTCTTTATGATAACGTTAAACTGATTTTCGTTTCGTACCTTAATTTGTTGAAGAAAAGTATCCAGTCCTATTTACTATTATAATTTTAATTAAACAGAATAGGACTGAAAAAGGACAAAAGTGTATTGAGACAATACAAACTAATTCTGATACGAGGACATCGAAATCAAGATATTTGCTCCATGGGGTGCCGATTTCCACCAGTCGTTAACTGAAAGTCTCCTGTTCTTATTAACTTTAATTATGTTTTAACTATTATGAGAGATGAAATATAATTGCAGTTTTAATTATTACGAAGCAATAAATTAGAGATGACATTTACACGTACCAAGTTGAGGTAATTTGAAATGTTTCGTGCTGTAAACTTACTATAGTCATAATACGAAGTGTGTGTACCTTCGTTCGTGCTGGTTCTCCTGTTGTATTTTGAATATAAAAGCTTTTAAAATGCTATAGGAATGCTTTTTAAGTAGTCCATTAGATAAACGCCTGCAAAATGCTATAGGAATGCTTTTTAAGTAGTCCATTAGATAAACGCCTGCTGATTAATCAATATAGTTATCTTTTAACTATGGCGTGAACCCCATCGCAGTTTCGTTCTTCATTGGAACTCACTAGAAAATTTCTATTTCGAAATATTTTCATGGAATAGCTTGAGATAAAGAAAATATTTTTTTTCAGAAACTTTTTGCCCTCACAAAATGGTTAAGTGTGAAGTTGTTTAGAAAGAAAACCATTTCTCTCTGTAAAAAAACATGTGCGAGGAATATTTTCCAAAGCCGTGAAATGTATCTTTTTTATATCTTAAGAAAAAAAAAATCTCCTGAAGGGGCGTACAGTATTAAGTATGATAATATACTAACTCTGTGTATGCGTCCTGCATTTTTTTTTAACTCCAGGATGTATTTAAGGATATTCTGAATTTTAGCAATGTATTTTCCATTATGGCTTTCAGTTCGTTTATGTGCGTGCCGTTGTTATAATGGCCGGTTATATGTCCTTGTTGCTTATGTTAGCTTGTTAGCTTATATTGCATTTGAATATACTAAAAATTATTAGATGGTAGGTACACCAAACTGAAAACCTTGAGTAACATGGTTTCAGTCACTGCTTGAGATTGACCACTAGGGAATATCACTTGCTGATGATTGTTTCAGTTGTCTTGGTTATACTCATCATCTTAAGCGAACGAAATACGAATACAAAGCCCATAAAGCGTGACTCTTCGGTAAACGTATCATGGTCCTAAGTCGCATTTGTCTTGCTTCAGTTCACATAATCTTTTGAACGATTTTGATGGTAAAAAAAAAAAGAAATTATAATCGTCTTTTATCGTATCGCATAACATCTTATCAGTTTGGAGAAATTTTCATTTACTTCTTTTTATACTACTACTTTTGCTGATAATACTGAGATAAGAGGTATAGGAGATATTAAGGTCATGTACTCTTTCAAACTGAAAATTTAGAGCTTGTGTTGAGAAACTAGCGATTGAATTCCTCCCTCCCTCACATTTTGCGCAGTGCGGCTCGCCCCTTCTATATTTTTGTATGTATATACCGTATCCAGGGTCGCCCTTAAGCAGGGGCGAGCGAGGCCCATGCCCCGGGCCCCTCGAAGCGTAATTGTTAAATTTTAAAATTTTGTAATATTGAAAATTTCCCCAAAAACATTTTCGCTTCGGGTCGTGCATTTCGTGCTATCTAGTGTTCATACATTTTTCCATTTTTTTTCTTACTCATATATGTATGGGCCCCCCCAAAATATGTTTTGCCCCGGGCCTCGCATAAGCTAAGGACGGCCTTGACTATCCACATTTTGTCTTATATAATCCTCACTGCCATTTTTTTTTTAATAATAAATAATCGTATTTGGAAAATACTTTGTGGATGTCATAGGTAGACGGTAAATTTAATATGGGTAATAAATGCTTCGTGTAAACCTAAACCGTTGGAAAAGTGTAGTAATTTGTTCTAACTGTCCGAAATGCCTAATAAGTGGATATGACTTTTTAAAAATCTCTTTCAATGTGATATAATTATGGCTAATAAAATGTACAAACTAATCAAAGAATAATTATAAATGGAAGTATATAGCAAATATGGAAAGCAAAAGATAGAGATGGTATTTTAAAAAATATACCTACAGTGCGCAGTGGGAAAGGCAATCAGATGTACTCGGGAGGAGGGGAGGTCATAGTCTCGTTTGAGGAGGGGGGTCACACTTCTACCTCATGTAATTCTTGCCGAAAATTGCAATGTTATATATATAATATGTATATCTAACATCTTATAGCACTGTAACCCTTCCTTATTTTTTCTGACTCAGCGCGTAATTATTTTCTAGCGTTATCAATAACCGCGGTATTTGAAAGCGATATGCATCTGAATTGTTTTGTATCCGAAAGTATGTTGCGTAATATTGATATCTTGGAAAGAGTTCTAATAGAGAGAGAATCTATGTGTGAAATCCCATCCTCTCCTGAAAATGTTGATATAATTCACATACTTATAAGGTTTTCTTCCTGTGTGTGTGTGTGTGAAAACACACGTAAAATCTTGAACCTGATCACCACTTATTCAACTGGGGAAAAAAGATGTGCACATAAATAACATGTTTTACATTTACGAAAACATCAGCTTCACCCAATTGGTAGAAAATCACATTTTGTCACTAAAATAATCCATGCCATCCACTTCATAGATTTATACAATTTCTTTAATAGGTGAAAAACCGTCTGTAAAATCTCGTTCTTGTTTAGTATTTATTCAATGTATAAAAAAATAGCGATAGAATTTATAATGTAGATTATGCTTCTGAAAATATCGGGTTTTTTCAGCAGATGGAGAAACGTTAAATGCGCTTTCCCACTAAAAAATTTCATGCTTGCAACGTGAAATCTTTATCCCTCTTTATAATATGTATTCCTGTGTTACGTGATCTCAATAAACAAAGAAAGCCTTGTTTTAAAAATATTGATTCTTGTCTTATTTCATCATTATACTCCTATCCGAAGGTTTATTTCTGCTTTTAACCTTGAAAATTTTGTTTAAAACAATTTTATCATCTTAGTTTATAGCTAAACAATTTTTCCACTACTCAGATTTTTTTAAAAGACGTGGATTTTTTTTCTATCCATTTTCCAAAATAACATTTTTTACTCGTTTTTTTTTCGTCTTTGTGTTTCTTCTTTTTTTCCCTTTTATTTTTCTGATTACTGAAATATTTCCCCATGTATACATCTTTAGATCATGTTTTTATCGTATTTATAAATAGAATATGATATTTCCCTATAGATTAGTGTTCATTTTAAGTGGTGTTGTATGCATTTACATATATTCGGTCTTAACTAGGTTCTCCCGTCGGTTCATTTGTTGCTTTTGCATAATCTATAACGAAATGGAGGTATAGATTATCAACAAAACCTACCACCTTCTATACCGAACAAGACAGGTTTCACAATTTGACGATTTCCACTTTTTCTTCTTTTGATGATTTCATGTTACACTTCGTGTATTTACAAGTCTCACCCCTGAACTCGAGGTTGTATACACCTCACTTAGTATAACACTCAATAACGAGGTAAGATACATTTTATTTTCTCACAGGTTTGAGTCGAGTAAGAGTAGCACCGACATCAATCTCTGGGGGTTTTACCCAATCAGCAAAAAAAATCTGAGTAGTGGAAATTTTTTTTAACTATAAACTAAGGTAATTTTTTTTTAAACAAAAGTTTCAAGATTAAAATCAGAAATAAACCTTCGGATGGGAGTATAATGATGAAATATGACACGAATGTTTTTAAAACAAGGTTTTCTTTGTTTATAATTGGAAGCATGAAATTTTTTAGTGGGAAAACGCATTTAACGTTTCCCCATCTATTGAATAAACCTGATGTTTTCAGAAACATAATACACATTATTAATTCGATCACTATTTTATACATTGAAAAAATACTAAACAAAAACGAGATTTTACAAACGGTTTTTCACATAGTAAATAAATTGTATAAATCTACAAAGTGCATGGCATGCATTATTTTCGTGACAAAATACGATTTTTACCAGTTGGGTGAAGCCAATATTTTCAGAAATGTAATACATGTTATTTATGTGCACACCTTTTTTCCCCAGTTGAATAAATGATGACGGGATCAAGATTTTGCGTGTGTTTTCTCACATACATACACAGGAAGAAAACCTTATAAGTATATGAAACGAAATTTTCACAAAGTTTTACCATACCGAAAATATATCTTATATACTTTAGAAACGGGTTTGAAATTATGGGAATGGTAATGATATAACCTTTTCGCTAAAATTCATTTCCCGAAGTTTCAGAATTATATATATCAACGTTTTCCGGAGAGGATTTGATTTCACACATAGATCCCCTCTCCATTAGAACTTTCCCAAGACATCAGCATTACGCAACATAATTTCGGATACAAAACAATTCAGGTGCATATCGCTTCCAAATACCGCGGGTATTGATGATTATAGAAAAAAATTATGTGAGTCAGAGACATTAAAATTCAGTAATTCCCGATAAAACAAAATTTCAGGAATTTTATCATAACCGCCCTCCTCTTCATATAAATTGAACTTGGAATAAACAACCTCTTTATTCATTCCGGAATCGTACAAGTTCTTCTGTTTTGACTGATCCATAGATTTTTCCATATCGCGGTAGACAGATATAAAGGAAATAGCAGCAAACTTAGATTCTATAATGTAACGGGCAACTTCAGCTTTAACAGTTTCTTCCATCGGGAGGGATTCGGGTGTATTGACTTCTCATTTATTTCACCCTCCTTTAGGATTTTCATGCGATAAAACTTTATATGATCCGTAGAACTTTGAATTGTGAGGTTGCCTTTAAAATGACTGGATGAAGTGGGAAATGTATCCTCGATGTTTAACCACTACTTTTCATCGCAGAGAATCTGAAAGAATTGATCAGGTTTCAGAACAACGCCTTAGCGAGTTGGGTAGTACCATAGATCGTAAATGTCGAATTGTCGAATGTGGATGTAAATCTCTCGAAGAGAAATTGATACCGTCACAAAAACACCATCTCTTATGGGAAACGCTATGAGGGACTATCGAGGTGAAGGATCCCTTTCCGATTCTAGAGCAAAATAAAGAAGACTGCAACTAGGGAGAAAAAAAATGTATGATGCAACTTAGGGGAAAAATGAGTGGATGAATCGCGAAAAATATACACTTACCGCGGTGTTTCGTGAAGGTTTGCAGAGACGTTTGGGAGCAGGACTCGATGAATCACGCATTCGTTTGCATTCAGTGAAAACGCTCGGCTGTCTACATTCCATTATAGCGTCTTAAACCGATTCTTTTTTTTTTTAACAAAAGAGAGAATTTGCAGTTAAAGGGGTAAATAAGAAAAATTAACTATTAAAATAACTCTTAAGGAAAAACACTTTGAAGGAAATAGGGTACTTAGTGAGATAGAAGGCTTGATGCGAGGAGATTGGGATGAGAACACGATACCAAGAGAGTTAACGTGTACTGTCTATCTCATGGAACTGCAGAAAAGTGGTCGGGAAATCGAGGGCTGTTAGAAGTAGAAGAGGGATAAATAAGGTAACCCGCATCCATTTCATGTTCAGACGGGGAAAAGAACAAAGATACCGACCAGACATTGGGCGTCAACAAGGAAAACACGCTGGCAACCCTAAGATGGTAGCACCCCTAGAAAATATTTGGTACAATGAGATTAATTAAACGAAAAATATGCAGCACCCCTAGGAGAAAAACATCTGTAGCGCCCCCTGGGGGAGATGCATTACCATCAGATAGGAATATAGCGCCCCCTATAACACTCAATAGAAATACCCCCCAAAACAGCAAAAATCGGAGAAAGTTCCAAACTCCGTCGCTAGGGGAGCTAGGATCGTTCAGATAGGGGAAACGTGACCATCAGATAGGTATATACAACGAGCGGGAGAAATGTCCCTTAAAACAAGGTATTTACAGAAAGAATCAAAACCCACCGCCAGGGGTGCTAGGATCGCTTAGAAAGGGGACACGTGATCATCAGATACATATGTATCTTACAAAGCAATCTTATCTATTGACAGAAAGCTGATCACTGGTTCACTGAAAAATACTTGAGATTCATAAGGTGAGGATAAAAGGAGAAAGGATGAGGGTCACCTCAAGGAACACGATGGTTCACAGAAGGGGGAAGGTTAAAATTGGCCTAAATATGACCACCTAGTTTGTAGATGGCCCCAAGCAGTGAGACATGGTCCACTTCCAAAGGTTACCTGTTCTGGTCGCGAAATTACGGATTTTAGATTGGGATATATTCAACCTCTCATCGCACTACGTTATTATCGGACAACACATTCCCGTCGCGAAGAAAGAATCTAAAAGATCTATAGAAAGTCTAATCCGAATTCTGAATTACGGCGCTCTGCGTGACAGAAGTGACGTGTGTGTCGCTGAGCTGAAGTTAACACCGAGATTAAGATTAGTGGGCACTACATCTCGAAAACAAAAGAAGCCTCAATAACGGGTCTTGAATATTAATTCCAGTGATTGCGCCCTCTTCGGCTGACGCACACGATTTCAAATAAAATCATAAGCATGTTCAAACCCTGCATAGCTTTGATTATTGATAACATGATTTGTAAATTAGGGACAGTTCAAGTATTACGGAAACACCGTTGTGGGGGTGGGTGGGTTGAAATGGCCGAAATAATGCGTACATAATATTTGAACTCTCTCTTAAATGAATGTTTTTTAAAAACGATAAAAATTCATCCTGAATAATATTTAAAAATTTTTAAGAGCGGTTGTCATTCTACAATAAGTATTCAATCAATCAATTCACGTCATTGTTTTTCACCTTTTTTTTTGAATTACATGTTTTCCTTTTCTTGACTGATTTCTAGTTCTAACTTTTCGTTTTTATTGGAGTTCTCCATTTAAATTGGCACGTTTTGCTAAGTTGCACGCTGACTAAGTTGGCACGTTTTGCTTTTCTAGCGGAAATGCTTACGTATCACGCAAAGTTCACGGCGTAGGAAATATGCCTAACAAGAACAAATATAACTAGCTATTTTCATTTATTATGCTTTCATTCTAAAGTGAAACAATCTGAAGATCATGCTAATTATAGCTTTGATATTTTGTAACAAAACGAATTCCCAGAATTGCAATTTCTGAGAGCTTGGTTGGTACAAACGGAATATGCACAACGGAAAATGACGACAATCATGCGAGCGGGCATCTTTGTGTGTTAAGCATGATCGACTTACCCTTCCCTTCAACCCGTCTCTGGCGGTTGGTTACGCTGTCTGAGCGTCCTGTCTGGGATTACAATGCCGCCTTCGGTGGCCACCCCTTTCCCCCCCCACCTGCATACAAGCAGCAAACATGGACGTGGTTTTTTTTTAAATGTGTGTGATGTTAAGGGTGGTTTTTTTACGTAAAATAAATAATGCTATAATAAAATGGATTTGTTTCCGATTCCTATTTTTAGCCGTGTTCTGTACTTTTCATTTAATTTTTCATGATATAATCCTGGCTCAAGTGGGGAGGGAACGCCCCTCCCTTGGATCCGGCAGTGTTGTGGTGCAGCTAAATTTTTTGGCCGAATTTCATTACAGTCCGAGAAATAAATACAGGTTCACATAAAATACAAATTTACTGAAAGGGAAATTAGTATTTCACTGGATGCATATTATCACTTGATGTGTAGATTATCAAGTACTTGAAAGGGCACTGCCTTTCGGCGTCCACTCCCGGATTTCCGAGTTGTCTGGTTCTCTTGAACCCACTGCTTCCACACTCGCATCACTGTGCTGCTGTTACGCCCCATACGAGCTGCTATTGCACGATAAGAAAACCCTCCTTCACGAAAGCCGATCATTCGTCCCCGTTCAAACTCCGTAACTTGCTGAAAGGTTGTCCTCTTTCGTCGTAGAGGCATAGTGACGTCTCATGTAACGTTTACCACTAGCAGATAGCCATACACGCCCCGCTACAGCCCTCTATTTATACGGATCCATCAGCAGTTCAGAGGGCGCTGCTCAGCCCACGCATGCGCGATGACTCTGAAATTCTAATCATTTGAATAGCATACCCTAATTTGCATTTCCTGAAAGTTTCAGCTCAATCACATGATTCCTTCATGGTGTTGCAATTTTTACAAACATCAGTATATTTCGAATAGGACATACAATCAATTATATGGGGAACCTATATTTATTTCGCTAGCTATATTTTTGTCTTAGAAATGTTTTGTACCTATGGAAATACGTCACGAGAGATTTTTCCGTCCGCCGTACCGCCTTTTTAAATGACTATGCGGCGAGTGGGCCTATCTTTCGTCTTGTGAAACAGTGCAGAGCAAGTTGAAAACAAAGGAAAGGGAGATGAATGCAGCGCCTTAGTTTAAGACCATAGCAATCACCAATTCATCTGAAAGATTGTTTTCTTATTTGAAATAAAAAAAAAAAAATTATTTGAGATGTGCAATGTCGGAAAGCAGATTAAACAACTTAGCCATTTTATTCAATTGAATTGAATGTATATTGGAATCAATTGCATTGGACGCTGTTGCTAAAATTTCTATAGAAAACAAATGCAAACGGCGATATTTCTAAATACCTTACGATTTACCAAAGAACGCACCTAATTGTGACACTTAATTTTAAGAGACATTAGTCTTTTTGTAATAAAAAACATATCTTTTATTGAGTGGAGTTACTAGTTTTAAGTGATGTTTTGACTACGCTGTTAAAATGTAGTGAGTGATAGTTTGTTATACAGTGAAATCTGTCTATATTTTCCACCGATCCCAACAGATACAGTGCGTATCATTTTCACTCTCGGTATATATATCGATATCTATAACGATATCTTTGTCCGCTCCTTTGTGTATCGTTTTAGACAGGTTTCACCGTAATATAAAGTTATTTTTTTTTATGAAGATTTAACCTTTTCCATTTTCTACTTTTTATATTCAGTTTTAGAGACGTTATGTTCAGGGGCGGACTGGGTCCCCTCAAAGGGCGCATACCTTGGATTTTCGGACGGCGTATTCTTTAGTTTTAGGAGGGTGCGAGTCTTATTGCCCATGAAGGCGCCCCTGGTTATGTGTAGAGACGTAACTAGACATTGGCAAAGGGAGCGCTGCCCAGGGCGCCGCATCGAGACAGGCTCAAAAGTTGCAAAATTTGCGAATGCTAGCGAAAAGACGGCTCGGGGCGCCAAAATCTTAGTTACGCCGCTGGTTATGTTTAGTAAGACAAGGTGCCCAAATGTATTAGTCTGCAGGCGCAAAGTCGTAAGCCCACCTCTCCAAAGACCTTTAAAGCGTAACGTATATATTAAGCATTTCGAGCACAGTTGGAACAAGGGCGGAGGCTTCAATGAATTCTATCGCGGAGTCCGTTGCCTGATGGGGAAATGTCGTCAATTGGTTAATCATACTCAAGGTCGTTTCTCCTGTACGTATTTACTTCCTCATGAGTGATGCTTAGTGTTGAAGGCCAGACTTCATCCACATATCACAGATAAATAAGAAACATTCATCTTTAAAATTCTAGCAAATCTTTCGTAAACTTTCTCTTTAATTTTTTTCAATGAGGCGGTTATGCTTTTTTTATCACTTACTCTAAATTTGTATAGGTTATGTCCCACGTGCATTTCAACATTAGTAAACAAATGTATATCGCACCCTTGCGACGAAAGTGTTACAACTCAAAAAATCCCAATTTTCAGGAAACACAAAAAACTGTTTCTGGCTGAATTGAGGGATTTTTTGTTCATCTAATAACTTCAATCCTAAGATCAGTTTCTGGAAACATCAGATGAGGCAAAATTTGCTTCATTTATTAGACCAAAATCTTTATTATTACGATATTTTGAGTTACAACGGTTTATGAGATTCGTTCACGGTTTTGCGTGATGTACTATTTTGAATTATAACAGTTTCGTTGGTCGGTTTTTGATATTTACTGATGCCGAGCAAGAACTAAAAACGGGAAGTACTATTTTGAAAAGAAGAAGGCCAGATGTGATGCTTTCCCTTTAAATACCAGTGTTCAATAGACTTTTATTTTTTGCTAAAATTAAAATTTATTTCAATAAAATTGAATTTGATTTATTATATACCAAGAAGAGATAATACTTCAATATAAGTTAATATTGTTTAATGTTTATGTTTCAATTTATGAGTTTGTTTTTCAACATATTTATTGTCAATAAAAATGTGTAGCAATTTTTATGCTCCTATCACTGATTTGTGGGGAGTGGCGGACGGGTAGAAAAGGACCACAGAAGGTGCCTTGGGGTCCTAATCCGGTTCACAGCTTCTTCAATGATTGACCAGTTATGATCCTGTTATTGTGTTACAACCGGAGAGAAATAACACTGGGGAGTGTTCAAGTACCACGTAAGCACTTTTGGAGTGGGAGGGGTTTGCTGTTGTGCTTATTTTCCTATGTTAGCCAATGTTAATTTTTGCTTACCAGGGGAGGGGGTATAAAATGGCCAAAATATTGCTTACGTAATAATCGAACGCTCCCCTGGGTACGACTGGGAGATGTCTGGCTATAGTTCGTTCGCGGAAAGTTGACCGATGGTACCGGTAGAATTCACGGGAGCTGACGTCACAAACGGGCTAGTTCATTACAGCAGAGGGGAGGACGTCATTTCAGAACTGGTTTTTGGCGCAGATAAACGTTCGCTAAAAACCAGTTCTGAAATGACGTCCTCCCCTCTGCTGTAATAAACTAGCCCGTTTGTGACTTCAGCTCCCGGGAATTCTAACAGTACCATCGGTCAGTTTTTTGCGAACGAACTATAGGTTCAGTACTCACTACAGGATCCATAATATTATTATTATTATAATAAACTCCGTCCACAGTGACGGTGGGTTCAGTAGTCAACGAGGGATCATCTGCATCTGCAGGTTTCACAAGCAATGCTGTAAGGGCAAGCTTGACAAACATGGCGCCAGGACTCAGGAGTGCGCCTACAGTACGGCATTAGCTGCCCTAAAAAAAATGTTTTAACATAACACAACGATTAAAAAATCTGACCGGTGTTTAGCATTACAAAATAAAGTTCTTCACTGGTTTAAACTCCAAAGGTAACAAGAAGATAATAAAGTCAAATTAAAAATAGACATTTTTAAACGAAGTTAGCTTGGAATATATCAGTCAGGCATTTCTTGCTTAACTTCGATGTTGTGGATAAATGAAATGGTTTATTTAGGTCCACTGCAGCATTATAAACACAAAGAAAAACCAGCCCAATGTAGTTATAAATTTCTACTTCTCAGAACTTTGCAATAAGTTCTTTTTTGTCGGAAACAGGCGGTCTCTGTAGTGGCTATAAGACCGCCACAATAAACATTATAACCTGCATAGTCTACTGATGCCAGTGCATTTAACCAACAACGTGTATATTTATTTCGACCACGATTTAAAAGTTTCTTGTGCGTTATGGGAAATATAACGTTACACACACGAAAGGTCAATTGATTAAATACTCTGGGAAAGTACATAAGGACCTCTAAAAACTTATTGGTGCTTGCATTGCATTTTTTAGTGGCCCTGAGCGGCCACCCGGCTCGCACTTCTCTAAGCACGGCCCTGCAGGGTTGTTAGTAGGAAAGTACGTCATCGTACTCTTTCTAGAAAGAAACCTGAGGCCGTAGAAATGATTTGGAAGGCGTTAAGACCCTATTCCCTTTACTAACTGTCAAGATTCTACTCTTGTACTCCTAAAAAGATTTTACATTGATCACTCCATTTTCTTTGAACATTCAGCTAAAGAGGAGCAATTCAAGTTGTAACCAAATCCTTTCCTTTGACCATTCATCGAAAGTGTGACAACTCGAAATAGTACATACTTTTCTGCCTCGTCCGATATCGTAAACAGTTACAACGAAATATTAGGCTTTGTAAAAAGAGAATCTAACGGTCCCTCGTTCAAGGTCAACGAACAACTCAAAATGGAACTCTTTCCGTGAGACTCGAAAAATGGCGATGAATCATCAACGCCGTTACATATGCAAATTAACGGAATTTAGAATAACTTACAGCTTAATGTTTTACACAGCAGAATGCAGCACTGTTTTGCACATCTAGTTGTAACATTAACCCATTTTCACCGAATTTTGAGTTGTAACACTTTCGTCGCAAGGATGCGATGTGCATCTTTGCCTTCAATTGAAATTTCTCCATCTTCACATTTGAACAGCTTTTGTAGGTGTGGTAATTTCAATGAAGAGTAGTATATATTGGCTTAATTTTTTGGGGGCATTAGCTGTCTAAAAACGAAAATTACTAATGAATGCTATGTGGGGATATTGGGGGTACAGCTTAACCTTCCTTATAAAAAACAGCTTTCTCTAGACCTCGAGTATAGCAATTCAAAACTCATGGGGGTGGGGGCTTAAGTGGTTATAAAGAAGATTGTGTGATGCGGCTTCGGAGGAAACAATGTATTTTGATATCCACTGTGAGAGGTTTGACCCCGAGTCCCCCTTTCCCACGCTACTGTTCGAGGCTAGTTCCATCAATGGTGGTACATAGGCAACTCTCAGTTTGCGCCGATTTTGAAACTGTGGGGTCGAACAGTGAAAACAAAAATATTTTAATGTTTACTGTCCGGACTTTTCGAAACCTGCTTGAATGCGCAGTTCCGATGCGCTGGAGTTCCCGCTATTCATTCATTGGACACCAAATTTTAATCATTTGCATGTTCGGTCAAAATGTCTTTGCATACGAAATTTCATTACAATTGAACAATTCCTTCTTGGTGCGTCGATTTTTTTGTTATAGAGTGTATTATCGTTAAGCAATTTAATTAAAATATTAGTAAATAATTATGATTTACATAATGACATTTGCCAAGCCTAAAGCGCATATACTTATTCTTTGTTTTTGAGTGCCCTTAAATATAAGTACAGTGCCTTTTTTTGTATTCTGATGTACCCTTGAATGTTCCAAATGCTCTTTTTTTTTTCGACTAGCACCCTGCCCCCTTTTAATCCTATCATGATCGCTGCTAATAAGAATATAAAAGTAAGTACATACACAGATTAGAATTAATTTATGTAACTTAAGAATATGCTCTCACCAAAAAGGCTTTGAAAGAAGGCGCATGAAAGCTATTTATGCTGCAGGTTATTATTGTCGTTTCATTGTGTCTACGACGTATTTTAATGTCTCTTTATGACTGTGGGCCAACCGCATAAATACAACTAAAAAAGTTGTGAGTTACAGAGCAAACGTGTAGGGAAACCAACTGTCCTTTGGGTTAGGGCCAAACTCAATTTTTCTGACACTTCTGTCAGGGTTTCGTCACATCGTCACGGCTTGCTTCAGTTGCCTGCGTACACATTCCTGGTATCTGTCACTTTGATTTATAGAAGTGCCGTGGTACTGGGATCGCGCTAGTCAATTTCCTTGTGGTTAGCGTTACTGCTCGGTGCTTTACGGTGAAATGTTTTTTACCATTAATTTTAGTGGATTCGCATAGCATTTAAAACTTCTGATCAGTGGCGTAGCTAGATATTTTGCTGCCCGGGGCAAGTGACTGTCATTGCCGCCCCCCTCCCAATAAATGTCATTTTCAAATGCACGCAGGTTTTGATAGGAATGATAGCTTTATTAAACACATATCAGGTTTTCTAAGGGACTTATCCACCTCATGTGGAATATAATGAAAACCTTTACCAATGCACAAATACTTACGATCAAAACGTAGCTCTTCTTGATTTACTGTCTGCAGAATTTTTGATTTTTTAATGAGCTTCATACTGCTAAAAGAGTGTTCACATGATGCAAATGAAGTAGGCAATGTCAATAGAACTTGAAGTGCTATGACCAATGTTTTATAGGCTTCCAATCCCACTGAGGAAATGTAGAAGACCCTATGGATAGTAGTCCAATTCTTCTCCTAATCGTTTTTCTCTTTTGAAAGACGAAATTGTGTCTTTATAATCCTCATACAGTTCGGGTCCGTTGAAGTCATTTGGATATAATAATGCAAGATTAACACATGAAGCTTAACAAGTTGCTCATCAGTTTCATAATTCAACTGGTTAACAAGCAATTCAGTAGCACAGAGAAAATCAAAACGGTTCTGCAGTTCTTGCAATTATGAAAACCGATCTTCGATTTCAATTCCAATTGTATTTAAAATTTCCCCAAGGCACCGCCGCACTCCTTGTGCACTCAATCTTATATCAGATACATTTTCACCTGGCATGGAGCGTTTGTTTTTCACGCGTCTGTGCACTGAAACGCTCCATTCCCTGCACATACCTTCAGCTAGAAAAGTGGCAGTAGTACGTGTTCATTTTCCCAAATTTCAATTTTGTCAATTAAAGTTCCTAGTTGAATAATAGCGTGAGTGGAAGACAGAGCTTTAGCGTGAAAACATGTCTGAATTCTGTCAAGTCTGGCGTATTACTGACCATGAACATAGCAGAGCTATAAAGTGGAACTATGGATGCCAATGAGTATTAGACCAGCATCATCAATACGTGAATCTATTGTTCCGGAGGAATAATAGCGTAGTTGTTCAAGTGCTGATATTACGTCGTCAAGTTGAGTAAATCAGGGCTTCTCAAAGTGTAGGTCGCGTAACTAAATTTGGGTGTCGCAGAAATTTTAGCAGAACTTTTATGTGAAAGAAAACAAGCACACTCTGCTCATTAAGTACTCGTATAAATGCCAATATTAGTCTTTAACACACGGTAAAATTATATTCATGTGTATACCAAAGAATTGTTTTCGAATAAATTTTTTTATGCTTTATTATCGGCAAATGTTTCATATATAATTCGTATTCCTACTTTATATACATCTATAGTTAGGGTTGCAAAAATATTCGTTTGTGAAACGGGTTCGCCAAGTATAAAAGTTTGAAAAGCCCTGGAGTAAATAATGCCGTCATTGCAGCAGCTTTTAAGTTCCATCTCGTGACACAAATAATCTTTCCTGAATAATGAAAAAGTTCAGAAAAAGCTATTTGCGTATTTTGCCGCCCACTGAAATTAAGATGCAAGTGGGAAAAAAAATAATAATATAGAAACACCAGAATGGGGTAACAAAACAAATAAATTTTGTTTTTTAAAGGCTAATTGCCGCCCTCCGAATTGTGGCGCTCGGGGCGACCTCCCCCTTGCCCTCCTCCCCTAACTAAGCTACTGCTTCTGATATTACGTAGTCGTCTCTGCTGTTAAAATTGAAGAAATTCGGCTCTGCGGTAGTGTAGTGGTAACGCGTTCGCCTAGCATACCGTTAACCCGGGTTCGATTCCTGGCGGTGCCAAAAAAAAAAGGAAAAGCTTACCGACTAACTGCTCAATGTAGTCCGGAGTTTGGTTCCTTAGGCACATACTAAATGTATATTTAAAACAAGTTCATGTGCATTTTTGTTGTCATTGTGGTATAATTATGCTGGCTCTATTTTTCTCTGCTGTACTTTTAGTACTGTTTTAATTTAATTTGTAGGGTGCAAGTTCGCAATAATTAGTTCTAGACAGTGGAGTAGAAAAGGGGGCTTGAGCCCCAGTTGGATATCAAAACACATTTTCTCTAACGCCGCATCACATGATCTCCTTTAAAATTACTTGAGTCCTCCCCCCAATAATTTTTGAATTACCACGTCATTGGTCGCCATCAGGTGGCGCAGTGTGGTAACGCGTTCTCCTAGTGCGCCGCTAATCCGGGTTCGACTCCCAACGGTGTAAAGAATGCTTAAAGATCGTAAAGATCGCACTGCTCACTGTAGTCCGGGGTTTGGTTCCCTAGGCCTTAAGAGGTTCGGATTCCTCGGAAAACAGTAGGTTTCGGCGCAGGACGACCACCATAAGCCGTAAATCCACAAACAAACGTCATTGGTCTTACAACACTGTGACATTTTTGCCCATTCTATGGCTGTATCAACCGCTCTTCTGTACTGGAAATACAATTTCATGCGTGACTAGTAAAGTTAAGCAATATTAGGCTAGGCTGTCATACGGAACGTTTAAGTATTACGTAAGCAATGTTTTGGCCATTTCACTCCCCCCCCATGTAAGCAAACATTAACATTGGCTAACATAGGAAAATAACATCAACGTTAACCCCTCTCCCTCAAGGGGTGCTTACGTAATACTTGAAAAATCCCATACCAGGAATACTGCTTACGTGTGTAGTTGCTAGTTTACCCCACTTGTGTAAAAAGTCACTTCTTATAGGTAAGGGTCCGCCTAACATGCGGTTATCACAGGTTCGATTCCCAACTGCGCTAAAAAGAGAACGCTTACCGTCTAACTGCTTTCTTCCATTACTCGGAGTGTTGGTTCCCTAGCCCTAAGTTCGGATTCCTCGGAAAACTGTAGGTCCCGGCGCAGCATAACCCTTCCACCGTAAAACACAAATTTAGTTAAGCTTACTGTTTAACTCGACTTTTGTTTTTTACGTGGCCAATAGGTTCAGAGTTCGGGTTCAGGAAAGGTATGGTTACTTCTAAACATATTCTCTACTGAACATTTAATGTTAATAATCGTGAAACGTAGGAAAGGGGGGGGCTGAGCCCCCCACTGAGTATCGAAACACATTGTTTTCTCTAACGCCGCAACATATATAATATTTGAGCCCCTCATAATTTTTGAATTTTCTACGCCATCTGTCGCGGAGTTAGATATAAACCATGAATTTAAGCTTGGTAACTTTGGTGTTCATTAATGGATCTAGTTGTGTTCGTTGGTATCTTTCCCTTCATTTATTATTTAGTATCTTTTCTCTCTCTCTCTCGTAAAATATAGCCAAGTTCGTAAAACGACGGACATGAGCACACGTTAAACCGTAAAATATTTACGTAATTTACATAGTTTTTAACCAATTTACTGGATCAACTTTGATCCGATACTTCACGCTTTTGGAGAAATTTTTGGAACGGATGAAAGTAAGCTAATTTCGCCTTTTCTTTTTGTGGCATTTATTTAGCAATTACGGCGATCTTTTAACTTTGGAATCTAGCCAAAGATTGGCACGTTACCCGTTGGTTATACATAAGTGTTTTTACTATTACATAAAAGATCTGCGTCTTATCTTTCAATGCCAGCTTACGTAGATTTTAACCGTACTTTTCCCCTGTTCTGAAAATAACTTGCTACGAAATGAGTTCGTAGGGTTTGTTATAACACTGCCGATGATTTTAGTTTTATACCGAATAACAAGAATATATCTTTTTGGACATCGAAATAATTTTCTTTTCTCAAATATATGAAAATCGTACCTTAACTATGCGCTTTTGTATGTATGTATGTATGTGTGTGTGTGTGGTT
This sequence comes from Dysdera silvatica, assembly GCA_006491805.2. Classification (NCBI taxonomy): domain Eukaryota; kingdom Metazoa; phylum Arthropoda; class Arachnida; order Araneae; family Dysderidae; genus Dysdera; species Dysdera silvatica. The sequence continues at coordinate 269,375,729 of QLNU02015360.1, forward strand.
AGGGCCCTGCAGTGGTATAGTCCGTTCACCGAAAATTGACTAATGGTACCCTTAGAATTCAAGGGAGCTGACGTCACAAACGGGTTCGTTTATTGCAGTAGAGCAGGGGGTCTTCAAACTTTTTTCAGTCCAAGGACCAATTTTGCTTATTCTTGTAGGCCCGCGGGCCGCACTACTGTATCAGCAATATTAGGACTGAACAAAAGCGGCTCAAGGGGTGCCCCCCCCCTCCCCCACTAGATAATTTTTTCAGCTCTATTATTGCGTGTTATTTTCTGGATCCGCCTCTGGGACTCAATATATATATATATTACAATAGAAAAAAAGTATGGAAGCAAAAACAAACAAACAATACTTTTAGTTAATATGTAAAGCGAAATCAAATCTTATAGTGATATTTTTGGCACTGCTTATTTTTAACAATCCTGTCAATATCCGGTCTTATTTTTGATATTGCAATCCTAAAAGTGTTTCCAAGGTGGACGTCAGTTATTCTGGTCCTAACTTTTCATTTTTGGAAACAGCCTTTTTACAACGCATTGGCGTACGCAAGGGGGGGTTGATGCAGGTCGTAATTCCCACTGCAATGAAATTTTGTGTACATACATATGAACATATGGAGTTGTAGCTCTGTAAACCCCCCCACCCCTTTATAAACTTTCTACGTCAGCCTATGCGCAGTGCTCCAAAACAGTAACATCTTCGGAGCACACAGTCAGATGGTTGGGAAAATGTTTTTATCAGCATATTTACAATAGAATTTGAAGTGTCCTAAGTTAAATTTTTTTAAGGGGAGTTATACCTGAAAAAGTAGTGAATTTAGGGGGAAATTGTCGATTTTTTTTATTTACATGCTGAAAAATAAAGTAAATCCTCATCTTTCTGAGGACGGTTTTGTTATTCCGATGCGATGAGGCCATCTTATTGAAAAATGCTTTTCAGGGTACCCATGTCACATATTTGTAAATGATTAAGTTTAGTTTCGTTTTTCTCAAAACCGATTTTTGAGAAATTTTGCATTACGCAAAAGATTCCTTGAGATGCAATTTTCAGTGAATAATTTTAATTTTTTCTGGAAATATGCACTCAGTTATAAGAATAAAAGTTGCTTACAGTTTTAGTGAGGAATGATGATGTCATTCCTCATTAAAACATAAAAAAAAAATTAAGATATTATCTTAGATTTTTTTGGAGGCGTTCATGGTAATCGAATGAACAAAAATGGCAATTTATAAATAGCAGATAAGTTTTTATTTTTTTTAAAACGAACTTCATAAGCTTTATCTTTACACAAACAACAGCACATGCGATCACTTTCCGTGTCTGAGAAGCTTTCAAATGTCAGCTTAAGATTAGTTTTCTCTTTTATTAATCACATGCTGAATTCGAAATTGCGATCGTTGGCAGAATTATCTTACTTGTGCCTTGTAATTTGCATATCCCTACTGCTAAATCTTCACGGTGTTATCTTTTATCTGTAGGGTAGTGTATACTATGGAGACGGCCTAAAAATACAGTACTGGTTGGATTAAAATCTCTAATCCGTTGTTTGATTATTTCTATCGGACTATATCTGCAATTGTATTCTAAATTTGAAATGGAAATACGATGTTCGGTTTAATTTAAAAATATAGCTTAATTAAAATTTTTTTCTCGTTTTTGTGTTTTCTTATATTAGTTTCTAAGAGTGCGTGCGTTTGCTATGGTTATGAAATTGCATGTACTGTGTAACGCTGACAAGTTGATCTCTAAAACCTTGTTACCCTAGTTTAGCTTGCAGCAGCTGATTAATCAAAATAGGATACGGGTAGCAATACGGGGGACCTTTGTTTCTAAAGTTTGTATAGAACCTGCCATTGCTATTACATTTTGCAAGAAATCGCCAAAAAAAAAGCAGATACCCATCGCATAGTTTCCCCAACTTCCCCGCAATAAAATCGATCTGCTTTGATTGACAGTTTCGTTAGAGCTTATCTCCGCAGCGTTAAACTGCACTGGCACTTTGGTTATTAGGAAATTTTGTGAAAATTGGTTAATCTGGAAAGCAGTAGAGGCTATTTTAAGTGCAAATGTGATAAGACTTATATCTAAAAAGAAATCCTTATTTCTCAATAGCCTAATTTCGGAATATTTTCATTTTAGCACTAGTAATGCTGTACTTTGCTGCGGTTTAATCGGATTTCTATCATAGAATGGGATTTTTACTTTATTTCGTTATGTTTATTGGCCTGATGTGGAAACAGTTGTGACAGATTATAAACATATACTGTATTTACGGATTTGGTATTAGCGAAATTTAATTCTATCTTATCGTTTCCCCGTGCCTTTGGTAAACTGTTGTGATCTAGATTTTTTTTTTACTTTTCAGTAGAAGCGTAACTCTGGTATTCTCTCGCGCAAAATAGGTTAAGCCTAAAAGAGGACCTCCTTTCAGTGAAATTGGAGGGAAAAAAAGTCCTGCCTGTTCGTGATCTCGTTCGGTTTAAAGCGGATGACATACGTCCAATGCACCTTGAGAGTGTTTTTAGCTACTCCAGTATTTTTTATTAGAAGTAAAGAAATGTGCATAGATGTAGAGTTGTATGGGCCCGAACTTCCCAATAATTTGAAATAAATTGCAATTTTACATATATTGTAATGTATAAATGTATATATTTTTGTGCTTGCCCTAGTAGCTTTGAAAACTCGGAAGTATAAGCATTTTTTCGAGAAAGGTTTCCTCGAAGTCGGATGAAGTATTTGTTAATATTTAAATCAGGGCTGCAAACGGGCGGGAGCCCGGCTGTGGTACTTTTTCATTTTTGGCGATTATTTAAATATTAGCCAGAACCCCTAAATAGACGCTGTCATGAAAAAGTAATGAATTTGTGATTAAAGTCATGCATTTTGTTGTCCAGAAAAATGGACATAAACAATTGATATGATTTATCGATTCTTTTGCAGCCATTCAATTTTTTAATCGATTTATCATAATATTAGGGCTCCTTCACTTTTTTTGTTAGAAATTAAGCCCCGATTTAAATGCTTATCATGTGTGCGCTTTTTCTGCAGCTCTTCTCGTTTTCCGTGCTTGTTTTCTCCACGTTATATTTAATTCTCACTACTACGTATATGTGAATAGTTCAAGTATGCATTCAGACCCAGTTTAACGATGAGGATGCGGTCCATTATAATATTAACACTCTGTGAAGCGCCCTTAGTAGTTGGTTGAAAATTTCCTTCCCTGACGAACGCTTTGGGGAAATTTTAATTTAGATTTTTTTTTTTTTTAACGCATTCTTCGTCTGTCGCTCTGTTATATCCGGGTTCGATTTTAACGGTTTCGTTGCACGTGGGCCGTTTTTTTTACGCTCACCGTAATCCGGGGATTGGTTTTCTAGACCACAGATTCGGATTTCTCGGAAAATATAGATCCGGTGTTGCATAAGCTTTACTCCTTTTGCGCTTTTATTTTATTTTATTTTTTTTATTTTTTTAAAGTTGAAAATTGCCGCCAAATGCCGTGGTAAATATAGCCAGGGTCTTAGCCACACTGCGGCCAGAGTGGCTCAGTCCCCGCGGGAAATATTTTTTTTTTAAAAAAATAAGTAATTGTAGGATTTTGTTTTGAGTTTTTTACTTTGTATAAAAATGTACACGACAATGGAAATCGTTCTTTGATGTTAAAAATGTATTCAAAGCATATTTTTACGGTAGATCTTGTGTGCCGTATGCTTTTCACAGAGGTTTGCGTCTTCATCTACTCCATAGTAAAGATAAGGGTAATTGTAAGTTTTAGTATTCCCCTTATAAGTTTTCAAATGCAAAAATTTCGTTAAGAAATTTATTCATTAGTATTAAATATAGTCTGACTTCGATTTAACGAATGTTTTTATTCATCTGGATGAGAAACATTGAGTCCGGTGTTTTATTTTCCCCTCGATTTAATGTTTGCTTTCCTTGATTTAACGATAACATTTCGTCCTTCGCCTGTAGCTGTAAGTAGAATTTCAGTTAGAAAATCTGCTTCATTTGACTGAACTCAATTTAAGTTAATGCTGGTTTACAGTGTACAAAGAAGTATTTAAAGCGTTTTGACGTCAACAATGATCTTTTCGATGCATTTGAAAAAATCGAAAAGGCAATGTTAAATGCCAACTCCCAAGAAAAATCAAAACAAACGTCAAGGATTTCTTTTCAAAGTAGTAATTAAATTACATAGGTATTTATGACTTACGTTTATTAAAATTGACCCACATTCTTCAAAACGCAGGTAAGCATTTTTATTGTTCTCCTTTTCGATAATTTCTTATTTCAGTTCCGATCAATAACGCACGCAGGGGTTTTGTACAGGGGAAGGCCAAAAATGTAAAAAAATATTTCTTTTAATGTAATAGTTTCTACTTTTAACGTATTTTGCATGTAAATTTTCAGCCCAAGGAAGGGCTCGGGATTCACATCCCACCTCCTCGTGGGTGTGTCATGGATTTCGATAAATGTGTCCCCCCCCCCGATTTAACGGTTATTTTCACTAGTTCTGTGAAATGTGTTAAATTGGGGTTAGATTGTATATTAACCTGCTTATATATTTAGTATTATTACATATGTTAATAAAATACGCAAAAACTTTAAGAAATTTTAAGGCCTCCTGTCCTTGTAGTTTTCTGCACCCTCTCTGTTAACTTTCAAGTTTTATACTTGCTATTTATTTGCAAGTCCAAATATGGAAAACATCCTTTTAACTCCAGCAGAGGTTCCCTAAGCTGTGTATCATTCTTCAATATCATCGACTTCCTTTTGGCCACTACATTCCTTTATGAGGGCCAGTGATTTCCACCACTGAACTGTTGAAATCGATTTCACTGTCTCTTCTTCAAATAAAACACCATTGAGAAGTGCATGGACAATAAATGTAAAAACAATGCCTAATATAATGAGGCATTTCTTTTTTACAAAACCTATTGCTTGTTCCTTCTCACTCCTTGAGAAGTATTCTGTTTTAAAATTTGGTGATAATAAATGTACCAAATAGTGAGCTGGAGACGAAGCTTGCTCATAGCATATTTTAAACATCTTAGCACATGAAGGTGTATCACAAGCAAGGTATTTCATAGTGTCCTCAAGATCTTTCATAGTGTCCTCAAGATCTTTCCAAACTTTCACTACTTTAAAAATACTGCAATTAGTGTTTTGAACTTTATTCAAAGCAACAAAAATCGGTTTCAACTGAAAAAGGTTTCAACATTCCTCTGTATACCCATGTTTATAACTTTCAAGTTTATTTTTGCATCTATTACATCTCCATTTTCTTCAACTATCTGTATAAAAATTGGCCATTTCTTAATATAACTCTCCAAATAATTGCACATAGAATTCCAACACACTTTCCTGGTAGATTTAATCCTGTGCCACTGAATTCGTTGTATCTGGCACATGCAAAATGATGGTTCTGAAAATATTTGGTGATTTGAATAATATTTTCTGTTACGTTAGATTAAGGAAATACCTAATAAATACACACTACTTTAGTCTTTAGGAATAGTTGATTATGAACTCTATGTAAATAATTATAATGAAATCATCAGAAAAGTTGTTTTTGCCTATACTATATTTTAGAAAATGATAAAAAGAAAGTCATTTTTATTTTAAATTATTTTGTTATAGGCATTGAAAAATCAATTTAAATCGTTGTTTTCCTTAAATCAGACTTAAACCATTGATTTATTTAAAAAATTAGTGTAAACTTATTTTAAAAAATAAATTAAGAAATTCAACTTAAAACATTTCTTGATAATAACAAATTTTGATTTTAATCATTTTTTTAAATTGCATGATTAAAATCGTAATTTTAATGATCGATTTAAATTGTTGACACCCTGTGAAATAATGAAATGAATTTTATAATTTCTCAGTGTAAAGGAGCAATTGTGATGTTTCTCTCTTTGGAAAATTTTCCTTCTTTTTAAACATTCTTAAACTTGAATAGACAAGGTGAGGTTGTTCTGAAAAGCATTGAAACAGTACATGAAAATTGGTGAACTTCCTACCTTTCAGTTTAACAAGACTATTTAGTTCTAGTAAAATAACAGAACCCAATAATTTTGCTTCATAGCTACTCTTTTGTAAATGTATGAGTAACTGTCTTCATTAATTATTTTTTTGTAAATTACTTATGTGATTTCATTTCTTTAGCATGTGGTAATTTTTATTAAATTGAATGTTGGTTAAATAATCTATTAAAAATGAAATGTGTAGACAGTCTTCTTAGTGGTTTAGTGAAAATTTTGCATGCAAAAATTTAAATTTTGCATTGTCAGTTTTTACCTCAAATAGGTAACCTTTTCAAAATTTTCAAATCCCAGATTGCTTACATTCCCTTGATTTGAGTTTAGCTATAATATTTATATTTGTCATCTTTGGTGCATCATAAGCTATCCTTGTGCCATAAAACAAACACTTATATATTCTCTGGATGGTTAAATTATAACATCATACTAGACTCGAATTCCAATATGCTTGAGTACTTGTAAACACATTGTTTAGAGGTCATATCAAGTTATGCGGTTCTGTTTGAGATGATATATTGAGCATTTTGGGTAGGTAAAACTATCAAAAAAATAATAGTAAGAAGTGTCAAATACACTGATGTTTTAACAAGCGATTAGTACTTGCAATGGGAGTTTTGTACTTAAACCCATCTCCTGCTAAATAGATTTTAATTCAACTTTGAATGAGATATGAGTGTTAGTAGTTATATTATTATGTTACATTGAACTTATGGTAGCATGTTCACTGATCTTAATTCCTTAGGTCAGAGAAAAAAAAAAGATTCTAGTTTAAAACGATGACCTTTTTTATACATAAATTTTATTATACCTAATTCAGCCCCTTTCCTTTAATTATCAGAGTTCTTTAAATAGTTCATTTTGTGATGTACTGTTATATAAATGCCTATATGTGAAATGTTAATATGAAGTGTACCTTTTTTTTTTAGGAAAAGGTAATACCCACATATATCAATATATTTTGTATTTTGAATGCTTTTGGAGCAGAGGTTTTCAACTTGGGGGTGGCAATACTGATGCTGCTGAAAAAAACAAAAAACCACTGAGAAAGCGGTGGGGGAAGTAGCATCGTCAGGTATAGTGAAAAAGAGTGCATAGGTAAAAAGTTAGAGAACCTCTGTTTTAGAAAAAAGTAATTTCTGATTACAATTTGTTGTTCATATTTCATGATTAAAGCTAAACTTTTAATATCATTCATTAAAACAAGGAAATTGCAATTTACGTTTTAGATTATTGCCAAAGATTATCAATGGTGGTATTGCGGGTATCATTGGTGTGACGTGTGTGTTTCCTATTGATTTAGTAAAAACAAGATTACAAAATCAGCAAGTTGGCCCATCAGGTGAAAAGATGTACTCTTCTATGTAAGTTTAATAAAGCTATATTAAAACGATATAGTTACAATATCTACAGGATGTTAAAGTTTTTTTTACACTTTTAAAGGATAATAAAAATGGAATAGTAATAGATATGAACTTTTTGTTATATTGAGCAGCGAAAGATTAGAAGTTTTTTCTTTAGGTCCTTGACAAGAAATTTTTCAGTATGCTGGATTAGCAAGAGTGGTCCAATAATATACCTGCGTTGATTTGCTAATGTAATGACTCTAGAGTTTCTTCTTATGGGAATATGTAAAAAATGATCTATGTGGGTGTTAGAATTTCTATTGAGGATAAATGAAGCTACAGATCCACCTTGCCATGATCCAGAGGTTTTAAAGCAAGTCACAGAACATTCTCGGCCCATGCAGCTGCTTCTGTGCAAAACAAAGGACCGCATTTGATCACAAATCATGTAATGATTAGGCCTTTCAGTGGTAGCACATTCACCTAGTGTGCCATTAACACAGGTTTGACTCCCAGTGATGTCAAGTGAGTTTATGGATAAACTGCTCACTGTAGTCTGAGGATTAGTTTTCTAGGCCTTAAGAGACTCGGATTCCTCAGAAAACTGTAGATCAGAGGCGCAACATGACATTTGCTGTTCTTGTAATGTAAAACAAACATGTAATCATGGCAAATATTTAGCACAATAACTCATATAATAATGAAAAATTACGTAAGTAAATTCATAAAATGAAAATAAGTTCTTTTTGCTCTTCAAAGCATAATTGGCCTTACAAGTATCCTATATTTTAGCATTAATAAGACCGAAAGAAGAAATATAAGATTTTCATCAGTTTGTAAAGTGATTTAATTAGTTTTCAAATATAAAAAAATGCATCTGTAATGTGGGAAATTTTTTTACCTAGGCCTAAAAAATAAAAGCCAAATTTTCAAGTTTTTCTGTTTTTTGTCACAGTTTGAATTTTTGTATTGCACCTTTACTTTTAAATTGGCGCTTTTTTTAAGTCATAAAGCATGAAACCATTGTTGGTACTTTGGGAAGAAAAAGAATTATGGCAGTATTAACAATAGTTTTTGAGATAAATGCAATTAATTGTCACAGTATGGCATTGAAGAGGTGACAAAATGAAAAGTATCACCAATAGGAATCTAAACGTTTCCGAACTTCACTATAAGGGTTTTTTCTTCAGTAAAATGAGCCATGATGTCTATCCTATTTGTTTGATCAATTTGTTCATGGACATCCTGTATATACTGAATAAAAGTTGTTAGAAATATTCCCCCTCACACTGTATATTTTTCTGCATAGATTATCTTGCACTACATTGTTTCTGAGATGTTTCTCTATTCAATGAAAAATTTATATCTAATTTTATTATTTGCTTTAGGCTTGACTGTTTTAAAAAGACATATACCAAAGAAGGATTTTTTGGAATGTACCGAGGTTTGCATTCGTATTCAATTACCCAAATTTTTAAAAATTAAATGTAAAAATTCATCGACAGAAACTTCTATAATTTCGTTTTTGTGTATTTCATAAACCTAGGTTCCGCCGTAAACATTTTACTGATTACACCAGAAAAGGCAATAAAATTAGCTGCTAACGATTTCTTCAGATATCATCTGTCATCTGGCACTGGGTAAGTGTGGAGCATCTAAAGCAAATGCTTGCATGAATTTTATGTAAGTGTATCATAAAATATGTATGTTTGAAATTTATTATTTACTAACATACATATTGTAGGCGTCTGTCACTTCAGAAAGAAATGATTGCTGGAGGTTGTGCAGGTTTTTGTCAAATTATTGTGACTACTCCAATGGAATTGCTTAAAATCCAGCTACAAGATGCAGGAAGAGTTGGTAAGTTGATTAGTCATTATGCATTTTGAAGTAAATGTTTACTGAAATATGGGTGAGTACTCAATGTATAAATTTAGTATTTTTAGTTATTCAAATATTAAAAATTTAACATTTAAAATTACTCTAGGAAAAAACTATATACAGTAAGTTTTATGTTCTGTAAAGTTCTCAAAATATTAAAAAAAAAAATTAACTTTGAGTATAAAAGAAAAAATCAACAAACAAATAACTAAAAGCATGTGTGGAGAATAATGACGGTGTTCTATTTTCTAAAACATTAAATCTAGGATTTCTCATTGTTGAGGAAATAATTTCTCATAAAACATTTATCTATTAAAATAATTTGTAATGATGAAATACATTTTAATATGGTATAGAAAACTAATAAATATTCAAGTTATGTTGATCAGTTGTCAGTCCAGTTTCACACAAGAACGTGGGAATGTGATTTGTGTATGAGATAGATATACCCTGCAACAATGGTGTCATGTGAACATTTTTTTTTAAAGTTTGATGTGCTACTCATGCTTCAAAATTTACTGAAGATTTTATCGAATAATTGCATTTTATTAACACAAAAGTTTTCAGATGTCACAGACAGTGGCATGGGAAAGGAAGGGACATGACTTAGGCCCACTCCCCCATTGGTTAACAAAGTACATTGTTCTCCTTAATGTAGAATCACTTTTATAAAGCTGCTTTAGCCTTCTCCCTCATAATTTTTTTGGGATGGCACTGTATTCAATAGTACTGTAAAATGCATGGCATTTTTTCTACCCAAAGTTATCTGGAATTTGGTTCCCTGGGTATCAGATGTTCAGATTCCTTGGGAAACTGTAGGTTCCAGTGCAGCATGACCTTAGCTGTCTTCGTGTGATATCCAACAAACAAGGCTATATTAAGGACAGCCATGGAACATGCTTGCCTTGATATACCCTCTCAATTATTCAAACATCTTGTTGACTCGGTCACATTGAGTAGCTTGAGTTATTCAGGCAAAGGGAGGAGCTACACGTTCTTAGTTAGGTGTGCCTGATATTTTGGTACTTTAGTGCATATTTTCAGTATTGTATTTTTGGGGCCATCTGTTAAATAAAAAATGAGTACTTTTTAGCAATACTTAAGCAAATGTAAGATGATACTTATTCTATATTGGCTCGGCATGACGTTTGTTGTCCTTGTATCATAAAAAAAAAATCAATCAACTAACCAACTTATTAGCCTGTATTATGGTTTGCGGCTTTGGTTATGAGAAAGTTTAATAATAAACCAGCAATGTGCTGTAATACATGATACCTAAATTGTACACATGAATAAAGAAAAAAGTTAAAAATATTTCATACTTTTCACTTTTTTTAGCAACAAAAAGTGCTACTCAGGGTGAAACTGTGGTTGCTACATCCGCAACTTCAATTGCTTTGCAGCTGTTACGAACCAGAGGTATATCTGGTCTCTACAAAGGAACAGCAGCAACTATGTTACGAGATGTCAGTTTCTCTATCGTTTATTTTCCATTATTTGCCCACTTAAATGCTCTTGGACCAAGAAAAAAAGATGGGAGTGGAGAAGCTGTATTTTGGACTTCTTTCCTTGCTGGTTGTGGTGCTGGATCAATAGCTGCTTTTGCTGTCAATCCCTTTGACGGTAATATTTTTTTTCTAGTTCTTCAGGAATGAAGCATTTTTTACGATTTAAACTGTACAATAGGACGTATGTAACGAAGATTTTGGAACCAACCTAAATGCTCACAATATCTGGTCCTTGCTAAATCCATTTTGGAATTTAAAATTCCAAACTTCAAAAATTAAGTCTGTACATGTAATATATATGTGCATGCAATATGCATACAATAATATTTTGCTTTGTTATTTGCTTAAAATTCAATGAACAATGTATATTAATGGGCTGTGGTATTCATATCCTTCCTTACAGTTCTCTAACGGAATTTTGTTGACATTTCATGTTTAAGCAAGACCAATTATTTATACATAGTAATAGTTAATCTGTGTATAGGTGTGTCTTTCTGTCTATTCTTAATGGCGCAAAAGAAATTTTCATCAAATTATTGTGTGATAAAAAGACCAATGTATACTTTTAGATATCAAACTGGTAGGTCATTTTTCCTTGTTTAATCCAGAGAGCACAAAAAGCCTTCCTCACTCAAAGCAATTAAATTGTATTGCATTCTAACATTATATCCAATAAAATGCAGTGACACACCCATCTAGGGGTCCGAAGGGGCCTGGGGCCCCTCCCTTGGGTTAATAAAAAGAAAAATTATTACGCCAACAGACACTGGTAAATTATTTTATTAAAAATGTAAGATGAAAGTAGTGATGTTCCCAACATTTCCTTGAACTCTGGTGACATTGATGAGACTACTGTTGAGGCTATCAGCAGTGGCCTGGGACTGTTTTCGAACGCTTTCCAGGAAGTAAAGGTAGATCAAAGCACAATATTAAATATGGTTGAAATAGAAATTCTGACTGCAGATATTTGTAATTATGTCAAGAAATCTAACCTCACTGATGGAGATAAGACAAGAGTGCTGGCCATTGTAAAATTGTGCAAACATAATCTACTACTTCTAATTATTTAAGTATATTGCATTATAGAATTATTAGTAATTCAATAATGATAAATGTACACAAAACACAACCATAATTGATATGACATCTAGCCATTTTTTTTCACCAAAAATCCCTTGCACCACTGGGGCCCCCCCCAGCCTTCTTTTCTGCTTTTACAGAGTATTACATACTCAATCCTGGAACTGGTATTTCGATTGTCCACCTTCATATCTCTTCGCCTTTTCATGAGCTGTTTCGTCTTCTCAGATAATTTGCTATTGTGCTTTTTACAGGTTACACCACCAATTTCCCCAGCAGTTTCAACTATTGTCTTAATAATGTTTTCATTTGCTTGTTCAATAAGTCCTTCCAGTGCAGAAAAGTGATTTTTTTTAATTCCAACTTGAATGCGTATGTACTTCCTTTCAGTTTCTTAAAATCTACCCTCTTACATGTTTCCTAATGAGCTTCTGTCTTTCTAATTTAGTATTTAAGCACACTTTACATCTCGCCATGCAATGATCATTTCTGGTATTGAATCTGTTCAGTGCGCTACACTCTTCAATAATTGATTTCTTGTTTGCCAGGATATAGGCAATTTCGCTGGTTCCTCTATTAGGGTGTTTCTACGTCCATTTTCTTTGAAAAAATGAATTTATGATTCTAAGATTTTCAGCTTCTGCAAATTCGATGAGTTGATCGCCACGTTCATTCCTTTCCCCATATCCATATTTACCAACCTATGTCTCTCCTTGTTCCTGTTGTCCAATTCTTGCATTAAAACCCCCCTTGGTGTATAACTACTTGATCTCTTTATAAAATTCTTCAACGTTTTCGATATCGCTTGATGTTGGTGCACATGCTTGTACTAACTGAAGTTGGTATCACTGGCTTAATTGAACAACAAGCCTCGGTGTTTTATCTGACATACTTTCAACTTCAACAAGGTAGTCTTTAATACTTTTGCTGATTTAAGAAGCCAACACAACTTGTTTTTTCAGTTTCCATTCCTCTATAATAAAACAAATGTCTGTTTTTAAGTTCCACTAACTCCTCATTTTTTTTTTCTGGCTTTACTGAGTCCTATAATGTCCCATTTGACCTTTTCAAGTTCTTCAAATTCCTGAAGTTTTGCTTCAGAAGCAAGGGATCATCCATTATACATAACCAAGGTCGAGAACAAATGGCAGCCTGGACCATTCCAGTGATTCTTAGGACCCCTTGCTTTCATGCCACGCTGACCTCTGCCTTGATTAGGAGCACTCCAACACCTGGAGACTAGGGGCCATGGTTTTTGGTATGTTATCGTAGTTGAGGAATTAGCCATCATTTCACTATGCTGGCTAGACTGATTGGTGAATTAGCCCTCCCTTTCCGCCTTTCTATTCATGCAGCAAATATTAATTTGCTTCATAAATAAAAAGCCCGGCCCGCACCACATGAAGACCGGGTAGGACAGTGGGTTACTGGCCCGGCCGGTTCCATACATCGTGACCTACATTCAGTGTATGGGTCTCCTTCTAGTTAGGTACCAGCAACCCTGTTGCAGGCTATATATATATATTGATGTGTCATACATGTCACAATCATACTACAATTTTGCTATATATATATATGTGTGTGTGTGTATAGAAGACATAGTAGAGAATACATAGAGAATGTGTTATCCTCATTGAAAAAAAGAAAGCATATTAATTGATTACAATTATGCCGTGAAAAGTACTTTTTTATTTTTGTAAAACTAGTGAACTTTTGATTTAAAGCACTGATTAGTGTTAAGTAGTCTCCATTTAAATCAAAAGTCGGCTCAAATACTTGGTTCATTACCCCCCTAAAACTAGCGCAATTTTAGCAGAATCTAGTGCAGTGTTTCCAAGAACTCAAAATCTGGCAATTGGCACACAGTGACTACCTGCCATTGCTTTTTACGGTTTGATTTAAAATATTTTAATATAACACTTGTCATTTTGATACTATAATATGAACTATTTGATGTATTCTGAGCATTTTTAATATTAAAATAAAATGTACAATAATACAAAGCCTGTAGAATTGAAGATGTGAAGATGTCCATACTTTGAAATTTCCCTGGGGGAAAATTTTTCAGCTAAATCAAAAGTTTACTGTGTGTCAACTTGTTTAAATTCTGTGTTTGAGTGATTCAATTTTGTTTTACTTATTTTATGTAGTGGTTAAAACCAGGCTGCAACTTTTAAAAAAAGCAAGTGGAGAAGTTACATACTCTGGAATTCCTGATGCTATTGTGTAAGTTTGTTACATCTTCCAAAATTTTAGTTCCCTTCATGTGGTACTATAGAACATGTTTTATTTTCTACCCAACATATTCTGGAGTCTGATTCTACAAGCAACAAAGGTTCAGATTCATAGAAAAACTACAGGTTCCTGTGTCATGAAGCACAAGGAAACAAGCTTAATTCTCTTCCTCTGTGCTGATTTTTAATTTTCTTCCCGATCTAAGTTAAATTATTTATATACTATGGCAATAAATGTAGTGAAAAAATTTAAATGTAAAATTTCTTAACCCTTTTTAGAAACCATACAGGAAATAAACTTGTCTATTTTATTAAAGAAATCGGAGTAATCTCTACCAAATTCATTTAATTATTTAAATATAGAAATATTTGTTTATTAAAATTTGTTTCATTATAAAGAATTCCCATAGTGAATGCTCAAAATCTGATTTAATTAAAAAGAAAAATAAAGATGAATTCTTTATTTAAACTGCCACAAAATTAATAATAAATATTAATACATTTTACATTTTTTGTCTTATTTTGAAACTTATTTAAAATTGTTATTCTTAAATCCAAAGTATGAAATGAAAATAAATCAATTTATTATCCATATTCAAAGATGTTACAAGATCCTTTTTCCTTCAGCAAGTTTCATAATAATTGTCATAACTATATAAGAAAGAAAAAAAAATAACAACATGAAATTTGGTACAAATATAGATGGTACAATGTTTTAATGTATTTTACTTTATCTGTGCATTTGCTTAAAAAAAAAAAAAAAAAAGCTTGAAATAACATTTTCTAATAATCCTTAATATGGTATATAAAACTATAATGTGGAAAATAAACCTTAATGTAGAGTAATATATAAATAAGGGCCCTGCAGTGGTGCAGTGGTAAAACGTTCGCCTAACGTGTAGTTATCCCAGATTCCCAACTATGCCAAAAAGGAATGCTTGCTGACCGAGTGTTCACCATAGTTTGGGGTTGGTGTCCTTGATCATTGAAATTCGAATTCCTCGGAAAGTTGTAGGTCCCAGCACAGCAAGTCTCTAGCTGTCTCTATGCTGTAAAATTCACATAAACAATATATAAACCTTAGTGTGATTAGCTAGCTTAAATACATTCTCCGTACCTCCTTTCCATGCAATCAATTATGTTGTTAGACACTTCAATTTGAAAGCGAAAACCATGTTCACCTTAACCCGTGGTCCAGCTCATTTAATGATCTTGGAGGGGAGAGGGGGAGAGTGGAACAAAGTAGCTACATTTTTTAGTTCCCACATGTGCCTGATAGGCTTGAGGTCCGTTAATTAAATACCTTGATGTGCATGATATCAGTTGTCTACAACTTCTCTGTGAGGACAGGCATTACCATTCATTAAAATAAAGGAATTACCTGTTGTGGCCACATATGGTCTCGCATACTGATCAAGGACTTCATCTCTATACCTCATAGTATTCCGAGATCATATCAGTAAATATATGGAGGTCAGTGTAGCCATCTAAAGAGATTTCTTCTCAAACCATGTTACTGCCCCCTCACACCTCTGTAAGTGTACTGTTCAAGAACGTTGGATTTGCTGTCTTGTGTCCCTTCCTCTCTCCAGATCATGATATGACATGAGCCAGACTAAGCTCACCCATGAACAGTATTAAACTCCACGCCATATGACATTATCTTGCCGTGTTTGAACGAGTGAGCAGAATACGAACAATAGGTTTCCTGGCAAAAGTTCTTCCAACTTTTCTAACAAAAGACCTCTCGTTACTAGAAAATAATCGGCAGGAAGCTAGGATACAGTTATAGTTATTCTTTGGGCTAAAAAGGCCAGAAAACTCTCTTCAGAAGCATTTGTAACCAATGGATAGCCTCTGACTGGTTTTCTTGAAACAGTAGATTCATCGAGAAATTAATTCCATGACTTGTGAATGATAGAGCAACTAACATCTGTTTTAGCCTATGACAAGCCGATTTCCATCCAGCCAACTGCTCATCTTACAAGGAGAGTACACAAAGTGTGAATCGAAAATGTGCTTCATTTTAGTTTTATAATAAAGTATAACTGTTTCAATAAGAAACTAAAAAAAAAATTAACCCAAATCGCCCAGGATTGGGGGGTGGGGGGAGTTATAGCACCATCAAATTTGGCAAGGAAAGGTTATTTTCGCCAAATTTGGCTTGATGCGCATTTTATTAACAGCAGGAACGGCGAGATATTTTTGAAGTGATGTCGCCAAAAAAGAAATAATAAGCAGTCCTTCATTCACAATAAAGGTACTTTTCCGTTAATGCCACGCCACTTACGATTTTTATCGTAGACGCATTTTTACGATGATTTTGCTGATGAAAAAATCGTTCGCTAACGTTAATAAGGGATGTTTTCCGAGTAATCGTTAAAAAAATTGTTTTTTTTTATTATATGTCTTCAAAATTTTGCATAAGAAAAAGGACGAGAGGAGACCCCCTCTCATCGCTTCACGATTCGTGACCGTTCATATCACATTCGATGTACACTGCCTGAATCAGTAAAAGGCTGAATCAATATTATGTTGCAATTAGCATTTTTCACGCAATTAGTACATTTACCCGAATCACAGGAACCGAACTGGTGGGAGACCCCCTCCCGCGCTCATCGCTTCGCAACTCGTGACCATTCCGATCACATTCGGTGTGCGCTGCCTGAATTAGTAAACGATGAAAGGAGAATTCATTTTTCCTGTAAAAACAAAATCGCAGAATGCTCATCATTTGGTAATTACCGAAGAGTATAATCCATCTAAAATTATTAAAAACAAAAAAAAACAGGGTTCAGGCATGAAACAGCACTCATTCTGCAAAATGTCAACAAACAAACAAAATGGCGTCTCGCAAATAATCAAGGATCGTAAACTTAAGATTAAATGCAAACAATTATGATCAAGTACAGCGACCAAGAAGAAAATCGTAAGGTCGTGGCGCTAACGGAAAAGTACCACAATAAAAATATTGATTTTGATTTCATAAGAATTTATGCATGTATTTGCAAAAATATTTAGAACTTTATTGTTAGTGTATAGATTGGGTGTGTAATAATGAGTGTAATTTTGTTATGGTATTTTTTTTCGTGTAAACTGATGTTACTAAAATGAAGTACAATATATCGTGTGACAGTTTTTGTGAAATATTTCCTCAGCCTGAAAAAATACACATCGCAAGGTTGAATTAATGCTGTGGGGCTTGCAGGTATATATAATAATTCAAGCGATGATTATCTCCCAAATTGATTTTTTTTCCTCCTCGCTTGTCTATCCTGTCTAGAAATCTAATAAAATTACACCATTTTGATCTATTAGAGTTTTATTATTTCTTGTAGAAATAATTCATGAATATCTGTGCATGATTTCCCACTTCCTGTGCATGTAAGTACTACATTTGGTGGGTTGAATAATTTCTGTCAAACACAAGGACTAAAAGTAGCTGTTTTTTCTTGGTGTATGAATAAGAGTTTTGCTACGACTGTACCATACATTACAATGATGCGTTATACGGTATACAAATGCAAAACTGCATTACTATCCTGAACAACACCGTAAATGTGTTGAATGCCTTTTGTCGAAAGGGTGCGTAATGGTGTCAACTTTTTAGCAAAGCCTGTTTGATTGCTATTAAAAATACAATTGCACGAATAATTTTGAATTTTTTCACAGGCTTGAAGTATAAACGCAATGGCTACATTTTCTATTTGTTCGGCATTTTGTAATTCTACTTTCGTAACGAGTTTGGTAATTTTTCGTCCAACTATACCAAATTTTTTCACTACGCCAATAAACGTTGATTGATTGACATTGTTGTTTGATTTATACCAAATTTGTTTTTAAAAGAAAAGAAAAAAAAAAAAAACCCATGAGATTCTATAAAATTTGAAAAATTTATTTTTTTTCGCAACGTGAAGAGCCCAAATTTGCAGATCAACTTAATGCACTGGAACTCCATTGAACTTGGCATTTAAAAATTAATCGTGCACTTGTGTTTAATGGTATTTAACTTTTGAATTCTATTCCATATATTAGCAGCGTA
Organism: Dysdera silvatica; assembly: GCA_006491805.2. Taxonomy (NCBI): domain Eukaryota; kingdom Metazoa; phylum Arthropoda; class Arachnida; order Araneae; family Dysderidae; genus Dysdera; species Dysdera silvatica. Next base: position 269,393,864 of record QLNU02015360.1, read on the forward strand.
TGTTTTCATTCGATAAATTTGTAACAATGTTAAATTGTGAATTTCCAAAACGATCTTGAATTGAGCTTGTAGGCGTCAACGTCCTAAAGCCGTCCAAGAGTAATCTACAACTTCTTTCATATGTTCTAGTGAATATGATGACGAACCACATACAAAATTTGCAGGTGTTGTTTCGTCGTATAAGAAATCTAACCATCTACAATCTTCATTGTTATTAACAGGTTTTTCACAATAAAGATCAAAATTAAAATCGTTCATAAACTGGAAAGTATCGAATTCGGCAATGGTTTCAGTAAAAACAATAATTTTATTTGCTATATTAATTTCCGTTTCAGATAAAATTACATTCATTAATACACAACCAATTTTCAGCTCCAATGTTCAATGACATAAAATATGCTTGGAATAACAGCACATACCCCGTTCTCAAACCAAACACATTTCGTAATGTCAAACAAGTGTATTTCACTTTTTCCAAAAATTCATGTTACACATTAAATTGTGAAAATCCCTCATTTATTAGTTGCAGTCATTGTTCAAACCTAATTTGTTTTTTGTATTTTCTTGTTCATTTTCATAAACATTTTTAATAAAGCCAAGTAGGCATATTTTTAATAAAGCCAAGTACGTATATTATTTTTTTAAAGCGAAATAAACGCTTTTTATAACTAAAACGAGACATCTATCCACTAATAACAAAGTTCTAAATACTTATGTAAATACATGCATAAATTCTTACGAATCAAAATCGATAATATTTTTATTGCGAATGAATAATTCTTTATTAATTCTCTTTTGGCAACATCGCTTCAAAACCATCTTGCCATTCCTGCGGTTAATAAAAAGCGCATCAAGTCAAATTTCGCGAAAATAACTTTTTCGTGCCAAATTTGATAGGGTTATAACTTCCCTCCCATGGGGATTTAGGTAAATTTTTTTTTAAATTTCTTATTGAAGCATTTGTACTTTATTATAAAACTAAAATGAAGCACATTTTCAATTCTCACTTGGTGTACTCTCCTTGTTTGCACATTGGACACCATTTGCAGTATTTCAGATGCAAAGTTTCAACATCACTAAGGCTTTTTAGAAATTAATGCATTTGTGAAAATGAAAGTTATTCGGATACCATAGTTCTAATCTAAAGTATGCATTGTTTTTAAGGAATTCATGATAGCATTCATTATGTAATTGTTTTTATTAATATGTAGTTATTATCTTTGTTGTAAACTATATTTAATATTCTTGTTATTATTTACAATGTTGTAGTGGAAAAAATATTTGTTCTCAAACTTTTGGAGAGCAGTGTATATTTTCTCATGCTGTTGTTTACTTTGCATACTTTTAATAGACTTCATTTTAAATTTAAAAATTTTTTAATCATGAAGTAACTGTAATCAAAAAGATCAGAAAACATGTTCCCAAAAGAAAAATACTTTCTATTTTATTGATTTTTGTTTAATAAAATGGAATGCTGTCTAATTTTGTATGTCTTGCAGTTTTCATATGTTTGTGTTGTGGCAAGAATTTATTAGTCATCTTTCTTGTAGGAAGATATTTAAAACAGAGGGTCCACAAGCATTTTTTAAAGGTGCAGGCTGCCGAATGATCGTTATTGCACCACTGTTTGGAATTGCTCAGACTGTTTATTTTCTTGGGGTAGCTGAGTCACTTTTGGGTTTACGGCGTGGGTAAGTATACTGCATTTGCATTTAGTGTTAATTTATTTAAACCAGCAGTTTTTCCACGGTTCCCTTCACTTCTGATAAATTGTCTATGGCTTTAAAAATATACAAATCATATGTTATAAATAGTTTAATATAATATGTCATGTAAAATATTAGTTAAGATCACAGTACTTTTAACCAAAACCTGTGACATCCCGAGGTTCCATGATGTATAGTTTAAAAACCCACTGATTTAAATAATACAGTTAGTTATCAAAGGAATTTACATTTTAACATTTTTTTCTCTTTCCTGTTTTCGTTTTAATATCTCAGATACTTAAAAATGTATGTACAACCTCCCCTTGCTTGGTGCAGTATGACTTTTGCTGTCATTACATTATAAAAACTATACAACCAACCAATCTCAACTACTTTATGTATTTATAATCTTAAAATATATTGAACATGATATATATTTTCTATAATCTATAAATGTTCTTTTTAATGATTTGTGTAGATAGTTGAAGTAATTAAATTAATTTGGTTTTTTTTGTTATATTTTATGCAAGAAAAATAGGAAAAAAGAAACAATTATATCTGTGCCTTGATGTGAAGGTTATATTTTTTGTTAAATATGTGCAGTGGAGTCTCACTGTCTCAACCCTTGGATAAGTTGAATTTCTGGATAACTATACCTTTCTTAAGATTTTGTTTGGTCTAATGCCATAGGTGTAGAGTTACACAGACCTATGCCCTCCCCCTCCAATAATTTACCAATATTTTTTTTAAATGCGATTTTAGCTTATGAAATTTTTTGGCATGTTTTCACATAAGAATTATATTTTATAATATTCTAAATGAATGGGAAGACCCATTTTTGGAAAAGTGAAATTCTGGATAATCTGGAAATTCAATTTTCACTTAAAGATGCAAAGAAAACTACATTTATCTAAAAACAAGTTTAATTACATATTACTAAATTACTATGCTGATAGTGAAAAATGTCATAAAGTATACATAGATATTAAGGTATTATGTGCTTTGAAAAACTGCAATATCTGGCCGTGCAGTGATGCAGTAGTAATGCATTTACCTGGCATGCCATTATCCCAAGTTTGACACCCAACAGTGCCGAAGAAATAATACTTACTGTTCACTATGGTCCATGAGTTGGCTCCGTAGACCTCAAGAGATTCGCAATCCTCAGCAAACTAAGTCCCAGCACAGCATGGCCTTTCACCAAAAACTTGTCTCGGAGGCTTTGTGTGTTGACCAATATTTGGAAATTGTGTTTCGATCATTATTTGGCAATTGTGTTAGTCCTGAAGAGGATAATGATGTCTTAAAACCATAAACAAGATGTAAAGGAGCTTTGTTCCTGTCCTCAATGGCCTAGCTGTTAAAGCACTGCAGGTTCAACCGAGAGACCTTAGTTCGAATCTAGATTGGAGACAATCTCTCTTTCTCTCCTATACAAAAAAAATTCTAGTTGAGCTCGAACGTGAGTGTCAAAATTAAGTTTAATTCTCCACAAAAAATCTCCAAAAGGAGGCTTTGTGTGTTGACCATTATTTGGCAATTGTGTTATCCTTGAGAAGGATAATAATATCTTACAGCATGGCCCCTACTCTCCTTGTGCCATAAAACTCACAAATAAACAATCCGATGGCTTTGTATATTTTGGCAAGAAGTTTGGTTTCCTATTCTACTCCTTACTAAATATACCAGTTATAACGATAGCGATTTTGTATTCTAAGTAAAGAAATCTGTGTAATAATAAAATAATAAATGT
>QLNU02015360.1:269409122-269423152 GCA_006491805.2 Dysdera silvatica
TTGTTTAGTTACATGTTATTTGTTGTAAGGAAATTTTAATTGTTATTATGGTTTTTCATCTTGCAATAATATTTAGTATTTTTTGTAAAAAAAATTCAGTAGCCTATTGAAGAGATCCTTAGAAATAAAAAAAAAACTATGCCCCACTAAAAAGAATTATTTGTGACATAATATTTAATGGGAATGCCACATTTTGGGTTTGCACCGGGTGCCGTATGACTTAAATTCATCTCTGATGTATAACTGAGAACTAACCACTACTTAACCTGGCACAGAATGACCCTTACTGTTCTTGTGCCATAAAAACACAATCAATCAACCACTACTTAACCACAAACTACACTATGTAAATAAATTATAAACTCACCTATAAAACACAAGTAACTTATGATTGCAATAATTGTTTGATATAAATTTATGCAAATAATGTACCAATGGTGATTATATATACCATTTACAATTTTTGAAAATGATGAACAATTTTGTTCGTAAGAAAAAAAACCCATTTCCATTCAGTAAACAAAATATAAACTCAACATGGAAAATTCCAGGAAATCAGAAATTAATAGCAAGTCGGTTCTCCTTGCTTTTCAGTAATATGTATCATTCTGTCAGGCATTGTTTGAAGTAGTTTTCTTACAACAGCTAAGTTTATATTTTCTCAGGAATTCGAAATTGTTATTTGGAGATCATTCACACGATGGTGTTGCTTGTTGCGCCAATATGCAGCCTTTGCCATAAAACCCCACACATTTTCAACTGGATTCAGGTCTAGAGAACGCGAGGGCCATGGAATGACATCAACCTTTTCTCATTCAAACCACTTCTTGGTGGACATTGATGCATGCACACTGATATTGTCCTGTTTGTACTTCCAATTCGAGTGGCCTAAAAGTTCCCCAAATGAGATTAAGTGATCATACGTTCTTGATATTTTGTGGAGTTCATAGTGCCTTGAAGGAATACTATATATACCTTCCCTCCTGCTCCAAATGCTGCCCATATCATCACTACACTGCTTCCTTGCTGTCTACTCAGCCTTATTTTCGGCTGAGTACGTAGATCATGTCAAAATGACAGAATATCCATCAGGGCCATCCAGACAAACGTTTTTCATCAGAAAATAATATTTTATTCCACTCATGATGCCATTTACAGTATTTTTTTAAACCAATTGAGACAGTCTAACTTATGACTAGTAGTAAGTTTCGGTTTGCTTTTATTTTCCTGAACTTTACGTTCAAATTTACATTTAAACTTTTCCGCATAGTTTGGTGTGATACAGATGTTGATAGTAGTTGATACTAGAATTTCACAAATGGACACCTGCTCATAAGTGGCAAGTATTTAAACGTGCCTGTGGTTCCGGGGTAGCAGTTTTGGTGGTCTACCTGATCTTTTTTGGGTTCCACAATTATCACCTTTTTCGATGACAGTTTGGACAGCAGTTTGTGAGCGTTCTATTTTACGGGCTATTTTTCTTGTTGACTCTCTTGCCATGCAGCAAATACATTTTTCTGACTTCCTTTTTATTTAGTTCTTTCTCTCGAAGCATAGTCACAAAAAGCACTTTTCATCAGAGCACTGGACCCATATAATAGAGTACATGCTTCAATTGATGTGTATAAAACTACAGATATTCAAGTTAGTTTACAGGCTCACAGTCCATGAATTTACATGTTGAGTTTATATTTTCTTTACAGGTTGTAAATGATTTTTTCTTGTTCACCGTTTTCAAAAGTTGTAACTGGTATACGTATGTACACATCGTGGGTACATTATTTGCATAAATTTATATCAAACGCTTATTGCAATCATAAGTTATTTATGTTTTACCGGTGAGTTTGTAATTTATTTACATAGTGTAGTATCTTAAAAGCATTTTCAACCTTATAGTAAAATGTCGGTACTGACGTATTACAGGCTGTCAATGACAACTTCCACTAGAAATGTAAGGATTGAAAAAAATCGTAAGTGATCACAATTTTCATCGTAATTGTTCGTAAAAAATCGTACGTCTTTGGATGCTTTGTCGTCTTTGAAAGTGTGAATTTGTGGCATTGATTTTCCGGTTTGGACTTTTAAGTGAGAGTGGACGTTTTAAATTGCTGTCGCAATGTGTTTGCTTGAACTGCCGAGCAACGAACCGGATACTATTGCTCTCTATCAGGAACAAGGTGGGAAAGGTATAAGGAAGCGTTCAATCATTATGTAAACAATATTTTGGCCATTTCAACCCCCCCCCAAAGGTGCTTACTTGCACGAAAGTAATTTCAGGAAAGGCTATAAAAGTAACGAACTGCACGAGACAGGTTTCTCCTATTTTCAATCAATCACAAATACAAATTTGTAGATCCAGACACCGGTGTCCACACCCAACAAATTGAATGACTTTGGGGAAATAAACAACAACGAGGGACTTTGCGATACCACTTGACTGAATTTGTATGGTGACAAACTCAAGAAAGAAAACGGATGAACCTGTTTAATGAAATCGTTTTTATAATTGCTAGAATTTTTTCACCCTCAACCCAATACAACAGTAATAACGTTTTTGTTTTAATATCTTTCCTTCTCATAACTCTTTCTCAGTCTTTTATTTCACAACAAACAAAATGGCGGCGCTGTAATAATTTTAAAAGTGTTTTTATGATAAAATCCAAAACAGTGTTTCCAAGTTACGATTTTTGTCCCATGAAACAATTGCCAGTTGTAGTACAATGGCATTGATGGCCCGTTAATACGTAAGTACCAAAATTTCATTACAAAACATCAACAAAAATTACCGAATTTTTTGGAAACGGTGTTGGACAAATATAGGCATAGGCGAAGAGTTATGTAGGCTTATGATACTCGGGCCCCCCAAGCCCATATAAAATAGCAATTAAATTCATTATAATTAAGTATATTTTTGTTTAATTTTGAAACAAATTTAACGCTTTTTACTACTAAAACAATTTAAAATACCCTATGGTGTATTTCTACTGTGATTTTAAAAAGATATCGTTTATGATGACAATCAGCTATAATGACCAAATTTGCATGGTTCTTTTTGGGTTGTTATAACCAATTTTCACTGTATATCCAATATATGCAGAATACATACATATCCTCCTGTATGTTGATATTTACCACTTGTATTGATTTGTCTTACTGTCAGAGTGTTGTAGAACATAAGTATGAGTGTTTGGTGCCAAAAACATTAAATGAATGTGTACTAAAATAAATAATAAAAAGCTGGCTACTTCAGTTAATCTGAATTTAGGATAACTGGTTCTACTATACAGTGTCAATGAAAAGTACATATAAATTTTAAAAATTCATAAAAGTAGGAAAAATCATCACATTGAAGTGCAGTTTGCACGATACACATTGTCTCTCTCTTTTCTTTTTCATAGAAAATTTTAGTTCAAAGTTTGCTGAAAGACGACACTTCAAACAATTGAAAAACAATGAAAATTACCACTAAGTGTTCAATTTGTGTATTACACTAGTAAGTGTTTGACAGGATCTCCACTACAAGGTATAACACCAACAAATGATGACACCAGTGATTTTAGAGTGCAGCGTATTTGAATGGATAGAAATCGCTTCACCTCACACTGAATGGTATCTTTCAATTCTGACAATGTTGATGGGACTGATTAATAAAAAGTCAAGATTTTGAGTAACTCACAAATAGAAATCAAGCAATATCAAATTTGGAGACAGAGTAAGCCACAGGATCTTGCAGTGCCTATTGATAAGTTTATCTTTACTGAAGGCATCTAAAAAATATCTGTGCTGGAATTATGATGTGAGCTGGTGCTCCATCCTGCATAAATGTTGAATAAGTTGTTTATGTGAGAGCGAAACATAATGTACTACAATAACATTTATGTTGAATATTTGCTATTTTTAATACAAAATTGAATATGCAGAAATCATTTTTATTATCTTTTGAAAGTCTAATACTCCACCTATTAGCCAATTTTGAACTAAAATTTGTTATTCTGTAAAAATAAAGCACACCCAGAAAATGTTTATTGTGCAAATCAAACTTCAATACGATGATTTTTCCTTTTATTTTTGAAGTTTATGCAGATTTTTTGTAGACCCCACTAGTGCACATGGAGGGGGTTGATGGGGGTCATAACCCCTTTTCAATAGGATGAAATTTTGTATATATACAGAGTGTTTCAAAACTCAAGTACAAACTTTGAGGCGAGGTAGAAAACATCGATATTCACATAAGGAAGCATGACTGGAAATGCTACCCACATGAAATAGAAGAGACACAAAGATGCAGCAAGAAACAATACAGGAAGTAGTGTAAAGTGCTTGATTAGGTGAAACTTAACAGTACATTAAATGATAGACTCAGAATAATGTTTCACAAGAGGTATTCAAAGTTCCATTCATTCACAGTGATGCGTGCACAATATGCCATACACTGGCTCGAGGTGTTCCCATTGAAGTGGTAACAACATATATGTTTGTGCCTGGATTACTGTTTTCAACATGCAGCATATTCTTTTCCATGATGGGAGTTCGGCTCAATCAGGGCCACCCAGTAACGTTCATACTATTCCTGAAGGACCAATGTTTACACAGGTTCTGATACAAATGCACAAACATTCAGTAATGTGGTACATGTCTGGTTAGTTACCTTTCCCAATAGATTTGTACAGTGGCATGTCCATTACCGTCAGCTAACCCATACCCAAAGTGCATGTCCACCAACTCAGTGTTGGTAAAGCTATGTATGTTCTCTGTATGATGTTGCAAGCTTTAATGAGGAAGCACCATGTGCTAACCTGGAACGCTGATGTCTAGTGCCACCTGTCTGTTTCTGGTCATGCTTAATTATGTGAATATGGTTCATATCAATGTTTGCCACCTCTCCTTAAAGTTTGTACATTATTATTGTATTGAGACACCCTGTATTCATAAGAATGTATGGCATTGTAGCTTTGTAATTCCCGTACAAGCCAATAACCCCCCACTTACAAACTTTCTACATAACCTAATAGTTAATCTTGTACATCTAGATTAAAGAAAATCTGTTATTAGGGGGCCCTGAGCTGCATTGTGCTTTAGGGAAAAACACCTCTATATCGAAAAACAGATACCGTCTTAGGCTAATATAAATTCTTCTTCCTTCTGATTTTCTAACATTAGCTAAGAAAATGATAGGTTTTCAATGAAAATAGAACATTTTTAACTGTTCTTGATAACTACACTTTCTATCTCCATGTAAAAAATCTGTTGGCACTCAAACTGTGTTTTTACCTCCCAATGCAACATTCGTTTTACAGCTTCGAAACCAAGGCATTATTCACAATGTCAAATGTTTTTACTTTAAGAAATTCGTACAAACGTTTATTGAAAGTGTAGATGTTGGTACTAGCATTAAAATTACGTTACTAGATGTTATAGAAATAATCCATTCTGCATAGTATTCATTTATAGAACCCACCCTTAGAAGTCCCTTTATATATGAAGAATTTTCTTTTAACAATGGGATGGAGGAAGGGATGCATATTAATTTAGAAAATGAAGATTCAAAATTTAAATATTTGTAGCAATTGGTAGTGAGTGATCTGACTACTGCATAAATAATAAGTGAAGAAAAAAAATTTATGCACAGTAAAGCTTCCTGAGTGTGCAAAAACTTTTAAAAGATTGAACTTGACATTCCAACTCACAAAGAAGCTTTACAAGCCATAGATACAATTTGTCGATTTCTCCAAGATCAAGATGGTGCAGAACCAGCTTTGAAACACTTATGCAGTGTTATAGTTTACATTATTAATGGAAACTACCATTGAAGAATTTTTTAAAACGTGTTTAAAAATAACCTTTATTGTTACTAACAGGGGGAACCCACAGTGAGTTTTGACGAAAGTAGAGCCAAAATAAGGAAATACGTGCCAATGTGGCTTATTTTCAGAGATATGAATTCTTAAAGATTTTGCATACTACATTTCAGCTTAAAACACAACCCCCTCTGCAGGCCAACCTGTAGCTTGGGCGGTAAGTTGTCGGCTCTTCGCGGCGTGTTTTTGTGTTCAATGCCTGGGGAAATCGATCACTTTTTTTTATGTATCCTTTTTACATGTTTGCTTATGTATTTTTATTAGTAAAAATACTTTGCTTACAATCGAATTTTGCTCATAAACTGACTTTAATAAAATTCATATTTACATATTTAATTCTGTGATACCATTTTTCGCAGTTATAATTTTTACACGAATTTTAATATTTTATTGAAGAGTTGTAAAGGTACAAAAAGTTTAGGAGTTAGCTGTAAGTTTTTATGTGAATATAACTTTTATAAAATTTGCGTACTCATTGTCAACCTGTGAAGGGATGAAATTACACCAATAACACAGTTTTGTTTTATTTAAGGATTGAAAGATTTTTTCTGAAAACTTTTAACAATTCCATTAAATAAAAAAGAAAACTGCGTTAATTCGTTTAATTTTGTCATTATTAGCCTTTGCAGTCATCCACTATTAGCATCTATTATGCCTAATATTTTTTTAAATATATTTATCTATTGAAAAATGTATTTTTAGTATGTAATATTTTATTTTATAACATACAAACATAATTTTATTTTATAACATATAAACATAATTTTATTTTATAACATATAAGCATCATTTTATTTTATAACATATAAACATAATTTTATTTTATAACATATAAACATTTTATGTGCATCTCATTTATGTGCATTTTATTTATATAGAAACATTTTATTTTATAAAATGCAATCAATTTTATTTTAAAACTGACTGACGTGAACATATTTTTTGTGAATCACTATCGGAGGTGTCGGAATTGTATACTGGTACACAGTTTTGGATGATAATTATCATAAAAACAATAAAAACATAAAAAAATTCTACAACGTGAGCATTTTATAAATGAATTGTTCGAACAACTGATTTTCTTTGTCTAATATCATCTGGAAAACAAATACCATCTACATTTTCAAAGACTCTTCTTTCTTAACTTTGCAACAAACCAAGAGTACTGTAACGTATTCTTAAAATTCGGCGCCGAAAGTTGATTGTGAATAAGTGAATGGATCTTCAAAGCATCTATCTGCTCGCGTGTTTAAATGACTATTTTTTTGTAAGCTTTCAACACAATTTTGTAACCTTTTAATGAAATTTTTTACTTGACGGAAGAAGTACACATCACGAGGTTGACAGTATGGGGTACAATGAGGTGGAATTACTTCAACAGTAGAAGAAGAGGTGCCGTCGTCATTTGTAAAAACATTATTAAAGTGTGCTGGATCTACTTAACTACATAACAGGCTGGATGGCTACACCAAAACTTTTTCTACTTTTTAATAATCAACAATTAAAATTCGAGTAGAAATTATCACTGCCAATAAGCATACAATTAACATATAACTACATAAATATGAATTTTATTAAAGTAAGTTTATGAACAAAATCCGATTGTAAGCGAAGTATTTTTACTAATAAAAATACATAAATATATAAAAAGGATGCATTAAAAAAAAGTGATCGATTTCCTGACATCTAAAACACGGGTGTGTGAAGAATGATTAACTTACCCCAAGCTACCGATTGGCTTGCAGAGGATGTCGTATTTTAAGCTTATATATCGGATGCAAAATCTTTAAAAATCCATATCTCCGAAAATAAGCCGCATTGGCACGAATGCCGAGACACGTATTTCCTTATTTCGGCTATACTTTCATCTAAAAAATTTCATCAAAATCGGCGGGGCACTCACTGTGGGTTCTCCTTGTAAGTTCAGTCACATTTATATGCATCACAGTAAGTGCAGATTCACTATGTAGTTTAATATATATATTTAAAAAAAAAACCCTCTATGAAACTGTATTAAAGCAAAAAAGTAATCAATAAATTATATTTTTGTTCTTTTGAAATGTAAAGTAAATGGTTAAACCTTTTTTTTTTTTCTCCCTCTACCTTGATAATTTGACACTTGCATAATTTAACTTAAATTGTTTACTCCCATGACCTGTCAACTTATTGAGACTCCACTGTATTTATGTCATATATATATGTATATAATTAGTTCATAACTGGATGCTAAATGCATGTATTCAAATTCATTCTAAATGCATGCTTCAGCATGTATCGTTTATATAATTTTTTTCCCTTTTCATAAATGATTTTAAAAATATAATTTAGATCCGTTTTCTTGATAACTAATGGCTATTGATGTGAGTAGAAGAAGGTGCTTTGTTTTTATTTAAAATTAATTTTGTAATATTTTAAATATCAAGTATAAACTACGTAAAATATTTATGTATTTGAACTATTTCTTAGACTTTTTGCCCATATTTATGGTTACTAAAATATGTTATCGATGCATATTATGAGAGATCTCTCACTATACTGGGAAACATGAAGACAGGTTTTTAGTTGTGACAGTAAAATGTAATTGCCATATTGCCACTAGTCAACTTACAAGTTACCCCATTCCAGTGCAAAAACACAGCTGTTCCGGCAAAATATCTGACACACATAGGGCTGTATGCCTGAAGGCTGGCAGTCTGTGTACTTCCATCTGGAGCTAAATGCAGCACATATGAGGTGTTGCATGCAAAAAGGGCGAACTCAACAAAGGCATGTTTTGAGAAAAATCCCTTTAAAACAGTTTGGGTACCTACAATATACCTAGCCCCTCAAATAATAGTTTGATTCCCATAATCTGACCTACTCTGTAAAAAATAGAAATTTTTCAATACTAAAATTTTTTTGACTAAAAACTTTATTAAAAAAAAAACAAAAAAAAAAACAACCTTTGAAATGATCAATAGATATCTGAACAAATAACCTGTTATGAAGTTGGCATGAATACGCCTTTTTTTTTTTTTTTTGTATAATGGGATCATAGTTTTAACATAAATTATCTCATATTAATCAAATGTAATAATAATACTCAGATAAAAGAAATATTTTATTCCTTCAACGCAATATTCTGATAAGAGTATTTAGCAAAGGCAAAAAGTGTTCCCATGTATCCCAATGGTTTCGTCCATATTGCAAGAAACAATTTATTTTTCTAATGGGGGCTATACAATTCCGTAGAGTAAAGATACATACTGCAGTTACTGAAATTCGCAAAGAGCTCTCTGCGAAACCAGAAAGTTACTTAGACATTCATTTTTCAATATTACCATCACAATGTGCAATGGCATCTTCCTAAGTTATTTAAACATCATAATCCTTATGCCATAAGAATATTATATATGATATACGAATATAATATATAAGGTGATTTAGAAAAGATGGGAAAAACTTTAACAGGTGATAGTACACACCAATACAAACAATTTTCATCAAAGAATGCATGGTCTAAAATGAAATGCAAACGCTTTAGCATTTTTCAAAACGGCTGCTCCGCAAATGTTAAAACGGCATTCCTGTTGCGATTTATAGGGATAAAAAGAACACCATGAATGCAAAAAATTCCACATGTGCATCAGCGATGCTTCTCCTTCAATGTTTGGGCAGGAATTATCGGCGACTACCTAATGGGAACGTACCTTTTGGAATGCCTTGATGTGGGCAAATACCTGACATTTCTGCAAGAGGTGCTGCCAGACTTGCTGAAGGATGTTCCAACTGACCTCCGGTGGTATATGTGGTTCCAGCACAATGGAGCTCCAACCCATTTTGGGCGAGAGGTACGGCACTATCTGGACGTCACTTTTCCAAACCGATGGGTTGGGCGAGGTGCTCGTGTAGCTTGGCAATTCCCGATCTGTCATGTCTTGATTTCTTTTTGTGGGGACAGCTGAGAGTCTAGTGTATGAGACTCCTCTTGACTCTGAAGAGGACCTAATCGCAAGATTTTCGGCCTCTGCTAGGGAGAGTCAGGATATGCCTGGAATATTCCAGAGCATTTGCCAATCCCTCCTTTGCAGCTGTTCTTCTTGAATCAGCATTGGCGGTCGCTCTTTTGAGCAATTATTGTAAATATTCATTCAAATTGCATTTTTACCATATACGTTATTCTTGTGTTTCCTCCTTTTATCCTCGGTTTTTCTATGTTGCGCCCAGTAGCACTTTTGCATTTCATTTTAGGCCATTCATTCTTTGATGAAAATTGTATTGGTGTGTACTATCACCTGTTAAAGTTTTTCCCCATCTTTTCTGAATCACCCTGTATATACGAATATAATTATTATATAAATATATATTATATAGATTAGAATATATAATATTACAAACAGAGGATACCATCGTGATTAGCTCAAACTAGAAATATTTGTTGTTTAGAGAAAAGAGATTCATCCCAGATTCGGAATCTAAGGTCCCTGCATTGAACTCCATGAGAGCCCAATTCCACAGATTTATCGAGTATCGAATAAAGTCAAGATAGTAAGTTGTAAGATATTATTGCAATTGCAGCAATACAGCAATTGTTGGCTAATATTTGGCAATTCTGTTATCCCTGTGAAGGGTAATAATATCTTACAACTTAATATACGGAGAAAAAAGCATTTGTTCTTGTTCTCATTCGTCTAGTAGGTCAAGACATAGGCGGCTCAACGCGGGGACCCTGGTTCGAATCTGGGATGAGGACGGCGTCTCTTTTTCTTCTAAACAAAAATAGCTCTAGTTTGAGCTACTAATACGTGGGTGTCAAATTTATTTGTAATAAAAAATCCCCCACGAAAAACTCACAAAAATCTCGCCCCGGTGGCTTTGTGTGTTGACCAATATTTGGCAATTGTGTTATCCCTGTGAAGGGTAATAATATCTTACATCCTCATATCCGGAGAAAAAAGCGTTTGTTCTTGTTCTCATTCGTCTAGTAGGTCAAGACACCGCGGGGACCCTGGTTCGAATCCGGGATGAGGACGGCGTCTGTTTTTTCCTAAACAAAAGTAGCTCAGTTTGAGCCATTAATACGTGGCTGTCAATTATTTGTAATAAAAACCAACCTAAAACTCACAAAAATCTTCTGGTGGCTTTGTGTTGGGACCATATTTGGCAATTGTGTTATCCCTATGAAGGTAATAATATCTTATAATATAAGAATATATATACATATATAATATAAATATATAGTATATATATATATATATATATATATATATATATATATATATATATATATATATATATATATATATATATATATATATAGTATATATAATAAATATTATATAATATACTTAACATAATATATGACATTACATCACAAACTTTGTGCCAGTGTTGAAATAACTATTGTTATGCAATCTCCTGGTGAAACTTTGTATTGTTTTGTCATAATCAACTTGGTCATCATCGTTTTGCTCGGCACCACAAGTAGGGAATGCCGGGATTGCTTACGAAAGATCTGTGGAGTTCGTTCTTATTGCCCGCCCACATGCTAAATGCTCAAAAACGACTTAGTTTTATTTTTATAGTGTATTTTCAAGAGTAAGAAAGGACGAACTTTACAAATTAGACCTATGAGCATGTAAAGCAGATATCCTTAAACAGGATGGTTGGGAAAAAAAAGTAAGTCTGATGTTGAGTTTGCCCTTCTTGCATGCGACTCCTCATATTTTCAATAATGTCATGTCCAAGAAAATTGGACAATTTATAAATGAACCAATGTGCTCTACACAAATGGGTCTTGTTATAGTACACAGTACCACTTTCACGTTGGAACAACTAGGTGACTCTTATCTTCAAAGAATATATTCACTTATTGGTGACTTGTCCAGTTTTTGTGGATATGACATCACTGAAAATGTGTGCTGTGGTTAGCTCTAGATGGAGAAACATAGACTACTAGCCTTCATGCATATAATCCTGCATATCACAGACGTTTTGCTACAGTTTGTTGGGATGTTCGTGTTTCTGTGCTAGAATAGGGGCATCTTGTAAGCTGACTGATGGTGGGTGGTATGATGATTACGTTTTGCTGTTATAACTAAAAATCTGTCTTCATGCTTCCCAGTAAAGCAAGCGGGTCGTTCCATGCTATTTAAAAAAAAAAAAATTTTAAATTGGTTGCTGCACCTTTTCTAATATTTTTTATATTTTACACATATATTTATACATGTTAAGAGAGTTCAAAACCAATTTTAGAAAATAAAATTTTCTTACCGTGTGGCCTAGAGGTCACCAGATGTCACTTGGAACATATACATTTTTGTAATTACAAGCATGTGCGGGAAATGGTATAATTTTCCTTCTATTTGAGAAAATTAAAAAAATTTTAAAATCCTTTTGCTCTGAATAAAGTTCTAATAATTTTGGTTCAACTTTGTTTCATTATTTGGTATACTTTTGCAAATTTAATGATAGTCAAAGTGTACCGTTGAAATTTGCATTTTCTCATTTTCCGAGCCTGGTTTTCGCTTGGAAGGGGACAATACACTCAAACCAAATTTATTTTGCAAGTACTATAGTAACAGTAGATTTTACATGAGGGGAGAAAACTGGAGTGTTTTGAGCCCTTCCAACAGTTTTTCCCTGTTGAAAATGGAGATTTTCCAAAATTTCCGATTTTTCAGAAGCTGTATCTCCAGTGGGGTTCACAGTAAAAATCTGAAATTAATAGTACTGAGGCTTCTACTAGGTAGCAACAACATAATAAAGTTTGGTCACTTTGTTTTGCATAGTAACAAAAATATTTAAGTTCGAAGCTGTGAATAAAACCAGTATATTTCCATTTGCGTGGACAGTAATTTTTAACCATGTTTAAATAGTAAATGAACTATGCATGCCGTAAAAATAAACGTGTGGAAGAAAACTATGAATATATATATCAAAAAAGCGTGTAATATAAGAAGCATATACAAGAAAATTATCATTATAGTTACAAGAAATGCATGTTACTTGCTGCTTAGGCCTACATATTGTAAACAGTTGAACAAACAAAACTTATATCACTTAGCAAGTTTTTTCAGCTTGTTTCTTTTTACCTTACATTGTAATAATTCCGCACATTGCACAATCTGGGTTCAATATTCCATGTTCGTCCAGGCAGTTGACTACTCGGAAGGAGTAAGAACATGTATTGTCATACTGCATCCAAACATCGATTTGTACCTATAGACTGCAAGCGAATAAAGTGTTTTATCACATCCAAGTCATGAGATTTTGAAGAAATAAAGATCACCAAAGTTACAAATCTTTCTCTTGAACTTAAATCGATTACACTACATGCATTTATGATTCTCATTGGTGGCTTACGCAAGTTATTGAGGTGCAGCAATCAGAGAAGGAGAGTGCAATGTCCATTTCTTCCATCCAGTGGGACCATCAACATCATCTAAAGCAAATAATGTTTGGGTGCTGTATGACAATGTCTTACATGTTCTTACTCCTTCCAAGTTGTCAACTGCTACTGGACGAACATGGAATATAGAACCCAGATTGTGTAATGAACTTACAGAACTTTTACAACATGAGATAAAAAGAAACAAGCTGAAGAAACTTGCTAAGTGATATAATTTCTGTTTATTCAACTGTTTACAACGTGTAGGCCTATGCAGCAATTTTTTACATAGTTTTTTTTTCCAATATCATCTTCTTACTTTGGGCAGCATGGGCTCCGTCAGACCCCTTGATCTTTTCCCATTTTTGCCCAGGTAGACAATTCGTAATAAATTTTGTAAATAGATTTATGTTTCTACCTGAATAAAATTATTGTATTGTAAAAGTAACATGCATTTCTTGTAACTATAATGATAATTTTTTGTATGTACACGCACATATAATTTCTGTTTGTTCAATTGTTTACAACATGTAAGCAAATACCATATTGTATTCCTTGTAACTATAATGATAATTTTCTTCTTTGTAGCTGGACATATTCCACGCCAAATCACCCAAGCTCACAACCAGACCATTTCAGATTTTTATGAAATTTGGCTCATTTGTTCAACTTGCAGAGAAATGAATAAATGCCCAATAATTAGTCCCTATTGCTATTAGTTTCTGAAATACACAACTTTGAAAATAGGTCGATAACTCAAATTTGAGCATTTCTTGTATGACAAATTTATCCCATACTTCCGT
>QLNU02015360.1:269433147-269453301 GCA_006491805.2 Dysdera silvatica
TTTACTGTTTCAACTGTTTTTGTTTCATTTTACTAAAACGTTAGATTAAATTTTATCTTGAATGATATATTGTTACTTTGCTAAAAGATTACATTATTTTTTATACAAAATTTCTCTTGACATATTTTTGAATAATTGTAAGGATAGTTATTTCAGGTTTTAGAAAACTTGATCTCTATAATAAACACTATTTTTAAAAAAGTGCAAAATATTTCTTTACTATTATCAAGCATTATGTTTTGCATTAAGCAGCAAGGGGGTCAATATAAAATTACACTTTTTAAAATTCCATTACTTAAACAATTTGCTTTCTAGTACCAGAAAATAAATGGGTTGTAATTTTTTAGAGCAGTGTATTTCAAACTTCGGTTGCTCACAGACCACTTTAAGAAATTACTACAAAATGTTGTCTTGCAGCAGGAAATGAAATTTATGTCCTGGGAATGATGAGAGTTTGATAGTTAATGTGAAAAGAGAGAAGTGGTGGTAAATAGGGTGGGCGTGTGATTGAAAAAGCGATAATTTCGTGGAATGGTTTCCATTCTGTCACTAAAGTGAGACTTAACTGATAAAACTCTTGAGCAGAGTATTCACCTAATTTCAAATTTAGTGTTTAAAATTGGGTGAAGCATATACACTAAGTTTTGATAGTGGGTAAACTCCAATAACATTAGTTAAAAGAGCTCAGAGTGTGGGTAAGTTCTGTTAGTATCTCTGTGGTTTCTACTAAATATTGATAGCTAATATTGAACTTTATGGAAGAAATAAAAATATTCTCTAGAATGATATACCTTATGACAGTGGTATATGTTTGGAGATCTAAAATACATTATGAGAAACGATTTATATAAAATTTATTCTAATTCTTTCCTTTTGTGCGTATCGTGAGCATGCATTCTCTTAAAGATACAGATAACTGTGACATCTGTTGATCAAAATTTTCTCGTCTGAAACTAATAAAAACTTACAATCTTTCTCTCTACGATAGTCTCAAGAAAGATTGTTTTCCTTGGCAATTAATTGAAAATTAAATCTCTGGAAAATGATGATGATGGCACCTACAATAGCGTAGCAATTTAAAACTTATGGAGAGAAGGCTAAGTGGCTACAAAAAAGATTATATGATGCGGTCTTCGAGTAAATGTGTTTTGCTATCCAATAGGGATGGGGGGACTTGATCTTTTCCCTTTCCTACACCACTGATCACTTAAGCTTTTGAATATCGCTGGTGGAAAATACTTCTGCTTTATCCACCAAACTATATTCCGGAATTTGATTTCCTAGTCAAGCTGGGATCCCTCGAAAAATTAGATCCTGGTGCAACACAACCTTAGTCGTCCTTGCATCGTGAACAAAGTTTAACTGTTCTTTAGCCCAAGTGTCTACTGCCCTGTAGTCCAATGTTTTATTCCTTAAGCGACAGGTTCGGATCTCTTGGAAAGCTGCAGGTCCTGACATAATAAATCAAACTTTTTCAAGTATTTTGTTCGTGGTCTGTCTTGTTATTCTAAGCATGAAATTATATTTGGTAAAAAAAATTGAGTCTCTTTTCTTCCATTACAACTTTTAAAGATATTTAATGTAATAACATTCACCTGAGACCCATCTTTTTTATTTGATTGTACAAGACTGGCATAAATGCACTTCATGTATTGTGTTCATGACCGTATAGGATTATTAGGTCGTATTTACCTGCCTTTCTTCAATTTATCGATTGAAGAGATATTGTAATAAAGAATCGCAAGTTAAGGGGGTGGGGAGAGAAGTAAACAAAAAATTAAATATGTTTAAGTTTTAATCACGTTGTACTCAAATTAATATGTCTTAGTATATATCAATATTTAGCTTGATTACAGTATTTATTTTTGAAAACGTACTTAAATGTTTTATAATTAACGTAGGTATATATATGCAAATAATGATCGAAATTGCGATACTTTTTAATCTTAATAATAATGAAAATTGTATATAGTATATACAGGGTGGTTATAATTGTTTGTTTTTTGGTTTTACGGCTCAAAGACTACAGTGGTCATGCTGCGCCGGGACCTACTGTTTTCCGAGGAATCCGAACCTCTTAAGGCCTGGGGAACCAAACCCCGGACTACAGTGAGCAGTGCGATCTTTATGAGATCTCTGAGTAAGCGTTCTTTTTGCACTGCTGGGAGTCGAACCCGGATTAGCCGCGCAATAGGAGAACGCGTTACCACACTGCGCCACCGCAGGGCCAGGTTATAATTAAACTTGGCCTGTTTACAGCACCCTGGAGCTCGAACCGTTCAACGGATTGACACCAAAATCGGTATATAGACAGTGACGTAGCTACTATGGAGAAAACTTGCGCAACGCGCAAGTTCCCACTTCAAAAGGAGGAGGGCGAAATTTCGCCAGAAAGAATTGTAAATAAGCATAACATTTTTTTTTTTGTTTTCTCTGAGGAACGGATTTTTTTTATTATTATTAATTTATTCATTAATTTTCCTACGCGATGAGCCCAATAGTAGACCATAAGTTCTAAGCTATCCACCGTAGATAGTGAGTTTTATGGCCCATCAAGATCTATTGCCCAAGTGTCTATATGGTGGTGAGGTCTTTATCCGGCTTAAACATTGAACCATTTCCAAGGATGTACAGTGGCCTCCACCCCTGTCGTGTTAGCAGAAACGAAGCCGAAGCACACGCAAAATCGAAGACAGCTGAACGTTGATAACTTTCTCCTGTACTTTCAAGTACTTGTCCTGTCAGCAAAATAAAAACGTTCTCCGAAGCATTTGGCTTTTCTGCGTGATCTTAGCATTAGTTTTAGTTCGAATAATGAATAGTTTTTGTTTTGGCTTGAGATTCGGAAAGTTTTAGTTCGGGTTCGAGAGTGCTGCCATCTTTCGACAAAAAGTTCGTCGCTACGTGTTAAATGTGTTAAAGAAAACATTTGTTTGTATTTGTTTTTCCCCCTATATAAGCTGTTATAATTATTGCCAAAAGTTTTTCTTGGAGGTGGGCCCTTTTTATGGTTTTGCGCAAGCGCCCAAAATTTGTAGTTACCCCACTGCATATAGACTATCAAAAGGATGCAGAAAAGGAATCCGAAAAAATATCAAAACGTCCGCTAGAAGGCGCTTTGTAGCGCAATATTTTATATCAATTTTTAGCACGCCAGCGCTGCAGGCGCACAATGAAAAAACAAAAATGATTTTATGCACGAAAAAAGCGCATAAAGAAATGTAGCAAACAATTAACTTTTAATCCTGTACAGAATGATGTAATGAAGGTCACTCAATATGGTCCCTATCGTTCACTTGTAAAAGTTTATGGCCCTGTCAAATGTTCTGTAACGTCCATTAGGTACCGTGAGTTGCTCCAAACGTTTGTTTTGCCGCAACTGCAGAAACGACAGTGCGTTACATCTACCATTTCAATGCAAGATGGTGCGCACCCACATGTCGCACGATCCGTCAAAACTTTTTGCTCCAGCATCTCACCGCTGACCGTGTTAACAGTCGTTCGTTTACTAATCCCTAGCTACGTTCCCCGTATCTCAATTCGTGCGATTTCTAGTTGTAGGGTCACTTAAAGAAGTTGGTTTATTGTGGAAATGTTGCTATGTTCGCAGAATCCAAGGATTCCATGACACTGCATGTGCGAAACATTAGAGGCTCAGTTGCGATGTGCTGTTGAAAACACTGTGCATCGGCTTGAATACACGTAAATGACGGCGTCCACATTGAGGAACATCCATTACATCGTCCTGTACACGATTGACAGATGCTTGATTGACACAGTTCTTTACGTGCTCTCTGGTGTGCAAAATTATATTTTTTTCCGTTGTATACCTGTAGTGCCGGCCTACTTTTATTACTTGCATAGCGTTCGTTCGAAATATTTCGATTAAAAAAAAGTGCTACTCAATGATGAAAATGTCATTTGTATTGCGTGTTGGTCATTTCACAGGTTACTTTTGCCATATGGCGCTGAAAAGCAGACATTTTTAAAATAAAAACATATAAAACAAAATAAAATAGTTTTTTTTTTTTGCAGATCCCTTTTCCTCATCCTTTGGACAGTCCACATACGAATTTTGGTGTCAATACTCTGAACGGTTCAAGATCCAGGGTGATCTAAATAGGCTGAGTTTAATTATAACCACCCTGTATGTACATACATAGGACGACACACACACACACACACACACACACATATATATATAGGGCCGGCACAAGGGTTGCTGGTTTGCTGGTATCTAACTGGAAGGAGACCCACACGCTGAACGTATGTGATGATGTGTGTAACCGGTCGGGCCAGTAACCTAGTGCCCTACCGTGCTTTCAAGTGGTGCGGGGCGAGCTTTCTATCCATGAGGCAAATTAATATTTGGGAACCTTTTTATGTTAGAAGGTAGCAACGATGAGGACGTAAATGATATATTCACTCTACAGCCAAATCGGGTCCTTTGCGGACATGGGGATTTAGCCAAATATGGCTTATTTGGAGTGACATGCGGTGGCATTTTCTTTAAGCAAACAATGCATTTATTTTCACTTTGTGTCGTTTAAGTTCTCATTGATGCTACTAGATGTCGTCATTATTGTTCATAAGAACTCATCTTACCATCTATAATATATCATAAGAACCATTTTACTCTTTTTCTCGCGGATGACTGTAATATTGATCTTTTGGGCAATACTACTGAAAGTGAGTTATTTTCCAAGTTTATCATCTCCAATTGCTTTAACACCACACCATTTCTGAACCAACTAGAGTGACTTCCACCACTAGTACTCTACTTGACACATGCCTGACCAATGGAACATGTCTCTATTCGGGTACAATCGACTTTGAATTCAATGATCATCTGCCAATATTTGCCCAGTTTTCACCTGCTCGTGGTATTCCCATTATTTATAATAAATCTAGAACGAAAACCTTGATAAGGTTTTTTTTTGATTCTGGCCTGACATCATTTGTAGATGCTTTGGCGCTGATGGATTGGACGGAGTTGCTGAGTATTACTGATCCAATTCAATCTTACTCTTTATTTCTTGAGACATATATGAGACTTTACAATGAATTCTTTCCTAAAGTCGAATGGCATACTTCTAAAAAATCAAGAAAACCTTGGGTAACCCGTCATCTTTATCGGGCGATAAAAAAGAAAAATCATTTATTTTCTAAATTTCTTAAAACTAAACAAAGTAGTGACTGGAATACATTTCGTTGTTGTCGAAATCAATTAAATACAAATTTACGAATGGCCAAAAAAATTATTATTTTCATAAATTTCAGTTTAGTAACTCTAGACAAATTTGGAGCACTGTGAATCAGCTTCTTGGTAAAATTAACTTGAGCCTCCAGATAAAATTAACGTTAATAATTTTGCATTCACTGACTCCTATAATATCGCCTCAACTTTTAATAATTACCTGATTGAAGCTCTTGAGGTACTACGTTCTAAATGTAGACCACAATTGTTACATTTGCATTCTTCTAGCAATTGTAACGACACATTTTACCTCACCCCAGTGACTGCTTCGGAAATATTTCTGACTTTATCAACTATTGATAAAAATAAGGGTCTCGGCTGTGATGACATTTATCCTTGTGCCGTACGAGCAGCTGCACAGGTTTTGGCACTGCCTCTGACCTATATACTCGTATTTATTAATATTTTTGTGTCTGGTTTGGTATATCCTTCATTTAATTAAGGCCGATAAAGTAATCGTGATTTACAAAAAAGGAAACAGAACTGATCCTGCAAATTATAGCCCAATAACAATTCTCAATGTATTTGCTAAAGTTTTCGAAAGGTTACTTCATACTCGGTTAAATTCTTTTATTTCTAAGCATAATTTGCTTAATAAAAATCAATATGGCTTTCGTAAGGATCAATCGATCTCAAGTCATCCAATTATAAAAATCCTGGTTGCTCGACCATTTTTAAACTTTTTTAATTTTTTGTCAGCTATTACCCCTATATACCAATAGTTCAAAACCATTAATGTTTTTTCTTTACTCACTTCCGTTTTAAAATAGCGGCCATCTTTATACCAAAACTAAC
This sequence comes from Dysdera silvatica, assembly GCA_006491805.2. Classification (NCBI taxonomy): domain Eukaryota; kingdom Metazoa; phylum Arthropoda; class Arachnida; order Araneae; family Dysderidae; genus Dysdera; species Dysdera silvatica. The sequence goes on from QLNU02015360.1 coordinate 269,439,200, forward strand.
AGCGATTTTTGTGTTCATAGGCATTTACACAACTGCAAATATCTACAGTTTGGGAGGCACTAGAGCTCTGAAACAAAAAGCATTGTTCTGAACAAAGTTTGTACTACATTTTTGTTATTATACATTGATTACCTTATTTCAATTTTTAATGGCGAAAAAGCGAGCTCATTTAAGGCAAAATATTTGGAAAATTGTGATTTTTTGGGAGTCGATATCTCAGCTTGGAAATAAAGCTGAAATTTCAGTTTTCTGCACCTGATATATACGTATTAATGCTTTGTTTTAAAATCAATCCGAAGTTTGAGATTCAAATCCTACATTTTTTTATGATACTTTGAAAATGAGGTTTAATCAAGATTTTACAAAATTTAGGCTTAAACATCTCTGGTTGGCAAAATAGGAAAAATCTAATTTTTGGCATAAGGCAAGTTCTATATAATACTAAGTCACCATGAAAATTTCAAGTTTGAGATTAAAGTGGAACTAGAGTTATGCGTGATAAAAATTCCAAGATCAATGCCGTTTCGTGCCAGGTATATGTAACAAAATGGTTACCCTATTCCCCTGCATTCCAATCTTGTCGTTCTTTTTCTTCCTGTCTATCAATAGGAAACACTATCCACTGCAGTTAGCCAATTTCCTGAAATTGTAGAATGAAATGAGTTCTATGGCTGGTAGTGCTGTGAGATCAAAATGGAATCTGTTACATGTAAATGGTCAATGCTTAAAAAGAAATCTAGCTATTGTTTTAGTTAAAAGTTTGGTTTTTTTTAATTCAGTTCTTGGTTCATAGTATTTCCGTCGATCGCTATGATCGCAAAACCAACGACACCATCTCCCTCACCATAACAAAATTTATTTTGTTTGGCGAAGCAAGATATTAGTTTTCTTTGCGTCACAAAAATTTAATCAACAATAACGATTCTATTGTTTTTAAACATGACATTTTAGTAATATATTAGTTTAGAAAAATTAAAATGATTTAAATTTTTACAAAATACTGTATATGATTCAAGAACAAATATATGTTTGTTTATCGGAAAAAAAGTTGGAACCGAATGGAATAAAGTCAAAAAAATTAATATTCAATAAGCATGAACTGCAGCATTAAAAACAGTGTAGTAAATTGTCTGCCTAATGACGTGTCGGCGAAACGACCTTGTCGGTGAAATGACGTGTTTGCGAAACGACCTTGTCAGTGAAATAACGTGTCGGCGAAACAACCCTGTCGGCGAAGTTGTGTCGGTGAAATGAACCGGACCCAATTTGAGCTTGGGTCTCGATTAAAAAAATATTGTTAATGAAAATAATAAATAAAAGAGGACCGAGAATAGAGCCCTGTGTAACACCATATTTAGTCTCGCACATAGCAGACGCGATATTATTATCTGGACAAATTGTCTACGTTGAGTAATAAGATTCTTAAAGAGCGTATGTGAAACACTACGAAAACCCGAGTCATACAGCCTTTCCAAACGAATTTCATGATTAAGATTATCAAAGGCCTTTAAAAGATCGCAGAGTATACCAAAGACATGAATATGATTATCAAGATTGCTATGTATTATATTAGAGATCGCCAAAGTGCTTGTTCAGTAGGTTTTCCCTTACGAAATCCATATTGATTTTTATTAAGTAAATTATACTTAGAAATAAAAGAATTTAACCGAGTATAAAATAACCTTTCAAAAACTTTAGCAATTACGTTGAGAACTTTTATTGGGCGATAATTTGCAGGGTTAGTTCTGTTTCCTTTTTTGTAAATTATAATTACTTAATCGGCCTTAAATGAAGGAAGTACCAAATCAGACACAAAAATATTATAAAATATATATGTCAGAGGCAGTGCTAAAACCGGTGCAGCTGCTCGTACGGCACAAGGATAAATGTCATTACAGCTGGGACCCTTATTTTTATCAATAGTTGATAAAGTCAGAAATACTTCCGAAGAAATCACTGGGGTGGGGTAAAATGTGTGGTTACAATTGTTAGAGGAATGCAAATGTAACAATTGTCGTCTAAATTTAGAACGTAGTATATCAGAAGCTTTAATCAGGTAATTATTAAAAGTTGAGGGGATATTATAGCAGTGAGTGAATGCAATATTATTAACGATAATTTTATCTGAAGGCCCAAATTTAGTTTTACCAAGAAGCTGATTCACAGTGCTCCAAATTTATCTAGAGTTACTAAGCTGAAATTTACGAAAATAATAATTTTTCTTGGTCATTCGTAAATTTGTATTTAATTAATTTCAATAACAACGAAATGTATTCCAGTCACTACTTTGTTTAGTTTTAAGAAATTCAGAAAATTAACGATTTTTCTTTTTTATCGCCCGATAAAAATGATATGTTACCCAGGGTTTTCTTAATTTTTTAGAAGGACACCATTCAACTTTAGGACAGAATTCATTGTAAAGTCTCATAAACGTCTCAAGAAATAAAGAGCAAGATTGAATTGGATCAGTAATATTCAGCAACTCCGTCCAATCCATCAGCGCCAAAGCATCTACAAATGATGTCAGGTCAGAATCAGAAAAAAACCTTATCAAGGTTTTCGTTATAGATTTATTATAAATAATAGGAATACCACGAGTAGGTGAAAACTGGGCAAATATTGGCAGATAATCACTGAATTCAACGTCGAGTGTACCCGAATAGACACATGTTCCATTGGTCACGCATATATCAAGTAGAGTATAAGTGGTGGGAGTCACTCTAGTTGGTTCAGAAATGGTGTTAAAACAATTGGGGGAGATAATTAAATCAGAAAATAACTCCCTTCCAGTAGCATTGCCCAAAAGGTTGCGCTAACGCGTTTCGAAACGGCCGCTCCTCAAACGTTAAAACGACATTCCTGTTGTGATTTATAGGGAGAAGAACACAATGCATGCAAAAAATTCCACATGCGCATCAGCGACGCTTCTCCATCAATGTTTGGGCAGGAATTATCGGTGACCACCTAATAGGACCGTATCTTTTGCCGTAACTCCTTGACGTGGGCAAATACTTGACGTTTCTGCAAGAGGTGCTGCCAGTCTTGCTGTAGGATGTTCCAACTGACCTCCGGTGGCGTATGTTGTTCCAGAACGATGGAGCTCCAGCCCATTTTGGATGAGAGGTACGGCACTATCTGGACGTCATTTTTCCAAACCGATGGATCGGTCGATCTGGTCCTGTAGCTTGGCAACCATGATCGCCCAATCTGTCGTGTCTTGATTTCTTTTTGTGGGAACAGCTAAAGAGTCAGGTGTATGAGACTCCTCTTGACTCTGAAGAGGACCTAATTCCAAGATTTTCGGTTGCTGCTGGGGACGTTCGCGATATGTCTGGAATATTTCAGAGCGTTCGCCAATCCTTCCTTCACCGCTGTTCTTCTTGCATCACCGTTGGCGGTCGCTCTTTTGAGCAATTATTGTAAATATTCATTAAAATTGTTTTTTTTATCGTATACGTTATTCTTGTGTTTCCTCCTCGTATCCTCGGTTTTATCATGTTGCGCCTTATAGCGCTTTTCATTTCATTTTCGACCATGCATTCGTTGATAAAATTTGTTTGTATTGGTGTGTACTATCACCTGTTAAAGTTTTTCCCCATCTTTTCTGAATCGCCCTGTGTTGTGACGAAAATTACGACCGAAAGAGCGCGATGCACAAATTTTATGCACCAATCTGACGATTTCAATTTCTATGCTTTCTTATCCAGTGGCATGATTTGTTGAATCATAGTAATCCCATAGTAAGATTCTACAAAATGCCGGTGAGAATATTGTTGTTACTTTAACAGCCATCAAATACTCGGAATCATTTATTTTGCAGTATCGTACCACCTCTAGCTTTGAGTTGCTGCTTCAATATGCAAGACAACTTTCTAAAGATCTGGAAGGAGAACCTGAGTTCAAATCAAAGGCTCAACTGCGTCAAAGGAAGGAGAGTACGCAATTCCAATACGAACATAAAAAATGAATAGCTACAATCGCCAGAAGATAAATTTAGAGTGAATTTTTTCTACACAGTTTTGAATATTGTGACGGCTTTACTTGAAGAACGATTTGAGCAACTGGAACTGTACATTACCTGGTTAAATTTTTGTATAGTATAAATCGACTTACGGATGTAAATGAAGAACTTCGAAAGAATTGCAATAAAGTGCAAATCCATCTGCCAGGCGGAGACAAAAGAGACATAAGTGGTATTGAATTGCTCGATGAACTTTTCGCTTTTAAAGATTTATTTGCATCTGATCTTTGTCAATTTCGCAATCCTCACGAAACCTTGAACTTCATTCACATAAATAACCTATCATTCCCAAACCTTAGTATTGCATTCAGAATTCTATTGACCCTTCCAGTGAGCATTGCAAGTAGAGAAAGATCTTTTTCAAGGTTCAATATAGTTAAAAATTATTTACGATCAACTATTTCGCAAGGTGGGCTTGTAAACTTAGCAATAATTGCAATCAAAAATTATGTATTTTCAAAATTAAATATCAGTGAGCTAATCCGTAAGTTCGCATATGTGAAATCACGCAAGAAAATTTTCGTGTAATCATGTATTATTATAATTTTTAATTAAATTTTTATTTTTTTGGATAAATGAAGGCAATGCAAAAAGTAGTTTTATTTTATTATTTGCACTAAAGATATCCTTACTTCACAATGTATTTTTCACTTACTCTTATATTTTTAATAATAGTTGAATTGAAAGATGAATAAAACTTAAATGGCAGGGGTAAGAAGTGTCAATTCTAGTCCAGCTTCAGAAAGGATCTCTTCCCCACTCCCTACAATATAACAGATTTTTTAAAAATTAAAATGAATGTATTATTAGTCAAGAAAAAACGTATATGTGCATTTTTGGCTCCAATTTTTTTTTGTTTAGAACTGCTGTTGGGGCGGGCGCAAAACACACCAACGCCGGCCCTGCTATGAGAATTCGGCTGGCTGGTGGCCCAGTCCCTCACTGTTTTGGAAAGCTATTTCGAAAATTGGTTTTATGTGTTTGAAAGTAAACAATGGTGATCAGTCAGTACTGGCATTTGTTTGATTCGCAATTGTGGAGATCTGGAAAATGAAAATTTAGCTTAACTTTATATTCATGAGAGCCATTTGCTTTTTCAGGTGGATATCAAAATAGAATTTATTATTTTACATTCTCCACCCAAAAAATTAAACTCATAAAATCCCTTGCTTTTCTGGGAACTCAAGTCAACGACGTATCCAGTGCTAGTAGAAATTGCTTAGACGTATTTAACCACTGTTTCAACACCCGTTCCTTCAGGACATTTGTTCATTCTTAAAAGCTTTAACAAAAGCAGGGTTATCTAATAATATATTATTAAACAATACTACAGCCCCGCCCCCTTTATTCGGCCACGGATAATTTAATACACAGCTTATAAGGATAAAATCTGTTAGAGAACCAGAAATTTTCCTATAAAATCGCTGTTCGATTTCCTCGCTTTAATGAATAATATTTGTAGGCTGTTCTTGGATAATCGAATGAAGACGACAAGCTTAGCATTAAAAGGCTTGCCCAAACAAGAAAAAAAAAACGTGTAGAAGAAAATTTGTCTCTGCAAGCGTCCCCCACTCACGCCTCTAGTTGTGTGAAGGATTTTCAAAGTCCCCTGTTGTGATGTAAGGACCACATCCGTATATAGTCCTACTATTTTTCTCAGAATTGAGCGTGAAGGACCTTTTTACTTCTCTGACCTATTATTCTGACTTAGTCACTGGTCGCCAGTCAGTGCATTGTCACGTTGTGGAAAACTTCGACTTTCCAATATCCTGTCCCCTCAACTCTCCTAGGCGGTTTGTTGCGCTGTTTGAGCGTCCTGTCTGGGATTACAGCGCCGCCTCCGGCGGCCACCCTTCCTACCCCCGCCCCCAACCATGCGCAATAATGTAATGTGGAAGACTTCGTTTTCAGATGGACCTGCGATAAGCTAAAAGTTTTAGAGGTAATAAAAAATAATGTAAAGCGTACGTAGGTCAAATTGCAAACGAGTTTCGTACAAGTAAAACCCCAAGTGTACACTAGCATAAAAAATGTTTGGTTAAAAAGTATATATTCTTTAAGTATAACAATTGTATTTTTATATATAGTAGTATTCCTTCAATACCATTTCTTGTTTATTATAAGTATACTAGTGTACTAAGACGTGTAAGTACATATGTAATACCAGGTCCCACCGAACGCAGAAATATTTATTTTCTTTCGAACGTTTCACCATCTAATCACGCCATACCATCGGCGCTGGTATCACTACGCCAATAAACGTTGATTAATATTGTTGTTTAATTTAATCTGCGTAGTGTTCGATTTATATAAATATATGTAATTGTTTATTTGTTTCCTCGGAAAATCGAAAATATCCTGCTTAATTGAATAATATTTGCTGGAACTGTCAATATATTAGGTTAAGCGGAGCCGACTGTGTTTACTTTCTTACGTTTAATATGCTATATCTATAGGAAAAATTTTACCTCCCCACAACGCCCATCATTTTTTATTATTTAAACATTCAATGTCTGGAAATTTATACTGCCAGACAAAAGAGGATATTTGTAAGTCTTCCATCGCAGGGACACCATGTTAAGCAACTAACATCGCCTCAGGATACATTTACATACAACTAATGCTACTTCTGACCCTTGTAGACTTTTTCTTGCACCATAAAGAAATTTCCCAATTGAGGAATTGGGCCATTGACATCTCAACACCTATGCCTGAATCATGCAATTTTTTCGCAAGAAGATGGGGAAAAACCTAGATAAAAAGTTCAGGGAAATCTTAGGTGTGGGACTGGTCTGGTAAAACGCAGAATTGAGGTATAAACACAGGCCATTCTCACTTTTTCGACAATTCGCTTGATGAAGGGAACAGTAGTTCTCGAAACGTTGCGAAACTTTTCCTATGCCTTGGATAAGTTTTACTTATTTTTGCTTCTTTTCTCTCTGCTTCTACCTAATTTTCTTTTTATTTAGCCTTCTTTTCATTTTCTTTATTTTTCTTTATTTCCGTAACTTTTTCTAATTTATTTTCCTCCCTTCGTTACTTTTACTATTCTTATTTCCATTTTACGTTTCTACTTTACTTATTCTTCTTTCTATTTTTCTTTTTTGTTTCTTTTTCTCATTCCGACCGGTTTTAAAATGTTATTGAAATGTTATTGAAAAATGTTATTGAAAAATATGTTTTGAAATTTTACTCGTTATTTAGGATGCGAAACCAAACCCATCAGGCCAAAAACGATGAGCCTGCCCACCCAAGCGCATGTAGGGGAAAGTTAATTTATATACACATGCACACACACATATAACTTATATCCAAACTATTCCAATAACTGCATTAATGAATTGACGATTAAATTATTTATTCGCCACATATTAAGTGAAAATGAGAAGAAATCCTGTAGTAATACAAAATTATTAATAGTATTGGAATATAATAGTAAAACAAACGTGTGTGATATTGATAATTACTATTAAAAATTGTTCAATTATTGTTTTCTTAATATGTTAACTATTTCTACTTACTAATTTATTAAATACGCTCCAAGAAACAGTGTACACACATACGAGAAAAAGAAATTTACTTCGGCATTGCAAATGCACGTTTTGTGATAAATTCATTACATTGCAGAAACGTGTAGCGAGCTAAGATAAGTAAAGAAATTTTATCAGGTTTTAAGATATTCCTATTTTAATTCTTTTCTTATTGAACCTGATTTACCTGTTTCCATATTAGCAACTACCTTCATGTGACAGTCAGCTAGACAGCGGCCATTTAGATAAACGAAAAACTGGAAACGTATATATATATGTCGTAACCTCAAAACCGTTGGATATTTCGAGATATGCTAGTAATGAATAGCTCTCTTCATATGAGGGTCACAGTATGCCTTTGCTGTCGTTTCATTAAAAATTCTGTGAGATGAGAAATTTAATGAGATGCTTTTAGAATGGAGATTTAAAAACCACCCTTTTGTACATTCTAACATACAAACAAGTTACCTAAGCGCAAATATATAAAAACTACAGCCAATGATAAAACTAGCCCCGAAGTCTAGGGTGGGAGGAGGGGGCTCTAATGCAAAAGTAGCATTCATTTATAATTTTCGATTTTCTCGGGATGGTTATCGCCATTCTGGTTATGCCAATGGCTGCAGATAAGACTTAATTAAGAAATTAAGTATGTGGCGTACTTTTTTTTAAACAAAACCGCTGTTTTATTTCAATACCTTTCAGTAGATGCTATGAAAAATAATGATGTATTTTTTCATTGTCGTAACTAGGGGTAGAGTGCTAGGAGTGGCTTATCCCCACCTAGAAAAACGAAAATTTTAAAGGAATGCTACGTGTGAAGCATTGGGTTAAGACTATCGTATATATATAGCATTAATATAAATATATTCTGATCGTTGGCTCACGGAAATGCTGCTTTAATCAGTGAATGAATTCTACAATGTCCGATATGTCAGATATTTAAGAAATTAACAAACCTCAATAGAATTGTAAAACCATTTTGGAAGAGAATCCCGTAACAAGCTTCGGCTTTATATTCTCTTCCAATTCTAACCCAAATCTTAAACATAGAAACTAAAAGATTTCTTTTATGTTTCTTCAAATTGTTTATGATATATACTTGTCGAAAATGTATAAAAATTTGGGTTGAATAAACAGTTTATTATTTATTATTATTACTACAGCCTCTTCTTTCCTAGATCTAGAAGCTAGTTACGTCAAGGTGTATTTAGATTTTAATGCACTATTTCGCGTCCACACACATCTTTTCTTAGAAACTGCTAAATTTCTTCATTATAAACTAAAAATGAATTAAAAAAGTAAACTGAGTAAGACTCTAAGCCTTATAGTTTTTTAAGAATGTTTCGGTTAGTGAAGTAATAAACTTAGGATTGCGTTCTTTAGGCGTGGCTTTAGTGCCCCGCCCGTAAATTAAGACTGTTAAAGCTAGAAGTGCTTTCAAAGAAATTAGGTCAGGGCGGACAATGGTAACTTTGTACTTTCTTTTTATTGTCCGTCTGATTTGAGTTTTTCAAGGAGCATATTACAGAAATAACTGTGTTCGGAGAGAGATGGAGAGAAAGATCCTAAATTATAAATATTATCTGAAAAAGAGCTTAAACAATTCCATCAAATAGGCAATAAAAAGCTAGGGATATCAGTGGCGAATCTACAGGAGGATTAGGGAAATCCCCCCAAATCCGTGGAAATCGGTTATAACGAGCGCCTTTTATAACGACCACCTTCATATAACGACGGAATTTTTACAAAAAGTTTGATTGCTTATTTTATTTTTTAAATTGCTCGTTAAATCCGGGGTCCAAAAAAGGCTTGTTCACTAAAAGCGGTTAAACTGTCTTGCGCTTAATCATTATACCAAAAAAAATCCATATTTTTCTCGTTATATCCGGTAACTCCCCAAAATTGTGGGATTGATAAGAAGAGTGGGACGATATCTCCTAGTGAGAGCATTGCGACTCATCTATACCTTTCTAATGATGCCCCATATCGTTTACTGCTCATTTAGCTGGGTTCAGGCCGGCTTGACAAACACGGGAAGAATACTGCAGCTTCAAAAGCGTGCTCTTCGTGTTCTTGTCTTTCCATCAGGAGCTTGGGAGCGGAATCTGTGGACTCAGTTCCATATACTGCATTTCGATAGACTGATTCACTATAGAACTATTTGTTTAATGTATAGAAGGATTGTGTTAGGCTTAAATTCTGAACTAATTAACCTGAATGAGATAAACATCCGGTATTTTCTACGGAGAGGATTGACATTCGTACCAATGTAGACCAGAAACAACTACATGTACAATCACATAAATTCTAGTAGTCCTAGGGTGTGGAATACGTTATCTACGCACCTGACAACCATCGGAAGCCATGAAGCGTTTAGGACTGCGGTAAAGCGCTCCCTATTTAATGCATTAGACAATACTATTTGGATAATATAGCCATTTAGTTTTAATCTAAGCTTTATCTATTGACCTGTTCTTTGCTCAAATTACTACTAGCATATGTAATATTCAATACGAGGCCTATGATACTATAATGGATTGTTTGGAACCGATTGTGTAGTTTTTATATACTTGTATTTGTAATTCTGTATTGTAGTTTTTATCTATTTATACTTCCATCTTTTTTAAATTTCTTGGTATTTTTATTAATTTTTAGGTAAATTTTAAATTTGTTTTGTGTTTGATTCACTTGTTGCAATGTTCGAAATGGTTTTTCGGCAACTGTCTCTATATATTTGGTGTTTTGTATAGTTTTAGTTTAGTATAGTGTTATATTGGTGTGGTAATATTTTAGTACAGTATTTTATTGATTTTAAATTATTAATTATTTTTATGATTGATACATTTGTCGCAGTATTCCAAATGGGTTTGGGCAACTGTCTCTGTGTATTTGTGTTTTCTTTCTATTTTATGTATTTTATTTTCTATTGTTAATTTTGGATTGTTCCTCCAGTTTTTAATTTTTTAGTTTTTGCTTTCTATTATATTTAGTGCAAATGCGCTATCTGAAAATGTTTATATTTAGAATTATATTTTAAGGGAAGCCTGGAGCTCGTCAAGTAATTATTATCTACTTTTTCCTCCGGCTTCCCGTGGGGGATTTGTCCCTGCAAAGAAATCGTAAATAAATAAATAAATAAATAAATAAATAAAAACTCGCTAAATGCGAGTTCGTTATAAGTGGATCTTGCTGCGTTTTACATCCCCCCCAAAAAAACCTCTCTGGATCCACCTCTGGGGATATATTACTTTATTACTTACATTTTTTGACGTAAGAGCAGTAAATTGAGTTATCCCCCAGAAGAAGAGATACATTTTTTTTAAATTGTTTCTGGTCAATACAAAAAAATATTGACTATATAAAAATTTGACTAAGGAATTGAAATATCGCACACTTCCGTAAACTAAAGAAATTACACAACACTCCCAAATTATTAAACATCGCCAGTATACGAATATTGGGTCAAAGTTAGAAAAGTGAGTAAAATATACATTAGAAAAAGCAACACAATGGGAAAGATCACAAATCGCACCAAAGACAAGCACAAAAGCATTAAGCAGGAGAAAAAGGGAACAGAGAAAGATTTTAACAATGTGTTATAGATATTCGCAATATAAATAGTAAAAATTGAGAGAGAATCTGCTTGCATGTGCGTGTGTGTGTGAATCTTAATGATTAGTCAACAAAAATAATTCTATTTATAAAGAAAATGAAAGGTTCTGTTCTTTTTTACATTCTGAGTTTATTAAATCGGGGGTTGGTTAGTTAAATTTTTATGGCGTCAGGGAAGCAAAGACCATTCTGCGCCATTTACCAAATCAGATTAACATTATGGGCACATTACTGCAACAGAAAATTAATTAATAGTTTTGACTTAAGAATATCAATCTTCACCGGGAGTTGAGAGAGAAGGGAGAAAGGCAAGCAATGATACTCCGGAAATTCCCGAAGTTCACCCCTTTGGAAAAAATCCTTAAAAAACCCTTCCTCTTTTTTCATTCTTAAAAATCCTTCACCAAGGTCACAAACAAGAGAGTATATATGCTCGAAGAGAGGCACCATTACTCCAGAATAGCGGCAACTACCAGTTCACCATAATGTGGAAGGAAATTGTATCAGGTAAAAGGAAGGATATTTACCCTTACCACATACAGTCGAAATAACAAGCGCTATGCGTAAACACATGCACTGTATTAGTGGAAAAAATCGGTCAACTTTCTTTGCACACATGGATGTTCTGATGATTGATTAAAGATTGGATCTGTTAAAGTATCAACGATTTTTATATCAAAATTATTTGATTTTACATGATCTTGCAAATGCATTAGAGCAGAAAGAGCATCTTTACGAGTAGGCACATTTTTCACTTCATTTGATACTATTCTTCGTCTAGAAGAATAGTATCAAATGAAGTGAAGTAGTTCAGCAGAAGTTTCCAAATTGTGCTCCGCGGAAACCCAAAAGCTCCACGGTGCTTATCCAGGGGCTCCGCGGAAGCATTGAAAATGAAAGGGTACAGAGAAGTAAAGAGAGTATATCACCGGTTGATGAAGTAATACGATACATCTTATGAATCACACTGTATCGTATGAAAGGATACTTTCAGAAAAATTAATTCACTCGTTCAATAAAAAATAAATGAATGGTCCGAATTTTTAGAAAATTAATTTTCATCACATTACGATTACTGCATTAAGGTCCATAGCTAGACGCTTGTTACAGGGGCTCTGAAAGTTACAAGTGCGCTGAAAATTAGTTAATATTTTGATGCGCTATTTTATTAATTTATTTAATAATAATATATAAAAAGAGATTTATATATTTAACATTAATGAATAAATTTCTTAACGTAAATTTTGCATTGAAAACTTACAGAGGTAAACTAAAATTTAGAATTTCCCTTATCTTTATTATAGAGTACATAAAGACTCAAACCTATATAACAAAGCATGATGTATACAATATTTACCGTAGAAATCTATTTTGAAGATATTTTTTAATGTCAAAACGAACGATTTCTATTGTCATGCATAACTTTATATATCTATACAAAAAATATATATATATATATGGCCTGCAAAAGGGTTGCTGGTATCTAACTGGAAGGAGACCCACACGCTGAACGTATGTGACGATGTGTGGAACCGGCCAGGCCAGTAACCTAGTGTCCTACCCCGCCTTCAAGTGGTGCAGGCTGGGCTTTCTATCCAAGAGGCAAATTAATATTTGCTGCACGGATGGAAAGGCGGAAGGGGAGGGCTAATTCACCAACCCGTCTAGCCAGCGTGGTGAAATGATGGCTAATTCCTCCAATATGCTAATACACCAAAAACCATGGCCCCTAGTCTCCAGGTGCTGGAGTGCTCCTGATCAAGGCAGCGGTCAGCGTGGCATGAAAGCAGGGGGTGCTAAGAATCACTGGAATGGCCCAGGCTGCCGTTTGTTATTGACCTTGGCAACGTATAATGGACGATCCCTTGCTTCTGAAGCAAAACTTCAAGAATTGGAAGAAGAACTTGACAAGATCAAATGGGACATTGTAGGACTCAGTGAAGTTAGAAGAAAAGGTGAAGAGTTGGTGGAACTTAAAAGTGGACATTTGTTTTATTATAGAGGAACGGAAACTGGAAGAACAAGTGGTGTTGGCTTCTTAATCAACAAAAGAATTAAAGACTACCTTCTTGAAGTCGAAAGCACGTCAGATCGAGCAGCGAGGCTCGTTGTTCAACTAACCCAGCGATACCAACTTCAGATAGTACAGGCATATGCACCAACATCAAGCCATACCGACGAGGAGGTTGAGGAATTCTATGAAGAAATCAAACAGCTACATACCAAGGGGAAACAACACATCAAGCTCATCATGGGAGATTTTAATGCAAGAATTGGACAACAGGAACAAGGAGAGACATCGGTTGGTAAATACGGATATGGGGAAAGGAATGAACGTGGCGATCAACTCATCGAATTTGCAGAAGCTGAAAACCTTAGCATCATGAATTCATTTTTTAAGAAGAAACCGCAAAGAAAATGGACATGGAAACACCCAAATGGGGGAACTAGCGAAATTGACTATATCCTGGCAAACAAGAAATCAATTATTGAAGATTGCAGCATACTGAACAGATTTAATACTGGAAGTGATCATCGAATGGTGAGATGTAAAATGCACTTAAATACTAAACTAGAAAGGCAGAAGCTCATTAGGAAACAAGTATGTAAGAGGGTGGATTTAAAGAAATTAAAAGAAAATACCGAGGCATTCAAGTTGGAATTAAAAAATCGCTTTTCTGCACTGGAAGGACTTATTGAAGAAGTTGACATCTCAGAAGCAAATGAAAACATTGTTAAGACAATAATTGAAACTGCTGGGGAAATTGGTGGTGTAATATGTAAAAAGCAGAATAGCAAATTATCTGAGAAGACGAAACAACTCATGAAAAGGCGAAGACTTATGAAGGTGGACAATCAAAATACCAGTTCCAGGATTGATCATGTAGAGATTGTCAAAACTTTACGCAAAAACATGAAAGAAGACATAAGAAAATTCA
>QLNU02015360.1:269453401-269502028 GCA_006491805.2 Dysdera silvatica
TTCAGGTTTCTCCAAGCGTGGGGATTTTCCCCTACAAAAGCGAGATGACTTGATGGTGTTGGAACTAGGATTTTCCCTTTTTGACTGAAGCACGCACACCATTTCCTTGTAAGAAACGTTGCGTGTCGAAGAGAGACGAGGAAAATATTGGTTCACATCCGCACTACGCAAGCTTTAAAATTAAACGTCAAAGAGCTCAGTATCATATTATTCTTTACAGAGAAACATGCCTTGTGCCCTTGTAACACGCCGTTTATTTCAGCGGGTTAAAGTTTCCTTTTATGCTGGTATATAATAATAATATTAAAAAATGTATAAACAGACGACATTAAAAACATCGTGCAAGAGAACATATTTAAAATAAGAAATAGTTTGAAAAACACTACAATGAAACCTTGATGACTCGAAGCTCAAGGGAAAGTAGTTTTACTTCGAATTATCAAGTCTTTTTTGGGGTGGGGGTGGGGGAATTACTTCTGAACTTGTTCAGAACTTCCGAGTTATCGAGGTCCATTACATATCCAGGGACGGACTGGGTCCTTTTTAAAGGCACATATACCTTGGATTATCTGAGGGCGCGAGTCCTATAGCCCATGAGGGCGCAAGTCCTATAGCCCATGAGGGCGCAAGTCCTATCGCTCATGAGGGCGCACCGGCCTGAGGCCAGTTAGCTGACGGCCCAGTCCGCCCCTGTGTGTATCTATAATAATTATGTTCCTATCTTAGGGTAACCCATTGTATTACGGAAACCGTGTGATATGACCTAAAAATAATGCTCTTGTCTGCCGAACAGAAAACCCAGGTTTAGAATACTCTGATTCTGTTTGTTTGCCGTTTTTCCTACTGATTCGTTTTTCGGGGATTTATTTCATAGCCAACAGAGGCTCGGATCCCTCGAGAAACTGGATGCTGATGCAGCAAGATCTGTCCTTGCGACGACAAAAAGAAAAAGAAATAAAAGAATGGTATTTGAGTAGCGGAGAGGATATTAGTGTTCTCTCACAAAAAGCGATTTCCTATTTCCTCTCATTCTCTCGTCAAGCCGGTGGTTATTCAAGATGGCCGTTTTAAAAATCTAGTTAACAATAAATTGTTTTTATTTATTTATTGGTAATAAGCATATTCAACAAATATATAACAGTTCAATACGTTTATATATTGAATATATATAACCGGTAATAATAATGAATACCGGTAATGTGAGACAGAACCGGTCGCTTAACGTGATCTGTGAACTACGTTACATTTAATTCACAACCAGTGGCGTAACTAGATATTTTGCCGCCCAGGCGAGTGACTGTCATTGCCCCAATGGGGTAACAAAACAAATAAATTTTGTTTTTTAAAGGCTAATTGCCGCCCTCCGAATTGTGGCGCTCGGGGCGACCGCCCCCTTTGCCCCTCCTTTAGCTACGTTACTGCCCACAACCACGATTACCAGAGATTGAACTTATTATTCCAGCTGGCCTGAAGATGGCAATCACAACTAAAAGATTACTAGGGTATTTGATTTGTCTAAACGGGTTTAATGGCGGTCATTGGATAATTTGATTTAGATTAGGTTCAGGCTTTTAATTAGGTTCTAGTAAATCGTTTATGTTTTTACGGCACAAGGGAGGCAAAGGTCATGTTACACCGGGACCTACAGTTTTCCGAAGAATTCGAACGTCAGTCGCTCAGGGCAGGGGCGGACTTAGAGCTTATACAAGGGGGGAGGGCGATTAATGACTTGATTTTTGGAAATGATACCTCATTGGACCTTTACCTTGTATCTTTTCAATGTTAAATTTTCATTCAAGGGGGCGATCGTCCCCCCCCGCTCACCCTAAATCCTCCCCTGACTTAGGGAACCAAAGCCCGGACATCGTCAATGAAACTACCATCAAGACGTATTACATTCTAGTCGCATTTTGTGGCTGAAGTGTGGTGGCACAATATTAAACAACTCATAAAAGACTTAGTTCCTCTTTAAGACTTAATAGTCGCCATATACCAAATTTCATGGTGGAGGGGGCAGAACCGTCCAGATTGCGCCCCTAACCATGGACATGCGTATTTCCCCCTGTGAGTTATTTCAGCCGATTTTACGCCTCTCTTCGCTTGGGTTACGTGTTGGGTGCCCATGTACGATTTGCCACGAATTCCCCGCCCAAAAGAAGAGAAGCATCGCCTCCGGCAGTCCGGTGGGTAGCTTCCTAATACCCCCTTTTCCTATCCCCCTTCTCTTAGTTCAGTTCAGCTTCTTTTTTTTTCCCCCAACTTTTTGGGAGTTTTCAGATTTATTATTCAATATAACAAAAATACTAGAGAAAATCGTTTACTTAGATTTTTATCATCAGTATAATGAATAAAAAACGATTATTCGGTAACAAGCTAATTGGTCGGTAATTTTTTAAATCCTCTTTATCACCTTTTTTATGCAAAAGAATTACTGTTGCAGAATCCCATTGGTTTGGTATGTTACCACTGTTGAGGCATTTGGTAAAGAATTTTGCGAGTATGGATTCTACATGTTCTCCAGCTTCTTTTAAGATATCTAATGTAATGCCATCATCGCCAAATGTCATCCCGGGAAAGGGGGATTGATTTCCTGGCAAATCCCCGCGTTTTGAGTGTTCTAGGGAATTGCACGATGGCATTATGCATGATACCCTTTGCTTGCACCCCTGATGTGGACCTTCCTCGCCACCACTAGCTACTGTCCTGATTACAAATTCCGTTGATTTGGCTTTTCGAAACTTAATATGAATAGTCATTGTCGTAAATAATTAATTTGTTTGTCTGAGACATACTATTTCCTTATACAAGACCGAGCACAAGAAGGTGTTCTAGGATTATACCACTTATTTGAACAATTTTATTGGCTATAAAATCAAATTCTTTATAAGTTAAAATAAATCTATGTCCGCGGCCGGCCTGGAGTGTGTTTCCGGTGCAGTAGCTGGGACTGTTTTCCTCGGCGGTTACTTTGGCAGCTGGTTTCGGTTCACGTTATATGACACCTACGCGAGCGTTTTTCTATGTGTGCTGTGTATGGTCGACTCTTGAACACCCCCACTTTCTTTCCCCAACCGTCTCGGCGGTTAGTTGCACTGTAGACACCCAGAACGTGCCTATTTACATTAGTTAATGAAAAGTATTCTATACGTGTCAGGATTTTCATCTTTTTTTTAATGTTGTCAATTGCACTGTGGTGTACAGATGTTAAGAAACCCTCAGCGCTTTGCAGTTGTTGAAACCAGTTTCTTTAGTTCAGACTTAATTTCTTTGCCAGATGATTCCTTGAAAATTCTGAAGTCCCTTATGGCTACTCTAGTATCGAAATGAAATCCTTTACATAATTCGTTCACTGTATTTCTTCAACGGAAAAATTACGTTTTGTAACAAGAAAAAAATATGGAAAAATTACGTTTGCATGCGTTAAACGTCTATTTACGAGCTTCGGAGAACTCCTGAGCCCCAAAACAGTGTTTAGGGGCTGCTGGCTAACATTTAAATAATAACCAAAAATGAAGTACCGGAGCCGGGCTTCTGCCCAATTTAAGCCCTGTTTATTACGACAATATCGTTCCATAAGTTGGAAGGTTCTTTTGCTCGTAGATAATATTAATGTAATATCAGTTACAAAACCGGCTTTTATGTCATTTTTGCAATAAATGACAAATGATATGCTCTTGCAGCTGTATTTACTTTAGTAATTATATTGAAAGGTGTTAGCCAGTGGCGGTTCTAGGCTAGGGCGGGGGCCATGCCCCCCAAATTTAACCGGATTTTATTATATTGCATATGTACACTGGCGGCGCTCGTGCGCATGCGCAGGAATTTGTGCCCCTCAAAATCTTTTTGCCTAGAATCGCTACTGGTGTTAGCAGTTTTACCAGCATTAATTTTTCCTAAACAATATGTAGATACATGCAACACGTTTTCAAAAATTTTTTTAATAGAAATTGCTAAAGGTTTATAGCAGCAGTTTCCAACCGGCAGTCTGCGAGGAAATTTTGGTGGTCCGCAGAAAAATCTGGACATTATTTGCATTTTTAATGTTTTATTAATAATAAAATAAAAATAATATTCTAAGAAATTCTCATATTCTGAATGACAATTTTCGATACAATAATTTTTTTTTTGCCACCCACGTATTAATTAGCTCAAACTAGAGCTTATGTAATTTTGGAGAAAAAGAGACGCTTTCCCCATCCTGGATTCGAACCAGGGTCCCTCCGTTTAGCCCGGAGTGTCTTGGACCGCTGTTTCCTGTCCTCGTTCGTCGGCGATGCATTGGTTCGCGATGTGCGACCGCTGGTCTATAGGATATTGTTGAGAAGTTGAATTTTTGAATTGGAATCCAGGGATTCCACAGTAAAAACGTTAAATTGGATGTTTTCTGTATACACAACAGGAAGGGACCTTCCCCAGTAGGTCATCAACCTTTCTTTTCCGCTTCATTATCTCCCACATTGACCTTTGCCTAACTATTTTGAAGTGTTTTCACGTTTTCTTACATTTGGATTGAGAGCTACTTGAGCAATGAGGGGTGAAACACAAAGCAACCATTATTCCAATGTCAATATTTCCCCAAGTCATGATTAGATCAACGGCGGCTCGTGATTAGAAAAATAGGAGAAGAGCACTTGCCGAATCAACGCCCCCCACCCCCGAAATTAAATCCTGGCTCTGTTAGTGATATGAGAAGATAGCAGTTTCAAAAATTATTTAATGAGGATTTAGCTATTTTCTGTAAATTAAATCAATTCTTCTGTCCTTTAATGCTGCAAATCTGTCTTATGCATCATCGTAAAAGGACTGTTTCTTCATAAGTGTCAATATGTCTATTTGAATAAAAATATTCGCTAAACAAAGTCTTTCTTGTGAAATAGCATTCTTTTAAAGTAAAAAGAAAACTCCTTTCCACTGATACACTTGTAGATGGAATTAAGATGAGAGAAAAATTATTAGCTTCTGTGAAAATTTCTTCATGAAGCATTCGAAGAACTTCTTGCATAGATATATTCCTGAATTTTACAAGGGCATATATAAGACATAGTTCATTTTTAAGGTGCTTGGTTTTTTTCAAACACATCGCTGTATAACTCTTGCAGATTTTCAAGTACTTGGGATGGAAAATGGAAATTAAATTGTTCAAATTTCGTTGTATCGGCAAGACAAATTGCAGTTTTTCACAATCTTGAAATCTTGTGTTTATTGCCGTAAGCATGTGGTCTAAAATTTCAAAATATAGCTTTTTATAATTTTGAGAAATTATTTCTAGTGAAAGAGAGGCATATTCCCGTTTAGATTGGACTAATCCTGTGATTTTAAGCATGTTTTCAGTGTTTTAAAAACACCATCCTCCCTTTTACGGCTTAATAGCTCATGAGTGTATTTTATTTGAGATACTCAATAGTTTAAATTAAGTGATTTTTTTAAAGAATTTCGAATAATATATCAGTAAGTCCAAAAATTTCATTGAATATTACTGACAAAAAACGTAAATTCAAAATCTTTCATATCATTTAAAATCCCCTTTGCAAGTTGAATTGTTGTTTTGTCTGAATGTTCGCTGTTTATCGTAAATTCAAATACTTCTTTTAATTTATCCCAATCTTCGACGATCACATCCACTAATTTCGAATTGGAGGACCATCGAGTTTGTGTTATGGTTGGTATGCGTCTTTCGGAATTTGATGTAAGAACATAAGATCGCTTCACCGAGTGATGAAGAAGCGAAGAAATGCCACTGAAGCTTGTAAAAAAATAAATAAAAATAAAAAAAATTCGACACTTAGAAATTTTAGAAAAACTTTGCTGCAAAACAAAATTGAAGCGATGTGCCAGACAATGGACAAAAATGGCTTGAGGAGCTTCATCTTTGACTTTTTCTGAAGTACATTCAAGTGTCCAGACATTACACTGGCTCCATCGTAACGTTGTCCTATTAATTTGTGGTGATAATCAAAAGGATCCAAAATTTGGTCCAGCATTTTGTACAATATTTACTTCATATAAAGAGACTTCATATGAAGAGAAGATCTCCTGAGAAAATATTTCCTAAGACAGTGTTTCCCAACACTTTTCAAGACGCGACCCCCTTTTCTAGTAACCCAAAGTTCTGCAATTTCCTTCTATCCACCATCGCCACATTTGCATAATAAAAGCATTTTTAACAGAGTAAAGAAAACACATTAAATATAAAATTATATTATATTAATTATATATGTTATATTGATTATATTTACATTAATTATATATATACTGTAATTATATATATATACTAATTTATATTATAGATATAAAGTTAACAACCATTAGTAGAATATTGCAATGTGTGTAGCCATGTTGAATTGTAAAAGCGTTGGAAACATTTGGTATGAAATTCCTTATAAAAATAATTGCAACTAAAAATAGTTGTGGCGACCCACAGAAACCTGTTCGCGACCCCCAGGTTGGGAACCACTGTCCTAGGAGAAGGGGACGACACACTCAACTGTGTGAATTTAACTTCCTTCGTGCAGTTATCTTTTGAATACTAACAGAATTTTTTAAATATGTCATTATTTATGAATGTGGCGGCCATCACCCAGTTTCGATAGCTAACTAACAAAGCTGACATCAGCAACAATGCATTGCAGAGGATTGCATCAGCAACAGATATAAGCATTAGACTTCGCATAACCCGGTCTCTGCGGCTTTGATAGGTAAATAAACACAGATCCAATTAAGCATTTAGATGTTGACATTAGAACATGGTGCAATAATAGTGATGTCATGACTAACCAGGACAGAAACAAATAAAAGCAGCAACCGCACATGTAAAAGAAATAAAACCGTTCGTTTACGGACACACAACGGGGAGAAAAAATTGTCTGTAAAAGAAGGGTGACCGTAAGGCTGGATTTTCCCTTAGGTAAAATCAGCACATGATTCACATGATTAGGGCCAGGGCTCAATTTCTAACAAAAAAAGTGCAGAAGCACGAACATTACGATAAATCGATTGGCTGCAAAAGAATCGATAAATCATATCAATTGTTTATGTCCATTTTTTTGGACAACAAAATTCATGACTTTAATCACCAATTCCTTACTTTCATGATAACGTTTGTTTAGGGGCTCCAGTTAATATTTAAATAATCGCCAAAAATGAAGAAGTACCGGCGTCAGGCCCCGGCGGGCTCCTGCCCAATTTAATCTCTGATTAGGGCGTCATAAGAAAAGAGGTCACAGAAAATTTCCATTGCCGGATTTACCAGGGTCTATATAGTACAAAACTGCAATTGGCGGAAAAGGGGTTCCCACAATAAATAAAAAAAAAATTATAGGACAGTCTGGATGTCTTACCTCTATTAAGTATACGTGTAAATAGCATATCATATTCCCTAAGATTAGTTTTGAGAATCTTCTCAAAGACTTTATAATAAGAAAAAGTAGGAGAAAACTATTTAAATATAGAGTAGAAACACATACAAAAATAAATATAATTTTTTATTTTACTGTAAGTTTTGTTCCATTTTGAAAAATAAAATTTTATTTTGCAGTTTATTATTGTATAAGTAAGAGAGGGACATCATAATCTTCCAAATGCTTAGGGAATCTAAAATTCTCAATCTGGCCATGGGTGTCCGTTAAAAGTGAGTTTACTGTAGTAACAAAAGCTGTATAAAGTATTTTCTGGCTAGAACTATTTTCAATTAAACATATTGACATTTCCAAGAACGTTTCAGGTCAAAAAAGGGATCCACACAAAATGTTTAAACGTAGTTTAATTGAAATAAGGTCTCAACAGAAACGAATTTCTAATTAAAATGAATTCGAATGAAATCTCAAGTAAACTCTGAAGAGTGTTTTACGATGAATTCTAAATGAAACAGAACTTCCTTGTTTCACAGTTTTCAAGTTATTAGAAGATTGATAATCAGAGGGTTTCCGGACTTCTTTTCTTTTCAGGGAGATTGAGGTGTATGCATGCGCGGGGGGGGGGGGGGTGATGTTTATTTCATATGCTCAAATAATTTCGAATTGTCCTATAAAAATTCTAGAAATTTAAAACTTATTTAGATACATCGAAGATATTTTCAAATCACCTAAAAAATTGTAAAGGCATTCGAATTTTTTTTCCGTCAAATTAAGAAAAATCGTCATGGTATAGATGTAAAGTCAAGCGTAAATACAGGAGTATATGAATACAGAAACATGTATTATTATACATTATAAAATATATATTAGTCTAAAAATGAAGTATATTATGAAGTATATTTAAGAAGTTGCAGACTACTCTTACGCTGAACAAATATTGATGTTCACTTTTGTTTATTCCTTCATATTAAACAGGTCCTTCGTCTCGCCATTTATAGTTTACAAATTTTTCATTTAACCTAAGTCAAAATGAAAATGGGGGTAAGCCAAAAAAAAATTTGAAGTCCATATATAATTCCAGAAACGTTGAGTTTTTGAAATTATGGGGGGTGGGGGATGGGGGAGCACATATCATATACGTTTATACCTTACAATATATGTAAATTTGCAATTTATTTTAAACTATTAGGAGACCCCACGAACCCATATACCCCACGCCTATATACTATTCCATTACAGTATTCTCAATAGGGTATAGATTTGACCTTTGGCTTCTTTTCCGGTGGGGCGTGTTTTTTCTCCCTCTGTTTGCTTTCTTCCCATCCCAGTTTTCTGTCTGCTATCTTACTCCAATGATTTATCTCATATCACGTCTGCCCTTTCTTTGTTCAAAAAGTTATATGCGTTTTAATTTAAATACAGCCATTCTCAGGGTAATTTTGGTTCACATTTTCTTTATTTTCACTTGCCCCACTTGTGTTCTAATGATATTTTCAAAATTAATTGCATAAAATAAAGGAATAAGCCCAAAATTATAGTTTAATCTTGACAAATTCGCAAATATTGGTAATAAAATCAAGAACAATTGCGTTACAAACACATACGTTATTAGCATTGTGCAAAGTTATCCTGCTATTTAGAGTAACTTCGAGTTTGTAATTAGCATTCCCACCCCTTTCTGGATACCGGCATGCTTCACAGCTTTGCCAACAGACTGCGGTAGTGAGCGAAGTTTATTAAAACCAAATATATATTGAAACTAGGAGATGGCCCAAAGATTTACCCTAAGAATGTACATTAGTGGCGTCAAGCCCCTCCCCATTTGAATATCAAAACAACACTATTTTTATAGGCCGCATCACAAAATCTTCATTAAAGACGCTTGATTCCCCCCACAGCCACTTGAGCCCCCCCATGAGCTTTGAATTGCTATGCTACTGGTGTACACAGGGTTTAAATTGGGCGGGAGCCCACAGGAGCTCGGCTCCGGTACTTCTTCATTTTTGGCGATTATTTAAATATTAGCCAGAACCCCTAAATAGACACTTTCATGAAAAAGTAATAAATTTGTGATTAAAGTCATGCATTTTGTTGTCCAGAAAAATGGACATAAACAATTGATATGATTTATCGATTCTTTTGCAGCCATTCAATTTTTTAATCGATTTATCATAATATTAGGGCTCCTGCACTTTTTTTTTGTTAGAAATTAAGCCCTGGATGTACATAATCAATTTTCAAATAAACATTGCCAATTTAAATGATTGACTTTTCGTTGAGAAAGCAGCAAGAGAAGCATACTTATGTCTCTTAGAATGGTTTGTGTTTTTATGACATAAGGACAGTTAATGTCAAGCTGCTCCAGAACTGTCCGTTTTCCGATGAATCGGATCCTCTGTCGTCTCAGGACAGGAATAAAACTTCGGGATATCGATGGGTTGAAAAAATGGCAAGCATTCAATACCAGCGGGATTCAATCCCGTTTTTCTTTCCCCGATTGACAAACGCGTTACCCCTTATGGCACTATGTGGCAAATCTTTTAGCGCAGGAGTTCCTAACCTTTTCTATGCCCTATATCCCTACACCGGCGGCTATACGAGTACTTCTAGGCGGGGCTGAGAAAAATTAACAAGTACTTCAAGGTGGGGGGTCTGAGAAAAATTATTACCTCCTGCTCAAAGCTGTTACAGAAAGTTGTTACGGTTACATTTTCTCAAAATTTTACAAAATTTTGAGAAAAATGTAACAAAACTTTCGAAATAAATGCATAACAGGTCCAGGCAAATCAAATTTTTAAACGGCTAGGGGGCTCGAGCCCCCTCTGCCCCCCATATGGGCACCCATGTATCCCTAAGCAATGTTTGATTAGTGTTCGCACCCCATGCGTAAGTAATATCACATTTGATGATGAAGAAGTCTAATTTCTGATTTTAAAACCACGATTGTGGGTGAAAAAAAAAAAAAGTAAATGCAAACGTTTAACTCTCAGTATATAAAACTAAAATTGCGCAATTAGATTTGAATTTGTTTTATCACCACTTCTCAAGCCACAATCCGACTGTACTCAAGAACATAAACCACTCTTTCTTTGTTGCACCCCGACTGAAATTCTATCTTGTACCTCAGGATGGGTGGGAATCCTTATCTTAGAGGCTAGAGGATCAGGTTTATATGAAACAACAATATCAATCAACGTTTATTGGCGTAGTGATACCAACGCCGATGGTATGGCGTGATTAGATGGTGAAACGTTCGAAAGAAAATAAATATTTCTGCCTTCGGTGGGACCTGAACCCACGACCTTCCACTTGCCGGGCGGAGGCTCTACCCACTGAGCTACGAAGGACAATATATAATCTCTTTACGAACGTATATATATTGTTGCCAGTTATTTCGCAGAATGGTGTAGTACATGGACTACTATTTAAACCAAATTGCAAAGAGACTGGTATTAAATTGATCGAAATGCACGTTGCAGCATATGTATTTATTTTATATAAATCGAACACTACGCAGATTAAATCAAACAACAATGTCAATCAACGTTTATTGGCGTAGTGATACCTTTGAAGTCCAAACTTTGTGTTTCTTCATGCTGAACATAAAAAAAAAAAAAAAGAAATGCACATTACAAATGTTGTTAGCCATTAATTGGCTTATTAAAAATATTTTTTAACGGTAGAAAACTTCCAATTAAATGTTACTTTATTGGAAACGGTATATTTCGGACGCAGTTTTGTGGAGATACTGTATTAATTTTCTATAAATAAATAAATAGCAAATATTTATAAATTTTTCGAATTTAAAGATTGATATTATTTATCTTTCTCTGAAGTGTTCGGTTGCCTAACTTGTTGAACGGCAAACGTGGTAATTACCACATCATATTCGTATAGGGATTTTTGCTTGCGCCCTCTTTTGGCAACACCGAACGCAAGTGGTGTCCGTGTGTTTTGCTTCGTCCGCTACGCGACATCTCGCACGTTTCCTTTGAGTTGAACTGAAGTGTTGAAGTTCTTCCGTTATATTCATTGGTATTATTGTTTTTCTCAGTGCTCTACGGATGAACTATGTGTCCCTTTGTATGCTTAGCCGTTCTTTTTAGTTTCTTCATGTTTTTGGCGGAGCTTACAACTGCTATTACAGTGAAATATTATCCGTCCCAACTTAGCGGAAGGTTCCAAGAAGGTGACTACCGTTCCGCGTATGCAAGCATTGAAAATGCTGGCTACTCTCTCAATGATAGCACCTACGAGGTTGTTTCTAAAAATCCTGATATAGCCGATGTTAAAAATCAGACTTATTTGTTCAGTGAAGATGGCAGTGTCTTGAATATTACTTTTTTCATACACGGGAACTTTTTAGGAATTACGAAGCTACAAGTGTTATCATCCAAGCAACGAAAGGGGCATGTTATGGAAGTTTACTCTTCGGAATTTTTAGATGTAAGAGTTGCCAAACGGAAGCGAGCTATAACTACAGCCTTTACAGCCTGTGTTATTGTATTAATGTCCTTAAATTTCATTAACATGGGTTGTGCTTTAGATCTTAGTGTTGTGAAGTCTGTGTTGATAAAACCTATAGCTCCAGGTGTGGGGTTTATTTGTCAGTATGGTTTTATGCCATTGGTATGTATAATTTTAGTTCTATTTATGAAAAATATTTTAAATTGAAAACAAATTTTGGGACTTCAAAAATTTGTTTGGAAATGTTTTTGTCACTGGCCTCATAGCCCCTCCCATTGCAATGCAATTTTGTATATCTGCATATAAATATGTGGGGGTTGTAGCTTTGTAACCCCCCTCCAATGGATTTCCTGTGTATGCATAAGGTTTTTGCATATATAGAGTGTAGTTGTATGTGCAGTTAATGGAAGTTCTATTGTGTAGTAACATGCAGTTTCTCATTTCGTGTTTTTGTTGTCCTGCGGTATCTAATTCAATTTGTAAATCAAGCTGATTTTTGTGATTCAGTGGGCTAACGTCCCAGCTTTTGGATACATACTGATCTGGGTTTTAGTCTTAGTAAGCTTAATTATCCAGTGAGAATGTGTTCATCTACCATATTGTTAACCTTGCTTAAACTTCTAGTGGGTGTCAAAATGGAGTGTGTACGTATAAACTGCTCACTGTAGTCCAGTGTTGTTTCTTTAGGTCATAAGAGGTTCAGTGTTATCGGAAAACTGTAGATCGCGTCGTAGCACATGACCTTTTCTACCCTTATGCTGTAAATAAAACAGTAATTCTAAGTTCGGTAGTGTGTAAACATGTGATTTGGAGGTCACATTACGCTATTAGTCCTGTTTTCAATGAGCAAGCAAGCTTGAGATGTAAACAACATAAAGCCCAATTTGTTCTGGTTATTCTCGTTATGTGGTGATTAGTTATGCCGCACAAGGCTTAGATTTAAATTCTTGTATAAAGAAGTTTATAAAAATGATGATGAAAGATGGAAAAAATGGTCAGTCCATATCAATTACGGTTGTCTTTTAAGCGTGGATTCAAGAAGGGGAGGGCATGGGGAAATTGCCCCCTCCCAAGCTGGGATCATATCATGGAAAATGAGATGAAAAGTACTGGATACTTGACTGAAAATGGGAATTGGGAACAAATCGCAGCCCCCTTGAAAGATTTCGGGATCCGTCCCTGTTGTCCTTTTGTGTACATTTATCATTATTAAATTACTAATAATTCTAGAGTGCAAATGACCAGTGTCTATTTGAGTAATTATTTTTCGCTTTGTTAGTCCAGGGGGTGGGGGCAGGCCTCGGCCCCCTATGTGGATGCACTACTGCCTCCAACACCCCTCCAGATTTTTGATACAACCCCTTAATGAAATCTAAACACACAAAATCTAATCTACTCCCCTTAAAAATCTTCAACACCCCCAGTTTATGAATCCTGGATAAGTCCCTGGTTAGGGAGCAGCCAAAAATGCACATATATGTGCATAAGGGCGACGATATTGCTCCACGAATAATTTTTCCCTTGAAAAGTGCTCCGTGAGTAAAAAAGTTGAGAGCTGCTGTCTTGTATTGTTAGTATAATAGAGAGGGTTAATAGCAGCCTTAAAAAAAATAAAATAAAAATAAAAGCACATTTGAATGAATAAAAAGTTTATATGAAGTAAATCATTGACATGTGAATAACAAAAGAACTTAGAAATCATTTAAAATAATGTAATGGTATTTATAAATTTTAAAAACGTAATTAAAGAATCTTCTAAAAAACAAGCCTTACGCTTGGAGTCGGTAGTGATTTTACCATATCAGTTAAAAACTAAGTCAAAATATAATGGATAATATGTAGTAGGCAGATTTTTATAAACTAACATCTTGATTTTAGTTTTGCAGAATTACAAGTTCCTGATGCTTATTTTCTATTTTAGATTGCATATGGACTTACCCACCTTCTTTTTGCTAATGATGTTGTTCTGCAGTTAGGACTGTTTACATATGCATGTAGTCCTGGAGGTGGTGCGAGTAATATGTGGACTGTGTTCTTAAAGGGAAACTTGAATCTTAGCTTGACCATGACTTTCATCTCAAATGTAGCATCCATGTGTAAGTTACGTTTCAATAATACTGATTTTTTATGAAGTTGTTATTAACATGTTTGCTGCAGTACAATGAAGTGACTTGTTATCCTCAGGTGACAGGAGCTACCAATTATCATCACAAAATGTGTAATCAGGTGACACAAGACCAATGCTGGATTTACACATAGGCCAGGGTGTAGGGCCCCATGGTTTTAGGGACTCCCTTCCATTACCTTGATGGGGATTATTTAAGTATAAGAATTATTTTGCATTTACAAAGATCCATGTTTCATAATTGATAAACTAGAATATTATAGACAATGACAGGGATCACATTCCTGTGCCAAACAGCTCCAAAAACGTTAAATTGTGCCATATTATGCCAAACTTGATGTTTGTACTTGCACTGAAACCGATTTTTGTGTGCTAAATTCGTTTTTGTATCTTACATTCTTTTATCACTTCAATCTGCAGCCCCTTTTCCGCAGGGCTTATCTATGGCCTTAGTCTATAATTTCTTTTTATATTATCGGGTTAAATTGACTACCCATATGCTAATGAGTCTAGTTATGTGTCATGACATTTCCCCAACACGCGAGGGTTTGTACAACGGGAAATGTCATTTTGACGTGAGTCGTAAATGTCATCAATCCTTAAAAGTGCTTAATTTTTTTTAGAAAACAATTTAAAATTTTTAGAAGTTTTTTTTTTTATTGCTCAAAATCTGCAAAATGTCCTTCATTTTGCTCTCTCAATCATCGATATTTCTCTGTAGTACTTTCTTGTTTCATTTTTTGTTACTGCCATTCTTCCCACAGCACTAATCAACATAATCAACGAATGTAAAATATAAATCACACGTCTTGTAACGTAGCTTTCGCGAACAAAAGCAAAATGCAGAAACAGGAATTCCTTGTGAAACCTTTCTAGAACAATAAGCAGTACATAACGCCTCTTCACGTCCAAATATAAGAATGCGAGGCATCCCAGTATAGCGATCCTTTGGCACCGCCACCTCATTTTCACTCTGTACATAAGTTTTTATCTCTGTCGTTTTTAAAAGAGCGGTACGTCCTACGTAGCTTTCAAAGTTAAACTAAAAGACTAGCCATTAAAGAAAAACCTTCCTATGGAAAATTGCAGAGAACAGGAGAGAGGAGTATATCAATGATTACTTTATGTGCATTATTATAAGATAAAATAACGATATTTTTATAAACATGTTTATTTTCTCCTAATGTTTAGGCGAAGAGGAAGGTGGTTATTTGGCAAAATTTTTCAGAAATTCAAATTAAGATAGAATTCAAAGGAAGGGGGTGCTTTCCCCGAGAAGGCAGATCAGCAGAATTTTGTGTTGATAGAGATTGCAATTAAAAAGGAAGTCTGCCACCTTTTAACACTAGAACCGCCGCTGCCGTCATTTTGACTGCCCTTGAAATGTTCTTTAAAAAACTATAAATACAATTTTGTTTTTGTTTCAATACTAACGTATTTAGGTTAAATCCCAATAATATTCATTTAATATTTTCAATAATTAGGTTAATTTTTACAATTAAATAAAAATTTTAGCACATGTTTTCTTTCCGGAAAACTATCATTTATGGGAAAATTATTCTTTAAAATTATAATGTTAACTAAAAATAATCTTAAGTCAGTTGTGGATCCAAAGGGGGGTGATGGGGTGATCGCCCTCCTTTAGCCTGGCTTAGATCATGAAAAATGAAAGGATTTTTAAATTTATAGTCATAAAATTGCAAAAAAGGAAAAAAAAAATGTAGAAGTAAAATTTAAACTGTTATCAATTTTTAGTTACGTAAACCGGGACAGAAATTAAAATTAATGGCAAAAATTTTAAGCAAACAAAAGCTATGTACAATTTTTCAAGGTTGTTATTTGACATCAATTACAACTAAATTACAACTAACTGTTTCTGGTTGTTTCTGTTCTCATCATCTGTTGCAATTATTTGTCACGTTGTTTATATTTGGTAGTGGGGAAGGCAAGTGTTTTTCAGGGCCATCTGTTTTATATTACGTTCCTCTTGATTTCATGAATTGTTAGAATAAGGTTAGTATTTGATTACTGTTAATAATTAACGCTAATAATTAATAACTAGCATTAATAATTAATATTGGAATTCGATCAGTGAAAACAAAATCTAAATTACATGTTCGCCTAATTCTTATACATATATATATATATACATACCATGTTATTATTATTACTTTATACATCATATTATTCTTGTTAATTGATTATTATAATAATTATTTACACAAAAAACGACAACGCGATGAAATTGATCGCTTCCGCGGTTCTAGGTCCATATGCTTATAACTACGGTTCTCTGTAATGTATTTTTTTAAAACTTTATATATGCTATTAGGAACATATTTTAGGAAAAGTCAAGAATTTCTAGCTTTCAAACACGAAAGGTTTAAAAGATATTTGAGTTTAAACTTCACAGCAGTCAATTTGACTGCAGCCGCGGTTCTAGTGTTAAAATTTGGTGCCATAGTCACTTGCCTAACTTGTCTATTTGTAAATCCAGGCATGCCTTCCCATCCTGCTGTATTGATAGTGAGGATGTCCCATTAGACTAAAGGTAAAACAATCACTGGTTGTCTATTGGTTTTGGATCCTGCCCGATCTGCTTTAAATTGAATCATCAATTGCCATGGAGGAATATTGGAAAACAGGTCTTGAACGCGAGGAATGAAAAAGATGATGGTATTCCTTGGACACATTTCATCAAACTTTTTTTGATGAAACTGGTCGTTTCCAGAAGTTTTGGAGCTGGGACCGCACGATTTATGGTGTTCAATTTTGCTGATCGCAGGATAGATTCGCATCATGGTTGTGCTTCCCTGGTGGCGTTTTGTGGTATTTTCGGGCTGTACATGATTTCATGGCGAGTGTTTAATGTTTTTGACTGGCTGCCATACCTCTAACAGGAGAAGAGGGAAAACGATGATAGCGCCCCCTGGTTGCATTTCATAAACTTTTTTTTTAAAAACTGCTAATCTTCATACAATCTGGAGCTGGGATCGAGCAGTCTGTGAGGTGAGATTGTGATAGTTTATGGGGCTTCATTATAAATTTAAAGCTAATTAACTATAATTATCAGTCTCAGTCGATTTATGTTTCTCATTTAATGTTAATTACTTGGTCACTTGTAAGGAATTGTTTTCCATTCTCAAATGTTTTTTAATTATGGTAATTCTTGGATATAGTGGTAACATGCTCTCCTAGCATGATGTTAAGCTGTGTTTGGCTCCTAATAGTGCTAAAAAAAGAATACTTACCGAATAATTTCTCACTGTTCGGGGTTGGTTCCTGGGCCTTTAGAAGTTGTTTCCTTTGAAAAAACATAGGTTCACTGCCCTATGGTGCCATAATAGTACATTAACGTAGCTAGCCTTAAGTTCAAGGGAGGGTTGTAAAGTAATGAAGGGTCATGCCCCTCTCCTTACCCAATGCTTAGCAGATGGCAAATTAAAAATTATCAATAAATCCTAAGTGGGGTTAAATCCTGTCTAGCCATCACCTGATTATGCCAATGTAGTAAGACATTTGTCTACCATGCCATTAACCTGAGTTTGATTCCTAATCTATGGAATGCATGCTGTTTTTTCTGCCCACTGTAGTCAATGATTTGGTTTCTTTGGCAACAGAGGTTCAGATATCTTAGAAAACTGTAGGTACCAGCCCATCATGACCTTTCTCATTTTTCTACCATAAAAACAAAATTTGATTCTCATTTACTGATAGGTCCTTATTACTTTTTTTTGAATTTTTGATCCTTAAATTTTATGTAAATATATATAAACCCTGTAACATGAAAAGCAGAATTTTACCTGGGAAGCGTGCTGAAAACAAGAGCCTAGTTTGAGTATGGATAGAAAATAAAGGCATGCCATCTTTGAAACCATGTATTCAGTTTATTTTTTGAAACATTATGTAAATGTGCCATTTACTTGAAAAAATAATTGTTTTTATGTTGCATTAGAATCTGCTTTTCCCTGTTATAAAGATTGTTTTACTTAAAGATTTTCCTTGCCATTGCTACAAAAAGTAACTTCCCTAAAATACAATTTTCTGCTATGAAAATAAATTTTTCTGCTCCCAAAGTTGATTTTTCTGCTCTGAAGGTTGATCTTTCTTGCTCCGAATCTTTTTAAGTGAGTGTGATCCCTGCAATGAACTTCAAATAAAAACTCATGATTTATTGATTGAATATCGTGTAGGCCACATTCTTTAGGGGCCCCATTCTCTTCTTGCAGCCTACGGCAGCGGCATAGCATGGATTGCCAATGCCCTGGACTAGTTAAGTATTGCGCTCGTTAAAGCCTATTAGTACTCCCTTCCACCAATCCAATATTGAAATTTTGCACCCTTACAAATGCTACACATGGCACTTTTGTGCCATTGGCCCCTCCCACGCTACACTACTGCCACAAGATGCTTTCATATCACACATATCCGTGACCCAATGGCTATGATGATGGTCTTTATACTCAATGAATTCTATTCTCAGTAGACTTAATTGTATGGCTGAAGATTATAGTAAGCCGTTGGTCCTGTCCTTTAGGAAAAATCAGGCAGTTTTGGTATCAATTGTGGGTTTAAGGGTTACTTCCTCCCCCCCCCCCCCGCATTTAAACAATATTATTACAAATTCCTTATGAGGGAAAAACAATTTCTATCAAACCCTGCATTTTCGTCAAAAACCCTTCCCTTTTTGAAATCCTGTAGGCACAGGCCTGCTTATGATGTGCAAATGCAAATTTATGTAGCTTAATTTGGATAATTTAAACTCGTGGATAATTCCAACTTTCAGTGAGTCTAAAATTATATTGCTTGTTTTGAATTCTGGGATAATTTGAACTAAGTTTATTTATGATCCCATCAACTTTGAATTAACTAAGTTTGACTGTACAACTAAAAAATTGCATACATCCCTAAACTTCAAATAGCATTAATATTTTGAGATAGTATAAATAGGTAAAAATTTAAACTATTCAAAATTTTGCTTTCAGATTACTATCAGGTTTTATCCTTATATTGTAGTTATTGTGAAGAGTTGACATTTTTACATTAGACCAGTGTTTCTCAACCTTTTTTCAGTTCATGGTGCTCTTAGTATTGTAAAATCATGTTGGCTAAATGTAATTTTCCAGGTTGAAATATTTTTACGGTGCACAGGTTGGTAGCCACTGCATTGGACAATTACTCATTACCAGTCATAGAAATTTTAATCTTACGTTTTACAGGATTATTTGATTAGAATTATTCAACTAAAAGAAGTTTAATTGAACTTTTTTTCTCTTATTAGTAATGATACCAGCATGGCTCTTTACACTGGGGCGTACTTTATTCTCAGGAATAAAGACAAGAGTTCCGTATGGTAACATATTCCAATTTTTGGGACTTATGGTGGTCACCTTAGCCATAGGAGTTGCCATCCAGAGGTATCTTCCACGTGTTGCTAAATTTTGTCGTCGTATTTTGGCACCAGCCTCTGTTGTCATGATATTAATTATCATTGTTTTTGGTACCTATGCAAATTTTTATATGTTTCGGCTCTTCACATGGCGAATTGTTGTTGCTGCTACTATCAATGTATGGTTAGGATTCCTGTTTGGTGCCATCGTGTCTAAATTTGTCAACTTACCTTTGGAGGATATCATAGCAATTTCTGTTGAGACGGGAATTCAAAACACTGGTATAGCGTTTGTTCTGCTACAGTTTTCATTACCAGAACCAGAGAAGGATCTTGCTTCAGTGGTTCCCATTGCTGGTTCAATAATGACACCTGTACCTCTTTTCTTTGTGTATTGTGTGCAACTTATTCGAAATCGTTGTTTTAACAAATCACAGAAAGAACAAATGTATATGCTTAAAGATGATGATGAAAAAGGTTCTTTACCTATGCCCTGTAGTACTGATCCCATCATTTCTAGCCCTAATGGTTGTGGATATTAATATTTATGAAGGCTGGCTTTAAGAGTACGTAAAAATCCTAATTTTATGAAGTTTGTTTAGAATAATTAAAATTAGTTCCATTTTTTTTTTATATGTGCACCATTTTTATAATAAATACTATTTGTTCCTGTTTTTTTTTCAAAAGGTGTTCTTAATTTAGTCTATAAAGCAAAAATTTAAAATTTGTATGTATAGAAATGTTGAAGATGGTTGATATATAAAACCAGCATTTTATATATAGAATACATACCACTTGTATTATTGGACAATTTGTAATATATGTTTGATTTAATTTTTTAGTAGTTTGAAATGAAAATTCATTTTAAATTTTTTATGGAAGTGATTGTACTGTACATCTAGTTTTTTCAAACCAAATAAAAATATCTAGCGACCGACTTATAGTGGTAACATGTTTGGCCACCATGCAAATAATCCAGGTTTGATTCGTGCAAGTATCCATTACTTGTTATTTTTTAATATGGATCCACAGTCTAGTGTTTAATTCCCCAGGTGAAAGAGATTGATTTGGGAAAACTGGAGGTCCTGGTACAACATAACCTCAGCTGCTTTTTGTACCATTAAATGCAAACAAAATATTTGTTAAACGTTTGTTGAAGTTTAATATGCTTTATAATCTTAAAAATATTCACGTTTATATTGAGGTATATATATAATCATGGGTATCATATATGGTCATCATGGGTGCCGATAGGGTATGGCCAGGCAGGCAGTTTGCTGTCTGAAGAAAGTTTAATTTACATTATGTTGAAGTTCAGTAGTTTTTTATTAATGAAGGCACTTGCTGCTCTTGTCATACAAAACTTTCTGCTGGTATTGTATGTAAGATTTATATAGTATAACTCAGTGGTTCCCAAGCTTTTTCAAGCCGCGTCCCACTTTTATAGTAGCCAAGTAATCCGCAACCCCCTTTTATAGCAACCAAAAAATCCACGAACTCCCATCCGCTGCCGTCACATTTGCATAATAAGAGCATTTTTAACAGAGCAAAGAAAGTACATTTAATACAAAATTATATTATGTATATTATATATACATAATGTTATATATTATTACGGGACAAAATATTACATATATTAATGCATATTACAGATACATAGTTAACAACCATCAGTAGAATATTGCAATATGTGTAGCCATGTTGAAATATAAAAGCATTGGAAACATTTGGTATGAATTCCTTATTAAAATAACTGCAACTAAACATAGTTGCGGCGACCTCCTTGACGGTCGTAACGCCCAGGTTGGAAACCACTGGTGTAACTCATTAATATTATTTAAACTTTTTTTTTTAATGAGCTAAGAAGCATTTGAAATGAAAACACTGTAGAGTGCTGAGTATTAGAATTAAGACAACCTAATTTCAATAATTGAAAGTGCATATGGTTTCATAAGTATCAAAATAAGAAAAAGCCTAATAAAAGCAGAAAAAAAATTGTTTTTTCTTATCAAAGTTATACATGATTAATTAAATCGATCATAATTCTTTATTTTTTCTCCTTCCTTCTCTTTCTCCCAAATGTTAACTTATTTTTGTGAAGATTGTTTAAAATTTGCCAGCAATGGTTCTGAAAATCAATCGTCTACTGAATAGTAAAAAAAATATTTTTGGAAAAAAAATTGAAATTTTCAAATGATCATCTCCAGGTTTGTGTACTGTTGGTAACATCTTTCAAATAGTAAATGTTTTATGCATGAATATATGACACACTGTGCATAGATAGTTCGAAACACAACACAATAAATTAAAATTTAATTAAAAACAGTGATAGCTATTTCGTTAGCAACAGCTATCTTCATCAGACCGATACAAAATAGTATTGTAATACACATGCGTAAAACATTCACGGTTGTCATCACGCCGGGTTGAAAATTGGATATGAAAATAGGCTGTGGGCTTACGGCCGCATCTCCGACTATGGGATGAGAAATTCGATGCTATGGGTTTCCGACCGTGTCTTGAGCCATTGGATGGAGGAATGCGCTCCAACTGGAAGAAATGCTATTGATAGGAAGCTGGCCATTAACAGTGATAACAGAGTTGGGTAGGATGTGGAAGACTTCATAGAAATCCAGGTCCAATGGAGAACAGACTTTTCCAATGAGTTGGGCCTTATCGAAGAAAAAACAGTGGCCAACTTTCCAGGCATGCTTAGCCAGAGCTGATTTGTGTAGTTCTTGTTTTTGAACATAGGCCTGTTCGATATATAAAAATATTGAGTCTAAAAATTTTCTTATTTTTATGTAAACCTGCTTAACTATGTATTTATAACATGCAAGTGAACATATTTTTTTAAGTGACAGTGGTGTTCTATTATGGGATTTCAACATAAGTATACAGACAAATGTTCAAGAGATCATACTCGCTTGTTTCCATGAAAGTGTTGCATTCTACTCATGCACTGGACCTAACACCTGTCCAGCCATATCAGAATTCCGAGTATTGTGTGAGCAGTAAGTCATGTGACTGTTGTGGCTCATTATTTTTGTACAATTTCATTCATTTGTAAGGAGCTATTGATCATGACATCCTTCCTTGTAAAACATTTTTAAGTTTATGCTTATAGCAGGTTTACTTTAGTTATGGCAGATTAAAAGAGAAAACTTGCCTGTTTAAAGAGTTTGATTAAAAGTTGGGGATTTCAGATTCTTTAAAATCAAATGTAAGTTATTACTGTACATGTCCTTATGAATAAAGTATTGGTAATGTATAATCATTGAAATATATGTTCTATATAATTATTAACTCTTTACACTCAAGGCCTTTTTCTCTCGGGCGAACCAGCAACTCGAGACGTTTCTCGATGTTCTTGGTGAATTTCTTACCTCTAACTTAAAACGATTACACTGACAAATTAATGTATAAAACTTTTATATTTTAACATTTTATCTATCTTTACAGGTCTAAGAAGATAATCTCTTAAATATTAATCTCTGTGCTGTTGCTTAGTGTGGTTTAAAGGAAATGGTCTAATTGTAAGTACCGACAAAACTAAATATATTTTATTTTACAATATAAAAATCTATCGGGGGAAACATTGAAATTAGACAATAAAATTATAGGTAGAACAAATGAAATAAATTTTCTAGGAATTGAAATAAACGAGCACTTAACTTGGAACAAACGCATGAAGGAAATTTGTAACAAAATAAGAAAAAATGCAGGTATAATTGCAAGGTTAAATGACTTAATACTTTACCACCGTAAAATAACACTGTACTATTCATTGATATAATGAATTTTTCTGTTGCAAGTTCTTTACACTTTACATTGTAAACTAAATTCCTAGATTATCTAAAATCAGGTTTTCTCCCTTTATTTTTGATAATCAGGGTTCTACTGTAACTAGAAGATAACCTTGACGATTTTGAAGTGTCGATAGCAAAACCTTGCTAATGTAATCATAAACATTAAGGTTAACCTAAAGCAAATTTTAAGTAGGTTATGTCACTTTTGAATTTCTATTTTGCTTTTTAGCCAGTCCCTTAATGAAATTTTAACCATTTTAAAATGAAAAAAAAATGTTAGTTAATATTTTTTTTATAATATGTTTGCTGCGGTACAATATTATGGCTTATTATCATCAGGTAACATGAGCTACCGGTGATACCGAATTATATGGTTAAGCCTTATACGTGAACAATGTATCTTTTCAAGCTGTCTGCTAAGATATTCCTGATTAAAAATCACCCATATCTTGTAACGCAGCAAAATTGTTGAGGATTAATAGATTTGTTAAAACGTTTTAAAAATCGGGAAATAAAGGAAAAACTTTTGTATCACAAAAGTACTTTTGGTTGTCGAATATTGTTAGATTTAATATGTATATGTATGAATAGTTTTTATAGTATGTGTACATGTGTTAAAGTAATATGTTATTAATATGTAGAGAGAGATGTTGCAATCATGTAATTGTGCTGGAAGATGTCCAGTTCTCAAGAACTTGTATTTGTAGAAATGCACAGCAATTTGCCTATCAGATAAGAATCCATATTTTGTTGCTTCAAGTGTATGGAAATATTTTTAAAGAAGATTGTTGAAATTTCTGATGTAACCAAATTACATTCAGAATTGTGATTGAAACTGTTAGTTGTCATAGTCTGGCTTAGATTGTTGTGATTGTGTTAAGGCTACAATTGTTTTCATTCATACTTAATTGGCATTTTCCACATTATATACAAAATATAAAAACAGGCTTATGTCTGAAATCAGATTTGACGTATGTTTATAACTAACATGTTTGCATTTATTTTTAAAAATCAGATGGTTTGTTAAATCAAAATTTTGCTGTACATGAGCTTATTTAGTAACTTACAGATAGAGGATATTTTATATCGTCCCTTTAAGGCAGTGCTTATCTGCTCAAATTTAACAACCTGTATGCTGCAAACAATTTTAACAATACATTCACTGAGGTTCTGAGTGCTCTCCTCAGTATATAGTAACATTTTAATAACCAGTTTTTGTCAAAAATATTTTAATAACCGGTTATTGTCAAATATATTGTAATAACTAATTCTTATAAAAAAATATTTTAATAACTAGTTCTTGTAAAAATATTTTAATAGGCCAACTTCCACTGCTTTGAGGTTATATCACGTTGTATGGGATCAAATAATTTTATAAAATTTAAAATTATAAGGTGGGTTTAATTTTAAAACTAACCTGTTAGAAACGTGGTTTTGGCATTTTGTATACTTATATGTATATATAAATTGTTACATTTGAATTACATAAATTGCATTTCATACTTCAAACCTTTTCTTTGTAAAAAGGCTGTTAAACTGCATTATTGAATATAAATCAAATATTTATCTTATGAAAATAGGTATTTTTGATACAAAGTAAAAAATGTTTCACAGACGTGAAGTGAAAAAGAAATTTATATTTTGAACATGATTTAAATTTAAAAATAATTATAGTCAACAAGCAGATGCTGACAAAGTGTTGTGATATATATTTTAGTTATAAGATTCCACAGTCTTACTTTTTTTACATTTTTTTTGACGCATTTCATATTTTTTAATGTAAGAAATTTTCTGTAGTATTTTTAGTGACTCCCTACGTTACATATAGTACTTAACTTACTATGTTCATATGTTGAGTAGTCCATTATTTTTGTATGTAGTTAGCATTGTGAGATTATTAGCTGACTCATTGGTACTCAAAGTATTTGTACTGGTATTTGCTTTTATTAAAGTATTAATTGAAACTCCTTGTTTTTTATTAATTTACAATGGCACTTAAAGTCACTACTCATTTGGTTTTTAATTCAAAGTAGTGTACAAGTTTCTTTTGACAATCTTTAAATAACCTACTGTATACATGACAATTCCGACAACCGCATTTTTTAGCTCAAGCTGGAGCTTTTCTACTATAGGAGAAAAAGAAGCATTGTCCCCAGCCTAGGTTCGAACCAGGGTCTCTCCATTGAGCCATGAGCACTTTAACCGCTTGGCCATCGAAGACAGGGAATGGAGCTCCTTTTCTCCGTATATATAGATTGTAAGATATTACCCTT
Source organism: Dysdera silvatica (assembly GCA_006491805.2). Taxonomy (NCBI): domain Eukaryota; kingdom Metazoa; phylum Arthropoda; class Arachnida; order Araneae; family Dysderidae; genus Dysdera; species Dysdera silvatica. The sequence continues at coordinate 269,478,817 of QLNU02015360.1, forward strand.
CTCAGGGATAATACAATCGCCACATAGTGGTCAACACAGAAAAGCTTCTGAGGCGAGTTTTTTGTGTGTTTTTCGTGGGGAATAATTATATGTGAATTCCGACACCATTTTTTAGCTCAAACTTGAGCTTTTTTGTTATAGAAGAAAAAGAGGCATCGTCCCAGACCTAGATTGGAGTCAAAGTCAGGGACGATGTCTCTTTTTCTCCTATAACAAAAGAAGTTGTAGTTTCAGCTAAAAAATGTGTCAAAATCATGTGTTGCTTATAAAGTTTTCTAGTATGGGGTTCCATAATAAATAGGAAGAAAGCATTAAAATAATTGCCATCGCTGGTTATGTTGAAAATAAAAAAGTGAGAGAAAACATAGGACTCTCATAACAAAAGGCGTGGTGAATAAAGAAAACTTAAGCAGTAAAAAATATTAAGAGTAAATATGGTATACACAACTTAGAAATTGCAATACAGAACCGCTTATTTGGTATAGCTGAAAATTTACATAGAATGACATCACTGTACTATATGATTGTTTTGTAACAGTGCTACAGTTGATATATGTTAAGATTTGGCATGTTATAATGGAAATATTACATGCATTATTTACTTTGAAATTTTTTATGAAAATTTGTCCTTGAATGATGACAAATACCGTTATTTTTCTAATGTCCAAGAAAAAACTTTTTCAAAACTTTCGTTTACACTTTTAGACATAATAGGCAGTGGCGGACACAGACTTTCATTTAAAGTGGGGAGGGTCAAGGACAGAATTTGCCATGGTCTTGGAATAACACCCTTCATTTATCATGAAAATTGGAATTTTTTACAGTGAAAAATATATTTGAGGGTGTCATGACCCCTGTGACCTCACCCCTGTGTCCGCCCTTGATAATAGGGATGCTAAAAAGATGTTTGTTTGTTTTTTGTTATTATTTAACCCATAATTCCATGTAGAATATTCTCCACATTGAGCCACGACTTTTTCTTTTAGTAGCAGTTTGAACGGATGTAGAGACCTCTCTACGCAGGGCATCAGGAAGTTATAAAGCCTAGAACTTAAGCTTGTATGAAAGACCTTAAGTGATATGGATAATTGGCCTTCATGTGTCTGGGTGTGGGTGGTCAACTGAATGTACAGTGGCACACATGGTCAGCATAACATCATGATCTAACGAAATGGCTGAGAGACGGCACTTACACCTATGGAGTTGGGACTGGAGCATAGAGGGTGACCAATCAGTAATGATAGTCTCATTCGCTGACAACTATAGTGTAGGCATAGTTATATGAGTCCATGGGACTGGAGGCACCCAACAACTTTTGATAAGGCTTTACCCCCCTACCCCCAATAATTTTTTGATATTTAAAAAAATGCAATTCTAGTTTACGAGAATTATTTTGGCGCATTTTCATACAAAGTATTTTTTTAACAATGCCTTCATTTCCTTGTTAACTGAATACCTGTAGAAGTTCTTTCTCCATACCCAAATGCTGGCATAATTACTTTACTGCCTTCTATTGATGACCAACAGCTAGGAAAGCAATTTCTATATCTTGTGAGGCCTTAAACGAAAAGTTAAGACCCGACCTCTCCACCCCCATCATCAACACACTCCTGGGGAAGCTACTTATAAAGGAGATACGTTTTTTGGCCACTTAAAGGGAACCATTTTAAGTGGTGCTCGCATCCTAAATCGACACCTATGTCAATAGAAAGGTCTTTACGAGTAGTAATGGGAAGCGAAAGAATTTTTGTGCGGAAATGAATACTTGACCTTTTATGAATTTTAAAAATTCGCATTGAAATGCAGCTTTTTTAACTGTAAGAACACGTAAGTTATGCAGTGAAGTCAGACAAAGAAAATTTATCACACTTCTTTTGGCGCGTCCAGCGGCCTTTAACCTCATTTGAACCATCAGATCTCGGTGTATCCACAAGCCTCTTTTTTTATCTTCTTTTCCGAACATCATTTGTTTTCCCAGCTGTAAATTGCATCAAATAGGCTGTGTTTTTCTGAACACAATGCGTATTTTTTCACATTTTTAAGAAAAATACTCCATTTTTAAATCGTTTAAGACTACCTGAAATGTACGACTTCAGTACTAATTCTCTGATGATAACTTAAAGAAAAAAAGCTCTCTCTTATTTGTTAGCGTTAAAAAATGAACAGTTTTTTATATGCTATGCGAATATTTAACTCGAATTTTAAACAGAAGGGAATTTATTTTAAAACTAAAAGAAAAAGACCTTCCTTAAAAACGTTTCAAATCCATTTTTCCAATCCAAAAAATTACACTTCAAACCTGTATCTGTTATATCACTTGCATAAATTAAAACAAGTTTTTCTACAGCCTACAACCTCATAACAATTCCTCTTAAGACACTTCATCTTTTTTAAGAAATTTCTAACATAGCAGCGACTTGTAAACGCAGGGTCGGATTAAGGTGTCATGGGGCACTAGACATTTTTTTCTCCGGGCCCCTTGTATAAATTAAGCCTATGTAATTACAGTAGGACATGTATATAACGAGGATCTTTTGACCAACGAGAATGCTCGCTAAATCCGTTCTGGAATTTAAATTTTAAAATATGAAAATAAATTCGGTACAGGGGTAATATATTTACATGCAATGTACTTATAAAAAGTTCTACAATTCGTACCGCTATAAAATTACTGCCCTAGTGATAAAGTCTGATTGTCAACGATTTTGAAGTTGCTTTGAGTCTTCATCGCACCGGGCGCCTAAAAAAAGTGGGGCCCTGACATTTGTTTGTCTATGCGATATTTCGGCTCTGCTATAACCCCATTTGGGCCATCAGGCCTCTGGTTCGAGTTCCCGTGTACGCACAAGCCACTTTTTTTTTTCAAACATCACCCGTTTTTTCCAGCTGGAAATTGAATCAAGTAGCTTGTATTTTTTTGAACGTGATGCATATTTTTCACATTTTTTGGAAGAATATTTCATTTTCAAATAATTTTTAAGAATTCCTGAAATTCACGGTTAAGTAATAATTCCCTAATAATAATTTAAAGAAAAAAGCTGTCTCTCATCTGTCAACGTTAAAAAACAAAGCTACTTTTTTTTATACTATTGGGAAAAGGGCTTTCGGTAATAGCCCCCGTTTCAAATCCATTTTTCCCACCTAAGAAATTCCACTTCAAATCTTGTGTTTTATGTGACTTGCATAAATTAAGGCACATTTTTCTACACAAGCTGCAATCCCATAACATTTCCTCTTAAGGCAATTGTTCATTTCTCATTCATCTTTTAAGAAATTTCTGGCATACCAACAGCCTATAACACCATTCTAAGAACCAGGTCCCGGGTTAAAATCCCCCTGTACGCACAAGCCACTTTTTTTTTTTTCAAACTGCATCCATTTTCACGGCCTTAAATTGCATAAAGTAAATCGCATTTTTCCGAACGCGATTGATTTTTTTAACATTTTTAAGAATACCCAGAATTCACGACTTCAGTACTATTCTCTAATAATAACTTAAAGAAAAATGCTATCTCTCATCTGTCAGCGTTAAAAAAGCGTAAACTTTTTTTTATATACTGTGTATATATTTAATTAAAAAAAAAAAAAAGATCTATTTTAAAAAGACCTTTCTTAATAACGTTTCAAATCCATTTTCCCTACCTCAGAAATTCCACTTCAGACCTCTGTCTTTTACTTTACTTTCATAAATTAAAGCACGTTTTTCTCCAGTCTACAACCCCATAACAATTCCTCTTAAGACAATAGTTCATTTTTCAGTCTTCCTTTAAGAAATTTCTAGCATAGCAGGGTCCTTTAATCCCATTCGAAGTGTCAGGCCCCGGGTTCGAATCCCCGTGCACACAATAGCTTTTTTTTTCATCCGTTTTCTCAGATGTAAATTACATCAAGGAGATCAGATTTTTCTGAACGTGACGAGTATTTTTTTTTTCCTTTTACATTTTTCAGAAGAATATTTCATTTTCAAATCATTTTAAAGAATGTTTGAAATTCACGATTAAGTAATAATTCTCCAATAATAATTTAAAAAGAAAGCTATCTGTGATCTGTCAACGAACTCCTTGTCTTTCTTTCAAAGTACATCAATCGCTGGCGTACGCAGGAGAGGGGTTAATATGGGTCGTAACCTCCCAATGGAATGAAATTTCGTATATATGTATATAAATATTTGAAGTTGTTGCTCTGTAATTGTGAACTTTCTGCGTACGGCTATGACATCAATAGATATAGTTTGTAAGATTCGTTCTACATTTATTGGTATTTTAACGTTCTCTAAGATTTTTAGGTCTCAGTTGAGAAAATTGTGATAAATGCGTAGAAATAATCATAATAAATCGATTATGGTTATAAGTGAGAACTATTTCCAAAGCAAGTAATGTGTTAAATAAATGTCATATATAAAATATATAGGTACGATTTTATGGAATTTTAGAATTGTAGAATATACACTGGTTCTTTGAACAATGCTGAAAAAACAAAACTAACTAATTGGAAATTTTAGCGTATTATTTTCAAAGTTAATCTGAAGTCCAGTGTGTGTAAAATATATAACTCCTCCCCACTTTTTCCCCCTTTCTAGTTTAACTCTTTTTATTTTAGGTCCGCCTCTTTCTATTCTTTCTTAACTTTTTTATATCCAGTGACGGATTTACTAATAGGCTATGTAGACATAGCAGCGGCCTACAGCGGCAAATTTTCGGCGAAAAGTTTGCCGTCGAGAAGTTTGCGAAATCGGGAATGTTTTGTTGGCTAATGGAATGACTAATTTTAATTTGTTATGTTCAAAGGTATAACTAGGCATTGACAAAGGAATTGCTGCACTGTACGCCAGAAAAAGCGTCAAATTTGTTTGTTTTGTGGTTTTACGGCTCAAAGACTACAATGGTCATGCTGCGCCGGGACCTACTGTTTTCCGAGGAATCCGAACCTCTTATGGCCTAGGGAACCAAACCCCGGACTACAGTGAGCAGTGCGATCTTTTTATGAGATCTCTGAGTAAGCGTTCTTTGTACACTGTTGGGAGTCGAACCCGGATTAACGGCGTACTAGGCCTTTCTTTCTTTCTCTACCGAAAGCATTTCGCGTTCCCCCCCCGGGAGGGGGGAACGCCAAGCAAGACGTCTCCGGGAGTACCGCAATCGACGGCGGACTCCCTCGTAATCAAATTTGTAAATACTTGCGAAAACACGAATTTGAAATAATGGCCAGGGTCGTCGAATTAAGAATTTGGCAAATGCACCAAATCTCTGTTATGGCTTTAGTTACGTTTGGTAAGATTTGATGGCAAATTATGTCAGCCTACAGGCTGAAAAATCATAAATCTGCCCCTCTTTATATCCCCTCTCCACCTATCTCTATTGGTTAAATACATTCTATGGGTGCATTTTCTCACCCACCAATGCATGCTTTGACGAGCATAATTTCGCCAAGCTTTACTGTTGGAGAAAGAAAAGGGGTCATATGGCGCAGATACTCAATCTCTATCCTTTTTTTTTTTAATACTATATGAATATTTAATTCGAATTTTAAACAGAAAGGGAAGCCATTCTAAAACTAAGAGAAAAAAGTCCTTCATTAACAACCTTTCAAATTCATTTTTCCCACCTAAGAAATTCTACTTCAAACCCCTGTCTTTTATGTCACTTGCATAAATTAAGGCACATTTTTTACAGTCAACGCTCACATAACAATTTCACTTAAGCCAATTCATTTCTCACTCATTCATCTTTTTAAGGAACTTTTAGCATAGCAGCGATCCCTGTCAAACGGATCAGATCTCGACTTCGAGTCCCAGTGTACGCACAAGCCACTTTTCTTTTCTTTTTTTTTTAACTTCATCCGTTTTCCCAGACGTAAATATCATCGAGATCATATTTTTCTGAACGTGATGCATCGTATTTTTTTTAGAAGAATATTTCGTTTTCAAACTATTTTTAAGAATACCGGAAATTCACAATTTGAGTACTAATTCTCTTATAATAATTTAAAGAAAACAGCCATCTTTCACCTGTCAACGTTAAAAAAAATAAAGCATTTTTTTTTTGTATACTGTGTGAATATTTGACTTGAATTGCAAACAGAAGGGAAGCTATTCTAAAACTAATAAAAAAGGCATTTCTCGCCGCGGCACTAATATAACCGTAACTGTTTTTGCGCTGTAAATTCAAAATAAGTGAAATTAAAAAATAAAGGGGGAATACTTGCAAATATATATATATATATTTTTTTTTTTTTTACAATTAAAAAATGAGGTGGTTTAAAAAGTAATTCGCTCGGCTGGGATCTTCACCCTAAGCGAGAATCATACCTCTAGACCATCGAGCCACGCAGGTCTTGTTTGTTTATTTACCTTAAGGTATATCAGTTTCTCATACAGATTTATTTTAAATATAATTCTATTAATAAAGATTATGTGTAATCTAGCTAAAGAAAACATAATGTTTAATAAATGTACATGTATGCTATTAATTAAGACTTTTATATAATGGATCATCACTCACAACCTAATCAAGGATGGTACTTTTTTTTTTTTTACAAGGCAATGAATAGTTTATATGGGGAGGCAATGCGATATGTTGGCTAATTAACTAAAGGCTACCACTCAGTATACAATATATAAACTCTAGTAATTAGTCAATAACTTAAGCTATTCTGCATTTTGGACTCAAGTCGTATAATATTTAATTTGTAGTATTTTTTATAATTGTGTAAATTTATATCTATAGCTTGACTGGGGCCATGTTCTGAGTCCACGTCCACCCCCTGGAAATTTAATCACACCTGCACCCCTGGAAAATGTTCTTTCTCAAAATAAACACTTACGGAATTTTGTTTTAAATTTTTTGTTTTGTATAATATTGTACACGACAATGAAAATTTTTCTTTTGATGTTAAAATTGTATTAGTCTGTCGTGCCATTAAACCGGGTTCGTGCCGCAATTTTACCGTGGCACGCGTGCCGTTTGTCTGCCCACCCGTAGTCCGAGACTTGGTTCCGTGGCAGTAGAGGTTCAGATTTCTCGCAAAACTGTTAGTCCTGGCCCAGCATGCTCTTTGCTGTCCTTGCGCCGTAAAAGTACGCAAACAAAACTAAATCCCAACTTCCGTGAATGTCATCAATTGCGTTCAAGATGAAAATTTTCTTTTTTATTTTCATCGAGAGCTTTTATCAAATTTTTAATTAGTAATGTCAACTTTAAATTTAGGAATCTTGGTCAAGGATTTGAAATACGGCAACATTTGAGGGCAGAAGTGCTATTCCGATAGCTTTTAAATGCTCTGATATAAATATAATTTCCACAGTGACGAATGATCCCGAGTAGTATTTGAATCAGTGACAAGTAAACGAGAGGGTTTAATTACGCTGTCGTATGTGAGTGAGAGACGGAACTAAAGACTTTTCCGACAGACAACTTATATCGAGGTTTTACTGTATATATATATATATATACAGGGCCGTTTCTACCATTAGGCCAGAGTAGGCGACTGCCTAGGGCGGCAAAATGGCGTAAAAAATTTATTTTTAAATCAAACAAAGAAAAAATTGAGCAAATGAGGAGAAAAAATGAAAAAGAAGAAAAATTAAAACATATAATTGTTTTCAAAAGCATACGGGACAATTACTTAGTAAGTCTTTACTTCGACGAATGTAAAATTTCTTGATGTGTTTCATTGTTTAATTTTGCACACAAGTCCTTTTATATCTAAGACATTTAAGCCTTCTAGCTCTGATAATACAACGTTGTGTTTTGAAATATTACTCCTCTAATATCTCAGTTTTCAAAAATATAAAATGTTGAAATTAAACAATTATAACATGTTAGCAGTTTTGCCACAAAAAGTTATTTCGCCAAGAGATGAAATGTGAAACATGTAGCTGTAATCTTTCGAAGATGACGCATATTCTAAATATTCAGCTTGACTGGACATCAGTTGCTCTAATTTTCTCGTGAGGAAATCGATCCGTTTGACTTCGCTTATATATTTTGTGCATGTCACGACCGGGAAATAGGCTAATCGGATTTACGAAATCTACAGGGAAATTGATGTCCTGTGTGCATTCTAATGTTCTGATTAGACATGTCACTTTCATTTTATATATATATCATCCATATCGTTTTCATGATCTGCGAGTAACATGGATGATTCTTTAGGAATAATTCCAAGCAATCTACCTAACTTTTCCACCTTATATTGCTGGGTATTTGTGGCTTCACAGTGTTTATGTATTCCTTTAGCCAAGCACCTTGTCTGTAGTGATTCCCGAAACATTTCTAAACATATAATATACAAAATACATACATATATATCATCATCATCATCATATTCAACCATTATCTATCCACTGCTGGATGAAGGTCTCTCCAAATGCTTTCCACACAAGTCTATCCTGGGCCATTCGTTTCCACGTCACCCCAACCTCTTTTCTTATTTCATCCACCCATCTAGTTTGAGGACGTTTTCTAGGTCTTCGGTGGTCTCTTGGAATCCAGTTCAGAATTTCTGTTGTCCATCGTTGATCAGTTCTTCTTGCAATATGCCCAGCCCATCGCCATTTCAGCCCTTTTACTTTAACAATGATGTCCTCTACTCTAGTTTGCTCTCTCACCCAAGTGTTCCTTTTTCGATCTCTCCTAGTTATTCCAAGCATGCACCTCTCCATGCTCCTTTATAGTTGAAAAGTATGCTAAAGGATCTTCCTTTCTTCATACTTTTTATTGCAAATGCTACTTCTTCTTTTAAGATTTTAGGAGCTGTTCCTTCGACTATCTCAGAGTCTTCGTTTAATCCACTGTTTCCCTCATACAGCTTTCTGTAGAATTCTTCAACTCTTCTAAGTATTTCTTCCCTATTTCTTGTTACAGTGCCATCCTCTCCTTTTAATGCAATGATGTGTTTCTTCCCAATAGACAAACTCCCTTTAACAACCCTAAGGCTCTTGTTGCTTTCAATGGCCTTCCTTACTAACTCACAATTGAATTTTCTTATATCTTCTTTCATGTTTTTGCGCAAAGTTTTGCAAAGTTCTACATACTCGATCTTGCGACTGGTATTTTGATTGTCCACCTTCATAAGTCTTCGCCTTTTCATGAGTTGTTTCGTCTTCTCAGATAATTTGCTATTCTGCTTTTTACATATTACACCACCAATTTCCCCAGCAGTTTCAATTATTGTCTTAACAATGTTTTCATTTGCTTCTGAGATGTCAACTTCTTCAATAAGTCCTTCCAGTGCAGAAAAGCGATTTTTTAATTCCAACTTGAATGCCTCGGTATTTTCTTTTAATTTCTTTAAATCCACCCTCTTACATACTTGTTTCCTAATGAGCTTCTGTCTTTCTAATTTAGTATTTAAGCGCACTTTACATCTCACCATTCGATGATCACTTCCAGTATTAAATCTGTTCAGTACGCTGCAATCTTCAATAATTGATTTCTTGTTTGCCAGTATATAGTCAATTTCGCTGGTTCCTCCATTGGGGTGTTTCCATGTCCATTTTCTTTGTAGTTTCTTCTTAAAAAATGAATTCATGATGCTAAGATTTTCAGCTTCGGCAAATTCTATGAGTTGATCGCCACGTTCATTCCTTTCCCCGTATCCGTATTTACCAACCGATGTCTCTCCTTGTTCCTGTTGTCCAATTCTTGCATTAAAATCTCCCATGATGAGCTTGATGTGTTGTTTCCCCTTGGTATGTAGCTGTTTGATTTCTTCATAGAATTCTTCAACCTCCTCGTCGGTATGGCTTGATGTTGGTGCATATGCTTGTACTATCTGAAGTTGGTATCGCTGGGTTAGTTGAACAACGAGCCTCGCTGCTCGATCTGACGTGCTTTCGACTTCAAGAAGGTAGTCTTTAATTCTTTTGTTGATTAAGAAGCCAACACCACTTGTTCTTCCAGTTTCCGTTCCTCTATAGTAAAACAAATGTCCGCTTTTCAGTTCCACCAACTCTTCACCTTTTCTTCTAACTTCACTGAGTCCTACAATGTCCCATTTGATCTTGTCTAGTTCCTCTTCCAATTCCTGAAGTTTTGCTTCAGAAGCAAGGGATCGTCCATTAAACGTAGCCAAGGTCAATAACAAATGGCAGCCTGGGCCATTCCAGTGATTCTTAGCACCCCCTGCTTTCATGCCACACTGACCGCTGCCTTGATCAGGAGCACTCCAGCACCTGGAGACTAGGAGCCATGGTTTTTGGTGTGTAAGCATAGTGGAGGAATTAGCCATAATTTCACCACGCTGGCTAGACGGGTTGGTGAATTAGCCCTCCCCTTCCGCCTTTCTATCCGTGCAGCAAATATTAATTTGCCTCATAAATAGAAAGCTCAGCCTGCACCACTTGAAGGCGGGGTAGGACACTAGGTTACTGGCCCGGCCGGTTCCACACATCGTCACATACGTTCAGCGTGTGGGTCTCCTTCCAGTTAGATACCAGCAACCCTTTTGCAGGCCATGATGTATTCAGGTACAGTATGTATGTGTGTGTGTGTGTGCGCGCGTGTGTGTGTGCGCGCGTGCGTGCGTGTGTGTGTGTGTGCATATATATATATACATACAGCACCAGGGTTACAAACTTCAAGGGGTCATAGTACTCATCAAGGTGAACGATATTTGTCATAGAACCTAAAGTCGCAAACCACCCACAGCGCCAGTTCTAAAACCGTCCAGCATTCACAAATATTTACAAATAGTGCGTGAAGAGCGCCAGATACTACTCAGGTCAGCTGCTCAAGTGCATAGATGATTAGGACAACTCATATTGCGCTTCTCATGCACTGGTTGTAAATATTTGTGCATGCTGGACGGTTTTAGAAATGGCTCTGTAGGTGGTTTGCAACCATAGGTTCTATGACAATTATCGTTCAACTTGATGAGTACTATGACTCCTTTGAAGTTTAGGGACCCTGGTGCTGAGGCACTTGTGTATTATCACAAGCAGATAGCGCACGGGCACCCGCACATATATAAGCAACTTTAGCTCATTGATAAGTTTCTCTTATAATTTAAAACGATGTTAAATTTAAAATGTGAGAAATACATTTAAATTTTCTAGAAACTGGAAATTTTAAGAGAGAGAGGGACAGCAAATATTAAAAAAGTAAAATCATATTTTGCACACACTTATATAATGAATACAATGATTTTAAATTTTTGTCTTATCAGCAGCTATTTATTAAAACAAATTTCATGTATGAAATGGAGTTTGAGGGAATATCTCATTTTCTCAGAACAACAAGCTTCCATCTTATTTTATTAGGTTAAAAAAATTATACAGTACACTGGCCTCATTAAAAACTACAAAACTGATATCGTTCCCATTCGATACTGGATCTATTACTAAACCTAACTTTGGTTTTATTTTCATAAAAGTACAGCAATGCTTTGGTACGAAGCGTAAGTCATTTCAGCTAACATGCGCATTTACAATCGCACATTTCTTGAGCCGCATCACGACGTCGTCGAATTCCTAAAAGACAAAAAAAAAAAAATCTCAGTGCTCGTATATACATAATACGCGTATTTATATGTGTACATTTAAGTACTAAAATTTCAATCAAAACCATAGTATTATTTCACCTGTGTCCCCTTTTCCTTTAAATGGATTCTTCTTAACCCCAGTCTGGCATGATATTATCATTTTTTCTCCCACCATTTGCACTATTCCTGGATCACTGGTTATGTTCCCATAAGGGGTCATCAACTGAAAAAAACATACCAAATCGTTGAAAAGTTATACACATTTATAAACTAATTTTAGTCTATATTTCACTTGCACGTAACTATTATGCGAGTATAGCGTTTTCAATAAAAGACAATGCAGGATATTCTAAAGTTAACAATAACGTTTAAAATTCTAGTTTTTTAGGCGCAAAGATAAAATGTGATGTCTGGAATGAATCTACTTTGAGCGTTTCTTGACGTGAATCGGACTTCGTCTGTTTGAAACGCCGCAAATTTCACATTTATATCCAAACTACGCTTTCAAACTTCCTTTTAAGCAACTACTGTATACTTACAAATACAGTAGGTTTTGGTGACAAATATAAACCTCTTTTACAATCAACTTGTGATACCAATCCGTGGCCAAGTTTGGGAAGATTGTTTCGTAATATTTTACGATAACCAAATTGGAATAAAACAGAACAGGCTTTTAATAGAAGACATAACTTGCCTCCACGAATTTCATCTAGCATGGTGGTTTTTGTCGATTATTATAATTATTTTCTGTAAGGGATAGTTTATTGCATAAATGTCTTTTTTTCGCAATCGTCCTTCGAATCCAAAAAACATACCTAAATCCTTATAACCAACGCCAAAATTCTTCGAAATCTTTAGGAAACCATTTTTTAAAATTTATCATATATATGTAAGTAAATAATATAAGAAAATAATCAGACACATCTTTTTTTTATTTTTATTTTATTTATTATTATTATTATTATTATTTTTGACGTAACACAGCTCCGTTAGCAAGCATAGGGATCCCGTGCCTATGTTATAGGGATTTCACGCCTACATTATATAGCCAAAAGTCATGGAGCACTTTCAATTTTTGCCGTTTTTTCGAATTTCTGGAGAAATATTGGATGAATTGTTCTTCAACCTCGGTGGTGTAAAGAATATGTTTAGACCCGAACTTTTCAATGAAAATTCAATGACGAGTGCATGTAGGGGACCGTTGACAAATTGAAGAAGAAAATATATTTATGATCACACTGTATTAAAAAAAAATGGAAATGATCAACTAACCATAGAAAATGATTTTACTTGCTATTTACAATGCTTTTATGCATTTTTGTAAGAATGGAAAGTCTATCTAAGAAGATAGGACAGTTTCTTTGAAACAGTCCATTTCCTTTCGCAGGTTTTTTGCTTATAACATGCCAAGTTTTCAACCAAATTTTACGAAACTTACACAAAACTTGAAAACCTATAAGAAAACCATTATACTACAATTTGAAATGAATATATATGGAATATTCGATGAGATATAAATATTTATAAAAAATATTTTTAACTGCGCATGCGTAAAAGATAGCATGGTTTGTTTTCCTTTCGAAAATCGGCGCGCCAACTGTATAGAGCAACTTATATAAAAATTACAGTTCAATATCATGAAAATTCTAAAAGATAGCGATATATTCATAAAGATATTTATAAGGAAAAAAGAAAAGAAATAAAAAAAAAGAAATGGAATGTTTTCAAGGAACAGTCTTCACTTCGTGGATTCACTTCCTATTCTTACGAAAATGCATGCATTGCAAATAGTAAGTAAAATCATTTTTTATAGTTAGTTAATCATTTCTAGGTTTTTATAATACAGGGAGATCATAAATATTTCCTTCTTCTTCAATTTGTCTACGGTCCCCTAAATGCACTCGTCAGTGAATCTTCACTGAAAAGTTTGAGTTCAAGTATGTTCTTTATATCACCGAAGTTGAAGAACAATTCATCCAGTATTTCTTCAGAAATTTGAAAAAAAGATCTGAAAGTGAAAGTGTCCCATAACTTTTGACTATATAGTGCATGTATCATGATGCGACTGTTTTGCCAACGAGTCTGAATTTGTTAAAAGTTCATAGAACTTATAGCAGCGTTATATAATCGTCAAAATTAAAGATATAGTTGAAAAATAAATTTACGTGAACCGAACAAGGTACGGAAAATTAAATTTCATACCGTAACGTGCTATACCAATTGTTTATAGCAGGGTCGAAATTAACTTTTTAAATCAGGTGCACAAGTGCACCCAAGTCTTGTGATTTAGGTGCACTAAATACTAGTTAGATGTATACGTAACTAACAAAATAAAAAGTGAACTTTAACATTAAAACGGGTAAAATGTAAGAATGTCACAGAGATGTTTGCTGATACTTTCAGATCTCAGTGTGGGATGTTGTTTTCACTTGGACATCGTTTATTCTATAGCAGGTTTTATTGGATCTATTCTAAAACTTCTGTGACCAAACAGCACTGCCAGTGGCGGTTCTAGACAAAACAAATTTGGGGGCACAAATTACTGCCTATGTGCATGGGTGCCGCTGGAGGCGCCCGTGCTCATGTAGTCCGTTCTCGGAAAATTGTCCATCAGTCCCGTTAGAATTTAAGGGAGCCGACGTCACAGACGGCTTGTTTCATTTCAGTAGAGGGAAGGGCGTCTTTCCTAACTGTTTTTGCGCGCACGAAAAGCCAGTTAAGAAAGACGCCCTACCCTCTACTGCACTGAATTCTAACGCAACATTCCGCGACTTTCCGCGAACGGACTATAGGCAGAATAGTAAAATCCGGTAATAATTTTGGGGGGGGGGCTGGCCTAGAACCGCCACCGAGCACCGTCTTGTAAATGTGTTTAAAGGAACTGATCACACGTATTTATAGCAGATAGGCAGGACAAAGCAGAAGGGGCAAATTCTAGTTTCAAATGCAAAGAAAGGGGGTGACTGAGGTTAAAGTTCATCATTGGCTCCGTGCCGAGCGCCCTCGTAGTTGAATCGGAGATCCTTCTCTTATCGGAGTGAATGTCAGCTACTAAAAGAAGGGAAAAATAATTCCTAACACTGCTTTTTTTATAATTAAGTTAACATAGTTTAAAAGTTAGGTGCACTGCGTGCACCTAAATTAAAAGTTTATGTGCACGGATAAAATTTCATGTGCACAGTGCACCCGTTAATTTCGAACCCTGGTTTATGGAAAAAAAAAGCTTTAATTATATTTATTTCAAAAACAACTTATAAAGTATACTTGACTTTTTTGAAAATTTTATATATGGCATTATATAACGCACGAGACTGGGAAACCTACTTTTTAAGAATGTTTTAACTGTATAATGTATATTTAATCTAGTTTGAGCTGATAACGTGGATGTCAAAAATGGTTAGTCAGTCATATAGGCTTAGGAAGCATTTACAGTTTGCTTTATTTGTGGTTAACTTTTAGTTTCACTGTTTTTGAAAATTTATTCACTCTTTTTAATAAGACTGTAGAAGTTTTTATTAATATTTATATGAAATAAAAATTTATTTATTATTTGAAATTTTATTAGTTTATATACATATATAAAGTGTAAATGAATATTTCACTAATTTCAGTCAAGCAGCTTTTAAAATTTAATATACACACTGTTGGATATACATACAAGTTTGGTTTTTTTTCAAAATAGGTTATATTTTAAACTAGTGCTTCAATATTTGTTATTTTGATTTGGCTGATTTTTGTTTGTGATTTTATTTCTCACAATTACATGATGGATCATCTGGAATCGGCGATTAAATTTGACTTCCTTTTAAAATTTGTTACGTGACTTCCTTTTTTAAATTTGTTTTGTTTAGAACCGCCACTGGTAGTGCTGTTTGGTCACAGAAGTTTGAGAATAGATCCAATAAAACCTGCTATAGAATAAACGATATCCAAGTGAAAACAACATCCCACACTGAGATCTGAAAGTATCAGCAGACATCTCTGTGGCATTCTTATATTTTACCCGTTTTAATGTTAAAGTTCATTTTTTATTTTGTTACTTACGTATACTTCTAACTAGTATTTGGTGCAACTAAGTTATAAGAGTTGGGTGCACTTGTGCACCTGATTTAAAAAGTTAATTTCGACCCTGCCATAAACAGTTGGTATAGCATGTTACGATATGAAATTTAATTTTCCGTACCTTGTTCGGTTCATGTAAATTTATTTTTTATAATCATGATACCTTTACACATAATTATTTATACACATGCACACACATACACAGCCAATTTAATTTACTGCAGTGGACTCGCATTTTTACGAACTCCTGCGTTGGTCCCGAAAAATTTTCGATTTTACGGATTTTTTTTTTGGAGTCTATGCAAATCCATAAAATCGAGAGTCCACTGTATTATATATATACAGGGGACTGTGTTCCTGCAATTTTCTTAACTAAAATTTTCTAAGTATTGATTTTAGCTGCTATTAGAACAATCGGAAAAACAATCCACACACTGTCATAAGCAGTATTGTTAAAAGTTAATATCTTTTCCCATGACTGATCACAGAAAACGTTAGCGCTGTTTAAAAATTAATAGAAGTAATTATGTACTGCAAGTTTCCATTGATTTTTAATGTCTGCTTTCTTATGCGTGACACGAACCAATAAACATTGTCCGTCACGATGTCCGATTTATCTTAAACGCCTCTGCAATTTCTGTTGCTCTTGATTCAGAGCGTGTCCTGTTTCGACATCATGGTCCGATGGCAAGTTGGCACAGCTTTCTACATTGGCGTATGCACCAGGCAACTATTAAATATTTTCAGTCTGCCAATTGTTGAATCTAAATTATCATGGGCTTTCGTAATTGAAAACCGTATATTATCATCGCTAGCCCACCTGAAACGATTTAAATGGGGAGTGGTTGCTTAACATATTATATGGACAAGTTAAATGGAAATGAAGGTCGTATCTCCATGTACTAGTTTTCCCTTTCCACGTTTGTTTGCCTTGAGCATTGTTTTGTTATCTTGGTGCACTATATGCTTACCGTCTTGGGTTGATTGGCTATGACTTGGGTGGCTTTTTTCTTTTCCACAATGCAGTTGATGTGGGCTTTCTTGTTTTTCTTCATCATTTCCTGAAAGAATAGAGCATGAACATTTGTGAACAATCATTATAACACGATTATGCCTAATTTCCTAAGAATTATAGGCAAAGAAAATTAGTTTTAGAAACGTAAGCATCTCTCAACGCAGAGTTTTCAAAATTATTGGGAGAAGCACATACTATGAACATTTATATATTACAATATATGTAAAATTTAAATTGTAAAATAAAATTGCAATTTATTTAAAATTATTGGGGGATTGGGCCCATGTAACTATATGCCTATGAACAAAAGCATTACTAGAGATTTTAAGGCGGATTTAAAAATAAGGTCCACTCCTCTTCCCCCCCCCCCCCCTTTTTTCTCATCATCAACTTTCTTCGTCTTTCTCCTTGTTAGGACCAAGGGACCAGATTTACGGGTTCCTAGACAGTTTAGTAGATCGCCTCCCCACTCCTTCAAACCATTTTTCGGGAACTAAGCGCTAGCGGATTGTCAAGCTCGTGATGTTTTTTAATAATTCTCGTAAATAATTAAAAGAAGAAAAAAAATGAGGAAGAGTATAGTTCAGGGCCCCTGAACATTTGTCCCTCTGTCCTTGGCTCTGTTCCTGGTAATAAGTATTTATATCAATGCAAGATTACCCTTCTCAGGGATAACACAATTGCCAAATAATGGTCAACACACAAAGCCACCGGGGCGAGATTTTTGTGAGTTTTCGTGAGAGAATTTATTATACAATAATTTTCAGCACCCACGTATAAGTAGCTCAAACTAGAGCTTTTTTGTTTTAGGAGAAAAAGAGAGGCCGTCCCCATCCTGGATTCGAACCAGGGTCCTTCCACTGAGCCCGGAGTATCTTGACCGCTAGGCGAACGAGGACAGGAACAACGCTCTCTTTCTCCGTATATAAGGATGTAAGATATTCACTGGCGTACGCAGAGGGGTGTTGATGTGGGGGTTGTAACCCACCTACTGCAATGAAATTTTGCACATTCAACATAGGAACATGCGAGTTGTAGCTGTAACCCTCCCCATTGAGCCCATAACACCTCTTACGAACTTTCTGCATACGTCTATGAAGATATTACCCTTCTTCAAGAAAATACGTACGCGAGCATTGACGCTTATCTGATATAAGCGATTTTTGGGGGTTGTGGGGGGAGATTAGCCACCAGGATGAAAGCATCGAAGTCGAAATTTCACCATCAAAAACTGGAAATCAAAAGCGATAAAAAAAACCAAACAAACAATGTTTCCTAACCTTTTTGCTTTAGCAACTAAATTTCTACTTCTGCCAGTAGGCACTGCACCAATTGAAAGACCATTTTCTACTGTGAATCGTGTTCTTTGTCCTGAACGCTGCAGGTTGACATCTGACCACGTGAATGCGTTAAGAAAACTATTATTCGAAGGTCCGGCGATTCCCGATATGCGGAGTTCGAACTCGAACGAAGTACAGAGAAAAAAATTTCAAACAACTTGTTGATACTGTCTACTGTGAATGGGTTAAATGTCCAAGAAGAAATACTTGAATTTTGTTTTCCTTCGAATAAAGAAATGAACTTTTTGTGCAAATATGAACGAATTATTTCATTACTACTGAATATTTCATTTCGTTTCCTTTCTGATAACTATATATTTTATAAAAAAAAAATGAAAATATTGAGGGTAAATTTGACACCATCCCTGAGCAAATATCGTGGCAAACATCCTGTCAAGAGCTGATCTGCAATTTTTGAATTACACTGCAGATAATCTTCGATACACGGTCTTCTGCTTGCATAACTTCCCTTTCAGTTGAGATAATAGTAGTGTTTTATTAGCGTTCCGAATTGTTTGATATCTAGGTCAAAGAAGTTTAAAAAGAAATAGTCGTCGGCCTTGCGTGCGAAACTTGTTTTGTGTTTCACACTTGCATGGGACTGATGATATACAAGTCAAAAGAACCTATTCACTCGCATACGATATCTCCAAGGTATCTCTTTTATGTGCAACAATTGCGTATATATTTCTTTATTTTTCTTTGGGACGGTTTCAATTTTTAGTAACATATCCTGTAATTATTCGTACCTATTCACGAAAGAAGTTAATTCATGCAAAATGTCGCAAGTTAGGGAAACGCCTTACGTGCAGATTTTTTTTTTTTTGGGAACGGCCATACGATGAAGTAGAGGTAAAGCGCTTGCCTATAATGGAAAAAATCCGGGTTTGACTGTCGCTAGTACCAAATGCGTGACGTTTTCTCTAACGATCCGTATTCCGGGCGTTGGTTCTATAGAAGGTTCGGATCCCACGGAAAACTGTGGGTCCTGGTATAGCGTGATCTAAACTGTCTTTACGCTATAGAACTTTTAAAAAAAAATCGGGAGAAAGCCATGTTTCTTAAATTTTAAATAATTGGAGATACATGGAATCTTGGGATTTAAATTACGCGAAAAGTCCCTAACAATACGTTATTGGATTTAGATGAATTCATATGACTATAACCACAAAATAGTAGTTCTCGGTAATTGAGTAACATGAGTCCTAAAATATAGTCTTTAAACAAAATCGTTTTAATAACCAACACTTTGAAATAATTCATTCCATCCTCCTGATTCTACATTTAGAATTTTTGTTTTTTCAATTACAATTATAATATATTCTGAAATTGGCCACTCTATACAAATTTAAGCGTACAATTATTTTGTTTTAGGTTTTTGTTCACTTAAAAAATTTTGTTCACTTTAAAAGATTTTGTTCACTTAAAAAAATGAAATTAAAAAAAAAATCCCTTCAATATAATAATAATAACGACAACTACGATTGACGGCATAGAGTGTTGTCATGTGAGGGGTGTCCATGGACTTGCCAGGTAGCATAAATGCTACCTTTAACCATGGCATCCCCGGTTGATTATAAAACATGTGTAATAAAAATTAGTGTTAAATTAATATCTGTAAACTTTAAATTTTTGTTATAATGTTTGTACTGCGTTGTTCGTCGCATTTTTAGAGTTCTTTTATAATCAGTTGAAAAATAAACAAACAATGTTTATTCATCTTAAGATGGTGATAGGTGTTAACAATACTTTTATTTGGATAGTGCTGACATAAGTTTAATTAGACTAATCAGTGGAGTAGGAAAGGGAGGCTCACGCCCCCATTGGATATCAAAACACATTATTTTCTCTAGAACCGCACCACTCTGGGATTACAGTGCCACATTCGGCGGCCATCCTTCCCAATTCCCTCCCTGCCCAATTGCTATTAGGACCGCACCACATAATCTTTTTATAGCCACTTGAGACCCTCCACCATGAGTTTTGAATTGCCATGCTACTGAGACTAATATACTAAGATAATAATTAGAAAGAAAAAAAAGTTGGCATAAGCGATGGTAAGTTCAGGGCTCGTGTGAATGAATGAAATGGAAAAGCGGGCCGCACGGGATGGGAATGAGGGAATATTGAAATGAAGTGATTAAACTATTCAAAAATAAATTAAAAAAATAGGTATTATTTATTTCGTAATAAAAATACCAGTATCAAATGAGGGATATAAACTCTTATGTCTATACTAAACTCAATCAAGAGTTTTATGAATCCAAATGCCTACCATAAGTTTTAACATAAATTATCTGTCTCTCTCTCTCTCTCTCTCTCTCTCTCTACATAAAAGAACACATTTCAAATAAAGTATTTTTGTTTATTTGTGTTTTAGGGCGGAAGGGCAGCTTAGTTGAAGTCCAAATCCTTATCGAATATAGCATATACAATAGTCTAAGGTAGTAGAAAAAATAAGTCTAAGAACAAATTTTCAAATAGTATTAACGTATATGCGTTATTATTTATATCTATGGAAGTAAATGGCTTTAACTCATTTTTATTGTTTTTCGCATTGTTACTGTTCATGGACGTTAATTATAGCATTATTTTCAGGAAGCCAAAGTGCGTATTTTTTAAAGTTTTTCTAAAGAAAATTATTAATTTTAAATTGGAAACAGTGTTGAAGGGGAAAATGGGGCTGCTGGAAAAGAACTCTTTTATACAGTTTGGAAGATACTAAACAGGATGAGGGTTGAGGTGCCGATTTGCAAAACGAACTTGATCAAGTGAGAAGTTTTGGCTATAGTGATACTATTTGCGACTGTGGGGGACTTCAAGACCCAGCACACTTGCTGGTCTGTCTACAATTGCTCGAATCTTGTACTGTAGATGACCTACTTCAGGCTAATGATAACGCTACAATCGTGGCGTAATTTAAAGTTTGATTCGGACATCGAAAATAAAATTTAAATCACTGCAGCGTTTGGTACATAAAAATCTTGATTGATGTAATAAAGCTGTTAGATTCCATATTATTTTAGAGAAGAGGCTGTTTTCCATTGCACAATGAACTGTGTGTACATGTTTCGCTTTTTGTATGCTCCACTCACTTCATTTTATTGCGTAGCGTGATCTTTCCACTTCCTTTGTTCATGCGACTCTTAGAGAGAAATATTTGTAAATTTGAACAGAAACGAGCCCATGTAGTCCTCATTTACCCACTGTGTAAAATATGTTCTTTTGCTCTTTTGCCTAATGGGATTATGAAATTTGTTTCCGTTATGGCTATACTGATGCAAATCATTTCTTCCCAGACGTTTGTTTCACGGTCGGCTCAGATAGGATTTTTTTTTTAACTAATCTGAATTCAAAATTATAAAATAAATACCACCTTGTTCCTTATTTTGCCACTTCCAAAATGTAATCGTTTTAGCAGAACTATAGATGACCCCTTGGGGAAGTTTCACTGCACATTTGCATTTCCCATTGACGGTATTGCATATACCATTGACGGTATTGCATATACCATTGACGGTATACCGGCTTCAGTCAAGTACATTTGAAATATTCGATGGTATAATTTATATTTTTAGTTGAAATATTTTAAAAATATTCTATCTATTTCGCTGATGTAAGTTTAAAAATCTTACACAATAATTTTTGCCATCCACGTATATATATATAGCTCAAACTAGAGCTTTTTTATGGTTGAAGAAAAAGACTTTTTTTCTCCAAATATAAAAAAAAGCTCTAGTTTGAGCTGTAATTAAAACGTGGGTGGCAAAAATTATAGTATAATAAATTCCCCCACGAAAACTCACAAAATTCTCGCCCCGGAGGCTTTCTTGTGTTGACCATATTTGGCAATTGTGTTATCCCTGCGGAGGGTAATAATATCTTACGTCCTTTAAAAATCTTTTCAATTTTACGTCAAAAATTTCTCTTTAGTCAAGATGACAAATACGCTTCTAAGGTGTAGAACGATGGATATAGGAAAAACGGCGGTTTGGTGGTTTTTATGATAGTACTAATAATTTTCTGCCAAAAAAAAAAAATTAAATCAATTTGATAGTCTATTATTATAGCTTAATAGTTGATTGCATTCACTTATTGAAAATAGTCAATAAATTAGGAAGAACTGTTAATCACGGCTCAGCAAATCCTGTAGTCCAATTACCATTGACGACTAGATTTCTGCAGATATCGAGTAGGAAATTTTCGTTTCCTACTAGGTTTTTTATTGGTGCGTACAGTTCTTGTCTGGTGGATACAGTTCGCCGCGATTTGAACCTTGCGAATAATCGATGGTTAAAGTTATTTTGTTGGGAACACTGCGCCGCCTTCGGTGACCACCGTTCTCAACAACTCTTCTGCAAAACTTTCTACTACTAAAGTTATTATGTGCATGCGTAAAAAACGTGCCTGTGTATGAAAAAATTGCTTTTGGTTAAAATCTACGTGGTTCCACTTATTTCTCGAAATGTAGCTCATTTTCACGCTAGGTTTAACAGTGCTTGACGTTAGAAAAGCGTAGCAGTGGGCTAAAAATATAAAAAAATGAGGATTTTAGGTAATTAACTTCTTCATAGTTAGCATCTAAATACATGCACATAACGGAAAAGGTTTTCCAAACAGTCGGGGCGTGACGACGCTATATATAGCAATTGACAAGCACCCCATACTGCTATTTCAGAAACTGAAAAATTAGCATTATCCTTGACGAAAGTGACGCAAAAAATACTGTCATTTTAATTTCTCTGAACCTTATTAGAAAACCATTGGATTAATATCGATCACTTAGTTCCAAATACTTGTGTGAGAAAATATTCTAACTGGACTTATGGTTACTCATTGCACACAACACATATCTGAAATATTGTTCCCAGTTGAAACTTGTGTTAATGTTTTTTTTTTGTTTTTTTTAAGTTCATTATCATTACTCTGTTAGCGAATTAGAAAGCGCTTAAATTCCATAAGTCAACAAGACTAATTTCTCTATGAACGTTTTCAGGAGTGCAGCAATTAAAAAATTACTGGGGAAGGCTTAGCTAGCTTTAAAAAGATCTCATGCTTCAGCAGTAATTAGAAAAGTGTGCTTTAATATCAAATGGGAGGGGGGGTTGAGCCCACATAAGCCCCCTTTTCTGCATCATTGAACGTTATCTCACTCCTTTTATAAATATTTGGCATATATATTTGTCTTCTGATTTTTTGCATATGTAGTTGCTTGTTGACAGAACAAATAACTTTAATGTATAATCAAGTCTTCCTTTTGCACTTTAGCATAAAGTTAAAGACTAAAGATAACGAAAATGTTTATAAGATGAAA
>QLNU02015360.1:269517521-269550926 GCA_006491805.2 Dysdera silvatica
AATACTATGAAGAGGGCTCTTACCGGGGGCTTGGAAAATATGGGATAGCCCTCATGGAAAAGGTGATTTGGGGGTCTTCTCCCAAAAAATTTGAAAAATGAACTCTTTAAAACAATGTTTTTAAGCCAACATGGAACTTAAATTTCGATGATGGTTTTGCTAATCTACCTGAAGAAATCGTGATAAATTATACTAGAGTTGCTCGTAGTGTTATAAATGTTAACGATCAAATTCTGGTGAAATCAAGTTATTATATAAGGAAATAAAATCTTTGAAAATTTTTCTAATACAAAATTATGAAAACTCAATAGACATCGAAAGGTATTGGTCAGCACTTTAAATTACATGCTAATAACTGTATAATTTCTCCTTCTCCCATTGAAGTCGACATTATTCACAGAAAACTAGACAAGGGAAATAAATGAAAGGAAAATAATAATATTAAAATTTAATTTAAATAATTTATTAAAATTTTCATACTTTGGACTGGATCGTTCTTGATTGCCGTTTATACACCATTCAAGATATGCAGCTTTAAAATAAGCTTCCTTCCTCTCTGACTCATTTATTTGGAGCTGTTTGGCAAATTGTTTAGCAGTTTTTCTTGCCGAATTTTGGTTAACCCCGCCTTTTGGCTAAAAACTAACAGGTTAATCCCTGACTCCAGCCATTAGTCCCACCTTTGGATGGGACTTGAAAGGCCCGCAGACTATTCCATATTATGTGGAAAAGACATCAACCATTTGTCAGTGTGTTGAACACAATTCGTCGCACCTCTGGGCTTCATAGTTACGTGGATAATATTTTCTGATGCCCATGCTTAATCTCAAACTAAAGCTTTCTTTGTATAGGAGAGAGACAGACACTGCTCTGGCTCAGAGTCAAACTGGGGTGCCTTACTGCCAAGGTACAGGTACTATACTCTTTTTATCAGTGTATAAGGTTTTTTGTAATTTCCATTAGGTATTTTTATGAATAATTTCTGACACCCACGCTTAAGCTCAGACTAGAATTTTCTGTGTATAAAAGAAAGCATGGGCTTCAGAAACTCTTATCTGTAAAAATTCCCCCACGAAACTTACAAAAAACATGCCTCTGTGGCTTTGCGTTTTGACCATCAGGCAATTGTGTTAACCCTGAAAAGGGTAATAATATCTTAGGAAGCCTTATAGAGAAAATGAAAATTGTTCTCTTCTACCTTGAGTGCCGAGGAGGTTACAGTGCACCAATTCATACGTTGGGTCCCTGGTTCAACTCTGGGCCATGAAAATGGTTTGGTTTTTTTTTTAAATAAAAAGCTCTAGTTTAGGCATAAGCATCAGAAATTTTTTTCTGTAAGAATTCCCCAGATAAAGATAAAAAAACCCTGCCCCGATGGCTTTGTGCGTTGACATTTGCAATTACGTTAACTCAAAGAAGATTAATATCTCACAAAACTCATAGTTGTTTTCAAATCAACTGAATGAAACTGTAGTTTTAAATGACATCAAAAGATTTAAATGGGCTTAAGTTTTTATAGTACAGTATTCCTAGTTTTAAGTCCAGCATCAGGACTACATCGGTAATCTCGCCAATTTCCCCAATTGCATTATTTGTAACAATCCTTTTTTTTTCTTTCTTTCTTTAAAAGTTTTTGTGTCAAAAAGTGTTTTTGAGCATAACATGATTTTATTTATGATTTTTCCATCCGATTTTCAGCTGAGATCAAGACATGAAAATTAGAAAACATGATTGTTGAAGCTGGTGATATAAAAAGTGCTACACTTTTCCAGCAATTGCTGAGCTTTTCTACATCCCATCCTGTCCCTGGCCACCCGCCTGCTAAAGTAACATCGTTTTAGCAAATTTGGTTTTTGGAAGTTTAGGACCGGTCCCACACTATTGAGAAAAGATTTGGATAAAAGTGATCTGAATCAAGTGCAATGATTTTGAATCAAGTGAAAGTGATTTGAATCAAGGGAAAAGTGATTTTGAATCAGTGAAAGTGATTTTGAATCAAGTGAAAGTGATTTTGAATCAAGTGAAAGTGATTTTGAATCAAGTGCAGTGATTTTGAATCAAGTGCAAAGTGATTTGAATCCAAGTGCAAGTGATTTTGGAATCAAGTGGCAAGTGATTTTGAATCCAGTGCAAGTGAATTTGAATCAAGTGCAAGTGATTTTGAATCAATGTGCAAGTGATTTTGAATCAAGTGCAAGTGATTTTGAATCAAGTGCAGTTCATTTTGATCAAGTGCAGTTCATTTTGAATCAAGTGCAGGTGATTTAGAATCAATTGCAGGGCTTTAGAATCAGTGCAGGTTGCTTTTGAATCAAGTGCAAAGTGATACTGAATCAAGTGAAAGTGATTCTGATGAATTTCCTTCTTGTAAATTTCAAGCTTTAAATGAGAAGGTGGATTCTGTAAAACCCAATTCTCCACCTGGTGTATCTGAGACCGAAATTGATGGTTAGCCTCAATCTTCTGATGTTCATGAGACTGGTCTTCAATCCATGAAGTTCAGTGAACCTAACTCTTCCCAATCCGAAGACTTCGAAGAACGAAGACACAAAGACGGGACTCAGTAGTTGTGAACATTCATAGTTGTTGTGATTTTACATTCTCAGTAGTTGTGAACATCAATAAAAGTGAAAATTAAAAAAAATATTTGAATGATATACAGAAAATTTTTAAGACAGATGTATTAAATACTTAACTTCCTGATAATAGTATTTATATACATTATAATAGGGATATAAATTTTTAATGTCCAAAAAACCAGACACCTTTAAAAAAAATATTAAAAGTTTATGCTGCGCATGATATTTTCATTTGAAAGGCACATAGCATAGCAAAAACTGTTTCAAAGGAAGTACAATAGTTGCATCTTATAAAAATTTCAATAAATTTTGAAAATATGAATTTTTAAATTATGAAATTTGAAAAAATGCATATATTCTTGACTTTTTCAACTGTTTTATGAGTACAACTTCGTCAATTTAAGTACTATAACAACTATTTTGGGTCATTTTGTACACGGTGACCATACAAATAAAACTGCCGATTTTTATTAGGTTACTAAAAATAGTTTATAAAATATTGTGCGCGGGAGATGTAATTTTTACATTTTGAGAAACTCGTGTTTAAAGTTTAGTTTATAGATAATTTAAAAAACAACTAGTTCCACACCTTTAAAATTCACTAAATCAATACAGTATATCTTTGTGCTTAAAGGAAGTATAATAGTTGCATCTATAAATTGGACTAGCATCATATAAATTTCAATAAATCTTTAAAATATGAATTATAAAATTTATAAACAAAATGTTAATGATTTTTTAGAAATTTCCCTTTCAAGATTCATGTTTTTCGGCTTGATTCATAGATTCTTCGGCACATTTAGCAACAGAGTTTCTAATGCTGGCTAAAATTGACTGACTCGCCTTTTTGGAAACTGCGGGAGGCAAATCCATCACCCCACAAAAAGTTTTCAGGTTTGCTATGCCCAAACCAATAGTACGCACAGCATATATGCTTCTTCGATTTATTTCGAGAATATTTGCCCTTGGACCTAGCATTTTGGAATTCCGAAATGATATTTGTATACCACACTTGATGCAGTTGATAAAAAATTTTAAAGAAAGTCCATGCTGTAGATCTTCTTTGATCGTTATTGAGTTAGCACATTGTTTACAACATAAACAGTTTTCAATGGTAGCAATGAATATGTCTATATCAATTATCTGATAACCATTAAAAACCTTCCGCGATTGGTCTTCATCAGGGTTTTCCACAGGATCAAGTTTAATTTTGTTGGCAGATGAACTTTGCACTCAATAGATGTATTGCCTTTAGAAGTATATCTGTTTCCAGTGAACTTTCGTTTCTTGGGATGTTGTCCAGGCGTACATTTCTATCCAGCCATTTTTGATGTTATCGAAATAATCACTCACAAACAACAAAATTGAACAAATTAAAAAAAAAAAACGAATTTGTAGCTATAAATATCGAAAACTGAAGTATTTAATAGGAAAATACGGAATGCAGAGCGAGGAGAAAGCGTGACAAAGCAGCAATGTTCGTTTATAAAATGTAACAGCAAAAGGAAATGAAAGTTGTCTACTTCCCTTCCGCTGTTATGTGTGTGTATTGAGGTCTGATCTCTATCTAATCATTATAACAAAAAATCATCCATTATTACTCAAAATTAGAAAGATATGTATACACATTGGATTTTGAACACAAGATATCTCAACCGGGTCCCTTTAAATCCTACAATTATTCAAACAGCGTTTGTTGTTTTGTCCATATTTCGGTTTCTAATTGCGTTAGCACCCAGCTATTGGTTTTAAAATATTCAGAGATGTCCATACTTTTAAATAAAAAGAAACTTTTTTTTTTTAAGTTTTAAAACCACTAAGTTCCCTTACGGAAGTGGAACTTGCTTCTCAGGAAAGCTTTGGTGAGAGAGATACCCTTCCCGCAGTAAATGTCACTGTGGAAGAAACTTGTACTGTATCAGAAGTTTATGAAGAGAACGAGAAACTGTCCTCATAAAGTTTAAAAAGTACTAACTAGCCTAAATGAAGACAAAAACTTGTAAACAAAAAACATGTAGACAAGGTCAGTCAAAATCTTTTTTTGAATTCCTTTTCCACTATCATGTAAGATTTTGTGTAAAGCAAAAAATTACGTTAAAAAAAAAATAAAACCAATATTTTTCAGAGGTCGATTATATTTTCGGGGGGGGGGTATTCACCTTGGCACAGCTTGACAACAACCCTGCATATACCTCGAAACGTTGTTTGTACAATATTTAAACCTTTGATAAAACTGAGTCTGAAACACACATAGCTCAAATCAACAAAATTGGTGGAAAGTTTTTAAACGTGAAACAGTACTATTACATTTAACCCTCTATTGGACCATGTATGTTTTAGCATACATAATTTCCAAAAATTTTTATGCACAACACTGACAGATGTCACTCCATTTTCGAGCGTTGTGTGCTTCAGTACGCATTTAAGTTTCATAATTTCAGCAATAGACATTACATGCTGGACTTTTATTTGTAGCGCCATTTGCTCCTAGACCAATAAAAAATTTGCCCAATGTGTAGTTCTACCCCATAGAGGGTTAAAAATTTTATATGTGTGTCAGCTTTTAAGCTACATTTTCTCGACAGTTCAAATTTTAACTAGTAAAATTTCTTCATCGTTCCAACGTATAAACGAAGATTCCAAAACTTTTCCAGAACCACTGTTCCCTTTATCAAACAAAGTGCTTGATAAAGCTAACAGTGGTCTCCTTTATACAAGTGCACTTCGCTTGATAATGGGGACAGTAATTCTGGAAACGGTGTGGAATTTTTTCTTATACATTGGACCAGTGACGAAATTTTAATTCTGTCTGTTCATGAAAAGCCTGATGATACGGTTAGAAATAATGGGACGTGACGTCTCAAACTGGCTAGCCGCTTACAGTAGAGTAGGACTCTAATCTCAAAACTTGTTTTTGGCGGTCACCAAAAACGAGTGTAGAACGGAGTCCTACACTGTTGTAAGCGTCGAGCAGGTTTGTGACGTCACCTCTCAATATTTCTAACTGTACCATGGGACTTCTTTTCGTGAACAGACAGTAATCATGGTAAGCCCTGTTGTATTCATTTGTAAGTTCAAACATTGAACGTATAGAATATTTGTAAACTCGATATATTGGTTAACTTATGTGTCGAACTACAATTTGCTAACCTTAGCTAATTCCCTTTTCTAACACATTTTAATTCGCCAGTTTCCATTTTGCAAAACTTTTTTCCAAGCTTGTCTGTTTCTAACCAATTATACAATCATGCCTAAACTAGTTAGTGGAAAGCAAACAAAGCCACAAATATAATAGTCTTGGGAGATCATTTTATAGATATTCTCCTATGGCTACAACTACGAGTTTCCAGCTTACTGATCTCGGTTCGATTCCCAGTTGTCATGGCCATTTATAAAGGGATCATAGTTAGCCAGGTTTTCATCCCAGTTGTTCCTTCCTGCAGTATTGGGACATTAAAATGTGAGTGAGTAACCCCGGCATCCATCGCGTTTGTTTCATATATACACACTTCACCGACACTATAACAACGATTATTTCATCGAAAGATCTTTTTATGGATAAATAATATCCTAATCACCTCTGTTCTGAAATTACTATATTTCATTAAGAAAAAATGCCACTTTCATTGTCAATTTTAAAATTTGATAATAATACAACCCCCTCCGCAAAACTATCCTTTCATGCAAACGGAAAAATTCCCCCAATATATATCATTTGCTCCACTAATTCGTTGCTTTTTTTTTCTCAGTTGCTAGTTCATTGTTAATAATAATATTTATTCACCCAATTTCATACATCTTGTGTGGTACAAATCGTAAGCGATGTAAGAAATACTGAAGAAATAGTAATTTAGGTTACATGTTTTAAAATTTGGATTGAAAGTGGAAGAGAACGTAAAGCCTAAGCTAGTTGCAGGATTCTCCTCCAAAATTGAAATATTATATAGGAAGTGCAGATTCTTCTTAGAATTTTAGTTACGTCTCTGTGGGTGGTTGGTTTTTTTTTTCTTTTTTTTTTTTTTAAATAATTGACATGTAGAACATCGTAAATTCCCTTACCCGATTTAACAGCCTTTCAATGAATGACTAATGTATGTTAATGCTATATATGTGATTATGTCAGGCCATCCCCGGCTGAGATCTCTTTCTACAACCTTGATGATAAATATTATCTTGAGAATGGTCCTGAAAACGGGGGTTGATGAGACAAAAAAAAAAAATCCCTGTTTGTACTATATCTATAAATTGGTAGCAAAACACCAACATGAATTCCAAATTATTGGTGGGGAAGGGGGGCAAGTACATATTATGTATGTTTATATATTACAGCAGATGTAAAATCGCAAATTATTTGGGGGGGGGGTCTCGGGCCGTACAGGCCCATATAATTCTGAGCCTGTGAGCGGTAGTAAAAAGTTTTTTTCGACAAAATGCAGTTATTTTGATAGAATGGTCAAAGAATAGCAACCAGCTGGCATGGTCAGGGCTGTAGCAAGGAACTGGTGTGGTCTGCCCATGCCAGGGGCGCAGGCGAGGAAGGGCGTAAAATGGGCTGAAATAAAAAATTCACAAGGGAGAATATGTCTGTGACTAGGGGGTGCAGTCTGGACGGTTCTGCCAGGAGCGCAGGATCACCTACCTACGGTGAAGTTTTTTTTTTTTTTTTCATTTTAGTTTTATATAGAGGAAAGTACGTTTGGTAAAAGGAAGTACGAAAAGGGTAGACAAGCGAATGGGGGATAGGTTTTAGGAGTTGTGGAAGGGGGTGATGGAATAAGGGATATGTTTTAGGAGGAGTTGTGGAAGGGGAATGGAATAAGGGATAGGCTTTAGGAGGAGTTGGAGATGGGGGAAGAAATGATGGATAGGTTTTAGGAGGTGAAGATGTTTTATATACGTAGGTAAGTTTTTTTTAAAAGAATAAAAAATATAAAAAGTCCGAAAATATAAAAGTAGGACCGTTTGCAAACGGTATTCCATCGTGGCAATCAGAAATACATGCGAAACAGCAAGTCATGATGACGCGATCCAAGAAGAAAATGATTAGGGCGATTTTTAAAATTGCATTTGAATGGGTTGAAAGGGGCTCTAATATATGTTTTTATATTGTGGTTCCGAATAGAAGTGTGGAGGTTTTGCTTAGTGAGGTAGCTGCACATGTTTTTCCGATTATGTTTAAGGAGAATATTCCATGCTCCAATTATTTGTTTTCAATCCAATCTATGATGGTGTGACCTAGAGAGATGTTAAAGTTTACAGGTATATATTGATTCAACTATTTAGACATAACTCAAAGTCTATCCAAACGGGTGGCGACGGATTTACCCTGAAGTGGGGGTGTATAGGGTCTCCACCTAACCATTTTCTGATAATGGTAAGAGTAATTTCATTTTTGTTTGGATTGAGAGACTCCCCAACAAGGCTTCCACGATGTAAAAAAAAAAAATTCTAACATGGCGGCAGGTTAATTTGCCCGTTGCCAGCAGTGAAAAAAATATTCAGTAGGTGACAGACTAGGCTGTTTTACGAAAATTATAAAGTATGGGAGAAATAAAACAAGAGGGGAAGACAGAACAAGGACGGCAAAAGTAGAAGAAGTTGTAGTAATATGGACCCTGTAGGTATTATGGCTCCCTTCGGTCCCTCGGCCGGAACG
Organism: Dysdera silvatica; assembly: GCA_006491805.2. Lineage (NCBI taxonomy): Eukaryota > Metazoa > Arthropoda > Arachnida > Araneae > Dysderidae > Dysdera > Dysdera silvatica. The sequence goes on from QLNU02015360.1 coordinate 269,525,757, forward strand.
TGAAGAACTCTAGTGGTGGAGAGGTAAATCAACTATAATTACTCTGCCTTTGATAAGAGATTGTCATTGCCATGCATTATTGAAGGAGAATTTGTGTTGTGAGCATTATCAGTTTCGCCCTATTTGCGAACATTTAGCAAGGTAAGTGATATACAAGTTTATGTGTATTTATGTTGCATAATGCGCAGATTTTGATGTCGTGCTTTGAAATACACTAGTTAGACGATAATGTGTCGAAATCAGACTTCAAGTTTTTGGTTAGGTTTGTGAGTAGTGATGTGATAATAATTTCAACATGGTGTTGCTGGTCATATGGATCTCCGAAGTGCATGCAATACGTACCCCCTGTAACCGTCATATTTTTTCAGACTTTGACAACATTGCAGTATATGATGACCAAAATCAAGCTGAAATTGAACTGACCACCCCCCCTCCACTTCACTCCAAAAAACTCTTCTACAAGGGGACCAACCTGGTATGCGAAATACCAACTATCTCTTCTGTGACTCAGCTGTTGCTAATGACTACCATGGAGAACTATAGATCATGTGTATGATGTGTCAATTATGGGCACATAGTGAATATGCTGGAGCTGAGAAAGAAATTTATATTTGCGACTTTTGTAAATAATTTGTTTTTTTAACAATGAAGTTCATTTTTGACAATTTGACTATTTCATGGGGGTCCGTAATACCTGCACTTAAAAAACACCTGGTGATTTCTCTTTTTTGGGTAATCTCATTATGAAGGCTACTGTATATATTCTAAAAGTTATTACTCTTATTGTGGCCATAGCTGAGTAGCGTATTCAATCAACCGTTCTCAAAACGAGTGAAATTGGCTTCAAATGTAGGCGCAGTTTACAAAAAACAAAGTGGGGATCCACATTATCCCCTTCTCCTATATATCCTGTTCTAGAATTGCACCAACATAATTAAATTTGTGAACTTCTAATATGGAACATTGTTGATCCTTTTCTCTAAAATATTTAAACAATTTAAAAATATACATATTTGGTAAAACTGCATAGTCTGTCACCTACTGAATTTTTTAAGTGTTGCCAGAAAGGATTGGACATGGTTAAAGTAACCTGCCACAATTTTGGAGATGTTAACCGGGTTCTTTGAGCATTGAAATTTTCCTGAATTAGTGAATAACTTATCGGTGGTGTCTTCTCCCCTATCAACACACACATCAGAAAAGTCTGTAATTTGAAAATGTTGGACCAATGAAGAGAGCAGCAGTGAAGAAGAAAAAAGGAAATACTCACCTATTTATCGTAGTCCGCCATGTTGATTTTGCGTGTTTTTTATAGCCCACTATATAACACATCTCTAACCTTTCAAATGCAATAAAAAAAAAAACCGCAAGATCAATCATTCTAACATAATTCAATTCGCTTCAACACACAAAAGTCTACAGACGCTACACAAAGCAGGTCCAAATGGCATTACAAGTATAGAAGAGATACTTAAGTATGATGTCACAAGCTAGACTACTGCAATTTTCGACCAATTTCTGGAGGAGAGAGAACTCAGTGACGAACTGTGCAGTTTTGCCACGTATTTTAATTTATGTAACTTTTAAAATTCTTTATGTTTACAGCTGCTCAAATGCAGCTATTGAGTATAGCTACAAATCTGCAGAATCGAAGATGCGAAGAAAAAGAAGAACGAAACCACCAACTTCACGAAATTTAACGACGTTGCGAGATTTTTTGGTAAGTTATGATTCGGAACAAACTAAGGGTGATTCCCCCTTCTCAGTCATTTTTTCAGCAGTTATTGCAAGCTGAAGATGGGACCGAAATATTAGTCTTCATTTCATCAGAAATGTTCCGATATTTAAGAATTACAAGGGCATTTCACGTGGATGGGACTTTTAAGCTCATTCCTCGTGATATTGCAGCCTGTCAGCTTACTATTTACTCTTCACACAGTGTACCTTAATAAAGTAAGTAAATTGTGTATGTGTAAAATGCAATACATACATAGCAATATTATCTGCTGAAACCATTTTGATTTTTCTAAAGTTAAGTCAATAGAACAAGCTTTACTTCAACAACATGTTATATTTATTCATCCTCACACTCAAAGAATTCAACATTAACACAAATGGTGATTCGATAGCATTTTCAGCTGAAAGAAATTTCCTTTAAATCGTCTTACAATCCATTCTTAAATGGGGTTCCCACATTCACACCATCTGCTTTAAAATCAGCATGGATATAGGTATAATTCGTAAAATCAACTTCTATCTACAAGTGCTGTATCTATAAATGGGCACGTTGGGCACTTGCCCACGGCGCAAATTTTCTAGGAGCGCAATAGGTAGTAGATTTATTTTTTAAATTATAATTTATTTACCGTAGAATTCTGTCGATCAGCTTTCCCCGAGAAGGAGCCCTCCGTCCCTTCTTTTTTTTCCTAATCTGAAATTCTGAAAAATTGAGTGAAACAACCCCTGCCCCCATACTTTCAAGGTGGAATCCAGATAGGGCATGTACCCCCAAAAATAATAAATTTACATGGAGTACATGTTTTTAATATATATGGCTGTCTCAGATGGGCAAATAATGATATGGAAAACTTTCACTCCCAACTTTATAATCAGAGTAGAAAGCAAACACATCCATCTGTTTGGCATTTTATAAGTGAGTACAAAAAAATTAAACCGTTATCATGGCTAAATTATTTTTAATCAGTTTCAAATTATTAGTCTTATTTATTTTTTTCCATATTGTTTTTGTAAGCTTTTCCATATTTTAACTGCTTAAAATGATTTAAACCGGTAAATAAATGAATATAAGCATGGGAATGAATGTAATGATATGTGATTTTCAATGTTCTTAAAGTCCAAAGAGAGAGAGAGAGAGAGAGAGAGGAAGATTTTTGCTCTACCATATTTTTCCCCCCTTTAAAAAGTGTCTGTATCCTTTTCTGCTAACCCAACATATATGTCCCCAACAATATGAGTTTAACTGAGCACTTTACAAGGACCTTATACTTCACCAATTAATTTATTCAGGATAGGTTGGTTGGTTGGTTGCATTTTTATGGCACACCTCAAGATGAGATTTAATACGATGATTTATTCAGAAGATACATCTCCCCACTACATTTTCTGTATGTTTGCTGAGACTTTTATTCTTTCAATCTTTACTGTGGTATGAAAAGCCTATTTACCAGGTGCTAGTTAGGTGGGCATGACTCTTAACTAAAATCTAAGGGGTCGTTAGTTCAAAATCAGATCAAGGTGGGTTTCCTCTATTTTCTTTCAAAAGAGTGCACTTAAACGTATGTTGTGGTGGTACTAAAAGTTTATTTAAAATATGTTACATTTAAAAATTTTAGGACTTATTTCTGAAATACACTAGGACATTTCATTAAAATTCCGAACGCATGAAAATGATGGCCAGCACAGTCATGCCAAAAGACTAGGTTCAGAAGAACAAGACCGCCGAATTAGAGAACTGACTCGTACTGACAAGACTCGTACAAGAGGTATTGACTCGTTGATGCCTGGTATGTTTAAATTTACTGCGAAAATTATTTTTCTACTCTTTCCTTTATAGCAGTTTGGAAGGTGACATTGCAACGCAGCCAGAAAAAAACATACACTTGTTCGAACACTGCATATATAATAATTTACTTCATTTACAATGTTCCGAAACTTAAACACAAGCATGTGACCATGATGAGTTTTTTAATATATCAGTATATTTCCTTCTTGGAAGGAAGTCGACAATAATTACCTTTAAAACTTGTTATATGTGAATGACGGCCACACGTCAAGGTGGGAGTACTACAGAACCCCCACCCCACCCCAGAATCTGAATTGGTCATCTTTAATACCCAGTGTAAGATATTATTACCCTTCACAGGGATAACACAATTGCCAAATAATGGTCAACACAGAAAAGCCTCCGGGGCGAGATTTTTGTGAGTTTTTCGTGGGGGAATTTATTATACAATAATTTTTGCCACCCACGTACATATAGCTCAAACTAGAGCTTTTTTTATATTTGGAGAAAAAGAGGCGCCGTCCTCATCCTGGATTCGAACCAGGGTCCCCGCATTGAGCACGCGGTGTCTTGACCTACTAGACGAATGAGGACAAGAACAAATGCATTTTTCTCCGTATATGAGGATGTAAGATACATGTGGCAGTTCGAGGAATTTTTTAGAGACTTTTATATAAGTATAAAAAACGTTGGTGATTATTGGCAAGTTAAAAATTATCTTGGCGATATGACAAAGGTTAATGTTTTAGATTGGCTTTGGGATGTGGAACGATATGCTGTCAAATCAACGTATTTTAGGCATAGTAATAATAATGCTAATGTTATGGCATGGTTAGATGGTGAAACGTTCGTACAGAAAAATGTTTTTTCGGTATCTGGTGGGGCATGATCAGTGGCGTACTAATAACCCCCGCAAGATGGGAGTCCTTTTGTCATCGTTTGTTTTCCATAAAATTTATAAGTAAAAGATATTATATTTTTTAGTTAATAAGGATTTTTTTTAATCTTTAGGTAAAATATAAAATAAAATGAACGGTTTCCAACTGTGGCAAACTCATTACGCTTAGTTATGTTAGCTGTTTTCATTGCCTTTAAAATTGAACTCAATATCAAAAAATTATAAAATCTGGACGAGTTTTGAATTTACAGTATACGCTTTACGCCAGAATCTTACCTCACGAAACGGTGACTAATAGACATGTGTTCTGTTTAAAATATTGGAATGCGTCGCTGGTTAATTTCTTATAGAAGACACAACACTATTACATATATTTATTTTCATATATGCATATACAAATTAATTTTCGCAAAAGGGAGGCCCAAAAAATTATTGAGGGGGGGGACAGATTTTCCCTTATGCCACTGGGCATAATCTCACGACCTTTTTCTATCCGGGCAGATGCTCTTACCAACTGAGCTACAGACAACAAACACTCAATCCCTTACGAACGTATTTCAAGCGTATTTTCCGAAACCAGTTATTTCATTTATATTTGGTCATTAGGTCTGGTGGGCCATTTCGTGAGGTTGTGTCCCACCAGACACAAAAAATTTTTTTTTCCATATGAACGTTTTATTTAACCATGCCATAACGTCGACATTACCATTACTACGCCTAAAAACGTTAATAAAAATTGTTTCTTAATTTAATCTGCGTAGTGTTCGACTTGTATAAATGCTGTCAATTATCGAGTCATCTCATGGATATCTATTGAATTATGAAATAATATTAGTAATTTTCGTTAATTAAAATAACATGAGCAATGCAAAAACAATACAAAAAATATTAGAGATGTTCAAAGTCTGTAAAATCCGATTATGTCAACTAAAGATCATGATAAAATATAGAAGACTTGCTTGGAATTTAGAACATCATCAGACCAGCGATGGAGCTTTGATGAAATTAAGAATGTGTTTTTAATAATCTTGACTGATTCACTATTTATGCGGGAATGGGATTGCGATTCTTTGCTTCCACAAATATTTAAAATTTCAGGCTGGAAATAATCTATATTCTGAGCTATTTTAAAATATGCATGTTTATTCGAAAGAAAAAAGTACAAAGTACTAATAATTTACATATGCCATTTTGTGACAGAGCCTCTGAATGTGCACATTGGTAGATGGAAACCCAGAGACTGATCTGTCCCATGAATTTGAGATAAACACATTTATAAAATACTGTTGCCAAACATTAAAATAAAAAAGTACAAATATATAATCAAATTTTTCTTATTGTTGATTATTAAAAATGCAGAAACAAAAGTTACATTGTCATAGTGATCAAGTGACAAGGGTACTGAAATCTGTAAAGGGGAGTTCGCTACACTTTCATTCTTTTAGTTGTAAAAATATAGGATTATTGGCTTTATGCAACTTAGTTACTTAATAAATTTTACAATACTCGTTTTTTCTTTTAATAGGTGCCTATACTGTGGGAGATTTTCTAAAATTTATTTCCCACCTTGTAAGCTCACTAGAAAGGAGTTTGAGGAACGATTTGTCTTCCTCACCGATTACTAATGAAGATATTGACAATCCAGGTAATTTGTGATTAAACTGTACTGCAATATTTTGTTGTTTGTATCACTTTATACCAGTGGTTCCAAACCTTCAAGCCGCGACCCACTTTTATAGTAGCCAAGTAATCCGCGACCCCCCCTTTTATAGTAACCAAAAGATCTGTGACCCCCTCTGTTCATTGCTGTCACATTTGCATAATAAAGGCATTTTTAGCAGAGCAAGAAAAAACACATTAAATATAGATATAAAGTCAACAGCCATTAGTAGAATATTGCAATGTTGAAATATAAAAGCGTTGGAAATATTTGGTATGAAATTCCTTATAAAAATAATTGCAACTTACAATATTTACAGTGACCCCACCAGAAACCAGTTTGTGGCCCCCTTGAAAGTCGCGACACCCAGGTTGGGAACCACTACTTTATACAATTTTTTTAGCACTGTTATATCCTCTTTTATTTATTTTTGTAATGTTAAATATGAGTCTATGTAATTTTTGTTTTTAAAGTACAGTAAACATAATATGTACCCATAACATCAGCTCTATAATAAGTTTTGGTAGTGTGGAGGTCTTGACACTTTATCTTACCATCCTGCTTCTATATTTTTTCTCATAGAAAAGTAAAACCTGGGAATGGTTTTTTTTTTATCTGTGTCTAGTCGAGGATAGCGACTTTCAAGGTAAACTTGTGAATGAAGGATTCAGACCCTCAAGGTTGTTCCTAAATCAACCTCTGTTCAGTTATTTTGTCAGATTTTATGCATTTTAATTATAGGAATTGGATTCTATTTGCGTAAATGATGTGCTACTGTATTTCTGTTTTTTTAACTGTATATTTAATAAAAAAAAAATCATTTTAGTAAAATCAAAAAACACAGCAAATCTAATTAAATTTTCGGCAATTCACCGCTGATGATAGCTAATAATATTTTTATATTTTTTCTTAGGTGGAGAGCAGTAGGGAAAGAATTCTTCAGGTAAACAAGCATGATGATCTCTCCTACTTTGAGACAAGAAGATGGGTTCTTTTTGAAATCCGTTATATGTTTAATATGTTCACCATTTGGAAGTTTCAGAACAAACAATAGTTCCCTACTCCCTTTCTTTTTCAGTCTATATAGAAATGAAATCATGTATTCTCATCGCTGTGTATGCTAGATGCAGAATAAAATATTAGTAGTAGTAGTATTTATCTTTTATAAAAATTTACATACATTTCATATTTGCAAAATTAATATCAGTTATGGCAATTATTTTGCGACGTCAATAAGTATGTTCAAATTCTGTGCTTATATATCTTTAGTTTTTAAACGAGCTGGTTAATTTGAATCAACAATTTGTACTTTCTGCATATCAAAGTAACTACGAATAGATACATTTGAGTCAGGGAACTTTGAAAAAAAAAAGTTCTTTCTTGGAGAGAGTGGTGATATTGAACTTACATTTAAAATGAAAGGTTCAAACAGTATGTTACTAGTTTTGTCTTATGCTACAGAGATATAAAGTATTGTTAAATGCTCATTGTAAATTATTGCAAATGAATTTGCAATCTATTACATGTTAAAACATTCATTAAGAAAAGGAAAACGCATAGGCATCACATTTAGCATCTGACCATAGGCGTAACTTCGGGGTTTAAACTGGAAGGACAAAAACCTGAACATATACATAAAAAAAAAGCTCCAAAACTAGAGGTGGGGGCAGGGCAAGAATATAATTTTGCCTATGCTCTAAAAAAAACTGGATCAGCACATGCCCCCAACAACCAAATTACACCTATGCTTGTACCATCCTTCTTACAAAAATCTGGGACACATTCTGAAGTTGTAAGCTCCTCTTACCAAAAAATAGTTGGAGAGAGAATATATTTTGTAATCGTATTTTATATAATATAGGTCAAATTAAAACAATTACATACGGTAAAATTCCACGTCATTGTCTATCAACAATAGGCATGAGTGCCACTCTATCACGAATAAACTATCCGTAATAGACAATCCTCAAAATTTTATACATGCTGTCCCCTATAGCTCTGTAAAGGACCTTTTTGGCATAAATGTGCTATTGAGTGGTAGAAGACAAAGACTAGATGTTTAGAAGATCAAGAGAGACAGTTGATATGCCGTAATAAAAATTGCATTGCATAAAGTATAGCATTTTTTGTGCATATCGAATGTTTCTACTTGGCAGTTAATAATAAACTGATTTGCTTTAAAACTCAGGAAGTACGGTTTTCAAGTAAGTTAAAAAAATATATTTAAGTTCCATGGGCACTCCGAGGGGGTGTGCTTGCATCACCTTAGTTTAAAAAAAAAGAGGAAAAAAAAAAAAGACTGAATCCACAAGAAACTATAGTCCAACAACATTATTCAATTGGAATTTTTCCTGGATGCACCCCCTTGCATATAATTCTGGAGGAGCCCATGTTAAGTGCCTAATTATTCAACATATGTGAATCTTTATTCATTTTAAGTACATATAAACAGGGTCGGCGCCAAGAGGGGGCGAATCGGGCATTCAGCCTGAGCGGCGGATTTTTAAGGGAGGCAAAGTGGGGTTATTACAAAAAACGTGTTCGCCTTGAGCGGCATAATACCTAGCAATCGGCCCTGCATATAAATGCATATTTTGAGGTCTTTTAGTGCGTGCTTGCATATTTTGCTGGATTTTAGGGCATATAATCCGGGCTCTAGTGATTACTGTCCGTTATCCCACAAGGGTTTTATCATTCCGTTAATGGCTTCAACTCTTTCGGCGTACATTTAAACACTTCACATTACGATGTTGTCCATTGAAACATATTTTTCAGTTCTAATCGCAGGTAAAAGCCAACAGGAAATATTTGTTATGTAATTGTGTATGTTTCCACTCTCGCATGTTTAATCTGGTAACTACAGCCTATTGAAATTATCAATGAGAAGTTCTGGTCTTATAAAGTGTGTTTTGTTTGCATTAAGCAAAGGGAATTTTCCAAGGGCCATTGTTTATCAGTTCGTAGTAAAAGGTATTTCGTCTTAACCATGTTTGTGTTAAAGGAAAAAATAACCTGGGGATTCCTATTTAATTTGATGGCATCTCAGAAAACTGTTCGCACTAAAAGTAATTCGTCTTAAGCGTGTTCGTTTTAATGAGGTTTGATCGTATGTAATTATATATGCAATTTAAAATATTTCCGGGGTTGTTTTGCCCCCACACCACCCAAATGTATTCCTGAAAGAAACACTGATTCCAAGAATACATTATTTCAAAGAGGGTGCTCCTAATGGTTTGGGGTTACATATAGACATGGAACCCTTTCTTTTTGGTTTTACGGCTCAAAGACTACAGTGGTCATGCTGCGCCGGGACCTACTGTTTTCCGAGGAATCCGAACCTCTTAAGGCCTAGGGAACCAAACCCCGGACTACAGTGAGCAGTGCGATCTTTATGAGATCTCTGAGTAAGCGTTCTTTTTGCACTGCTGGGAGTCGAACCCGGATTAGCCGCGCAATAGGAGAACGCGTTACCACACTGCGCCACCGCAGGGCAAACATGGAACAAAATTCTTCGTTGTTCTTTCGGTGATCTATATTGTAAGATAACTATATTAATGTATCCACAGCAATTAATCTACAGTGTGTGCAAATTCTCAATAGTAAAAAATGTTAGTGTAATAAGTCTATCATGAAGTAGTGAATTAAGTTTGCACGTAACTTCACTAGTGGTGCATCTGAAGGTAGTAACGAGACTGGATCACCTCCTCTCTGCTCGGCTTATAAGCGGGTTTCTTATAGTGACTTGGACTCATTGCTCCTTTACATCTCAAAGAATTTCTGGCTCTCAGCAAGGACTATCTCCTTCCGCGCCTGACCTTATCCTCCCTGGATTTCTTTTTTGCGGCTTACCCAGATTAAGTGAATGTGAAAAAAGTACTAATGCAGTGGAACACCGCTTATATCTTTCTCATTTAATTGTATTTTCAATTTATAGGTCGTTTAGGACCTTAGGGTCCCCTTCGATATCTTGTTCCATTCTTACACACTACAGTTGAAAAATATTCCGTTTTTGCAAGGCGACCTGTTTCCTAGTATATGTGCCTTTTTTTCTTTGTGGATTCCAGGATCCACATTTTGTTAAAAAAATTTAAAAATTAGAACTATCTGTGAAAGAATCTATTTTTTGGAGCTATTCATAGCTTTGGAAAAAGAATAAGGATTTTCACCATTTAAGGAAGGAATTTTCGCTGGCAATATATTCCTTTAGTGCATTACAGAGTAAATGCTCTTCAGTATTTTTCTGAACCTTGTGGGAACACCGAGGCTAACCTCCCTGATACTCGTCCCCAAGCAAAACCACAGTTGAAGAACTCCCATTAGAGTATATGTAAAATCACAATTTAATTTCAGATTATTGGGGTGGGTCCTCTCAGCAGATACCTTGATTTTCGGAGGACACTCCACCTTTTGTCCATTCAAAGGAGCTGAAATGGTCCCATCTTCCAATGCATAATGCATATCCCTGCCTAATCCACTCCCTGGGGCTCAGATTCTAGCCTATACATAACTATAGAGTCTTTTCCATGACGCATCAGACGAGAAGCAAAAAGGGAGTCTTGGAAACAGTATGTTTCTAGCATTAAAACTTCCACAAACGCAAAAATCATTTGGAATAAAATAAAAAAAATTAATGGAAACGATACGTCTTATCCAACCTCCACCCTCAATAGCAATGGGATTGTTGCAAAGAATCTTCCAGATATTGCAAACCTACTGGGAAAGACTATCTCCCAAACATCCAGCAATAATACCTATGATCCAAATTCCACTCCAGCACAAATGAGCCTTATAATTCTCCTTTCACAATGTATGAACTCATGAGTGCTTTGCAAACTTCAAGAAATAGTGCTCCTGGTCATGATAACATCCATTACTCCATGCTTAGACACTTGTCTCAAAGGTCAAAGGAAAATCTACTTTGCCTGTACAATAGAATCTGGATAGAACATTGATTTCCAGATTCTTAGCGAAGAGCAATTACTATCCCTTTCCCAAAGCCAGGTAAAGACCCAAAAAATCCAACTAACCATCGGCCAATAGCATTAACAAGATGTCTATGCAAATTAATGGAGAGGATGGTAAATCAGCGTCTTTCATATTCCTTGGAATCCAATAACTGCATAATGACTTCTCAAAATGGCTTCCGCCGCATACGCTCTACTACAGATAACCTTCTTCTGCTTGAAACAAGAGTCCGAGAAGCATTTGTCAAATGAGAACATCTAGTCTCTATTTTCTTTGACATAGAGAAAGCCTATGATAGAACTTGGCGTCATGGAATACTTTGTGACCTTCAGGAATGTGGCCTCAAAGGAAACATGGCATTTTTTATTCAAAATTTTCTCACTGATCGTACTTTCCAAGTTCGTCTTGGATCGGTTCTTTCTGATCTTTACAACCAAGAACAGGGTGTTCCTCAGGGCAGTGTCTTGAGTGCTACACTCTTCATTCTAAGGCTCAATAACATCATCAAAAAGGTCCCACACACTGTACAAACATCACTATACGTTGACGATCTCCAAATCTCTTGTCAATCCCGTGACATGAGCAGGCTAGAAAGGCAGTTGCAAATTGCCCTCAATAACATCACTAACTGGACAAATGAAAATGGCTTTACTTTCTCATTTAAGAAAACAGTTTGTGTCCATTTTTGTCGGAGGAGAGGCTTACATACCATACAGCACAAAACGTCCCAGTTACGTTCCTGAAACGTAACAATTAAAACATCGGCGACCTTTCAGTTACGTTACAAAACGTTGCAGCAACCTTTCAGGAAGTTAAAATGTCCGCTTTTTTGCAACATTTCTGAACGGTTGCAGACACGTAACAATGTAAGCTTTTTGAAACAATTCTGAAACGTTGAAGAGACATAACAATAAGCTCTTGCAACGTTTCAGAAAGGTTGCCGTTTTATAACAGTTATGTTGTCGCATTGCTGAAGTAGCGGTTCTAATTAGAACCACCATGGCGGAGAGACATATGCTTTCCTAACATAAACCTAAAATTGAATTCAAATTTGGGTGTGTGTGTGTGTATGTATGTATATACACACACACATATATATATATCCTTCCTCCAAAAGTAAACTGCAATACCAAGAAAATCTTTATAATTTCCTTATAATTTTTTATATTTAACGCATTTAGTTAAATACGAGAAATTCTAACTTTTAGAGTGTGGAGGTGGCCATCTTCCCCTGTTAACCACCTCGCTTCAGCCGTGCGGTTTGAATTTTTTATAGTTAACTGATTTAAATTTGTTAAATATAAAAATTTATAAGGAAATGCTAAGCTTCCCTTGGCAATGCAGCTTATTTTGGCAGGGGTGTATTAACATATGTATACCCAAATCTGAACTCAGTTTTAATAGATTCATGTGTTAGGGGGAGCATATGCAACCCCCCACACACAAACACAAAAAAAAAATAGAAAAAAAGCATCAAGGTGACAATAGTACTCAAATTATGTTGTAAACTTTTTGTATGTCTTTGCCACCTTTATATATTGTTTCTTTGCATACATGGTTACCAAAAAATTTAATTTTTATGTAATAAAGAAAATTTTAGCTCGTATAGATATGGATTAAAAAATAGAGATTGCATTACAGTTTTTCGAACGAGAACACTAAGCAAAAAATTAATTTTAAAAGTACATATCAAGCTGCACTATATATATTGCCATTATAATGACCAGACAATTGAATGTCATTTTAATGGGAGAATATATATATTCTGCTCTGTAACGTTTGATATATTTATACTTATGAAAATGTTTTGCAGAGGTGGGAGCTATAAACACTTAACACAGACTACTTAGCGAATTAAATTTTTCATTTTAGAAAGAATCTGTGATTGAGCGTTTTGTAAAAATGGAAAGTTGTAAATGAAAAATCATAAGCAGTTAGAATAAAAATAAAATTAAAAAATAAAAGCTCTATTTTTTTTAAATTTAAATTAATAACAAAGTTTGCTTAGTATCAATAGCCATTCATTTATGGATTTGTTGTGATTCTGTTAAGTGTTTATCGCTCTTTCTTTTCTTGCAAAAAGATTTTTCATACATAAAACACATCCAAGGTTACAGAGCAAAATATGTACTATCCCAATGAAATAACATTAAAGTGTCCGGTCACTAATGGCAATATAGTGATGTATTTCCATTATAGTTAAATCCAATAAGGTATCTCAATTTTCTGCTCGGTAGATGTCTTAACCTTTTCCCTATAATAAAGTGAATGATTTCCTTTCGATAACTTGAACTTTTTTATCAGTTCTTTAAATTTTAATCCATCCAGAATTTACTGTATTCAGAATAAAAATTCAATTTCATTATAAAGAATTGAGAATAGTAAAAATCTTATACAATGCTTTTTTTTTTAAATGTATTATTATTTGTAAGTAAACTTAAGGTAACTTGGGGCCCCTTACACCATCTCACTTTCATATAGAAAATAATTGCATGTATAAACAAGGATCTTGTTTAAGGCTGTGAATAATGAAAATCGGACATCTTTAAACAATATCTCCAATTTTCATGCTCTATTCTTAATGACTTAACATTGAAAAGATTAAAGTTGATGCAACCTGCTGTTTCTTCTAATGTGATACAAAAACTAAACTTATTGATATTTCATCGCCATGAATTTTCGAAGGTGACTCAGTTAATTGTATACTCATAGTGATACAATGAAAACAGAAAATAAATCGTCAGATAATCTTGTTTCACGATTATCATAAGCTAGTTTTTCAAGTTCATGTAATATAGCGTCTGGTCTTCTTTCAACAGTCTCAAGGAAGGGAGAAAAGCCAACACTCCAACTATCTTAGTAGCAAACTATACACAGCTCGAGGAGAAAACGATCTTTCTGTACTAAATAGCGTTACTTCAGACATTTTGCAATGCAACACATCATTGAAACTGAATATGCAAACTTAAGTTGATTTAAGGAAGAAAGGTTTATGGATAAATATTATCACATAATAAAAAACTTTATTTGTCAGTGAGAAATACATATATGTATACAAGAAAAGCAACATCATCGAACGAAGTCAATTCTTGATAAAGTTCATCAAGGTCCAGTCTTATCAATTATTTTCTTTTGATTTTTTCTGAAAGGAGAAGGGGAAAAAAACATTATCACATGTTACAAAGGGCATCATGAAAGTAATGCCTTGTCTTGCATAACTCAATTTATGTACATATTTTAAAAAATAAATAATAATATATATAAATATATATCTATCTATCAGACACATATTGTAGCACGCACCTAGGGACATCTCTTTGGTGGCAAAGGATGATAGTGTCTTGAAATTACTTTAAAGAATCACAACTTCCCTTGGCCAAAGAGATACCCCAAAATCTTGGCAAGGATACATCACTGATTATATATATCATCATATTCAACCATTATCTATCCACTGCTGGATGAAGGTCTCTCCAAATGTTTTCCATACATGTCTATTTTAGTCAATTTGTCTCCACGTTATTCCAACCTGTTTTCTTATTTCATCCACCCATTTTGTTTGTGGACGTTTCCTGGGCCTTCGATGGTCTTTAGGAGTCCAATTGAGAATTTCGGTTGTCCACCGTTGATCAGTTCTTCTTGCAATATATATTGCAATGAATATGAGCTTTTTTACCCGGGCAACTATATCATCAACCCTTGTCTGCTCTATGGCCCAGATATTCCTTTTTCGATCTCTTCTAGTTATTCCAAGCATACTTCTTTGGGTTGTTTTCAGCTTTTATATGGCTGTTTTTAGTTAGACTCCACGTCTCTGATCCATAGGAGAGAACCGGTAATACACATTGATTGAAAACCTTTCTCTTCAGGCACAAAGGCAATTTTTCCTTCAGAATGAAACTGTTTCTTCCAAATGCACTCCAAGTTTCATATATCTGTACAACTCCTTCATAATGTTGCCTTCCATTGATATGAGTTGACCAAGATTTTCTACTTTCCTTCTAACTTCACTGAGTCCTATGATATCCCATTTGATCTTCTCTAGTTCTTGCAATTTTGCTTCAAAAGCAAAAGAGCGTCCATTATATGTAGCCAAGGTGAATAATGAACGGCAGCCAGATCCATTCCGTGATTCTTAGCACCCCCTGCTTTTATGCTGCACCGACCGCTGCCTCGATTATACATATATATATACTCTACTAAGACTATACTAAAACACAAAATTCGATACACCTTAAAATAGGATGCTCAAAATGAGTAAATTTAACACACCTTTTAAAAGAGTAATGTCTGAAAAATTAATTACAATTTCAAAGGATTATACATCTCCATAGTAGCTGATTATATATATAGGGTAATCTGCAAATTATAGCGCCACCACTTTTGGTGATAATTTCTTAACCGTGCATGGTATTGATTCAATGAGTGCTCGAATACTTTCCTGAGGGTATCGTGGACCACCTGGTATTGACCAAAGTCCACAGTATATCTTCATTTCGAGGGTATTAGCGAACATTCATTCAACGTCAAATCACATCCCACAGAATCTCAATTGGAGAAAGATGTGGGAATCATGCTGGTCAAAGATTAACCTGGGCCTCTTGCAAAACATGCCTGCTGATGGTAGCTGTATGTGGCTATCCATTAACCTGCTGAAAATGAATATGTGTTATGCCCTGAAGTCATGGTAGCCAGACGACTGCAGTACATCATCAATATGTCAGACGGCCGTCAATGTGCCTATTATGGATACTTAGAGCTGATCGCCTTCTGGTAGCGTCAAACCATAACTACACATTGGCAGTCCTGAATAATGCTCAAAAATGGCAGAAGGATCAATTCTATTGCTATGTTGCCTCCAGACTCTCATTTGCTGATCATCATTGCATGTGTTGTATTCAGTAACGAATCTGTCTCAACAATGCTGATCGGAGAATGAAAGTCTGAAGGCGACGTAGAAATAGGACTAATCCTTCTGCCATATTTGAGCGCTATTCAGGACTCTCAACATGTAGTTATGGTTTGAGGTTAACATCAAATGCCGATTAGCTCTAAGTATCCATAATAGGTACATTGACGGCCTTCTGACATGTTGATAATGTATTGCAGTCATCTGGCTACCGTGACTTCAGGGAATAACAACTATTCAGTTTTCAGCAGGATAACGGATAGCCACACAGCTACCATCAGCAGGGATGTTTGCAAGAAGTCCACGTTAATCTTTGGCCAGAACGAGTGCCCCAATCTCTCTCCAATTTAGATTCTATGTGAGGTGATTTGACGTTGAGTCTTACCCTTGAAATGAAGATTTCTTGAAGAAGGTGGAGTTTGATCAATACCAGGTGGTTTACAGTATCCTCGGGACAGAATTTGAGCACACATTGAATCAATACCACATAGGGTTAAGGAATTATCACCAAAATTGGTGGTGCTACAACTTGCGGATCACCCTATATATTCAACCACTGAAGATATATAATGTTTGAAATTGTAATCAATTTTTCAGACCTCACACTTTTACCTGTGTCAAGTTTCGACTCAATTTCGAACATTCCTTCTTGGTGTGTCAATTTTTGTGTTTCAGTATAGCCTTAGTAGAGTATATATATATATATATATACTACAAGGAAAGAATACTGATTAGCTACAGCCTGGAGTCCAACCAGGATTATTTGAGTTACAGCTACAGAGGCATTACTTTAAGAATAATAAAACAATTTTAAATACAATATCATTTAATTAATTTATAACATGGAATTACTCTACACTTTATATTGTTCCTATACTTACTGTTAATGAATACTTTAATTTTTTTAATCATAAATTATTTCCACCTGGGGGAAAGTCAACTGAAATTATTTTATTCTGCAGTAAGTTTTCTATAAACCTCATAAATTAGTAATGCACACAACTACGCAACTAAAAAATGTCTCTTATAACAAATATTATGAAATAGCTACTTTTCGCGAAATTTCTCATATTGACAAGTTTAAATTGTAAGTAAAAATATATGCATCACTCATGCATGGCACTGAAAAAAATTCACTTACATGTAAAATATAGATAAATGGAATTTTTCTTTAAAATACATACAATATCTCTCTTGACAATCTTAAATTTGCTTGTATTAGCCATTTCTTAGTTATCTCTTCTATTTCCACTTCAGTTATATGTGGCAAGTGATGGAACATGGTTTCTAAAAAAATATACAATTATACAACGTCAAAAAATTGTAATATGAGAAAGCAACTGGAATTGGTTTCTATTCAATATACAGTGAAAATCGTTTATAACAATGTCGGTTATAATGACGGAATTTTTACAAGAAGTTTGGTTTGCTATTCTACTCCATATTAAATGTATCGGTTATAACGACATCGTATATAACGAAGGCGATTTTGTAGTCTACGTAGATTCTAAGTAGGGAAATTCGTATCGGATATAACGACGTGACTTAACAGTCATAAAGCGGAACAATGTGGGTTTGTTATTAAAATTTATACGTTATTCTAATCTTGTTTATTTACAAATGTCTGAGAAAGTTTTATTACTGTTAAACCTGAATATTAAAGATAATAAACTAAAATAAAATGATTTATTAATTGAATATCACGAGGGTCATATTGTTCAGGGCCCTATTTTATTTTTTCAGTATAGGGCCCACAAAACCCTTAAACCAGCACTGTTCGGAAGTCATTAGTATAATATAATAAATATTATTCATTAGATTTGTTTGGCTTTTTTATGGCACAAGAGCATATGGGCTATACTGCGCCAAAAAAGTTGCAAAAACTTTAACAGATGATTGATTTGCCACAAAAAAAAAAATTGGTTATGTATTTAGTGTGGCTATAAATATAATTTTATTCAATTTTGAAACTAAAAAGATTTAATACTTTTTACCATTAAAATAATTTATAAACTCTGAAGTCTGTTATACTATAGGTTACAATGGTTTTAAATGATATCATTTATGATCACGCCATAACGCACTAAATTTACATGGTCCCTTGGAAGGTTGTTATAACAGATTTTCATTGTATTTATAGCAAATTGTACTTCATTATTTGTTTTATGTAATTTATAGATAGCGGCACATGTGTTGCTATCTACAAGAGCAGACAACTCAGACATTGCTCACCTTAAACTATATAGGGAAACATTGTGGAACATTTGGGAATGTGGTGAATTGTTCCAAAGAACATTTCAGACTTTTTTCCAAAACAATATGTAAATCAATGTAAGGGATTATTTTGAGATCTGGGGTGGATTTTGGTTCATTGAATTGTGAAAGAGTGTGGTTTGATTGACGATATTGATAAAGTAGTGTTATTTATATCTAAATTCGGCAACTGCCTGGCAAATTACATTTTTAGTAATTTCTCGGTCTGTTTAACATTGTTGTAAAGAGGCTTTACTGTATTGTAAATAATTTCTGCACGTCCAAATCTTATTATAATTTGCAAATGTTCCATATCCATATGTTTGTAAATGCTCTATATCCATCCATTTTCCAATAATTAATCTATTCAATTCTAGCTTATTTTTATTATGTTATTGAATTATATTATAAAAGTATTCCATTGCAATTATGTCTATTTGGGTTTTTTGTCTGAATTCTCAAAAATAACTAAAAACATATAAAAGCAAACATTTTTATATGAAATAAGTTTTGGTGGTAGTACAGATACTGTCCCACAAGATCAATTTTCCCCTAGAAATGAGAAGGAAAGTTGCTGTAGGTGGGGTTTTGATGTCAGCGAATGTTGTTGGATTGATTTGTGGGCGAAGGTTTATTTGGTTTGGAGTAGAAGGGTCCGGTTTACAAGTTGCGCTAGGCCTAATGTGGATGACTGTGTAGTTAAAGAGGTGAAGTTATCCACGGATAAAAGGAATAAAAGTTAGTATGCCGTTTTTATTTTGTTCGCTGCACTGAGGAGAAAAAGGGTAGGGGGAGGGGAAGAGATGCAGGAAAAGAGTGGAAAGCCACCAGGAAGAAAGGTTAAGAGGTGAAGGGGATGAAGGTTGGGAGTGGAAAGGGATTAGAGGGGTATGGGGAGTAGGAAGAGACAGCCCAGAAAACACGGGTTGGGAGGGGGGAGGAGAAAAAACATGAGGTTAGAGGGATAGGGGGTGAAGGAGAGAGAGAGCTAAAAGAGGGGAGGGGGGAAGAGAGAGAGAGTAGGGGTGAGGGCTGGGTGTAGGATGGAGGAAGGAAAGGGGCGGAGCCTGTATTGAGACGTAAGCAACATGGCGGCAAGCCAAGACAAAGTTGCCAAGTGTATTGGAAACACTTCTCACTAAAAACGAAATGGAACAGTATGTGTACTAGTGCCTAAGTTTTTACTTAAATATAATTTTTACCAAAGTTAAGTCTTCGAATGCCTTCTTTTGTTTTGCACTAGCCCAGCTGTACATGACAGCTAGTTTATTGGAGAGTAGGCGTTTAGAATGTTTACTGCAATATCATGCATCCAACTTCCACCTATTTTGTTATTGTCCTATATACATTTCCTCATATTGTTTGTTCACCTATTAAGATAGTAACTTAATATAACTATATGTACAAATTAAAAAGTTTTATAAAAGGTTATTTTTTTTGTCAAAATATTTTCATATCCCCTCCCACCTTCCACTTAAAGTAAAATTCAGTAAAAAGAGATATAACTGAATATATAATTCACAAAAAACAGACAAAAATGTATTATTCAGATGGCCAAGCTTTCATTCTAAGCAGTTTCACATCAGCAACCTGAGAAGTGATTATTACCACTCAGGAACTATAGAGTTTAGCCACCCCTCATATAAAAGGGAAAACAGTGAAAATGTGGCACCAAAAAGCACAGAGAGAAGAAAAGGAAAAAAAAAGGAGATAGAAAAATAAAAGTATACAATCTGACATGGAATAACAAAACCTTCTTAGTTTTCCATGTATGAGACCCCTCCCTCTACAAAGATTTCTTCCTAGAAATCCCTGAAAGATTTTAATCCAGCACTGAACTTGAGTATCCAGACGATTAATAAAATGTTTGCCAATTTGGAAGCAAATGCTGAACCCAATAGTTTTGTTAAAACCAGCAATGTTTTTATTTATTTTTTTTTTAATTTTTGTCGATTTGGTGGAAAACCATCTTAAAAAGTACATAGGAATATTTTGTTT
The DNA here is from genome assembly GCA_006491805.2 of Dysdera silvatica. NCBI lineage: Eukaryota > Metazoa > Arthropoda > Arachnida > Araneae > Dysderidae > Dysdera > Dysdera silvatica. Next base: position 269,545,963 of record QLNU02015360.1, read on the forward strand.
ATTTAGTAACTATGCCTTGAAATCGCATCAATATTCCAGCAGAGAGAGAGAGAGAGATAAAAAAAATGATAAAAACAAAATAAAAATACCATTGTATTAAAAAACTCTAAGTAAATTTTCAATCTCATACAAGTCACTTAGCTCTTTTAAAGGCAATGGGCAAGTTGAATCAAAATTTCCTACGCATTTATCTGTCACCAATGCATTCTGTTCTTTCCCCTTCTAATTTCTTTATGCGCTCATCCATATTCGTAAATAGGTGCAGTATCTTGTTTAATTTTCGCAACACTATCTTTTGAAATCTTGAAAAATAATGATTTTTTTAATACTTCTGCATGATCATATTACACCTGCCGACTTCATTAAAAGTCAGAAGATTTAAAAAATCCAGACAAGCGCAGAAAGGGAATTTTACAGAACAAATCAATATATACCTACATCTATTTTTAAAAGATCAATAACATAACATGAATAATACACAGAATGTGTATTCTTAAACATTTAATACATTTGTGCAATATTTACTTGTATCTTTCAGCTTTCAAAGTAATTTTGCCTAAAGGTTACTGTTTTAACGTTTTGTATAAATATCGGCGGTAGTACAGATACTGTCCCACAAGATCAATTTTCCCCTAGAAACATGAAGGAAAGTCGCTGTAAGCGGGGTTTTGACATCAGCGATTTCGATGCATGATGTCACACAGGGTGGAGCATCATACAGTGTTTCTCTGTGGCGGTGGTAAGACTTATGGAAGTATTGAAGTGATTGGGAAGACGTCGGAACATTTCAATATGGATTTTTTTGTTCAATTGCGGTTGAAAGGGAAGAGGAATGTTGTTGGATTGGTTTGTGGGAGAAGGTTTATTTGGTTTGGAGTAGAAGGACCCGATTTGCAAGGTGCGCTAGGCCTAACGTGGATGACGGAATAGTTGAAGAGGTGAAGTTATCCGACAGATAAAAGGAATAAAAGTTAGTATGCCGTTTTTATTTTGTTCGCTGCACTGAGAAAAAGGAGCAGGGGGAGGGGAAGAGATGGAGGAAAAGAGAGGAAAGCCAACAGCGGGAAAGGTTAAGAGGTGAAGGGGGTGGAGGTTGTGAGTAGAAAGGGATTAGAGGAGTAGGGGGAGTAGGAAGAAACAGCGAAGAAAACGGGTTGGGAGAGGGAGGGGGGAGGATAAAGAATATGAGGTTAGAGGGGTGAAGGAGAGAGAGAGCTAAAAGAGGGGTAGAGGTGAAGGCTGGGAGTAGGAGGGAAAGGGGCAGAGTCTGTAATGTGACATAAGCAACATGGTGGCAAGCCAGGACAAAGTTGCCATCTGGGCTGGAAACACTTCCCACTAAAAACGAAATGGGGCGGTATCTGTATTAGCGCCTAAATATCATTATTTACATTACCATATTTAACAAAAAACCTAGGTATCTTATAAAAACATAGAAAACGATAAAATGAATACAATACTATAAAATTAAGAAATGAAAAGTATTATATATAACTCGTGGAAAGTTTTCCTTTCAAAAATATAACAAATTTTTTGAGCACCAGGTCAAAATTAAAATTTGAATAAGAACTTACTGAATCAGACGTTTTTAATTTTCATCTGTTTGAAGTTGTAGCAATATTGATTTCAGGGACAGCAGAATATTTTATAATCTCACCCACCTCATGCTGGTTTTCTAAAATATCAATAATTGTCAAATTGTAGATATTATTGTCATGGTGTTTACTATATTAAATAATGTTTATACAGAATCACAATAAAAATATATTACACAAGCATAGCAGACAGGATTTATACAGGGCAGGATAATAACAGGATTTTAAGCAAGACAGTTTAAACATTTCATGTAAATACATTTTTAGTTGCTGCTACATTTTTCATAAACATTAAATGTTTATGAAAAATGTACAGAGGTGTAAATAACCACTTGCCCACTCGCCTGCAGCAACTTAAAAATTTGCCCGGGCGAGTAAGAAATACGAATGAAATAACAGTATAAAATTTTAACAAATTAAAAATACTAATTGTGCACCACTAGAATTTGGTGGGGTTGTGTAAATTACTTTTCAGTTATTTGCACCCCTGATTTAAAGCATCTAATATATAATGGTGTTCAAACACATAACCTTTCTTTTCATAATAGAATTGACTTCGGAAAGTTATTATGAATATTAACTAAACTAAATTAAAAGTGGAAATATTCGACGAAACAATACGCAATATAAATAAGAGACAAAAAACAACGTTTTAGAAGCGTATTTATGTCAAGATTGAGTTCAAGCTACGCGTTTCGGGCGATAAAAGTTCGCCCTTCTTCGGGAGTGAACACGTGGAATATCGTCAACAAACGAGGTTGATTCGCGGATGTAACCAGAGTTGAGTTATTAAGTGAAATGTTCACTTCCAAAAGTAGGAAGTCAAGTAATACGTGGTTTTTGTGGTGCGGCCACTCCTCCCAGAATTACCAAATTGTGGAAAAGTTGGCTCTATGTTATGATGTAGTGATTATGACGGGACTATGGACTAATATCAGAAGGAGTTAGGTGGAGTACATTTCGCCAAGCTGAGCTGAAGGAAGGAGTTGAGCTGTGGTCATTCACAATGGAATCACGAAACATGTTAATGAAGAAAGCTTCGGCGAAGTCCAGTTCAAGTGGTGAATGAGGTTGGTGGATGATACGAGCGTCAAAAAAGTTAAAGCGATGGTTGTGTTCGTGGCTGTGAACAGCAATGGATGATTTGTGCACCTCACCTTTCTCAACGTATCGGCGATGTTCTTTCAACCGATGCATGAGGGCACGTTTTGTCAGTCCTATGTAGGAAAGTCCGAACTGGCAAAAAATTTGATACACGCCCCAGCGTTGGAGTGTGGAAATGTTATCTTTGAGTCTAGAGGGCAAAATCTTGTTAATAGGCGAGAAGGTAACTTTGAATTTGGCTTGCCGAAGGACTTTGGCAATGGCGGAGCTAAGTTTGGGCCTTCGAGTATTGAACTGACGGGAGGGAGCACGGCGCCGTGGTTCGTGGGTAATTGTTACTAGGTGGGGTGTGAAGATAGTGGGATGCAGGGAAGGGAGAGGTTTCTGCGGTTTACCATTACCAAGATGGCTGTCAAGCTGTTCCACTGCTTTTACTCCACCTTCTCTTCCCCACTTGATTCCCGCGTTCTCCGGACGACGGCGACCAGCTTGTTTTTAATCAATTGACTACTTTTTAACATAACGAAAAGTATTAACTCACACACACAAAAAAAAAGGTGTAATGATATTTAACAATGTACAGTCAAATCCCGCTTTAACGAACCCGGCTTGTAACGAATTTTTTAATCCCGTCCAATTTCCTCTGCCTATAACACTATTTTATACGGATATAGCGAACCTCCAGACGTATTAAAATAAAATACAATGAACTTTATCAATGTCTGCGACTGAAAAATGCTCTATGTCAACTTGTTCAAAAGCGACTTACAATTAGAAGAAGTCCTCCCGAAACCAAATTTGTAATAAGACCGCAAAATAGGTATATGTACTCTGCTTGTCGGCCTGCAAAAGGGTTGCTGGTATCTAACTGGAAGGAGACCCACACGCTGAACGTATGTGACGATGTGTGGAACCGGCCAGGCCAGTAACCTAGTGTCCTACCCCGCCTTCAAGTGGTGCAGGCTGAGCTTTCTATTTATGTGGCAAATTAATATTTGCTACACGGATAGAAAGGCGGAAGGGGAGGGCTAATTCACCAACCCGTCTAGCCAGCGTGGTGAAATTATGGCTAATTCCTCCATTATGTTGACACACCAGAAACCATGGCCCCTAGTCTCCAGGTGCTGGAGTGCTCCTGATCAAGGCAGCGGTCAGTGTGGCATGAAAGCAGGGGGTGCTAAGAATCACTGGAATGGCCCAGGCTGCCGTTTGTTATTGACCTTGGCTACGTTTAATGGACGATCCCTTGCTTCTGAAGCAAAACTTCAGGAATTGGAAGAAGAACTTGACAAGATCAAATGGGACATTGTAGGACTCAGTGAAGTTAGAAGAAAAGGTGAAGAGTTGGTGGAACTTAAAAGTGGACATTTGTTTTATTATAGAGGAACGGAAACTGGAAGAACAAGTGGTGTTGGCTTCTTAATCAACAAAAGAATTAAAGACTACCTTCTTGAAGTCGAAAGCACGTCAGATCGAGCAGCGAGGCTCGTTGTTCAACTAACCCAGCGATACCAACTTCAGATAGTACAGGTATATGCACCAACATCAAGCCATACCGACGAAGAGGTTGAAGAATTTTATGAAGAAATCAAAGAGTTACACACCAAAGGGAAACAACATATCAAGCTCATCATGGGGGATTTCAATGCAAGAATTGGACAACAGGAACAAGGAGAGACATCGGTTGGTAAATACGGATATGGGGAAAGGAATGAACGTGGCGATCAACTCATCGAATTTGCAGAAGCTGAAAATCTTAGCATCATGAATTCATTTTTTAAGAAGAAACCGCAAAGAAAATGGACATGGAAACACCCAAATGGGGGAACTAGTGAAATTGACTATATCCTGGCAAACAAGAAATCAATTATTGAAGATTGCAGCGTACTGAACAGATTTAATACTGGAAGTGATCATCGAATGGTGAGATGTAAAGTGCACTTAAATACTAAATTAGAACGACAGAAGCTCATTAGGAAACAAGTAAGTAAGAGGGTGGATTTAAAGAAATTAAAAGAAAATACCGAGGCATTCAAGTTGGAATTAAAAAATCGCTTTTCTGCACTGGAAGGACTTATTGAAGAAGTTGACATCTCAGAAGCAAATGAAAACATTGTTAAGACAATAATTGAAACTGCTGGGGAAATTGGTGGTGTAATATGTAAAAAGCAGAATAGCAAATTATCTGAGAAGACGAAACAACTCATGAAAAGGCGAAGACTTATGAAGGTGGACAATCAAAATACCAGTCGCAAGATCGAGTAT
>QLNU02015360.1:269555138-269569524 GCA_006491805.2 Dysdera silvatica
ACTTCAGCTTTACAGATGATTTTTCAGCAGATAAATTGGAATAACAAGGGAATAAAAATAAATGGTGAATATTTAAATCATTTGCGGTTTGCTGATGACATTGTTATTTTTTCAACGAACCCATCAGAACTCCAAGACATGGTACAGGAGCTCTCAACTAGAAGTAAAGAAGTTGGACTCAAGATGAACCTACAAAAAACTAAGATCATGTTCAATAATTTCGTAGAGGAAACAAAAATACAAGTTGACAACATTGAGCTAGAAATTGCTGATTCATATATTTACCTTGGCCAGCTGATTTCAATGGATGGCAACATTATGAAAGAACTCAACAGACGTATTAAACTTGGCTGGAGTGCATTTGGAAGAAACAGTTTTATCCTGAAGGGGAAATTGCCTTTGTGTCTAAAAAGAAAGGTCTTCAACCAGTGTGTATTGCCAGTCCTCTCTTATGGATCAGAGACATGGAGTCTAACAGTTGGAGCAATACGAAAGTTACAGACAACGCAAAGGAGCATGGAGAGGTGCATGCTTGGAATAACTAGGAGAGATCGAAAAAGAAACACTTGGGTGAGAGAGCAAACTAGAGTAGAGGACATCATTGTTAAAGTAAAAGGGCTGAAATGGCGATGGGCTGGGCATATTGCAAGAAGAACTGATCAACGATGGACAACAGAAATTCTGAACTGGATTCCAAGAGACCACCGAAGACCTAGAAAACGTCCTCAAACTAGATGGGTGGATGAAATAAGAAAACAGGTTGGGGTGACGTGGAAGCGAATTGCTCAGGATAGACTTGTGTGGAAAGCATTTGGAGAGACCTTCATCCAGCAGTGGATAGATAATGGTTGAATATGATGATGATGATATATATATATATATATATATATATAAAAGTGAAAAGTCAAACTGAATCATAGCGATTAATTTCTCCCCGATGTTTAATTTCAATATGGCTTTGAAGAAGTTATAGTTTACTTTAAGATTTATATAATTAATATTTTTCTTGTTTGTTTTTGTTTTACAGCGTTAGAACAGCTAAGGTCATGAAACGCTGGAATCTATAGTTTTCCGAGGAACTGAACTTACGTTGCCGAAGGAAGCAAACCCCGGACTATTCTGGACAAAAAAGAAACAACACGCTACGTTGGAATAGAACTCGGGTGTAATGGTACAATAGAAGAACGTTATCTTTACGCCAGAGTAGAGCGTTAGCCTTGTTGTCACCTCTTCACAAATCACAAAATTAATGTTCGCGTAATAAGCCTCTAGGAGTCATTATAATTATAGCTGCTCAAAAAAAAAAAAAATAATATTTAAGAATAACTCAATTACGATATAAAATTTTATGCCTTTGATAATTTAATCAATAATCACATCGATTAATGTATCGTTAGTGGCATTAGTTCTCATTTCATGCAGCCTGGCAAAGTCAAAAGCCAACTGTACACGAGATTAATAATATTGTTATTACTGTACGACCACGTCACTATACGCAATAACTCCATTATAAATATTACTTTATTACACTTTCAACACTTTTCAATCTTACAGACCATTACAAATGATCTGTAAGGTGGAAAAGTAGTGATGCAAGATTTTGAAGATAATGACGCTACAGGTAATGTCGTTATTGTTGATGGCGTGTAAAGCTCGCTTTAGATTCTTTCGCTAAAAATTCTTTTAATTCTTTAATAATTATCGAATTTTCATTTTTCCGTTTTTAGCTCAAATTGAATTATTCGATTTAATACATTCATATTTGTTACTAACTTTTCATTGATTCGGATTTTCATATTTATGTTATCCTGTTTATATGCATGCCGTCCTAAAAATATATTTTCCTAGTTTATTTGTTTTAGGCAAAATAAGTAAGGGAAAAACCATAACACATTACAAATGATTTAGTGATTTCAATTTGCATGTAAACGTGGCATGACACTGAGATTACATTGAGCTCTTGATCCCGTCCCAGATGATATTGACATATATAATGTACATATGTATTAATATGGTATATTATGTATGTTACTCCCTGTACTTATACACACTGTACCTTGACTTTGCATAGCATTAATTAGTATGATGCTATTTTTTTAATTTTTAATTAAAATTTTAAAAAATATTGTAAACAATATTGAGAACTTTTAAAGAGTGGCTGCTATTTTTTATTACGTATTTTTTATACGATATGGCATGCCCGTATTCAGAGTGGGGGAACTTAGGGAGTGGTCCCACCCTAAAAACAAAATTTTTAATAGGGCTACGGCCTTGCATGCTGTGATTGTATCGATACATGCTGTAAAAATTTTTGAACCCCCCTTGAAATTAAATCTTGGCTACGGTCTTGGGGTTATAGGCTCAATGGGGGGTTACAGAGCTACCACTCCATATATTTATATGCGTATATGTATACAAAATTTCGTCACAGTGAGGGGTTAGAAGTGGCGCGTGGTCCATGGAAGCACTGCTTTCCTAACATCAATATAAAACACATTTCCATTTTTTCCTTAATTATAAAAGCTCAGCAAATCTGTGTTATGTACATGAACTTTCATCCGCGGTCCAATTAACTACTTCGCAATTTTTTTCACTGGATGGCGCCATCATACAAGGGTGGGGCTTGAGACGTCGGATCAGAAGCACTTTAATTCCTGCTTTCCAGCCAGAAATGATAACTATGGATCTCTATCGACACAGCTCCGTAAGCATGTTATTGTTATCATATTTTTATTTCCCATTTTATCGTGTTTTTTGCTTGAAATCTGTGAGTTCGTCAAATTAAACATCAATTAAATTTATAAATACTGTTTGCTTTAATTTTTTAAGCCGCGTAAGAGTGAAATAATTTTAATCTGATAAGCAATTTTCTAATAGCTTATGTTAACGATAATGCTGCCATCTAGTGGTATCGATAGTAATTTTTATTGCATTTTGGACAGCCTGAGGGCCAGACTTTTTGGCCAACAAACTATCCCAAAAATAAATATATTGCTTGCCTAAAGGAAAATGTTACCGCACGCCACTGGGGGTAACCCCCATCAACACCCTCTGCATACGTCAGGAGTTCTCTCTTACCACAACTCCGTTCTTCGGTTTTAAAAAAGCTCCTGATCATGAAGTTTTTAAATGAAAAGGTCTCTTAAAATTCGAGATTATTTGTCGTTACATTAATTTTTTTACCAACACTCAGTAAATTCTTTTAATTAAATTAAATTAATGATATCATGACACAATATGTTAGATCTCCAACTCCAAAACCTGGATCTAGCGTATCTATGCAACATCTTAATGTGATATTTAACGCCGTTTGTTTTATTTCCAAACGTCATTTTCAACAACCAAAGACATTCACGAAGTGTGCCATCATACAGCAACTGATGTTCACTATCCTACGCCATTTTAAACCTTGTTTATGAGACAGCTATCTTAGCCAAGATACTTTACATTCTGTCTCGATGGCAAACCAACACGAAATAAAAAAAATGCCTGAAATTCCTCGATCTATATCACCAGTGAATGTTTTAAGTGACCCTAATAGTGTAATAAGTTGCTTTCAAATACTTGTTTTAACTTCAATGTAGTTGTTGGTGGTGGTATTTTTTGGTGATATAAGAGGAAAACCTTGATCCGTATGCGTTTCTGTGACGACATTTCATGGATAGTTTCATTAGTTTTACGTCAAGCGACCGAAACCCGTTGACAGCTATGGGTCAAAGATGTTATTATGGGGTTGGGAATAACACCCATGAATTTGTTTGGACATGGTTATAGTTTATATAAATAATATAAAACCACAAATTTGACAGTATGGTTATAGCTATTTTAAGTTTTCTATAAGTTCATTAACCTTAAATCTCGTTCTCGTTTTTTCTATACTTCGTCAAAAATTTTGCTTGCAACAGCTTTTCATTATAAAAACAATGGGAAATGACAGTTGATTTCCTCTATAGCAACTTTTGGTTTTTCAAAACTTTAGAAAAAATATTCTTAACTATTGTTTATCCGCGACTCCACTCACAATCTTGGATTGCTTGTAACTTGCTGATACCTCTTGCGTACACAATCGCCGGATGCAATCGCAGCAAAAATAATTTTGCGAATTGCCGTAGAACATGGCCTTGGAAACACAACCGCAACATGAAGACGCATACGCTTTGCTAATTTATGAATACAACGTAACTGCGCTCATAGGCGTAGTTATATCCCCACCCCAATCAACGTAGAGTTTTCAAAGTTATGGTGGGGCAAGCACATATTATATGTATTTGTACATCGCAATCTATGGAAATTTTGAATTTATTTCGAATTACTGGTGCGTGGCTTGGGCCGCAGGGGCCCATATAACTCTATGTGCGTGCTCACCCACCCCACTACGCTTTCCCAATAATTTTTAAAACTCGTTATTGAATTTAAGAAAAACAACGCTTCAAGCGTAGGAGAAAATGTTTAAACACATTTCACACAATTTCACACAGTTTTGGATCACTCGAATTCTGACGAGGGACGGCCAAGGCCCGCCCGAAACATATGTCGATTAATATGTTTAAAAATTTTCCCCTACGCCTAAAATGTTGGTTTTCTTAAATTCATTTATGCTGCGTAGCGTTACATCGCCAACCAATCTATGTTGCTGGTTGCGCTATACATTTAAAACTTTCTCGGATTTAAAATACGTGCAAAAGCAATTGCTAACATTGATTTAATTCAAACAACAATATCAATCAACGTTTATTGGCGTAGTGATTTATATAAATACATATGCTGCAACGTGCATTTCGATCAATTTAATACCAGTCTCTTTGCAATTTGGTTTAAATAGTAGTCTATGTACTACACCATTCTGCGAAATAACTGGCAACAATATATATACGTTCGTAAAGAGATTATATATTGTCCTTCGTAGCTCAGTGGGTAGAGCCTCCGCCCGGCAAGTGGAAGGTCGTGGGTTCAGGTCCCACCGAAGGCAGAAATATTTATTTTCTTTCGAACGTTTCACCATCTAATCACGCCATACCATCGGCGTTGGTATCACTACGCCAATAAACGTTGATTGACATTGTTGTTTGATTTAATCTGCGTAGTGTTCGATTTATATAAAAAAATTGATTTAATTGTAAGATATTATTACACTTCACAGGGATAACACAATTGCCAAATAACGGTCAACACACAAAGCCATCGGGGCGAATTTTTTGTGATTTTTCGTGAGAAATTTTATTGTACTTAATAATTTTCGACAGCCATGTATAAGCAGCTCAAGCTAGAGGTTTTTAGGTATAGGAGGAAAAGAGACGCCGGCCCCGCCCTAGAGTCCAACTAGGGTCTCTCCGTTGAGCTCGGAGTGCCTTGTCCGCTAGACCGACGAGGATTGGAACAATGGCGTCTCTTTTTCTTCTACATCTAAAAAGCTTTATCTTAAACTGCTTATACGTGAGTAACGAAAATTATTGTATAATAAATTCCCCCACAAAAACTCACAAAAATCTCGCCCCGGTGGCTTTGTGTGTTGACCATTATTTGGCAATTGTGTTATCCCTGAGAAGGGTAATAATATCTTACATCCTTACATACGGAAAGAAAGAGAGCGTTGTTCCTGTCCTCGTTGGTCTAGCGGTCAAGGCACTCCGGGCTCAATGGAGGGGACCTTAGTTCGACTCTAGTGCGGGAACGGCGTCTCTTTTTCTCCTATAACCTACATAAAAAGCTCTAGCTTGAGCTACTTATATGTGTGTGTCCAAAATTATTAAGTATAATTGATTTAATTGTTTATAATTATAAGGGAATAATTTTTTAACTTATATGCCACCTTGTTGTTTGGTAATATTATACAGTATACCAGTGCTTATAGATTTCGGAACGAACGATATAAATGACAAATTGATAATTTTTTTCATTTGGGATATTGTGACAAGTGGAGTATGTTTGTTTGTTCGGAATTTTTATGGCGCAAGAGCATCTGGGCTATACTGCGCCAAACATGGTAAAATCAAAGACTGTAGTAAAACCCAGTACTTTGTAAAAATTTGAAAACGTGCGTATGGTCAGCATGGTCATTTAAAATGTCAGAGTGATGAAGAGTTAAGAGTGCGAGCAAGGCAATAAATAAGGGCATTGAGTTGAGACAAGTGGAGTATATAATATATACCATATATACAATGTAGTGGAAGAATACTACTGCTCTAATGCAATTGTGCGTCATATCGAGGTTCGATAATAATACTACAGTAAAACCTTTCTTAACGACCGCCTCCTTAATGACCACTTTTTCGGGATACGGATTTCCTCCCCCACCCATAGATCCAATGCTAAATTTACCTCCATTTTAAAGACCACCTCTCTGAACGACCACTTTTTCACGGAACCGATGGTGGTCGCCTTTGGGAGATTTTATTGTACATACATGTCTATCATTTGTTTTTATCATTTGTGATTCGTGACTTAATGCAATCACTGATTTTAAATTAACCAATTTTTTTTAATCCATTTTTAAATTGTGCTTGATTTGGTGTATTTTTTTCCTCCTCTCTATTTTTTAAAAAGCAAATGAATAATACATTTAAAAAAAATTGCGTATATTTCCTTTCCAATAAATGGGCTAGAAACTAACAAATGAAAAATTGTCAATATTCAGTGATAATGAATTGATATTATTAATAATTTGACAACAATATTCATGATGATTGCGAATATATCATGTGTTTACAAATACGCATTTGCAATTCCTTGGCTAGTTTTCTTTGTTTACTTAAATTTATTATCTGTATTCCCATTTTACAGATTATGCCGTAAATATTGTATTTCAACAACAATAAAGAAAGTGACTAGGAAATTGGTTTGTTGATAGATGAGGGAGCTATAATTTTCAGCCCTTCTTGTCCAATAAAATAATGCCTAGAGTTTATTCATAAAATTCCGATATGAAATCCGTACACAAAGGGATGGATCGTCCACTTCATTTGGGTATAATGACGTCACGAAATTGCCATCGAAATATATCGAATTATTCGCTTTGTCACGAAGGTCTTGTCGATTTCGCTGACTGCTATTACCTTCTCACTGCTTGCGAAATTTTTGCCTGAGCATTATCTGTTTTTCATGAGAGTTTACAAAGAACTCTTTCTGTTACGCAACTAAGGAAGTTGAATCTTTGATGAAAAGCTATAGAAAAATAGAAAGTGATTGGTTGAATGGATTGGTGCTTGTACTAACTATACAGTTTGAAAACCTACCTTGGCGTGAAGGAATGTTGATGATCAGGTATTAGTTAAGTTAGTGAAACGTGTTGTTAGTGTGAAGTTCTGAGAATAGTAACGGAAAGTAAACGTCACTTAACCGTGACGAAGAAGGTAATAACTGGTAAATGCTTTGAGGGATCTTCTTTTACGACAGGGCATGATTTTTCACCATGTTCGAAAATTGTTCAGAACGCAAGTGCGGTTAAAATTCCAAAAGGCAGTTTGGTGATTTACAAATTTTATAGACCTGCTCGGAGCAACGAAGAAAACAATGTCAGTTTCTGCGTTCCACGAAATGTCAGAAATTTGACATTCCAAAGTTTTTGTTCTGCACAACATCAATGACTTTTCGCGGTCATCGTTATTATTCGATGGAGAGTTATGGATATTGACACATATAGGTACATTTCATTAAACATCATATTCTCAAAACAAAACTGTTTGGTCTGTCAATGACGCGTTCGAGTGGTTTTATATTTCCAAATAAATTATTATAGTGATATCTTGTCATAGCAGGTTAAAGACACCGCCAATTTCATGGTTACGGCAATGACCCCGATAAAGTTACTGTTTGTCTAGTTTCTTACTTTAGCCATTTTATGCTACAACGAGTTCTCTAGAGGAAGTAAAAAATAAATGCCTCATTTGTATTGTTTACAACACGATTGTTGGTGTTACCGTACTCACATGAATTAAAAGGAACACAAATTTGGCACTAGTTCATTAATTCTTCCCTTTTTTTTAAAACTTGCTGGGATAAAAAAAAAATCCGCCAAAATCCTTGTGCTACAATAGTGATTTAATATCATTAACTTCGTGTCTTTAGAAATCTACTCCCAAGTAGATACATCCCAGTCTTTTTTCTTCCTCAAAATTGGGGGAAAAACAAAGAAAAAACAAAGAAAAAAAAGAGTGGAACAGGAAGGGTAAAGTTCAAAAGAAATGGGGCATTACTTATAGGATCGATCTCGTTCAACGAATTTTAACTTGAGTAAGCTTTGTGTGGGATTTTTTCAATGTTTCCCTTTTCTGTTCTACTATTTATCATGTCAAGTTTTCGATACACGAATCTTGTCTTTCTTCAATACATTAAAATACTTATGGGAACAGGAGAGAAAAAAAAAAGGTCAAATATATCGGAAATTACAATGTGTTTAGAAAAGAAGTTCGCAGTTGTTTTTTTAAAGAGGGTTATTGGATGTCTGACAGATAACACCGTGGACATCTACACATTTTGTAAACAGAAGTATTCGTACATAAGTACATAAGAGTAGAAATGAAATGGAAGTGTTTCTTAGCTGAACTCAGTACACTCATATCAGGTATGTTACAGTGACCTGCACAGTGGAATTTATAACACTTGTTTGATAGATAATAGTTTTTGTTTAAATACAAAAGCGTGCCTCGGCCGCTTCGTGTCTTGACAATCATGTTAACCCTGATAAGAGTAATAATATCTTAAAAACATTGTTTTGAATTTATGACTCATTTCCATTTCTGAGGCACGCATCCCTAGCATTTGAGTGCGCATTATATGCCCTGGTAACTGTAGTATCCCTTCTGGATGTATTTTGTATAATATGCTTGTAAGTCTGTGCTGAAACATCACTACATTCTTGTCGTAAATTGCCTACCAGTGTTGTCGCGAAGTAATCTCTTGCTGACCAAAATCGGATGATGTGTTCCATCTGGTTCCATAGATGTTGTATGGGATATGATAGACATAAGCAGTAAAACCAGAGCCATATATATAGGAAGAGTTCAGTCAAGTATTGTTGTCGAGCTCAGGCTGCTTGATTGGTTAACTGATGGGCAAGTGACAGACAGCGGCCATTATGGCTCAATCATCGCGCGCTCTCAGTACTGTGTTAGCATACTCTTGGCTGGTACAGATAACGAGTGTTTTAATATTCAATATAATCGGAGGCTATTCATTGTGAAAAATGGTTATTTGTTGCACTGTAAATTGTAAGAATCGAAGTGGTCAAGGAGTAAAATTATTTCACATTCCAAATGGAAAAAATGATCAAGAACGGCGCAAAATTTGGTTAGCCAAAATAAAACGAAAAGATTTTAACTTCGTGAAAAGTACCTGTTTGTGTGAAGTAAATATTTTTTTTTTTAAATTGTTTTTGGGTAGTAAGAAATATGCCACGCTTTATAATTTTTTGTTCACATCTGAGAGTATTACGATATGAGATAATATCGGGAATAAGTTTGACCCGTAATTTAACCATGTAAAATAAAAGTGTCAATGCCTATCATTAATGTTTTAAATAACTTTTTAGTTTCACATTTATGTTTTTAAAATAATGGCAGCTTTAAATTGCGTGGATTATCCGTATTTTATCAATAATAAAAAAAAATGTTTATCTACGCATTTACAATTTTAAATACAAATTTAAAAGCTTTTATATCAGTTATTAATTTTTAAATATTAATGTTTTTTCATAAAATAACTGCAAACTTGAAATTGCATGCATCGTCAATTTATTTTATCTGTAATAAAAAAAAATATTTATCCATGCATTTAATAATTTTATTATTATTAATTTGTCACATACATTATTTCTGTTTTATTACATGGTGATTTTTATATCCTTGTTTTTAATAACTAATGAAAAATATATTTTACGACGAAATAAAAAGCGAACCACGTATTTTCAATCATAAAACTAGTGGTTTCCTAAACTTTTTACAACATTGGAAGGGATCTTATGGAATTTGTATTACTTTATATGAAAATAAATGATTCGGTATAGAGCATTGTGCTTTACGTTTTGAACTTTTCAGGAACATTGTCTTGGCCGTATAGCAAGGTATGGGTTTAAAATATACTCTATATTGTTGTTCAAATTTTGTTATGCTTTTCTGTATGACGTTGAATAATAGTAAATAATATAATAATGAGTAATTAAATAAAATAAATAACTAATAAGTAATTAAATAAGATAAAGTAAATAATAAATAATGAAATAAAGTAGATAATAAGTTAATAAAAGTAAAGCTATAATAAGTAAATTTAAAGTGAAGTAAACTATAAATAAGTTAGTAGTACAATAGTTAAAAATATTTATAAAGCAATAATAAATAGTTAAACAATTTAAAACAAAAGTTACAATAATACTTTCTTTTAACTACCAGCCTTTGAGGAAATTGACAGTTATCCACCTGAAGGTAAGTGCTTTTTAAGAAACCTCAAAATTATCACTTCTAAACGCAATTTGAAAAATACTGAGAGATTATTTACATGTTTATAAATGCCCTTGTGGAGAAAAAAAAATTCGCAACCCTATATAAAAGCCTTTACGCGCTAATTTAAAGTCCTTTTATGTCTTATTTTAAAGGTAAAATACAAAATTTGCTCGAAAAATGTAATATTACTCTTTATTCCGTCTTGAGACTAAAAAATACGCCGATTATAGCAAATGCAACAGTGTAACGTTGTTCTGAACGAAGAGTGGGATTGAGCGAAAATGGCTCCATGCACTTCCTGTGACCGAACTCTCTCTATATATGGCTCTAGGTAGAACATCTATGAACAGAGTTGGGATGCCGCATCCAATCTCGTCCTTCAAAACTTTCCCCTATAATAACTCAGAAGCTTTCAACTTAGAAGCTTTGGGCTTCTTTAAAGTCATATTGCGACGTAAAAGTAATCCGCTTGTTATGCAGAACCCTATGCCGTACTCCGGGATTGACTCCCAGTTTTACAAAGTACATGCAATATTTTCTATCAATCCGTATTCCGGGGTTTGATTCTCTAAGCGACAGTGCTTCAGATCCCTCTAAAAGCTTCTGTCGCAGCATGATCTTAGCAGCCCTTAGTCCCCAAGTTATAAACAAGCATAATTATTGATTTATCAACCTGCGATTTAAAATTTTTTTGATTTCTTGCCTGCTTGGCATATTACAAATCAAAATTTCTCCGAAGTGTAAACCAAATTTAAAGGTAGAGTTAATGTGGTGAATTTACAAAGTATGCTTAATAGGTAGTCGGCATGTGCGCTGCCAGAACTAACAATCAGTTAAGGTGTTAATCATGTAATAAATTAAAAAAATGTAATTAGTTTGAATAGTTCAACGATTATTAATAGGGTTTAAACTGTTCGAAGCAATGACTGATCATTATGTAATAAATTTGGTTGTTGGTCGATACTTAATGTGAAATGATTTTTAATAATTTGTTTTTTCAGCGTTGGCCCATAAATCGTCATCCATAACTGACTGTGAGTTACATCGTCACCATCAACGTAGAGTTTTCAAAATTATTTGGGGGTGGGCTCAAGCATATATTTGTACATTTATACATTATAATATATGTAAAATTGTAATTTATTTAAAATTATTGGGAGGCTCGGGCCCCACGGGCCCATATAACTCTACGCCTGTGATCGTTACATTTGATTTTTTTCCAAGAAATTTTGGAATATTGCTTTAGATATTTTCTCTACAATCTTTTGCTTTAATCTATAATCTATACAATCTACACAAATCTTTAATCTATACAATCTGCACAAATCTTTAATCTATACAATCTACACAAATCTTTAATCTATACAATCTACACAAATCTTTAATCTATACAATCTACACAAATCTTTAATTTATACAATCTACACAAATCTTTAATCTATACAATCTACAAACTAACAACCTATATAACCTGCATGGCTTCAAGTTCTTCGTTTGAAAACAGGATGATTGGTCGGGTCATCTATAACTGTATCTGTACTTGTTTTCTTCACTTCTGTTAATGAAAAGCAAAGAATACTTTTTTTAAATGGAATTTAGCTTGTCGTTTTTCCTTTCGTGGTCTTTGTGACAGTGTGAAAAATGTTAATGATTTTCTAAGAACATTAGAAGGTTCTAACGATTCTATCCAGTGAAAATTTCAGGGCCAAATGACACTTCAAAAGTTGTAAGACACCTAACGCATATTTGATGCGATAGTAATGGCGCGATTTCGCGCTGACGGTAATATCGTACACAGAAAGATAACATCAACTTTTTTTCCATGTGTCTTTCGAATTAAAATCCATGCTTTTTCGTGGTTTTGGAAACACTTGTTCAACCTGTATGACGTGTATTGCTTGATTGGGACATCGGTCAAGCCCGATTATGGTAAGGGCCCGGATGGCCCTGGAGCGGGCTCCGCGAAAGGAGGAGGCCCCAAAAAAAATTGTTTGGCAATTTTATTTAACGTGGTAAATTAGCAAGTTAATACAAAAAATCTTTTTTTTTTGCTTCAGATTTAAAATCCGAAACAATTCAGAGAAGTCATAGCTGGTATCTAATTACAACTATTATAACTATTATAACCACAGCTTTGAGAATTGGATAATGGAAGAAGGCAGTTTTCAAAAACGGAGAAATTGGTGCGCCAATGCCATCCATTATTCGCGACTTTTACCAAAATTTTTACAACTTCAGCTCGGTTTGTTTGTTTGTTTGGATTTTTTATGGCGCAAGAGCATCTGGGCTATACTGCGCCAAGACTTCAGCTCTGCAAGTTCATTCTTGGACATCCGACATTGACGTGAACGTGGGATTAAAAAGCACATTTTTACCTCCATTTTTAAATGGTAATAAGGGTGCGTACGTTTTTCAGATATATATCCAATAAGTATGTCAGGGGGCCTCCAAATGCAAGTTGGGCCGGGGCCCCCAATATTCATAGTCGGCCCCTGGACATCGGTGTCTTTTTTTTTTATCGCGATGGCAATTTAGTTACCACGTTCCGATAAACTGATGCATTTTATTATAAAATGTATATCGTTATTTGTTCCAGTGTAAGTCATCAAAATAAAAGCGAGTTAATAGCAATCAATAAGCTTATGTTCTGTTTTGCAATAAAAATGAGGAAATTGGAGAAAGTTCAGACCAGCTAATTAAAAACCTATATTTAAATAATGTAAATAACGTAGGGTTAACATACTACAATTGTCATAGTATATTAGTATTTTTTAATATTATCGGCCTTTGTGTTATTACGATACAAGGACAGTGCAAAAACAGTGCAGAAACAATACAAAAACGATACAGAAACGGGATCCAGTGGCGGATTAAAGTTTTTGAGGCCCCTGGGCTACTGGTATTGTGAGGCCCCCAGTAAAATAGTTCAAAAGGATCGTCTACAAGAGAACACATCTATGGAGGTCCTCAAACTGGCGGAGGCCCCTAAAGCCCCTACTTTAATCTGGCACTGACGGGACCTAAAATTTTCTGAAGAATCTAAAAGTATAAGCAACCAACCCCCGAAATACAGTGAGCAGTTTGTCTGTAAGCGTTTTTGTTTTTATTTCCACTGTTCCTAGTTGAATCCTGATACGCAGCACGTTCAATCAACGCGTTACCAATGAGTTACCATGAAGCCTGACGTTACTAAACTTTGTTATTTCTTTTATCATCGATTCATTTATTCATCTACAAAAAATATGTAAGAAAAAGTTCCCCCATGATGTTCCATGCCCTATTACATTTAGCTTACAAGATAATATGAATTTCTTTCTCAAAAAAAAAAGTTGATTTTTCGTCATTAAAATAAAAAAATGATGTAAAAATGAACTTTGCCTAATACATTTTTATAAAGATAAGTATAAAACGGGAAGTATACGTTGTGTAAGCGCCGTAAACAGTAAGCCAATAATTTGAGAGAGCAGCAATTTCACATGGCTGCTGTAACGTAGTACCATTGTAAACAGGGCCAGATCAAGGTTTCGTAGGACACAAGACAATTTTTTTTCCGGTCTTTTTGTAGCATTATCCAAGCTTGTGTAATTATTTCTTTTGAGGAAATAAGAAGAGAGAAACTTTCATTATCTCACCCTTCACTGAATTAAGATTTACTTAAAATAAATACGCATACGTACTTAAAAATAAAAACGATAACGTGAAACTTCCGTTTATAATATACGGATTGTAAAATTTATATTAAAAATAATTTTCCTTATTCTTTTTCCAGAAAAACTGTCAATTATTTTCTCACAATTAATACTAACCATATCACCTTTTCATCCGCAAAATACGCCTATATAACTTGAGTTTCCAAGCAGGGCCGTAGTTAGGTAACCTTGCGCCCCAGATAAAACTGTCTAGATTACCTACTTAGTAAACCTGTTCAGATTACGCACTTGGTAAAACTGTCC
>QLNU02015360.1:269569624-269587881 GCA_006491805.2 Dysdera silvatica
AAAAAAGACTTGTTCGCTGAAAGCGGTTAAATTGTATGGCGCTTAAATATTATACGAAACAAAATTCACATTTTCCTCGCTAAATGCGGGATCGCTATAAATGGATCTTACTGTATTTTACGCCCCCCACCCCCAAAAAAACCCTTCTCTGAATCCGCCTTTGCGTAATTCCAGACAGGATGGAAAAAATTCTTGTAAGTAATTCTATTTTACAGTCAATAATATTGTTTAGATGAAGAGGGGGTTATCATCAAAACTCCCTCATGTGCATTGCCTCAAGTCAGAATTTTGAAGAGTGTGTGGGGGCTATATCGAATACCATATGAGTGCTGGAGTGTGGGGGCTGAGAATTATTACTGCCTCCTTCTCCAAGGCTGTCCAAACATTTAGTGGTTATAAGATCTTTAAATGCTACAAAAGTAATTGATGCTGCTTTGGTAATGCATAAAAGTACCTTATTTTTAAAATCGACATAGTTTTAAGTAAATTAAGCAGAAGTCAGGCAAATCAAATTCTGAACGGCTGGGGGGCTAGAGCCCCATCCACTATATGGGCGTCCATGGGGCCCATATAACTCTATGCGCCTATCTGGAAATTTCTCAATAGGCTGCCCGCGACCATTAAAAACTGGCCCGGATACAAAAAATAAGAAACTGACAAATTTTTTCTAAGTGGCGGGGGGTAATTTTTTTTCACTACGTGGCTGAAGCTCTTACCACAATGCTATTTCATTGAATTAGAAATTTTTTAGGGGGATAAGCTCCTCCCTAGTTACGCCAATGTCTATATAGCGTGTAAGATAATTTCGTTTTCATATAATTCCGTTGGCGGGCCAACCGAAAAAAAGGCCCAAAGTGGCCAGCCATAAAAACTAATTGAAAACCATTGTTCTATGCCTATAATGAGAAATATGCTAAGCTGTGAAAATGGGATATAGGTTTTTGGTGAAGTAACGTTACGCTGTTGGCGCACTTTTATAAAGGCAATAAACTACGCCAAGCTTCCAGCAACTGGTATTTCCCTTTCATCCGTTCAACGTGAGAGAGGGGTGGTATTAAAGTAAATACTAGTTGCTGTACCGCATTTTTGTTTTGTTTATTTTAAAAAGCGTGCTTATAATCAAAAGCGAGGATTTCACATGCTCTACAGGTAAGTTTAAAATTAAAGATTTACTACTAGCTCAGTTTTAAAAGATATAACAAATCAATCGATATCGGGGATCGATTCCACGATATTCGCACCCCCTCACCCTTCATATTATTTTATCATGATTATATGGTATTTTAGGGGATCCCCTGTAATTCAAGTCTTGGCTTCCGTGCATTGACGTAGCTAGGTTTTTTGGGCCCTTGTGCCAGAAATCGTATTTTGGGCCCTTTCTTTTAAAATAAGGAGTTTAAAAATGAAATTGGGCCCCTTGGCTTTTTCTTACTTTTGACATCCGGTAGCTACGTTCCTGATCCCACGCTTCTGGCCATTTGTATCTCTCATTCTGTAAGATAGTTAAGTTTTTGATTGAGGCGTTTTTATTATTCCTGTTATTGCTACTACTATTGCTATTTAATGTTTTTGGTTTATCTTTATTATTTGGGCTGGATATGCAATGCAGTTAAAGTTTGTGTAATGTTTAGCTAACGTTTGGTAAAGCAAATAAATATTTAAAATATTAGTGATACAGTTTCCCTGAAACAGGCCATGAAATTATGATATACAGACTAAAAAATATAAATTTAAAAGTTTTGCACAAATTTTAAATGCATTACACAATTTAGCATTGCAATAAATTGATCATTGCCTTATTAGATCAATGTCAGGGTGCAAGACATCCTGGACACAGTTATTTTTTGGCACCCCATGTCCTCGCCGCCCTATATAATAACCACTGGATAAATGTTGTTCCTTTGCATTGAAACCAGATTTTTCAGATTGGTCCGAAACACCCTCCATTTCGTATAATCGGGATTCTGTACATACACTCACAATATTCACCTCCAGTCGTTTTGGCGCTGACGCGTCCCTATCTGCAGTGCAGGATTTGCGGTATAGCACAGGCGTATGCAGAAAGTTCTTAAGGGAGGACGTTATAGCCCAATGGGGGGTTATTGAGCTACATCTATGTATTCCTATGTTAAATATACAAAATTTCATTGCGATGGGGGTTGCAAAACCCCCATCAACATCCTGCGTACGTCAGTGCGTATAGAAGCCTAATGGGGCCCTGATCTGCCCCCCACGAGGACCTCGATGGGGCTTGTTATTATATAAGTTTGATGAACCTGAATATTATAGATAATTGGACTTCAAAGAATAACTCGTGATTCATTGCTGAATATTGCGGAGGTTCCAATCTTTAGGGTTACATTCTCTCCTTCCAGCTTAGGGTCCCCACAAGATCCTTAATCAGGCACTACCTACCTGGTTTTCGAAGTTATTGTACCCAAAAAAAAAAAAAAAAAAAAATTATATAGAACATTCCGTCTGGATTAACTCTGAATGAACAGCTTTACGAAGGAACCTTCTAATGAGACGCGTGCTTTCCGCGTTAGCGGCCCTGGGTGACACAGATTTTAGCGGCCCTCAAAAATGCTTTAACGTAACATAACGATAAAAAAAACTGATCGAGTCTCTGTCTGGTTGACTCGCTTGATTACCATGAGTATTTTTACTCAGCTCCCTCCCCAATTTTTCCCCATTCAAGTTATCGTCTTAGTTGAGGTCTTCACGATTTCATGATCAAAGAAGTAGTTGTTTCAACTTAGCGAGTAGAATTGAAGTTGTTGCAGCGTCGAATTGACGTCGCGGGCCGTAATTGAGGGTGACTTTGATTATCGCATGACAAGACAAATAGTATTTATTTTACAACTATTAATTGCTGTTAATGTGTATTTTATATGTATTGAACTTTAACTTAGTTCTCATTGAAGAAGTCTCTTCACACGTGATGTAAAAGTTGTTTGAAATTTAATATGGGGTTGATTATTGAATGATTTTGTTAGATTCACTGATGTACGCAGGGGATGTTGATGGGGGTTGTAACCCCCCATTGCAATGAAATTTTGTATATTTAGATGTATGAATACATGGAGTTGTAGCTCATTGAACCTATAACCCCCCACCCCTCTAATGAACTTTCTGCATACGCTTATGGTTAAAATGTTAAAAATTAAGCTTTTAATTTCAATTAACATGTTTTTCATATAAATTTTATGCCAAGTCACTCTTCAAGGAAGCGTTTTGTATCGAGCGTTTTTTCTACGCTGTTGTTGGTCTCATGGGATATGACTTACACGTATATATGCAGGGAGGTTTTAAGTCGACGTTTATTTTTCACTCAAATCAGCATAAGCATAGAATTTTCAAAATTGTTGGGGGAGGGGGGCAAGCACATATTAGGGATATTTATACATTACAACATATACTTAAAATGGAAAATTATTGAGGGAGGGCTCGGGCCCTGCGGGCCCATATAAATAACTCAACGTCTATGCACATCAGTCAATTTCAACATGTCCATTTTTGTAATTTGTGCTTGGTATTCAGACTTATTTGTTTTCAAAATATCGACGAGGACGGTAGTATTCCACAAAAATTTAGGCAATTTTAATCAAAATCAATTTCTGTGACCAATATTGACTTTAAACGTATACATGTTTTGCTAATGATTTATGGAATTTTTTCAAAAATATTTAAAAGTTTGAGCCCGGCGTTTTTAAATTTCGATTTAATTATTAAGCCAAAGGTGGACCGTTTCTCCAAAGCGGGACAATTATGCGTTCCACGAGGACCTTGGGCACTGTCGGCAGTATACCATAGAACTTGAACAATCGAAGAGTCACGTATCTACAGTAGAGAGATCAATGGAACTAAATGGGTTTCGGTTTATTCGTATTTTATGGTGCATGGACAGTTGAGACAATGCTGTGCCAAGACTCATAGTTGGAAATAAAACCTTGCATTACGGATCAGTATAAAAAAAACTGAAATCCCTGGATACCATCCGGTGTCCAACTCTTTTTGTGTGGTAGACAAATGTCTTAATGATAGCCCACCATAGGCATGGGCGCCCATATGAGTACTTTTAGGGGGGGGCTGAAAAATTATTACCTCCTTCTTAAGGCTGTCAAACATTTTAGTGAATGTACAAGATACTAAAATGCTACAAAAATAATTGATACTGCTTGACAATTAGTAATGAGCTAAAAAGTACCTTATTTTAAAATGTGCTTGTAAAACTTTTGAAAGTAAATGCATAGCAGAATCGGGCAAATAAAATTTTTAAACGGCTAGGAGGAAGGGGATAGAGCCCCCCCACCCCCATCATTTTGAAAACTATACGTTACTGTGACTCACGTTCTCGTAGGGCGTAAATGATCGGGACTGAATCGTTCCGCTTATCATCGGATGAAATAAAAATATATTATTTATTGACATTACTATTATTTCATCATGTAGAAATGGATAATTACTCATTCCCCTATCCTTTGTCCTCCACCCATATTTACGTATAACACAATATCATTAATGTATATGTAGCATAAATGTCACTAACATCATGCGGGATGCTCTAGCCTCGATTCGACCGCTGCAAATGCTCAGAGAGACAGTCAGTCGATATACTGTCTTTCTTACGCCTTTATTGGCAATATTTGATCAACAGTCCTGTTTTACGATAGCATACCGTTAATAAATTGCTTTAGGCGTATGTTTTAAAAAGAAAACTAATGTATTGTTGATGAGCATCGTGTTATTCCAATATTAGGGAGTGTTAACAAGGACTGTCCCCAAAGGGTACGCTCTATATGCGCCGCTCACCCTCAAGATCTCAATAAAGTTTTTGTATTTTCTGGTTTTGGGCAACTTTCTGTTAGGTTCAGCAGAAGTCCATACAGATTGAGGATGAGAAACATAACGCTTTATTAACATAGCGTGATCGTACTACAGCATTAGCTCCGAGAGCTAGGTCGTCCACATTTCATGCACACGTACGTACAGTACAGGAGGGGACTCTCAGCCTGGCGATTTACAAGCAAGTGAGCGACACCGGAGAACAGGTTTCTAGTCGCATGTTGCAAGGCACAGTGCGCATGCGTCGCACCCAGGTCCAGTACATTACACTATGTAGGTAACAAGCATATAGTGAATAAAATCCATCATAAAATCCAACACTTTCAACAAAGTTCAGCCTTTTTTTTTTTTTCTAGTCATTTACAAACTTGAATGGAAACAAATGAGGAAAACTCCTGTGAATCCCCCAGGTCTCAAAATAATATCCTGCGTACGGCTAGGTGAGGAATGAAAAACTGATGACAGTGGTAACTGCCACCTTGGGCTTGGATAGACGATAGACGACCAGTCAAATGCCAGTCAGCTCGGCGCTGTGAGGTCACCAAGTCCAGAGTTACCCCGCAATTTCAATACTCTTTAATTAAGACAACACTGCATACTCTCAATAATTTTCTTCAGAACAGCCCTGATGTTAACTGTTTCCCTCTTCTTGACTCTTTCATCCGACATGCAAGTTTTTTATATTATACTTCCACTGCATTATTTCTGATGTCAAACGTAAAACTCAATGTATAATGAAAATACAGTAAAATCGCCTTAGCGGACACCGCTATTTAACGCTATTAACACTTTTTAATTCTTAGACCCAATACTATTCCAAATTGCGGGTAGATACTCAAGTCCCGGAATGTCTTCGATTCAGAGGTTTTTCTGTAGTATTTCAGAGTTGTTTATTCGTGCGGAAAAACTGAAATTACTCGGTTAACTGCTTACCTCCGTTTACTTAATTAGCCACGATTTAGCAAATATGAAATTGATCAGTGTAATTACAATTCAGGTTAGAAAACCTTCTCATTCCGTTCAACCACACTTTTTGTATTCCAATTTATTTCCATGTCCCTTTCTGGACAGGTTGACAGTTTCATGCGTTGTAGGATTTTAGTGCTTTTGGTGACAGATGTAATGTTATTTAACCTCAATTCGTTTTTTCCCCTTCTTTATGTTCTTCGCGCGCATGACCCAGATTACGTCCGATTTTATTTTTTGCGAATACTTTTTTTATTAGATGGTTTCGGCAGCTAGTAGGGGATATGCATATATTGTTTTACTTTGACGCCTATTTTGTTTTATAGTTGCAACGGGTCAACGACATCTAATGGTTACTTAAATAGGTCATGTCGAAAATGTGATCCTTGTTTTGTTTACTTTATTTTGCACCTTGAATTTTGGGTGTTGTTTCTAATGTTCGCTATTTAGAAAAATAAAATTGCTGCATATTTATTAGCGTCGTTTTGTACGAGTAAAATATACCCCGTTTCCTTTAGATAACATCTTAGAAAAAGAGAGAGGGTTTTAAATAATGTAAATCCTCAATAGTTTACATTATAAAATTACATTCGTACCATATTCGTACCCAGTGGCATAGCAATTCGAAAATCGGGAGGGCGCATGGGCGCCCATATGAGGGCAGAGGGGGCTTAAACCCCCCCTAGCCATTTAAAAATTGTATTTTCCCGAACCTGCTATGCATTTACTTTCAAAAGTTTTACAGTCACATTTTAAAATAAGGTACTTTTTAGCTCATTACTAATTGTCAAGCAGTATCAATTATTTTTGTAGCGTTTTGGTATCTTGTACATTCACTAAAATTCTCGACAGCTTTGAGAAGGAGGTAATAATTTTTTTTCAACTCCATTAGAAGTACTCGTTAATTTTTCTCAGCTCCCCCTAGAAGTATCGTATGAGCGTCCATGGGGAGACATGGGGGTGGCCTCGAGCTCCCCCTCCTTCCTACGCCAGTGTTCGTACCATATTCATAATGATGCCATTATGAAAGATACTGCCAGTCTTCCTTCATAATGCCATTCCAAAATCTGGCGTTTTTATAGCTGAAAAAACAACTTATGCTCAAATTTGAGGATATTTTTCCTACTATAATTACGAGAAATAAAGAATAAGCTCTTAAAACAATACATTATTTCCTGACATGCTCTATTCCATTTTTTTCTTTCCAATTTTGTATCTATTTCAAGATTTTAATTTTATTGCAGGCTTAGGTTCGAACGAGCAAAGAGCTCATACGACGCGTTAGGGAGATTTCATTACGTAAGCAATATTTTGGCCATTTATACCCCCCTCCCGGTAAGCAAAAACAAACATTGGCTAAGGAGGAGGAGGATTGTGCAAGGGTTTCATTGGGAAGGGTGGCCGCCGGGGGCGGCGCTGTAATCCCAGACAGGACGCTTGAACAGCGTAATCAGCCGCCGAGGCGGCTGAGGGGGAGATGGATTGCCGATCAACACGGCATTCATAGATGCACGTTCACGTAAAGTCGTCATTCAACAAACATTGGCTAACATAGGAAAATAAGCACAACAGCAACCAATAATACTTGAACACGCCCTTATTGTTTCAACAGCCATATCGTGGTATAAAGTTAGTATTTTATTGACAGAGCCGAGGAGAGGGGGGGGGGCAGCAGGGGCTGCAACCCGGGGGCCCGTGCTGGCGAAGACCTA
Source organism: Dysdera silvatica (assembly GCA_006491805.2). Taxonomy (NCBI): domain Eukaryota; kingdom Metazoa; phylum Arthropoda; class Arachnida; order Araneae; family Dysderidae; genus Dysdera; species Dysdera silvatica. The sequence continues at coordinate 269,577,148 of QLNU02015360.1, forward strand.
TGCTGTAGGGGGCCCGGCCCAGGGAAGGGATTATGGTGGTCGGTCGAAGTGAGCCGAGGGGGACCCGCGTTGGCTCTCGACTCGCTTGTTTATTGGCGATTGTCAATTATTCGGCGCTGCATTGGTCATCCAAAACGGTTTTACAGTGGCCACGTTTTTACGGACCTCCAATTGACGAAATATTGCGTAGCTCCCAAATATAACCCCATAGAACTAGTGTTAATTCCTATTTACGAACTTGTTTGGGGCTCATACGAGTTCGTGAAAGTCCACTGTATTATGGAATTTGTGTATATGCCAGCTAAATAAGCTTCCCTATGAACTTGCGAACATTGTTTTATATACGTGCATCACGACATGTTAGTGATCATGACCGCCGCTTTTGGGCCCACTGGCCGGATAGGAAGCTATTGTGTATCTCGCCTTTCGGGGGTCACACTAAGTCGTAAGTCCCCTTTCAGATAACCCGTAACGTAGTCTTGGGAAGTGAAATATACAAACAAGCATTATATAAAGTATAAAATGCCGGTTTAAAGTTTTACTAAAGCTATAATAATTAGCAGTCTGCTGCCACTCCACGTATATTTTATGCAATTCATAACTTTTGTTGTAGTTTAATAGCACCATAAGAGAGGTGTGGAAAGAAATATTATAGGAAAAACATTTTCCTAGAGACCTTTCAGTTTTTAAACACTAGTCCCCCCCCCCTCCCCTCAAACTGAGCTCAGTTTTCCTCTGGACGTTTGGTGTTAAAAAAGGAAGGGGAGGACAAATTATGACTCACTCTTAACCACGCCATGCCCTGAACATCCTGCTTCTTAGCAACTACCGGTTATTTAACGGACTAATGTTGGGACCCTGTGTTTAATGTAAACTAACGTTAATCAAAGTCAAAAATTGCAAAAAGATTCAAAACTTTATGTCAAAGGAAATGTTACCAGGAGAGCAAGACATGCTGTATACGATAATAATGAACAGATTTTTTTTTAGTAAAATAATATGTATCTACAATTTTTCTTTGCAACGATTAATCTGGAGTTAGGGCCGAGAGTAAAGAACTTCTCGTCCATTCAAGATTAAAGCCTATTCTCATTGTAAACTAGAACGCAATAACTATATATATATATAAAAATACGACGAGATAAACTAAGGCAAACATGATACATATAACCGATAAAAGACAAAATTGCCTAAGCAAATCGTTTTATTAAAAGTTGCAAAGCCGGAAAAGAACACATCCAAGTCTGATTGAGAAGCTAAACATGAAGTCTATGAAAACGAAAGCACCGTCGATCGCATCTCAGGAAATGCGTATGTTCATTATCGAAATAAGTATTTAAAGTATCCTCCCCTTTTTTAGATCGTCTAAAATGATCCAAGCGTTTTCAAGACCAATAAACATCGTGCAATGAAGCGTATCAGTAGCAATCGCCAACCGATATCAGTCGTTGTAAATTAGCATTTATTTGAACTGTCCCCAACGATTGGTTGCCCGAGGCGTGACGAATAAACATTTCGGTCTAGTGGATGTGCTTTATATAAATAGACTATTTTTTAAGTCCTTAACATGAAAGTTAAAAAAATAAAAGTTCAGTTGTCATTCTTTGTAGAAATCACAAGGAATTCTTTTTGGATTCATTTCTGAGAAGAGGCAAGTTGGGAGTCTTTAAAAAAAAGTGTCTTACACGGACACAATTATTCTTGCATATCTTTATCCCCTTTGTGAACGAATAGTCTGCATTCTTGGCTTTCTCTCCATACATTCTCCTTTCTTTGTGAACTTGGCTAGAAATTCTTGGGGGTTGAAAAAGTAGACAAGAACCCATTAACTTGTTTCCGGTTTGAAGCTGAAAGCCAACATCTAGAATTCCGTCTCCTTTTTTCAATCACTACAGGGTTTTTCAACTAAACAGAGAACCCGAAAAATGGGGCTTTTTACTATTCCACTCGAAGTCCGGACTGAAAAGCACATTTCATTTTTTTTTTCCGAACGAGGATTAATGTCAGACTTAAAAAGGATATTTTTAACCACTTTTGTTTTAGTCATATTGTTAGATGTGGTCTGTGTTCCTAATTTCAGTATTAGCTGTTATTCCACGGATACTGCAATATTTTGGTAATTCTTAACGAGATGTGATCGAGCCAAACCATATTTTTGAATTATGACTGATGACTCGTCATAAACCAGTTGGTGATGAGGACTTTCTATAAATAGAAGGAAATAAACGGATGGCATGAATTTCGGCCAATGAATACCTAGCATCTGTAAATGGGCACGTGAGCGACCTGTATGGGGAAGGACAGGGTCACGTGATGACCGCGGACCATGTATCCTCCAGCAGTAGGGCGCAACGCAGATTCCGGTTGGTCTCATCAGCAATGTTGAGATTGAGGCCTCTTCATCGTTGGCCGCAAGAAAGGGGCAACCTCCTTTCAAAAGTTTCCTCATTATACGCCCCTGTCGATGGGCACAAACCTGCAGTCTCTCACCCTTCTGCTCAGGCTGTACCAATATCTCAAAGCAACAGCCACGTGATTAAAGAATTTATTCGCCTTTGCTTTACCTTTTAACAGAGTTGCAGATGCGTCGCATTACTTTATAATTGGAGCGATTAAGATTAATTGCAGAACATGCACCAACCGCAAAGCCTTCCAATATCTGATGGCTCTCTTATTAACAAATTCCTCAGGCTATCTTATTAACAAATTCCCGCTACGCAAGGATGTTAATAGCATGTGGTCCACTGGAAAACAAAGCTAATTTCTCAAGTGGATGTTCGCAACTAGTTTGAATCTTCAAATTTCTTTCAAGTTCAATGGTTTTACAGTGTACAACGCAGTGAAAGTTCACGATTTTACCTCCAGAGATGCTTCACTGACCGCAGTTTCTTGTTTCGATAGGGTGACCCTTGTTAGTCAAACAAATGCAGATTCAGTTAGTGCTGGTGTCACTGCCCTTCTCTGTCAATAGCCGTTACAGAACGCCGCTTTCCTCACATATCCTTTTTAAATTTGCCTTGAGTCATCAATGGATAGATAGTTAACTCTTGCCTCCCCATCCGCTTTTATTTACCCATTTATTTATTTTGTTTCATTTTTTCCTTGTAGCGAAACATGTGGAAATGGGATTTTTTCCCATAAATGTACCAGATAACTACCGATTAATGTTACATGGTAGATAGTAAAATACGTTGCATATTGCCAGGTTAGGCATATATATATTTTATAGATGTTATTTAAAGCAATTTTTGGATTAATGGATTTAGATCTCCTTTAATTTTTTTTAAAGAAGAATTATAAAATTGGGACAGGAAAAGGTAACTTTAAAACTTGTAAGTAGAGAGGAAATAATTGGTTTCATATAGAATTGTATGCGGTCGTTATTTATTTTTCCTCCTGTTTTGTTGCATTTTTTTAATCGCTCTACTTTCACGATCTCTCTCTCTCCCTCCCTTTTTTTATTAACTCTTCTTGTATGATACAAAAAAAAGTAGGTAGTGGCTTAAGATATCGCAATTTCTGTAAAGTAAAAATGAAAAAAACGCACATTTCTATTCGTACGAAGCAGCAACCCATGCAATGAAGTTTTTCTAACAAGCTAATTTCTTCAATTATAGCCTCAATGCATTGATGTAATTAGGGGTGGCTTAGCCCTTCATAGAAATAATTTAGCCCCTAGAAAAGCTAAAATTACGAATGAATGCTACGTACCGGCGGTCCGGCGCAGCATGACCATTGTAGTCTTTGAGCCGTAAAACCACAAAAACAAACAAACGTACTGAGCACTGGTTTGGAGGCTATAGCCCTCCCCTAGACTTCCAGGCTCTCTAGTTATTCCACTGCCTCAGTACTATGACAAAAAAGTATTTATTAAGTCCAGCAGTGTAGGCCAAAGGGAGCCATACGGCCCTTAGTATATACTAACGCTTCTTATTTTGAATTACATTAGAACTCCAGTTATCCGAAATAATTGGAGTGGGCTTGATTTTTGGATAAAAGAAATTTCAGATAATCCGAAAATTCAATTTTCAGTCTAAAAGTGCAAAAAAAAAACAACTACGATATTTATCCAAACACGTTTAATTGCATATTACTAATTTAATACTATTACTATATTGATACTAATAAACGTCACAAAGCATATATGTTAATTAAGATGTTAACTGCTTTGGGAAATAGTTCGGTATCTTTGTCTTTCTACCCGATGTATTCAAAGTATATACATGTTCGATATCTACCATGTGTATTGGCTTCTCTTTCAAATCCGGATTACACTAAAAAACAAGTACGTATGAGCGTTTTCGCTGAAAACACCGAACGCTTATGTACTAAATAATAAATGTGTGGTTTCAGTTAAGTCGAGGTACAGGTCATTCAGGTTGTACTGTGCCAAAATTTGAATTAACAGAATTTTTCTATACTTCTTTCTCGTCTAAGTGTTTATCGGTTGATTTAAAATTAAAATAATGTGTAACCAGTAAGTACTTCTATAACTATTAATGTAGAAAATTCTGATTTAAGCGATTCCTTGCCCGTCTAATAAGACGTGTATAATTAACGAATTATAAACGACAGTCGGCTTTCGACAGACGTAACGTTAAATTCACTCAATGTTTTAAAATATATACTTCGCTGCAATAGGACTGCATTGCGTCATTTTGCTTAATAGCGCACTTAAAAAGACCATTGAAAGAAGGGAAAGAAAGTGTAAACTCTATGTCAAGCGTTTATAAGTCGTGATTTGGAAATTCGTTCATTTGTTCTTTTATTAGATTTTGCTGTTGTCCTGTGTAGTTAGTAATCGTAGTTAATGCACGCACGAGATGTATTTGATTACGTTTTCCATGACTGAGGAAACGAAGCAAAACTTGGCGCCTATAAAAATTAAACTTTGATGAGTCATTAGTATTGTTATGCTAATTACTTATTAGTTTGTTTCCGTATATATACTCTTCAATTCAACGCTGCCCTTCACAAACGCGGGGTGAAATGTCAAGGGCGTCAACATGTTGACATAGCAACCTTGCTCAATATTAGTAAATTTCACGTTTGTTATCAGATAATAATAAAGGTGATGAAATTCAAGCTTGTGTAACTGGAAATTTTCTAGCTACGTGGAGTTTTCAACCTAATTTACGTATAAATTTCTAATCTTGTAGTGGTAGCTGAAGTAAAATTATCGTAGCAATTTCTCTCTCGTGCTATACAAATTATTTAAAGTACTTTTGCGGTATTTGCTGAACTCAGCAATAATCAGAACGAATAAGTTTAGTATAAATACAGTGAAAATCGGTTATAATGACCTTCAAGGGACTGTGCAAATTCGGTCGTTATAAACGATATCTTTTTAAAATCATAGTAGCCTATAGTATAATACACTCTAAGAGTTTTATAAATTATTTTGATAGTAAAAAGTATTAAACTTTTTGGTTTCAAAATTAAATAAAAATATATTTAATTATAATGAATTTAATTTCCGTCTATATTAAATTATATTTATAGCCACACTAAATACATAGTATTTTTTAGTTTTTTAAATTAAAAAATTTAGAAAGCACTAAAGGGTCATTCCACGATCACTCACGTTACATTTAGACAACAGTTTTGTTGTTTAACATGCAATGCGCTGACTATGTGAGCTGCATGGTTGGATGTTATGATATATTTTGATACAATAGGTCAAATCCTTTATATCTACTGTGGTTTTGAATTTTTAAATTTGTATACATATACGGAAATTTTTTTTTATATCTACTGTGGTTTTGAATTTTTAAATTTGTACACATATACAGAAAAAATGTAATGTCATGGTCACGTTACGCACATGAAAGATTTTTTAAAACTAAAATTAATTATTTTATTTCTATTCTGTTTTTCAGGTGTAAGATTCACAACTTTTAAATATGATAGATAACTATTCAAAGAATTGAAAAATATTTTTATTTACTTAATGAGATTTTAATAGACTCGGCAAAATAAAATATGTACTTGGTCACTTACGTTACTAGTGAAAATTGATTTTAAATATGTACTATAAATTTTAAGTGATGCTCACTGTAACCTTTCTTGACACTTGATTGGAGGTTACTAATAAAATTATAGAAATTTAAACACAACATGTTCTGAAATTTATTATAAGATAATGTTTATTCAGCAATGTAAAGTATATACACAGTCCAAAGTCAGCGGTATGGACCATTTTTTTAAGAAAGGATAGCATACACCTCTAAGTCTAATAGCTTCTAGACTAGGTAATGTAGCAGTTTATACATGAAAGTAATATACATATATATTTGTTCAAAGTGAAGCAGTATTTAATGAAGTAGTATTTAGCGATAGTATATCAAGAACTGATTTGACAAAAATACGTAACTTGGGAAGGAAAAATTACAAACATTTGTAAGAGAAGTTTCAAGAATGTGCATTACTATTAACTCAGATATCTGTAAATTTGAAGTGTCCCCTTGCATTTTGTACAATACAATATTTTCTTTCACATAAAAAATTTCATCAGGGGTTTCAGGCCACTTCCAGTTCTTACCTATTCGCTCCATTACATTTACCTTAAATTCATTTCCATCAATTTCCGTGATAATGCCTGGATAATTGTCTCCTGTGTAATTAACCAATACCCAGTCATCAACTTTCATATCATGATCGTTAGTAGTACCATAATTTTGTAACAGTTGTTTAGAGAGAAACAGTGGTATGCTGGCATTGTTGACTACTTTAATGGCATGTATCTTGGACATTCCAGGAATGCTTGGAGCCTTTGTGATGATATCCATGATATTAAGTTCTCTGTTACGCCTACTTATTTCTTCAGAAGTAATGTTTACCACAAAAACTTCTGTTGAATTTTCTGCACATTTCTCGAACTCAAAGCATTTCTTACAGTATATTTTCTTAGCTGAACAGCTTCTCTCACCTGTCTCTTAACAGCAGCTCCAACTCCATCAACTGCTCCTTTCCCATGGGAAGTAGCAAAATAATTCCAAGTCAGATTAATATTGTGTCTTTTTTCAAGATTGACCAAAGGGTAAGTAATAAATCTATTTTTAAATTGAGAACTAGGCCCATCAGACCAAATATTAACGGCCCGGAAAAAAATTGTCTAGGGTCCCACAGAATCTTAATCCGGGCCTGGATATATAAATAAAGAAATATACGGAATTTCAAAAGGGATCAAAGTTAGAGTTAAAATAACTCTTAAACAATTAATACTTGGCCTGGTGGGGCCTACTTGGCCTCTACGTAAATACGGCACAGAAGACTTCTGTTTATTTCTCTTAGCTGGTCAACTCACTACGCCGGTGCCCCCCATAATCTCAGCCTCCTGCGAGGGCCATGGTTGGCCCTCGCAGCCCTCAATTCTTCAGTGGGAATTTATGGGACGAAGTCTAATATAACTCACAACGGTCTGCATGCACTTCCATTAAATCTTGCGAAAATTGAAAGAAGCAGATATTTTCATTTATTATTATTATTATTGTGGGCTAATATTCCACAAGAACTTCACCGTAACTCAACTACCTCCATATCAAGACGAATTACAGTTGTTTCGAAAGCAACAGATGCTCAACCCAGGAATAGTCGTGAGGCGCAGATATATTGGCCATTCAGTGTATATACCGTTTATATAATCTATTATTTTTTTAAAAAATTCATCAACTCTCAAGCAATGACCGTTATTACTATCTTCGTAAATTAGACTGTCTTTCAGAAAAATTGCATCTACCGTGTTTTACTTGTTACTTCTACTTTTTTTAAGCATTTTTTTTCTTTTTTTTTACTGATATATTGCTTAATTGGTACGAGGAAGAAAATTGGCGGAATTTTTAAGTGACATTTTCCCTCTTGAAACATATCCACTTGGTCACAGTTCTCAAATTATTTCATTAAACTCTCAGATAAAATATCAAACTTCTAACGCAACCACCTCGGAACCAATTTTTCCATTCCTTTAGTAACTTTTTCAATGAAGATACAAGCAACCTTTATCAATACTCTTGTTTACCATTAAAAATAAAAAACCGTGAATGGGCAGTCCGTGGATACGCGCTTTGCCCATTCAGTTCTGTAAAATAAGGGTAACTGACACTTGCTATCAATAACTTGATGTGTGGTAATTAATTCATTCGTCACTTTCTCATGCCCGTGAATTTTGTATTTTGCTTATCGCGTGATGATTTTCATCGAAAGCATCTTGATCACTGATAAAGTTTCACGCTATGCAAATACGTTATTGTAACCGGCGACTGAAATTACTTTATCCCCCATTCCTTTTATCCCATTCATTTTCGGATCACATATTTACAAATTCATATTTATCGTGCGTCATTTATATATAAATGTGGGTCCTTCTCATGTCAATAAGTATTGAATTTGAAGATCTTTATGTATGTATGTATGTATGTATGTATGTATGTTTGTTTGTTTGGCTTTTTTATGGCGCAAGAGCATCTGGGCTATACTGCGCCAAGATCTTTATATGGTGTAATGGGTATGTTAAAGCTCAGAGGCGTATCTATCATAGAGTCTGAGCTTTAGGCCTCAAAATGAATGGAAGTGCATTTAAAAAAAAAAAAAGAGGAGTGTCTCTCTTGCCAAGAGCTTAAGGGTCTACAAAATTTAAACCTGTTACTAGTAAACAAAGTGTGGAACATGGGAGGGCCTGCCCCATTGACATCAAAAATACAAATTACCTCTAGCCGCATTACATTAACTTCTTTAAAGTTTCGAGCCCCATATTTCGCGTTTCTGAATTGCCACCTACCGCTACAGTGGTAGTCGAAGCTCCAGCTGCGCTAGGGCACTCGCCTTTGAGGCATAGCGGCGCTTAGGCAATCTGCTCTTGAGGGCATAAAGCGGCGCTGGGCACTTGTTTTGAGGCATAGCGGCGCTAGGGCAAAATTTTGGGAAATCATACATTTTACAAACAAAATTCTGTTCAAGTTGTAAATAAAAAATATGTGGATTCTACAATTCTGTTAAGAAAAAAAAATTTTTAGAGCAATGACCCTAAAATAAATCGTGGGTATTTAAAACTGGAAAATTACAGCTTGGAATACGTACTATAAACTATGTTCTGAAAACAGAAAAAGCCACAATGAATTGTTTGACACAACAAGTGCGACAAGGGTGAAAAGGCGGACATTGGAGGAGTTGAGTGGTCAAAAATTTCCTCTCCGACGCCTTCAGCAACCTCTCCCAATCCCCCCGCCCAATTCGTCTTCATCCTCTCCGACGCATTTAGGAATGGGAAAGTATATAGCATGAATTATATAGCTTCTCACTTTCTCCCAAAGGCGATTTAACCCTCTGCTTTCTGATGGCTTTTTGTAAACATGATCCCTACACCCGGGACCAGCCAACGTTTGAACTGGAATCATCCGAAGTTTTATTGCCACTACCCCCATTCTTATCTGAGTTTTTCCATCTCCTCTCCGGCCCTGCGGTGGCGCAGTGTGGTAACGCGTTCGCCTAGTACGCCGTTAATCCGGGTTCGACTCCCAACAGTGTACAAAGAACGCTTACTCAGAGATCTCATAAAAGATCGCACTGCTCACTGTAGTCCGGGGTTTGGTTCCCTAGGCCATAAGAGGTTCGGATTCCTCGGAAAACAGTAGGTCCCGGCGCAGCATGACCATTGTAGTCTTTGAGCCGTAAAACCAAAAAACAAACAAATCCTCTCCTCTTCAGAATTGGTGGAGGTGGGGGGGGAGCGGCTAAAACAGGCGGGAAACGTTCAAAACGCGGGAAAACAATAACATTTTCCAGTGGTCCCCACATCGTAAACCGTTGCGCTCTTTTGGTGACATCAGGGGGAACTAATAATTTGTATTTGAAACAAACGTTATTTTAAATTTACAATGAGGAGATATTAAGTATTATTTTGAAAATAATATTATTAATTGTATAATGTAAATTTATTAGAAATAGGTTTAGTGATCGGAATAATAAAATGTTTGAAATACAATTCAGCAAAATATGAAGATAGAGTGTAGTTTATTGCTAATGCATCTATTATGAAAGTACTTCATGCAATGTAAGTATAGATTTAAAAATTTTGAAAAACGTTTATTTGTATAATACATTCAGGGCCGGATCTATCGCCCGCAAAACCCCACGCGAAGAATTATTTAGCCCTCATAATGTCCAGCCGTTATTCAGAGGTTTATTTTTTTCGAATGTTTCGTTATTCGAACATCGTTAAAGTAACAATTTCAGTTTCTGTTTGCCTTTTTTTTTTGTCAGTTGCGTGAGGTATTTTAATTAGCGAATAGTTTAAAATGAGCAAATAAGCGAATAAGCAAATTAGCGTCAATTTCTTTCGGCAATTTTTTTTTAATCTGTTGGGGGCATCCAGTGATGTAGTTCGTTAAGGCGTTAGCCTGGCAACTTACTGGACGGGAGTTCGAATCCCCGCGTGCTGTTTGTTTCTTTGAGAACATATCGAGGTTCGGAGGTTACGTAAAGCCAGCGGTCCCATCTAAGACAGCCAGAAGTGTAGCATTGGGACGTAAAACTAAACCAAATTTTAAACTTTTATGTGCACCGAGAGTCCACTAAGTAGCAATGTTTCGTTACCTTTTTTGAAAGGATAATTTTCCAAAGGAATCTATTTGATTTAGTCAGAAGTACATTAGGGTATATTTTAAGCATAGGGGGCATATTTTAAGATAGCAAATCAGGGGCAATTGCCCCATTTTACAATTTATTAGTGGCATAAAT
>QLNU02015360.1:269603980-269617609 GCA_006491805.2 Dysdera silvatica
CACAAAATAGATAAAAACAATACAATATACGTGGTGTGTTTTATGAAAAAAAAAAAGCAAAAAAACTTTATATTAATATGTTTCAGAAAGTTATAGAATATTTGTATATATTAAATTTAATAAAAATTCATTAATTTTCGTGGATTGGCTATATTTATATATGCTAATTAAAAAGTTTTAATTGGTTAAAAATGGGTAAATAATTCGTGTAATAAAGCATAATTCAGCCGTAATAGTCATTTTTCTAACGTAAAAGAAATGGTATCCGAGTGAGTGCTTTACATTCCCCCCCTCACAAAACATTTAACATGTTTCGGACGCCCCGACTTACGTATTTGGCTTCATGTTGGCACAGTTGGCGACTGCAGTCAACCGCGTTCAATTCAAGTATGCGTCAGTTGTGAATTATCAATCACTGGTAACGGTTGGATTTTTCTATTCCAGTTTTTGTGCTTTTTCCGGACCTTGTTGATGCGGTGGTTTAATTTGTAGTGCGATACCTAAGTTGTCGGAAAGGATTATTGATAAATCGGTGAGTTATAATTTGTCATTTTTCAGTGTTAATTGTGCTTTTAAAGTTTAGAAACTTGTTTATTTTGAAATCGGATCTCAATCTCCCCCCCCACGTTCTATTATTTTGCTTGAAGTATGCCCGTATCCAGAGGGGGAGGGTCTTGGGGATCGCCCCCCCCCTCGAAACTAAATTGTTAATGAGGCTTGGCTACGGCCTTAAATGCTGTGATTGTATCATTACATGCTGTAAACATTTTTGCCCCCCCGAAAAATTAAATTTTGCATACAGCCTTGGCTTAAAGTAGCAAATATCTTTAAAAAGGAGCAGTCCACGTTTTGAATATCTTCTGAATTTAATTATGGAAAATGGTATTTTGTGTTGTTATTTGACAAAGTTTTTTTTAGAATAGTAAGTATTCTATTTCATTGGGTGGTATAGATCATTATGTATATTTTTTATGCGGTATACATAATCGCTGCGAACTTGATAAAAGTATAATTAGTATAGTAAACATAAAATAAAACGTTTTTATCATAATTAACAGCATTTGAACTCGTTTTGCTCATGGTATCGTATTGCAACCAAGTAGGATATGTCATTTATTTTTGTAAGTTTTATAATCATCACTTCAAGAAAATTTATCAAACATTACAGCCACAACAAATAAATGCTTATTAGTGTAAGCAATAAAAGTCTAAACATTTTCTTTTTAAACTTCGTCCGTTGTCAAGAGTCCTACATTACGAGATTCAGTGCGTCATTAACGCACTTGTGGCTGAAATCATCACGCCGGTGTAAAGTCTGAATTTTCATAAAAATGTATACCAAATCCATGGTTTAGAAGATTTTCGGGTTAGATTTAAATCATAGATTTCATTATTCGTTTATTTTTTTAGAGTTAGAACTGTTCTGATTTTGAGAAGTTAGAAAAGTGCTGAGGCTTGTGTATTGAACCAACGACCTTTTGTTGATACCTAGAACAGAAAGAGAACCTCTTCATTAATGAGAGCTAGCAATTGTGTTCGGTACATCATGGTTTTTAACATTGCAGTCACCAGACTAGAATTATATATCCCTTCCCCACTTCTGCTTTTCTAGTGCGCATATGCGCGTGTTGCTTCTTTTTGCACTCGTTTTGTTAATAAAGTAAAAATAGTCTTCTACCACAAATAGAAAAATATTGGCAAATGTTCAGCAAATATTTCATTTGTGTATTGTAAATAAATATCGTGTAGTCCATTTGCGTTTTAGCAAATAGGGCATAATGAAATGCCCCCTGAACAAGAACCAATAGTCTACCGAGGGGTGGGGTGGAGAAAATGCCCTGTTCTGCAACGTTTTTGCCCTTTAGTGGATAATTTCAAACACTAATTTTTTAGCAGTTAGGCGGGGGTGTACTTCAACTTCTGTGGAGTGAAAATTTTGTTTTGGTCCTGATGGAAGATTGCACAAGGTTTTGCACGTTGTGCTTACTTTATTTATTGCCTTTACTCTCTCATCATCACTAATTAGCAGACATACCTAGTCAGGAAGTTTGCTACACCCCCCTAACACCCACAAATTTACACTTCCAAAAACTCACTCTTAAAGCCTATTATATACCCGCTAAATATTCAAATTACAAGAAAGAAAAAATATTGCGCAAATTATTTTTCTATACTTTTTCTGCATATGTAAATTGTAATAATCTTTTATATGTAGCAATTTTTCAAAGAAAAATACGGATAAAGATATAAGGAGGGAGAAGGTACCATATAAAGTAAAATCCTAAATTATCACCTATCTGTGTGAATGGGTTAAATGTCCAAGAAGAAATGCTTGAATTTTGGGTGAAAATGCAGATTTCGTTACCCAAAACTCGTTCTATTCTCTTGAAAACTGCAAATTCCGCTAGACTGCCATATCACGTGAGAGTGTGACGTCACGTAGGTGTGTACGAAACCCAAATAAGCTGTGAGCGAGCGCGACATGTTTTTCTCGGATGCAAAGGGATTTTTTGCAAATCAGTATTTTTCCTGTATCAGTGAAAGCATAGTGTTTAAATCTCAAATTATTGTATTATGAGGTTAGTAGTGACGTTCAGGAGCATCATTTTGGGTGTTAGATGAGCATATCGACGACGCGTTTCAGAAAGACGTCACTGTTCATTATTTGGAATCGACTGAAGTGAACTCTAATAAGTACAGCGATTTCTCTCCGAAGCGCATTGATACGCTCTGTCTAACGCCTAAACCTTAACTTCACACAGCGTTGTTACAAACCTTCAATGCATTCTATCTGTAATGCTACTTGATTTTTAAGCTAACTCCAATTATGCTTAATATTAACTTTTCAAAAGTTTAGGCAAGTATTGAGATCGTTAGAAGAATTAACAGTTTAAAGTGCAGTTAATATGTGAAGTCGCACTTCCGTCTATCGAAATTCTCAATATATCAAAGATTTGGTGAATTTGTCATTTTAGAAAAGTTATTTCTAAGATGTCGATTTTTCAGAGTTCTCAAGCAGTTTGAGAATATGGAATTGTCAGGGAAAACGATGATTTTTGATCGAACCTGGGAAATTAGGTTTTCTAACTTCCATTTTGAAGAAGCATAAATCCGTCGCGAACCTGAAGGAATCCCCCACCGAAGTTTGCTGAGTATTTCGTTTGTGATTCGTTAGGGAATTTTGCTGCAAAAATGGGAGAAAACCTGGATGTCTGGGGAATTTTTTTTTAAATGGAACCATAGACTCTGATATATGGAAGTCTCTGACTTTGTATAGCCTCTGAACACCGAACTGTTTTTGCACAGAGCATTAATATCCCCACTTCTTTTTAGAAGGAACTTTTTCAAAGAAAACCCAACATTTATTTATGTTTAAACCTGACAGGTCAAAGACTTTAAGCATCGAGAGTGATAACTAAATGCCACAACTAAGAACAGTACAAAAATGAATGAAAGCAATTAGATGACATGACAATAGAACTCCCCAAAGATAAAGCAACACTAAAGTTAAAAGGGAAAACATTTCAAGAAACCAGAGAAGTCGTAAGCCCAAGTGCTGTACAAAATGATCCAAAGAACTCCCGGGATACGATAGTTGATGGCAATGAGTTCCATACTCATCCAACTCTTTGTGTATAAAAATAGTATCTGGAGTTTCGGCGAGTAACTGGCAAATGGACCCTCCATGGGGGACCTCTCGTAGAGGATTGACCGACAAGATGAAACATAGGTTGTGTTGGGTCCGTATGAACTAAACCTTGAATCATTCGGTAAAAAAGTTTTATATCTGTAACGAGGCGTTGTCACTCCATAGAGTGTAGTCCCACAGCCTCAAGGCGTTCGTTATAAGGTAACGCACGTAGATCAGGTAGTCTTTTTGTGAAGCGACACAAAGGAGTTCTCAAGAAGACGAATATTCCTCATTCGGAATGGATTCCAGACCGGAGAGGCGTATTCTAATATAGGGGATACGAATAATTTTAAAGGCCAGTAGTAAAGATGTCTGATTGCACCTAGCGAAACCCTTCAAAATATGAAAACAGCGCTGGTTTAGCTTTTGAGACGATTTTCTGAGTGTATAGAAAAATCTAAATTATCGGATATTAGGATACCAAGGTCACTAAAGTCAGTGAGATCAGACAAAATATTCTCGCCAATAGAATATTGAAAGTGAGGATTGGAATAACCAAAGCGTAATACTCCTGATTTTGCTGTAGAAATAGATAAATGACTGGCATGGCACCATAGATCCAAATCTTCACATGCCATCTGGGAGCTTGAATGAAGAATCCAATGATTCAAATGTGGAGAAAAAACGGAAATTATCAGCGTACATTCTCGATCTAATAGGCCTGAAAATGTTCGGAATATCAAAGATAAAAATCAGGAACAAAACGGAATATCAAAGATAAAAATCAGGAACAAAACAGCAGCTAAAATGATGCCCTGAGTAACTCCTCTATAACAAAAGGCTGGTGGTGAAAGTGTATCATTTATTCTAACCTGTTAAGTGCGATTGCGAAGAAGAAGAGCAGCAATAATATTAATCAAACGATGTGGGAGACCAATAATGATCAATTTATCAATAAGCAAAGAACGATCAATTTTGTCAAATGCACGAGCAAAGTCGATATAAATTACAACAATAGGTACGCCCACATCGCAACCCTCAGACCATTGCTCCATGCATTGTGGTGGAACGCTTAGGTACAAATCCAAATTGCTCGATTGGGATTCAAGTCTCTAGAAATCAAAAAGGGCACCAAGAATCTCAATATGCAACGCTCAAAGATTTTTGTTACGATATTAGTTAATGAAATTGGTCTATAATTAGTAGGGTTCGATGGATCACCTTTTTTGTAGATTGGAGGAACTATGATTGCGGTAGTCCAAGAAGGATAAACGTAGCCCTCCACGTAACATTTGACAAATACAGATTATAAGAGCAGGTACAGTGGATGGGCAAGGTTCCTAAATAGAACAGCAGGAATTCTGTCAGATCCTGATGAGTTTTTTTGTTTAATGCATTTAATGACCTTATTGACAACGTCTGGTGGAAAGTAAGGAATCGCATCGTCAGAATCCGATGTATCTCCAAAGTCAACAGTTCGAAATTCAGGATGAGACTCCTCAACATATGCATTCTGAAAAATCGATGACAAAAGAGTGGCCTTCTCAGAATCTGAGATTGCAAAAGTTCCGTCATGTTTTTGGAGAGGAGGAATGCCACGACGACTATGTAGTTTGGATCTAATCTGTCGAAAGAAGGATGATCTGTTGTCGGGAATGCACAATCGAGAAAGGCGAGATGATTCAAACTGAGCAGTAAATTGGCTTTTCCGCTGAAGGAGATGAACGAAAAAGCAGCCATCCTCTAAGTTTTGCTCTGGCGATCCAATCCAGTCTTCCATACTCTGTGATCACAAGCAGAGCGAGGTACTAAATTCGTACAATGCTCCAGCGCGGTAATTTGTAAAGACACCGCTTCCGATGATGAAGATAACGAATCAAAGATAATGGGATCAATAGATAATACAAATGTCAGCCATCTCTTCGTAATTTGTCTCCCGAAAATTTTTTCTGAAACGTGTTGATGGTCTGGCAAAAGACAGGAAAAATGCTAATAAAATAGGAATATGAGGAGGATAATCATTTAACGTAAAAAATTACGCCCTACTTTCAATTTTTTGTGATATGTCTGTACCTCTATTTTTTATCCAACTTCAGATATTTTTGGCTCAACTTCCCACATTTAAGCATGCCCTTCTGCTTTTTCTGCCCGAGTTTTTTTTTTCCCCTCCTGTTACCGCTTTTAAGTGTTCTTTTTTTTCTCTCTCTGTTTCTATCTAACGTTTTAAACCGTAAAAAAAATGAGATAAAGGTTAGTCTTTCTTCAATGACGTGTATTTTGAGCTTATCGTCATCATTAAACTGTCCATCTCAAAACAAGCCTTATCAGCTTTTTTCTTCGTCATTCACACGCCAAAAGGAGTCTGACGACTCCCCATCGGGCTTTACGATCGTATTCGAATATTTGTGCGTTTTGCTATCTGTTGCCCATGAACTTTTTAATCAATAACATCCTTCAACCAGCGGTGTAATACCCACTCCTTTAACCTTGGGAGTTTCTAGGGGAAAAAAAGAGGCCACGCCGCATCTGTAGACAGCGGAATTGGCCCGTATAATTTCTCACTGTATATAATTGGCCCTATAGGTGGGGCGGTGGCAGTTACAGGTGAAGTCCCATTTGGGAACGCTCGACTAACGGAAAACCCATATTTATGAACATTCCGCCATCTACTAATATATGAATTCTGAGCTCATCACACAGGATTTGCACTTGTAAACACTTATGGATATGGGCACCGCCAGGATGTATTTTGGAGGAGGTAGAACTTTTTTGTGCTGCCGTATTTTTCTGTGTGAGCCAAGCATGGACGTCAGCAGAATTTTCTGCAGGGATGGGCGAAGATTACTTCAGAAGAAATAAAAAACAATACATTAAAAATTATCATGATTAGATTAATTGATGAATTAATTCAATTGTTTAATTAAATGAGTATTTTAATTATTTAATTAAATCATTAAACCATTTTTTTTAATCAGATATGGGAGAGATGTATTTATGGGCAGACATGCAGGTACTCTAGATCGTCGTGGACCAGGTTGAGAACCACTGATCTAGATAATGCAGTAAAACTTGCTTAAGTCAGCCACCACTTGTTCTTCTAGAAAACTAACCGTGTTGTGGGGTGGCCAGTGCCATATTTCCAATAGGCTATAGACTAGCTCGGCAAAATTTTGTGTATTGAGTCTGATATAACAAAATCAATACCATATCTGATGGTATCTGATGATATAATCAGATGTTTTGCCGAGAAGAAAGCTAGACGTCATGCTTTCCATTTAAATACCAGTGTTCGATAGGCTTTTATTTTTTGCTAAAATTAAAATTTATTTCAATAAAATTGAATTTGATTTATTATATACCAAAAAGAAATAATACTTCAATATAAGTTAATATTGTTTAATGTTTATGTTTCAATTTATGAGTTTGTTTTTCAACATATTTATTATCGACACAAAAGTTTTTAGCGTATATTGAATGTAACAATTTTTATGTTCCTACTGCTGATTGGGAGGTGGACAGGTAGGAAGGGGTGGCAAAATGGTAAATCTACCCATGGGGTGGCCATAAAAATTTTATTTCTGATGTTGAACCACTACTTTTGCCCTTGGATTCTTTCTCATGTGCTATTGGACCCCTAAAAAACAAACCACCCACCATATATATGTATATATACAGTGAAAATCGGTTATAACGACCTCCAAGGGACCGTGCAAATTCGGTCGTTATAACCGATAGTCGTTATAAAGGATGTCTTTTTAAAATCATAGTAGCCTATAGCAATGTACTCTAGAGTTTTATACATTATTTTGATAGTAAAAAGTATTAAACTTTTTGGTTTCAAAATTAAATAAAAACATAATTATAATGAATTTAATTTCCGTTTATATTATTTATAGCTACACTAAAAACATAGTACTTTTTTAGTTTTTTAAATTGAAAAAATTGTAGAAAATACTAAAGTATATAATGTAGAAAACAAATGTAATGAATAATATTTATTATATTATACTAATAACTTCCGAACAGTGCCGGTTTAAGAGTTTTGTGGGTCCTACTCTTAAAAAATAGAATGGACTCCTAAAGAATATGACCCTCGTGATATTCAATTAATAAATCATTTTATTTTAGTTTATTATCTTTAATATTCAGGTTTAGCAGTAATAAAACTTTCTCGGACATTTGTAAATAAACAAGATTAGAATAACACTTAAATTTTAATAACTAACCCACATTGTTCCGACTTATGACTGTCAAGTCACGTCGTTATATCCGATACGAATTTCCCTAGTTAGAATCTACGCAGGCTGTAAAATCACCGTCTTTATATGCGGTTGGTCGTTATAAACGATTTTCACTCTATGTATATATATATACAGTGTAAATTTTCGTCGCAAAATTCTATTAATCCAGTAGAGAAAAAAAATCAAACGTTTTTCTTTGTTATAAGATAATATACAACGTTATCAGTTGCCGTAATCTTGTGTAACGTCACTACAGTATCATATGGATTGTTATCTGTTATTATAACGTTGCATAATTTTATTAAAGGAAACGCTGCCTTTTATATATGTCCCGTTCATTCTCCTTTTATGTTCGAAAAATGGGAGGTGTGGGATGGGGAAATGGCTTATTCAGAATATTTGCATTATTTTTAGCCAGTGCATTTCCATTTAAAATTGAAAAATAAAATCGCAAAGAGGTTAGAGGAAAAAATTATATATATATAATTAAAAATTTCGAGGAGGTTTGCATATTTTTGATTTTGCTCTTTTTGAGGAGAAAACAACAACGAAGAATTGAATTTTTTTTTTAAAATCCATTGGGGGGTTAAGTGCCCACCCTTGCCCTATGCTGCTGACGTCCATGGAGCCAAGCCAATCTCAACATATCTTTTAGATTTGGAAGATTGCTGATGGGTCTTGGCTTTTCCTCTATTTTCTAGCACCCATTAACACGAGGAGGAAAATACTTTACTACAGATATACAGTCGAACCCCCTTCCCCACTGTATTTTATTAATCTCTCTGTTTAGCGAATTTTTTTGCTGGACGCGGAACTACGAATGCTGTATTTACGAATTTCAATATATTTTTCATTTAACGAAGCTTTTTGGCGGGATCTTGGGATTTCGTTTAATACAGGTTCTTTTGTTTGGACTATGTGATATCACGGCCTCTTTTACCCATTCTATAAATGCAGTAACATAGACCACATACAGAAATAAAACATAAATGCATTTTTTTTTTTTTAATGGAAACTGTTGTCAATTCATTACGTTTAGTTTATAAATATATTCTAAATGCACGGACGATATGCATAATGGGGGAAGGGCCAATTTTAGATTTTCAAGTCAAATTTACATTTATCTGGAAACATTGGTTCCTGTTCATTGGCTGGAGTTGGACGCGATTAATGAATACTCTGAAAGTGAATAATTCGATCGAATTAATAATAGAAAAAGAGCTGTCGTTTACTAGCGTAGTGCTTAATAAACCCAAAGCGTCCAGTGAATAAGAACATAATTCCATTATTTTCCTGTGGTCATTTATCATTTGGTAATCCCCACAGCAATAATATTTTAATTTTATGCTTAAACGAACCAACATTATTGATGTTCTTAAAATGATCCAGTAATTCGTTCCATTGTTCTCTCTCGAAGTCTCTTGATAGTGTGTGCTCTTTTTAAACGTTTGTGTTCTTATTCTTGGAAATTTCAAGTGATATACTTTCCTTAAATTTTTTTGATTTTCATTCCACTGAATTATTATTGTCCCATGTGTTTATGTTCTTTAATCCTCTCTCATTCAATTTCGAGTTTCACCCAGGGCCTTAGTCAAGCTGGTTTGCAAGGGTGATAAGTTCTCTTTGAAATTTTTTTTTTCTCAAAATAAATTGTTGCAGAATTTTATTTTAAATTTTTTGTCTTGTATAAAATTGTACATGACAATGAAAATTGTTCTTTGACGTTAAAAATATATTCAAAACTGATTTTCTCTGTAGATCTTGTGTTTGTCGTTTTTTACAGAGATTTGAGTCCTATCTATAGTAAGGAGAGGGAAAATTATAAATTTTAGTATATCTCTGAAGTTTTCAGTGCAAAACTTGAATTTTATTCATCGAAGTTAAATATATTAGTCTGTTTAGATATTTTAGCATTATTAAATATATTTATGCTATACACCAAAATATTAACGAATTCTAAGCCCCTTGTTGTAAAGCGTCAAGCTACGGCCCTGGTTCCACTTTTCCAGAACATTATTAGAAATTTACCCATGCCAGTTTTCGCCAAATTTCCCCTTGGCGCGATAAAAATTTATGGGCGTGGTAATTTTAGTTGCTTGTCTGCAAGTGGCACGTAACCCGTAGTTTAGGGGATCACTCCCCCGCCCACAGCCAATTCCTACTTCTTGTTTTTGCCCTGACAAATGAAACAAACAAAATACAGTAGAACGCGTGCAATATAACTGAAAAAGGTTAAGAAATTATTGATTATTCCCGAAAGTCGCGTTTTGTCACTATATACACCCGAATCTCGTTAACGCAAACTTCTTCCTAAATCCCTGTCAAATTGCATAAGTATGCCTGTGCTTTTAGTTTTTTTTTTTAACATGAACTGATAATCGAAAGCACTTGGAAAATTTACCCCGCTTAACATGAACAAGGATATCTTTAGTTCAGATAGCTCTAGAGCAGTGTTGTCCAATATACGACCCGCGGGCCACAATCACGCCCGCCGACAACTGTTTGAGATAAAAATATTCCAAAACAAAGAAATTTTTTTTTCAGAAATCAGGAAAAACCGGGGGCAGCATTGGTAACCCTTTTCCATATCGCAAGTGAAGAAATAACTAGAAGAAACTCTAAAGGGATACGTTTTTTATTTATTTTTACGAAAGCTCGAGTGGTTTATCTATGATTTTAAAAAATCGGATCTGCTTGTGTAGTTACTTAGTTTTTGAATCTGCTTGACTGACTTTCGTTAGTGTACTGTTATAATTTGACGTTTTTTATTAGTACAATATGTAATACAGAACAAACGTTTACCAAAGCATAATAATATCTACATATAGTAAACCAGGAGTTTTTAAATCCTCTACTGTACTTAATATGAACTGGGGAAATAGGTATTTACAGCCGAAACCGCATATATGCAAATGGATGCATCAACGAAGTCATTTATATATAAGCGGGTTTTACATAAAGGCCGTATTCTCTAAACTATAGCGTGCAAATAATTTGCTCATTAAATTTTTATTGAATTTTATTATTAAATTATACATTCTTATTTCTAATTTTATTGATCATATACATCAGGGTTTGAAAAATGCCAGGTCGCCGTGGCGACTAAAAATGTAGATCTGGCGACCATAATTATTCTTTATATTAATTTTTTTTTTCTTTTCTCTGGGATTGATTTTTCTTTCCCCTTCTCTAAAGTGAGAAAAAAGGCGAGGAAAACGGTGATAGCATTCGTTTCTTCCTGGGGCTCAAGGGAAATGTTTTGTTTGCCTTGTTTTTAGTGTGGGTTGACTCAGTTTGCTGAAAGTCGAGGCGGCAGCGCAAGATAATTTCGCTATACAAGCGTCTGGAGACAGGACGGGAGCCTCCGAACTTCGCCTTCTGCGCATGTGCGTGAACTCTGACGTCTATTCGTTGACTTTAAAAGGATAAGGTAAAGTTTTTTTGTAAATATAATCAGGGCCTGCATAGGATTAATCGGAGGGGGAAGGGCAATGGTCTTTAAAATAGGAGCAACTATGTCCTTTTAAGAAGGGATTGTTTAATCAAGTATGAAAATGAAGAAAGAGAATGGATGGAGTATTTATGGACCGTGAATTGTAAAATTAAATTGTGAAAAAATGAACGTAGTGATATCATAATAATAATTAAAGAGTATAGTGATCTTGACAGCTTATATCGATATTATGTATAGAAGTCCTTGCTAGAATTTACCGCTATTACTATGTTTTCGCTTGACTGCTGTCCACGCACATGTGCAGAAACGCGACAGGAAAAGGCTCCTCCTCTCGCTAGACGCTTGATATAGCTAATTTATAGCATGTTTCGGCATTACTGTTAATTTAGCGGCAATGTTCTTGCATTTACGAAGTCCATGCATATGTGCAAAACGCGGAGCCCGGTTGCTCACCGTCCTGTCTCTAGACGCTTGTAATCAGTATTGTCAACTGAAAGCAGTGCAGTGTTGCCAATTCAGCTCATTTCAAGCGATTTTTTTAAAAGTTTCGAAAAAGTTTTTTAAAGACCACTTGACTTGAAATATGGGCAAGCAATCCACCTTAATTAAAATTAATAGTTTAATAATTAGTTGTATTTAACACAACTTTAGATGGGAAATTCAAAGTGATACTTCTTACAAAAATTGATATAAATGCTCTTGAAAATGACAAGCAAAATATGCTGAAAGATGGCATCCAATTTTTAAAGGGGAGATCCTTAGAAACTTAAACAATTACAGATAACGTTGCAATATTTGGCATATTTCAATGGCCAGATTTAATTATGGAGAAAGTAAAATAAAAACGTTAGGCTTACATTATAGAAAGTTTCTAAGTAGTAAAGATAATTTCTAAGTAATAAAGACTGAAGAATTTCTTGATGATCTTATAATAGAGTGGGTTGATCTAAAAACACTTGGAAAATTTTTAATATTGAACCATTGTTGTAAAAAACTGAAGCCATGAAAGACAAATTTCCAAATTTAAGTTCTCTATTCAAGATAGTAACTGTTACACCAGTTTCCACAGCATCATGTGAGAAAGGATTTTCTCACATGAACCTGATAAAAAGTAAATTAAGAAACAAATTGGAAGTAAGCAGTTTGCAAAATTTATTGATAAATTTGAATGGACTTTATTTAAAGAACTTTAATCCCGATTAACGTTGACCATTGGTATTTTAAAACAACAGCTGTGAGGCATGTCGAAAGGCATAAACGCAATGCATAAAGTGTGTTTAAATTGGATATTTTTGTACTTAGTATGATTTTATTGATGCTAAATTTTCTTTCATAAAATTAGATTGCGCTGTTTTTTCTGGCTCCTGACATTTAAAGCGATTTTTCAATCCCTGATATACATTATTTATTTCAATATTTATAATGCACGGTTACTATTTCATTAATAAGAGTAACAAGAAATAATGTGCTACTTACATAAACGCATGTACCGTATTTGTGGAAAATAGTGGACAAATTATAACCATACTCTTTTGTTATTTATATCTTTGTCTTATTATTTGATTTCAAAAAATTTAAAATCGCCAACTTTTGATCAATATTTAAGCAAATATGTCGTTTCTTTTCATCTGCCATGTTCACAATGAATATAAACTGAAAAGTGCAGAAGAAGAAATGAAACAAACTTGCAAATAGACTCGAATTTTGTAGACCAATAAAACATTGAGACGCGTAATTCACTGCGCCAGTTACAAATACAAAATTTGATAGTGATTTCGAACACAGGCATATTTTGTACGTCGGTATGTGTGATTTATTGTACATGGAATTTGTCTAATGTAATGCATAAACATGTCTTTACAAATTGTGTGCCTCTCCTGTGATAAATAAAATCCATTTATTATTTATTATTATTAGAAAGCGGGGGAACCGTAAACAAAGCCATAAATAAGCTGGTACGTGACACTTCGACAAGGGTTGACAACTACTCCCGATAGGGAAAGCCAATCCTTAAAAATATGGTTACCAATTACACATTTACTGTGGATGAAAACTTGTTCATAAAGTTTGTTTGCATATATCCGGTTTGGATTCTATAATAAAACATTCAGTTGACTTCAAAATATTTGCATGTATGCGGTTTTCTCATGTATAAAATCGCAATTAAGCGGGTTTAGATAACATTAAAAAGATAGGAGAAAATTTGAAGCTCGATATTTTTTGCATATATGAGGTTTTCGCATATGCGAGTTGCATATACCCAGTAGCAGAAACTTTTCTACCAGTCTACGACACTGATTTTG
>QLNU02015360.1:269617709-269656853 GCA_006491805.2 Dysdera silvatica
GCCAGTTTTGTAAAATAATCTGAAGCTGCTCAAAAATCTTCGACGTCAGTCTCGCATTTTCTGCTACCGGATGTACATATACGGTTTAGACTATAGTTTGTAAAAAAATATATAATTTAAATATTAGTGTTTTAAGAATCCATGCTTTACGTTACATGTACAAAATTTAATATTTGTAATTTCTATTATTTAGATCAGTGTTTTCTGAATTTTTTTAGTTGTGGAACCCCTGATATAATTTTCAAATCTCACGGAACTCCTATGCAAAAATTATAGTAAAATATATGTAACAATAATGTTATTTAGCTTTTTCACCATCTCTCGCGAAACCCAATTTAGAAACCATTGGCTTAGTTCACTGGCACCTGAGTAGTGCCACTTCCGTGGGGACGTACAGTTTTAAACTTAATATTGTAAATTGAAGTAGCATAATGAAATATATTAATTATCCAATTAGTAACTTAGCTTGTCATTTCCCCACATAGTATAATATAATATAACATTATTGCATGTAGGTCATTCCTGTGAAAACAGTTTCATGACCCCAGCATACTGTATGGCTTGTTTTACAAATTATAGAATGTAAGTTTTGGGGGTGGGAAGGAAATTGATCAACATATATTTTAATTATATGCAAATTAAATGTAATATATTTTTTATTTTTCTTAAAACAGCTTAAATTTCTCAAAATGTCATTCCTAATTTGACCTCACTGTTAACTAAAAACAAATAAAAAATGTCCTGAACAAAAACAACCGTAAATTTTGTGGATTTGTTTTTCTAATTTCATAATATTGAATTGCGTAATGTGTTGAATCTACATTTTCTTTTTAATTAAAACTTGTCACATTGCTATTTTGAAGTTTGCCCCAACACATTTCTTCACAGCTACATCTTTTCTTCCTCACAATCCTCATGAAGTAAACAATTTTAAAACAAAATTTAAGTGATTTACAATTGACAACACAGAGCAATACTGTAGAACAGTTTCATTTTCAACAAAATGAAGCTTTGCCTTTGAAATCCATTTACTTACATAAAACTAAGCTTTTTAGTTTGCTTTGTCATTTCCTCATTTGATTTGTTTAAAAAAAGAAAGAAAGAAAAAAAAATCCCAAAAAAGTGTCTGGTCATGAGTTGACTTCTTGTTTGAAGGCACTGAAAGTGGTTTGGCCTAATTTCCCAAATTCTGAGTTCCCTAAATTCAGAATTCAATAAATTTATCATTCCCTTACTATTATACGAGTATAATGTAAGAGAATGGTGGAGGGAATGAAATTTAGCATGTATTATTAAAAAAATAAGGCATTTTTCATAGGTACTCAATAATCTACATGCAGACTTACCTTGTTTGATTCATATAGTTTTTTCTCATTTTAATAAAATCAAATATACCATGTTAAAAAAAAAAGAATGTATGTTCATAAATTCTTTATGATCAGATATCATTACAAGAATAGAAGATACAGTCGAAACCGCATATATGTAAAGACGAAATCCTTTTGCAGATAAGCAGGTTTTACATGTGCCGGGTATTCTCTGAACTACAGCGTAAAACGATTTGCTCATTAACTTTTTATTGAATTTTATTATTACCATATATATTCTTATTTCTAATTTTATAAATCATATACATTATTTATTTCAATATTTATAATGCACAGTACTATTACTCTATTAATAAAAATAACAAGAAGTAATGTAGTACTTACATAAAAACGTGTACTGTATTTGTTGAAAATAGTGGACAAATTATTACCACACTCTTCTGTTATTTCAATCTTTGTCTTAGTGTTTCATTTCAAAGAATTTAAAATCGACAAATTTTGATCAATATTTAAGCAGATATGTCGGTGTCTTTTTATCTGCCATGTTTGCAATAAATATAAACCGAAAAGTGCAAAAAAAAGAAAGGAAAAAAATTTTCAAATAGACTAGGTGGCGCAGTATAGCCCAGATGCTCTTGCGCCATTAAAAATTCAAACAAACAAATAGACTAGGAATTTTGTAAACCAATAAAATACGAGATACATAATTCACTGCGCCAGTTACAAATACAAAATTTGATAGTGATTCGGAACACAGGTATATTGTGTATGTCTCCTGTGATAAATAATACCTATATATTTATTATTAGAAAGGGGAGGCTTAAACAAAGCCATAAATAAGCTGTTAAGTGACACTTTGACAAGAGTTGACAACTATTTCCGATGGGAAAACCCAATCCTTCAAAATAACGTTACCAACTACGCATTTACTGTGGATAAAAACTTTTTCATAAAGTTTATTTGCATATATACGGTTTAAATTCTATAATAAAGCATTCGTTTGGCTTCAAAAATACTTGCATGCATGCAGTTTTTGCTGTATAAAATTGCAATTAAGCGGGTTTAGATAACATTAAAAAGATACAAGAAAATTTGAGGCTCGATGTTTTTTGGCTCGATGTTTTTTGCATATACGCGGTTTCGACTGTACTATTTTTTTTTTTGTATGGTAACCAGCGATGGAATAGATAACTTCGTAATATGATCCCATCCTTTACGGATAGCGCGAACTACCGTTAACACAACGAACAGACCCCCCCTGCTATTTGCGTTAACGAGAGTTGACTATGGTTATGAGTTCAATTTCGCGGATGATACGTATAATAACTGCAAAACAGCTAAAGGATTATCGATAATCATCGAAAATTGAGTTTCGCCAATTTGGTCCCGAGTTCGGTTCCGGGAAGGCGAACGTGCTTTTTTTTTTCCTAGCTGGTCACATCAATTTTGCCCTCACGGATGAAACCAACTCACCAGGGCCTCTGTGTGCGGTTTAGCGCATTAAGCTCCCCATGCAATCAATCCCTACCTCAACCATTTTTCAAGAGCTAAAAGCTAACGGATTGTTAAACTCGCAATTTTTTAAATAATTCTCATTTAAGTGCAGCAAACCTCTCTTTAAAGGACACCCCTCGGATCCGATTAGATAAAATTTCCTGGCAAGAAATTCCTTCACAGTAATTACGGGCGATTTCTTCTGTCTGACGAGTATCCAATAACGAATTTATTGTAATCTTAAAAAGAGGACAAGCGAAAACGGTTCACTCTAGGTATCCCCCCTCCCGTCCCTGGCCCTGATCATTTTTCTTAAGCACGTATACTTTTCTGTACCTCAAATGATGTCATAATAATTTGAATTATACATACAGTAGAACCTCCATATAACGAAATGGACGGTTCCATGAAAAAAATTCGTTATATAAAAAATTTGCTAGGTGAAAACGATGCATTCATAAGCCAGGGCAGTGCAATATGATACCACAATTAAAATCCCGTTTTTCAGTAAACGACTGTTTTTCATAAATAACATTGAGCCATTTAAAAATAGATGTTTTTAAGTGTGCGTGTAGTATTCCCACGGTATTAGAGAACCCGATGTTTATCGATGATTATCGTGCAGATTTTACCTCTTAGTTTTCCCCTGTGTGTCCGCACAGACTCTGGTTTTCCCGCGCCATTATTTCCACTCCAAATGAATTATTTTTCGATCTCTCTTGGGATGATCTCAAGCTTATAAAACCCGCGGGTTGTCATCATACACACGGGCAGGTTTTTCCTCTTCCGCCTGCCTCCCTGCGATAAATCGCTGCGTGTAATGCCTTAACGATGCCTCTTGAAATTTTTCCTTTGTGTCCTTGCTTCCATTGCTATCTTTTACGTGTGAATTCTTTCGCATTTATCCTCTGGATTAGATCTCCAGGGTCACTACACTAAAGGAGATGACGTCTTAGATTCAGTAATCACGGACTTTCTGAATCGTTGGGAAACCGAGACGCTGAAAAATAATCAAAACAGTTCGTAAAAATGTCTTAAAACTCGGCCACCATTACGACTACTAATTTATTATGTTCAGAAAAAAAAAGTGGAAGTTTTTATTTTTTCGGCGCTTCAGGTATCTTCCAGTTAATAATATGCACAAAACACATGTAGAAATAATAAGTTTTTGAGTGTAATGTTTATTCGAGATGAAACTCAAGGTACAGGGAAGATAGCTAGCTATTTGTATAGAAAGGTTGACACCGCTAAGATGACAGAAGAGTAAAGACCAAAGTTTTCACACGGGACGTGCTATTCTTCATCAGGAGTGATCGAACATTTAAGTTTCTTGCTTTTTTTAGAAGGTACCGAAACTCTATCTATACACGCATGCTGGCTAAAAGAGTCCGAACGTTTGTTGGGACAGAAACATTTGCAAATAAAGCTAGGACGTCAGCCCAATTGGGCAAGGAAGTTTTGTTCTTCCAATTTTGGTGTCGTTGTGTCGTATTTTATTGTCAATCTAGGCACGATGCTGTGACTAGAACTTGCGAAATCGCTTTGTAAGTGTATACTTTCATTGACGAGTGAGATATTCCCTATGTAAAGCGCCGCCCAATTTCAAAGCAAAAAATAGCTCTGGAACCCCCAAGCGGAAGGAAGAGGTAGACCAAGAATTATATGGCGAAGAACGTTAGTAAACAAACTTAAAGAAGAGGAAGTAAAACACTAGGAGAAAAGAATTAAAAAAAAACTTGCATAAAACTGGGGAAAATGGAAATCTTTTGGACGGGGGGGGGAGATAAAAACGCACCCCTAACGGATTAAAGCAGTGGCGGCCAGTTCGCGGCACGCGGAAGTGTATCATATTACCCACGGAACCTAATATTTTTTTAGAAAACACATTTATTATACGGTGTCTAATTAGTTCGGCTAAGGGATGGCTTGAGTGGCACGCGCGCTGGCGGGCCAAGAGCCTAGAAGTGGCACAGGCCAAAAACCGGTTGGCCACCCCTGGGTTAAAATTCGATAAAGCATAAACAAGTTATCTCGGTTAATTGAGTTCTATTGGATGGAGTGAGGACCCCATGTACTTGGTAAATCGGGTCCTGATCGTACACATATGCACATTTGTACAAATTATAATGATGGAAGGGGGTTGAAGAATAAACAAATTGTACTTCAATGCATCCACTGAAAACGGCACGTCCACATACACTAACGATGTGGAAAAGCCTACCACTCTTCCCCCTTTGTATTATTCCACACTCGTGCTGTTATCTGCTGTAGAGGCTATCACTCGTTGTGTTTAGGGTTAGAGCGATGTACGCGTAAATAATGCGCAGGCGTGTCAAAACTTGCAAAAGCTAAATTCGTTAACCTTAGCTCCACAGCCCAGCCTATTCGCTATTCATACGGTTTTTTTTTCGGGGGAGGAGATGCGGGATAATGCGCCATCTTATTCTTTGTCAAAAACATGATGCGTGATCCCTGGGTCGGCTCTGTAGCCCGCATACCAATTTATACAAAGGAACCTCTTAGCTAGGTAATTGAGGATTTGTGAAGTTTTAGCGTATCAGCTACGCAAACGCGTATGGCGCGGTATTGTAAATGATCGAAGGTTTCATCGCAGCGATGTATAAAGAAACGATTTCTTTTTTACCGTGGAAATTTTCAAGCTGTTCTGTAAGCCTCTACGTGCTGCGCATGAGTGAATGAACAAGGGCGGAGGACCGTTTGTTTTTGGAAGTTTGGAAAAATGAAACGAAGGAATTTTAATCCCTCTTGGTAAACTGCCCCAGGTAATGAAACCTATTGTATCTTAATGGCATTAGAACTTGAGAATCTAAATTCTTCACTTTCTGTATTTACAAGGTTACAAATGACTAGCCGTGGATGAAAAGCCGGCTTTTCTTGTTTTTGCTCAAGACAGCAGCTTTGCAAAAGAGTTGCCTCACTGGATTCTCGTGTGGGAACTGCAGGTTAGATCGTGGCTATGAAGCCGCCATGCAGGAAGTGAAACGGCTTACAAATTTAAAATCTTTTAAAAATTTCAGTGTAGTTACATTTAAAACTATGGATTTTTTTTTAAAGAGTTGGTGTGGTCGAGAATGACGTAAATTAAAACCTAAAAGGTGTAATCTGAAAACAACCTGTGTACCATACAACTAGACCTGGAGCATTTGTGTTTTAATATATATAGACTTATTTTTATTTTATCGCAAGGGGCGTGCGCCCACTACGTGTGATTAGTAACAGAATTGAGAAATTTTGACATTCCGAACTACGATATAAAAAGCATACTCTTATACATACAGTGAAAATCGGTTATAACGACCTTCAAGGGACTGTGCAAATTCGGTTGTTATAAACGATATCTTTTTAAAATCACAGTAGCCTATAGTATAATACACTCTAAGAGTTTTATAAATTATTTTGATAGTAAAAAGTATTAAACTATTTGGTTTCAAAATTAAATTAAAATATATTTAATTATAATGAATTGAATTTCCGTCTATATTAAATTATATTCATAGCCTCACTAAATACATAGCACTTTTTTTTTTTAAATTGAAAAAATTCTATAAAACACTAAAGTATATAATGTAGAAATGAAATATAAAATAAAATAATAATATATAAATAATTAAAATAATAATATATAAATAATTAAAAATAATAATATATAAATAATTAAAATAATAATATATAAATAATTAAAAAATAATAATATATAAATAATTAAAATAATAATATATAAATAATTAAAAATAATAATATATAAATAATTAAAAATAATAATATATAAATAATTAAAAATAATAATATATAAATAATTAAAAATAATAATATATAAATAACTAATATAAAATAAATGTAATGTATTGGCGCAGTATAGCCCAGATGCTCTTGCGCCATAAAACATCCACACATCCTTCAGAAAGCAAATCTAATGAATTATATTTATTATATTATACTAATGACTTCCGAACAGTGCCGGTTTATGGGTCTTATGCTGAAAAAATAAAATAGGCCTCTAAAGAATATGACCTTCGTGTTATTCAATTAATAAATCACGTGTTTTTTAAGGTTCCTTATTTTTAATATTCAGTATTAGGCATTAGCAATATTCAATAGGAGCAAATTTCTCGGACAGTTGTAAATAAACAAGATTAGAATATCGCTTAAATTTTGGATAACTAACCCATGTCCCCACGTGGTTCCGATTTATGACTGTCAAGTCGCGTCGTTATATCCGATACGAATTTCCCTACTTAGAATCTACGTAGACTACAAAATCGCCGTCGTTATAGCAGGTTTCGTCGTTATATACGATGTCGTTATAACCGATATATTTAGTATGGAGTAGAATAGCAAACCAAACTTCTTGTAAAAATTCCGTCGTTATAACCGGCGTCGTTATAAACGATTTTCACTGTACTTAATTGAATTTTTGATGTATTAAGGACGCTCAGATCAAGTTCAGTCGAAGCATTTCGTATGGTGGATTGCTATAGTGTGTGTGTTGAGAATCGAATTAAGTGGCCAAAATTTTAGTAAATTTTAGTGAGTACGGGGCGTACTCGGTAGTTTTCAAAATTTCTTGAGAGCGTGCGGCGCACATAGTGCGTATACCCTTTGTGGACAGCGCAGGTTTCACACATGTATTACACTTCAATCACACGGAGGGTTGACTAAATGACAGTGAGTAGTACTAAAAGTAATTTAATCTGGCTTAACCGTCTTCAATCATCCTTTTGCTACAAAAGTCTTAGAGTTGTAAATTAAGCCAATAAAAAAAAAACAGGTAATACAGTCTGTATTGATTTTCCATTGTCTTTCACGTAATAAAGTTTATTCAATTGAATTTGGTTGAATTACTTTTGCAATGAAAGTACGGGAAACGCGTACGAATTAATTAGTAAATGTCCAAATGTACCAAACAAAATAATAATATTTATAAGTATTAATGATTTTCAGTAAAGAAAAATCGTTAACACAACATTTAGGTAACGTATACTATAAAAATGTGATTTATAGCAATTAATCACTATTCGTTTTTGAACTCGGAACCGTACCATTTTCAGCATAGACTGAAACAGGTTTGAAGACTTAATTATTGATTTTCTACTGTTATTTTTTTTCTATATTAAATGATTATTTAAATAAAAATAAGTTTCGCTCTTTTGTAGTGGTAAAAACTTCGAATTAGTGTTGATTTTTTTTTTTTACTGTAGGCCTAGTAACTAAATGCGTAAAACTTAGTAATAAAATTATAGAAACGGTTAAACTTGATCGCTGTAGAAGGGAAAAAAATCGCAACGGTACTAGTGTACAATTCCATCTCCCACCCTCCTACGATGTCCACAAAATATCTAGTTTCTAAACTATACATTTTGTGGCTGTCGTAAACCCCAAGTGGTATACTATTATGGGAAAGTTAATGAGGCGTATCCATGTGCTGCAGGCTATGTTAGAACGGAATAAATAACGCTTCGCTCATGTTTCAACTATTATGGGCGAGGAGATTGCCTGCCGTGTGTGTGAATTTTTTTTTGATGTTAGGTTTTAGTACTGGTTTTTCATTGATGGTATTTCCGAAAGGTTTTCTAGGGTTTTTTTTTTTTACTACGTGAATGTTTTCCCAGGATTTTATACTGCAATGAAAGTTTCTATTTATAGCCAGAGGCAGATTTACGATTTTGCCGCCTAATGTCACCAAACGTAACTATAGAAGCACGCCAGAGATTTCAGCGTTTTTGTCAAATTCTTAATTTGACGCTGCTGTTTGGATTTGTATGGCGCAAGAGCATCTGGGCTATACTGCGTATTGATGCTGTAAATTTTAATAGCCAACAGCGTTTTTTAAAACACTGTTGGCTTTTATTTCAAATTTGTCATGTCACAAGTATTAGCGAATTCGGGGCCTTTTGAACCTCTCTCTTTCTCTCTCAAGGCGGCGCTCATGACAGTTCTCCTTTTATCAATGCCTAGTTATGCCTCTGAACATAGCAAATCATAATTAGTAATTCAGTTGATCATCAAAAAATCCCCGCCATGCCAAACTTTTCGTCGGAAATTCGCAGCTGTCAAAAATTTGCCGCCGTAGGTTTTACATTCTACTTTTCTCCAGTTCCTTCATTAGCGTTATAAACAGATTTCACTGTATATCAGAAATGATCGGCGGAACGCGAAGTAGAAGAAACATAATCTCAACATAAACACACAGATTTAATGTTCAAAACTGGACATGAGAATGATCTCGCATCCATTCAAAGAGTTACCTATCTATCCAATTGATTGACGGTTAAGGATAACGTTTTCATCTTTATTGTCTAAGTGGCTAAAATGGTAAACGTAAGAATAGATGGCCCATAAAACGGAGTTATAAATAAACGATAATTGAGTTAATCTGTTAGGGGCCATTCAAGTACTACATAAGCATATTTCTGGACATTTTATACTCCTCCCTCCCTTTGTCTGAAAAAAGCAGCGAATACTTGACGCCACCTCTTTAGGCTTACGGAAGATTTCGGTTCTCTAATATTTTGGTTAAGTTTTGAAATAAGAATGCAATGTGTGATAAAAATTATAATACGTATTTATTATTAATATTATATTAATTATTATAAAACTATTACATATGTTTTAACCTAAGGGACAAGAATAATATATTTTATTATATAAAAGCATTTTGTTACATTTTTATTGTTAATATT
This sequence comes from Dysdera silvatica, assembly GCA_006491805.2. Taxonomy (NCBI): domain Eukaryota; kingdom Metazoa; phylum Arthropoda; class Arachnida; order Araneae; family Dysderidae; genus Dysdera; species Dysdera silvatica. The sequence goes on from QLNU02015360.1 coordinate 269,627,233, forward strand.
TCTTACGTTGTAAGCAGATACTGTGTGTATTAAGAAGTGGATTTGATAAAATGCATTTATTAAAAATAATACGTACATTATATATAATTTAAGAATGTCAAGGGAGCCGTGGGGAGTCCAGGAGGAAGGCCCCCGGGCGAAAAAGCCGCTGGTTTAAATATTTAACTGCAATTATGTGTATTTAATATTTTATATTTTCTACTCGCGGTATTGCAGTATACCGAAGTATTGCAGTTTTGTCAAGGCGGTTGTTGTTTTGTGACTATGTGCCAGTTTTATTATTTTCGGTGTCTTACGAAAGCATGGTTCAGCCCCCCCCCCCCCAAAGACATGGGCGCGCATACGAGTACTTCTTGGGGGGGGGTGCTGGGAAAAATTAACGAGTACTTTTAGGGGGGAGTGTGCTGAGAAAAATTATTACCTCTTTCTCAAAGCTGTCGAGAATTTTAGTGAATGTACAAGATACCAAAACGCTACAAAAATAATTGATATTGCTTGACAATTAGTAATGAGCTAAAAAGTACCTTATTTTAAAATGTGACTGTAAAACTTTTGAAAGTAAATGCATAGCAGGTTCGGGCAAATAAAATTTTTAAACGGCTAGGGGGGGTCTCAAGCCCCCTCATATGGGCGCCCATGCCTAAAGATGCTTACGTAATACTTGAACGGCCCTTTATAACGACCTTCTGCTGTTGCGACTACTCATGTTAGATATTACACCAAAATTTTGAAGTCCGCTCGCGGATTATTTGTATGTCTAATAAAGTTCGACTATATAACAAATTATTTTTCCTGTGTATATGTTATGATGTCTGTATATATGTCCTGTGTATAGTTATGGAAGTCCAATTATCCAAGGTTGGAGAAAGAGTAAAGGAAGTTCTAAACCCCTCTGAATGGACACCTTTCAGATACGATCAGATAAAAATTCCCCGACAAGAAATTCTTTGACAATAATACTCCTCTTCTTTTACAGTCACCCCCATTTTGCGGCCAAATTTTTCTGTCTCGAGAGTATCAGTTTTATGGTATAAGTAAACTAAGGTCTTGTCAAATTGGTGAAGGTATTAGGTAAATCATAAAATTATATATATTATAATGCCATAAATAAGTAAACAAGTCAGTTTTTATATATTAGATTTTTCTCTCTTTTTTTTAACATATTTCTCAGCTGGGCTGTAGCTAGAAGTAATTTGCTGGGTGGAGTGCTCTCTGAAAGCGACTGGGGGGGGGGCTTAAAATTCGTTAATGTTTTGATGCATTTCATTAGCATTTAAAAATATTAAGTACGCATTAGAACCCCGATTATCCAAATTTTGCTTAACCGAAATGGTTTGCACTAATTGTTGTTTTATTATCATTTTGGTAGACGCGAATTGACCTTTTTTGGCAATAACACTCATACATTTGCTTTGTGCTGTTTTCCGGCCTTAAGGTAAGGCTAATAAAAATGGTAGCTATCAGATATATATAACGATATCAGACTATTCCCAAAGCAGTTCATATTTTAATTAAAATTAACACATATACTTCGTGATGTTTTCCATTCTCAGTGGCTGTTGTTCAGTAATATGCAAATAGAGATGTTCTTAAACAAATATTGTATTTTTTCCACCTTTACACTAAAAATCGAATTTTCGGATTATCCGAAAATCGGCTCAGCCTCCTTTATTTCAAATAATCGAGGTTCTATTGTATCCGCGCAATAGAAACATGAAGTGTTTTAATTAATTCTTAATACTGTATATTTCGAAGTGCATATAAATATGTGCTTCCCCCACCCCATAATTTTGAAAAAAAAACAACTGTACGTTGCTGAATTGTGTGTTCAAAATAAAAAATTCAAGACAAAATTCTACAGTGATTTATTTTGAGAAAAAAATAAAACCAAAAATACTTTCCAAGGGAGTGGGGGTCTGCTGCCCCTGCCTAGCTATGGCCTTATTTCACCGTGATGATGTTTCACAAAGCATTTTGACGTGATCTTGGAAAACACATGCATTGCGATATCCGTGCAATTATGATTGAATAATGAAGTGCTACAGTGTTGCCCACACACAGATCTTTAATCCAATTTTTCTTGCTTGATGACAACTACGAAGCATCACTTCAAATTGCAATCTGAATAAAAAGTTGAAAAACAAAAATTCTTAAAAGATGTAGTGTGCAATCGATCGGAAGACATACTATATTATAAAAAAACAAAACAAAACAACTATTGGATGATAATTTCCAGTCAGACGCCTCTCACACGCATCAATATGCAGTGGGTAGAGATTTATCTACTTTCCTCAGCAGTCTACCACGACGAACTGCAGAAGACCTTCCCTTGTCCTCTGAAGTTTGTCCATCGATGACTTGCCTTAAGATTCTGATAAGATAAAAGACTACGTCTCCAAGAGGCTACTCAGTCACGCGAATATTAGTCATTCACCTACTTCGTAACCATCCCGCCATTACAGAATCCCTGTACGTACGTTCCTCATGTAAGGGAAGGGGATTTTTTTTTTTTTCCTTTTTCCTTTTTGTCCATGTCCGCTCTTTTCTGCGGGAGCAAAGACCCGAATGCCCTTATTGTGTTGTAGGGATGAAGGTCAACTATTGTCATCCATAAACACCCGACCGACTGCGTGTATTGCCTAGTGTGTACCTACGGATTGTGGATTGTCTTGAGAGATGGTGTACAGTTTGTGGACCGCAATTTACAGGTTCCATTTGGTTGCGCTTGCTTCTTTAGTGGAGCTCTCTAATTTTAATGTAATGACTGTCTAGAACAGTAGGCTGAAACTGGAACTTGGAACTGGAACTACGTTTTCCTATTATCTCAAAGGAGAAGCCGTTAATTTCCAATTTTTTTGTCCAGCAATAACATACCAACAGACACGATTCAATCTGCTTAGTGGAAATTGAAATTACTTATTGTTCCTTATGTCGTTTATTATATCGCATTTCCTGTTTGTTAATTGGGTTTCAGTTCCTTGCATGATTTGGAGTAAAACCAAGTATGGAGATGTCATTAGAATCATTTTTAGTACTGGGGGAATTGTAATGGTTAATTCAATCCTATTATAGTTATAATTCATTTTATTTATTTATTTACTTTTACAGAAAAAAAGTCGGTGTCAGTTTTTTTTAAAGGGAGTGGTAGAGTTCTTTTTTTTTTTGCCCTCATATTTTTATGTTCACTTTATGACATTTAAAGCAGGGCTGTAAATAGCACGTCATCTGGAGTGATAACTTTTTTTTTTGATGGGCGATTGAAATCATTTACACGTGGCGTTTACATATATATATAAGAAAGAAATTGTGGCTACTGCATTTTTCTACGAGCCACTAAAATTTTTACCACTGTTTGCGCCCCTGATTCAAATGCACTAAAAATTTACAAAAACAACGTTCCCTATATATATATATATATAAATGAAATTTAAACCAGTGGAACACTCCGTTCTATTCAATAACCAATAAAAGAAATTCATCTTACTTGGCTAACGAATTTAAAATAATTTACATTGGGAGCGTTCAATTATTACATAAGCAATATTTTGTCCATTTTATACCCCTCTCCCTCCTAAGCAAAAATTAACATGGGCTAACATAGGAAAATAAGCACAACAGCAATGCCCTCTCTCCCCAAAGGTGCTTACGTAATACTTGAAGTCTCCCATTTCATAGCAATGGTGCACAATATTGAGACAACGACAATGAAATCTGCTTATAACGGTATTCCCACCCCCGGTCTTTATAAACATAAAGCATTTATTAGGTTCACCCTTGTCTATCACGGTATCTCTTCAATGTCGTAGCTTATTATTATAAACAAATTTGACTGTATTATGCTATTGTTTTTATAATTTAATAAACAACTACCATTTTATAGTTAATTTTCGTCGTTTCCTCGTGATGAACGAGAGCAGCAGTCCGGTCTCCTCGCGTGAACTGAGAATCCAATAAAATTACTTCTGCACAATATCGCAACAATATTAAGTCAAATCTGAGCAACAATGCTCGTTGTGACTACTAACAATAGAATTCGTAAAAATTACGGCGATAGGCCGTAGTGTTTGAATGAGGACGTGCTGTTATTATTATTATTATTATTCTTAAACCTAATATAAGAGGCAAAATCATTTTACAAGGACAGATTTCTATTTTTGAAATGAAGTTTAATTTTTTTTTCATAAATACGAGTACAATACTTATAAAGTAATTCATTAATTTAAAATCTTGTATGAATTCGAGGATTTCATAGACTCTGTCTGTTTGAAGCTTTGAGGAAAAGGGGAAGGAGGCGTAAGTTTTAAATAAAGAAATATGTGTATTTTTAAATACATTAAGAGGAATTTGTATTTGTGGGAACCTGTCGACGGTATGAGTAAAGCAGCTTTTATGACAATAAAACCAGAAGACGCGTGTGGAGGTTCATTGTCATTTTTTGAACGTCGATTTGGCTATTAAGTTACAAGAGATTTATCTCCCGCGAATTTACAAGTGATGGATTTGTAAAATCCGGAACGTCTTAATTGAAAATGTGGGCGTTAGTCCAAAAGATTACAACCGAGAGACATCCAGTCTCTGAGAGATTACAATTAAGAGATTTTCCGTCCAAGAGATTACAACTGAGGTTTTTTATTTCAAAAATATAAAAGCTAATTAACTTAAGCTAGATTTTGACTCAGTCCTGTTATAGATATGCTGTATTTTTAACGGTCTTCATCCTTGAATTTGTTGTATTTAAGGGTAAGACATTAATATAATTTTCTAAACTAATTCTATTTCATTGGTGCTAAAAAATCCTAATGTATTCTGTTTGTAACTTCGCGAATTTCGAGGCTTTGCTACGGGTGTTCTAATAATTACACTATTAATTGTTCTACACGAAGCGCCGTTTAATGAAACGAAATATTAATGAAAAGAACATATTTTTTTTTTCTGGTAATATTATATATATTACAAGTTTATGCATAAAGAAATAACCATTTTTTTTTCCACACTGTTTCTTTAAGAATCTTTTTTAAATATGTCAGGATGAATGTTTGACTAAGCGTCTCCATTATCCAATGAGCACCACTTTTGAGTCGCTGAGCTGGGTTTCACTCAGGGCTGTCCTCAAAGGTGTAGGCGCTGTGTGTGCCACGTACTCTCAAGATCTCAATAAAGTTTTTGTATTTTCTGGTTTTAGGGCAACTTTCAACAAAGTTCAGCCTCCCAATCAGTTGCAAACTTAAATGGAAACAACAAGGAAAACCCCCTGAACCCCCCAAGCCTCAAAATAATATCCTGCGTACGAACAGAAGAGGAATGAAAAACTGATGGAAGTGGCATGTGCCACCTTGGATAGGCGATAAACGACCAGTCAAATGCCAGTCAGCGCAGCGCGATGACGTCACCAAGTCCAGTAACCCCTCAATTTCAATACTCTTTAATTAAGACAGCACCGCATACTCTCAATAATTTTCTTCAGGACAGCCTTGGTCCCACTCCCTGTAAGACTTGTCGTCATGAAGGTGCGAGTTATATGGGCCCGAGCCCCCCACCTCCTGCGCAATAATTTTAAGAACGCTTCGTTGATGCTTGCTGTATGTAAAATACATTGGCGTACCCAGGGGTGTTGATAGGGGATGTAACCCTCATTACAATGAAATTTCGTATATTTAACATAGGGATATGTGAGTTGCAGCTCCGTAACCACCCCATTGAGCATACAACCCCCCTTACGAACCTTCTGCGTACGCCTATGGTAAAATACAGGGTGTTTATAATTAAAGTTCCACTTTGAAATGGCCATAAAAGGAAAACTACTGGACCAAATGTTACCAAACTTGGTAATAACTTACAGAAGGTCATAGGTTTAAAAGATTTTTTAAACTTTTAGTGTTTCTAAACAGAACTGTTTGTGGAGTTTTGCAGGTGTTTACTGATGATAACATAAACAATTTGGCAGAATTGAAAGATGCGATACACCGACATGTCCGCAACATTCCTCCTGATATGCTAAGAGCTGCTGTTGAGAACGCAGTAATGCGATTTAACTTGCTTTCAGAAAATGGTGGACGCCACATTCAACATGCTTTGTAACACGTTTTAGAAACGATTAAAAACGTTTTAAAACGATGTCTTCATGTCTTATTTCGTTTAACAATATTGCATACAGCGCCATTTCCGCTGGTGGTGATTTTTTAACTTTTATTTTTATTTTTATTTTATTTATTTATGTTTTTGCGGAAAATAAAATCCCATGACCTCCTGTAAGCTATTACCAAGTTTGATAATATTTGGTCCAGTAGTTTTCATTTTATGGCCATTTCAAAGTGGAACTTTAATTATAAAGACCCTGTATATCGTGGTTTAATTGATTGTTTGGCTTTTTTATGGCGCAAGAGCATCTGGGCTATACTGCGCCATATTGTGGTTTAAAGCGCGCGTTACGTAGTCCAGTGGTAAACGCCTCCTGGCTCAGCCTTGAAACTTGAAATATATGAACATTCGAATAATTGAATTAGGTAGATAGTAAAATTTAATTAGTGCACTGTGTCGCCAACAAACCGATTACCTAGTGTAGTTAGAAGCCCAGTGTCACATTGTGGGGTACTGTGCCCCCCTCCCCCCCACAGTGAATTAATAGTAAAATTAAGTTGTGTTCTTTACGATGAATAATAAAACTGATTGTATAATTGCGTTTGAGCTAATTTCAAATCATGATGATGTATTTCGACTGCTTGCACCAGGCCTGTAGGTAGCCAAGCCGGGACCAGCAGGGGCTTGGCTCCAGTTGCCCCATCGAGCTATTTATATATGTAGACAAATCCCTGGGTGGCCCATATGCCCTTTGCTTTGCCCCTTCATCCTGGCTTGCAGGCCATTTAGTAAACAAGACATATATATTATGTATATATAATTTTAGGCAGATTTAGTTCTTATCAAAGCTAATTTCTGAAGAAACATTTGGAAAGAATCTAGTTCGGTGCATTTCTATAATTTTTCCCATTACTCGCAGAATATCAACGTGCAGGTTGAGTCACGCAGTTTTCTCTTATAATGGGGATGACGTGACTATTGATGTAACAACATCAATATTCTGTTTTTGCTACGAATATGCGGAAATGCAGCGCGTCAGCTTTTGTCATCAAGCATCCGGCGTGTTATTTGTGTTGTAAGTTTAGCGGAAGTTTATTTTCACCCTCGTAATTTTTAATAAATGATGTGGTTTGGTTTTTCGTCAAGGATCGTTTAATGCCATTGTCGTCAATGGTTGCACATTTTTAAGACGATGGATATTACTCGATTGTGTTTGAGCTGTTTTGAAATTCTCACAAAAGCTGTGGTTTCGTTCAATGAATTGATAAACTGATATGTGGCCGGAAATGTCTCCTTTGAATCTAAAATTTGTTCATTATTGCGCATATTGGGACAGGTAGAAAGTTATGAACTCAAAGCTTATACTGCATTGGAAAAATTGTCGTAACGCCATTAAATCCATTTAAGTACATAAAAATCTCGGCTGGCTTTGCTGCATCTCTACCCAGAAGTAGTATTCATTTTCTTTTTTTAGATAGGATATTTTACGATTATAAAAGTTTTCCGTCTTTGTTTACTGAGTTAAAATTTGTAATTTTCTTTTTCTCTCTAACTTAGCACATCGTTTACCGGGCAGATTATGCGAAATAAACGCCTATGGTCATTAAAATCTTTAAAGTATTAGTTAAAGTTATATACCTGTGTGTTGAAATAAGTACGAATTCAACAAGTATAATTTGTAAACTAAGATCGCCTTTGGAGTTGGATTTTCTGGAAGCGTTTATTATTTATAAACAGTCAGCCAATTTTGTTAATGATCATAAATCTATACCTTCTTTTAGCATTACATGGAAGGCCCTATTAAACTCCCTCCAATAATTACCGCTTTCTTTCGTCGTCGTCTTTCAGTTTTCTCTTCATTTCTCTGTTACCTATATTTTCCCGCTAATAGAGGGCGCTGCCGCCAGACAGGACAACAGCGTCAAATGGCAACACCAACGTTCAAATGGAGTTCGCTCCAGTCAATTCCTGACGAGAAACAGCGATGTGTGTGTATGTATATAAGGTAGAGATGAGTTCGGGCTCAATTTGTGCTCTCTAGTGTGAGTGAGTTTCGCCGCACAATCAATTAAAACAATTACAAGTAAAGCGCTAGTTTTTTAACATAAACCTCTTAATTCATGTTAGGCGTTGACTCGGCTCTATAGGCAAACCCCTAACGAAAACAAGTTCATTTTCTACAAGCCATGTTCCCCGGAAATACTACAAAACCTATTTCTATCCTATTCGCGGGAACCTAGACAGTTGTCTAGTAAATTTCGCCACTTCTAGACCTGAGGTCTGACGCGGCTTTAGCTATTTTTGATTAAGTTGCGGTGTTGGCCGATCTATCATATATTCAAAGTTCTAAATGTTATATATTGATGACGAAATTTTTTATTTTTCCACTGTTTGGGGAAGGTAGCTGTGTTTTACGGAATTTTTCAGAATTTTAAGTTAAGACAGAGTAGGTGAGTATTTTTCCGAGGAGAGCGGGTTGACCGAATTATGCCGTAGAGATTGACTACAAGTTAAAAAAGAGTAACGAAAAGAAAAAAAACCCATCCTTTTAAAATTTTGCGTCCTTTAGTATAAATAAATCCGGGGCTGGTTCCCTAGGCCTTAGGAGGCTTGGACTCTTTGGAAAACTCTAGATTCTGGCGCAACATGACCCTTGTTGTCCTTGCGCTATTAAACTCCCAAACAAGCATTAGTCAACAATTAATATGGTGGTTCGCTAGAAAGCAGAACTCTCAAGAGGAACGAAGAAATGATACCTTCCCTAGTGATAACTTCGTCTTTTTTTTTTAAGTCCGGCCTGTTTCTGAAACTTGGACCACAACGTTTGTGGTAGCGATCTGTTCCGTCTATCGAGAGAGATTCAATTTGGTGACGGTGCTGCCCCTGGCGGCATTGTTCTTAACTTTTTGTTTTTATGTGGTTTTGTGACGAAGAGGCTATATTTTTGACCGACAGTCGTATCTCGAATGGGAGGAATGAAAAAAGCGCGTACACGGTACCCCTTTATAGAATTTCGCCAAACTTTTTTAAAAAGCGCATCATGTCAAAATCTGCAGTTAGGATTGTGCTGTTTTCGACTTTCAATTCCGTCGATCAAAGGAAACTTTAATTATTAATATTATATATTGAATTAGAATTTATTATAAATATGAAACCCTCTGACTGCTCAATTTTTTTTATCAAAATCGCTTCAAAAATTGCATATTTTTTTATTACATATTTCAAATCTACATGTATTTGAGAGTTAAAATATGTAGCACATTTTTGTAACCAAAGATGATGAGAGATGAAAATTTCGCGAAATTTTTTTAATTTCTGGTCTCATGTAAAATGTGTACGAACCCTGTATAATGATTTTCTTATAGGTTTACAAGCTTTGTGTAAGTTTCGTGAAATTTGGTTGAAAACTCAGAACGCTATAAGCAAAAAATATGCGCAAAGAAATGGAATGTTTCAAAGAAACAGGCTTATCTTCGTGAATATACTCCCTGTTCTTACGAAAATGCATACAAATATTGCAAATGGCAAGTAAAATCATTTTTTACAGTAAGTTGATCATTTCCAGTTTTTATGATACAGGTTGGTCAAAAACTTTTTTTTTTCTTCTGCAATATATTTACGGTCCCCCACCTGCATTCGTCACTGAAAAGTTTGAGTTCAAGTATGTTCTTTATATCACCGAAGTTGAAGAACAGTCATTTAGTATTTCTCCAGAAATTCGAAACAATGTCTGAAATTGAAAGGTGTCTCATAACTTTTTGCTATATAGTATACATGCAGGTTGCGGCATTTGAAATATACTAAGCGAAGATGAGTTTTCAGTTAGAGCTTCATTTTTTTTAATATATACAGGTTGGTCTGGATAAAACTTTTTTTTTTCTTCTGCAATATCATTTACGCGCGGTCCCCCACCTGCATTCGTCACTGAAAAGTTTGAGTCCAGCTATGTTCTTTATATCACCGAAGTTGAAGAACAGTCATTTAGTATTTCTCCAGAAATTCGAAACAATGTCTGAAATTGAAAGGTGTCTCATAACTTTTTGCTATATAGTATACATGCAGGTTGCGGCATTTGAAATATACTAAGCGAAGATGAGTTTTCAGTTAGAGCTTCATTTTTTTTAATATATACAGCGGAACCTGGTAAGGTGACCACCTGGATAGAGTGACCACTTTCTTTAAGAGAGAACTTGTAGGCCTGTGCCTGTACTAAAGTCTATTGTGTATAGTCAGGGGTGCCGTTGACGCGCTATAGCGCCTAGAACACGCCCAAATAGAAGGAAAGGACTCAATATTAGAAAAATAGCGCGTTCTAGGGATCCGCTATTTAGTAAGGGGAAAAAGGGTGTTTTGTTCTTTGGGACCCAGTTTTATGAACACCCAACGACACCTCTGGTGAATATTGCAATCCAGTCCCAAAGGTAGTCACTTTAGAGAGGGGTGAGGGAGGGCAAGTTCTGTTGTATATGTATATCAGAATATTATTAAAAAGGTATAATAATTGATGAAGTGGGGGATGTAATCGAATGCGCATGATGCGTTGTATAAAGACTTCAGGAAAAACCTCTGAACGAATCTTTCCTCTACCTAGAACTTCCAGAACGTTTGTGCTTAGTGGTTTAGCCCATCGATAAAATCAAACTTCCTTATTTGTCACCTCTTTCGGTCAATCAGTTTTCTATTGTTCACCGACTTCTGTATTATTTTTTTTTCTTCTGTCTAGTCTCCTGCTTACGCCACAAACACGTTCAAACGAATCGCCAGAAGGCATCTCTCTCTCTCTCTACAGTTGAACCTGGCTTCTGTTTGACTGTCCGAGTTCTTGGATAGTTCCATACTTAGACTGTGTACGTAATTAGATTGGTTATTTCTTTTAAATGTGTCGAACTATAAATGGTAGCCGCTTGTGCAATGGCGTTCCTTCCATAGATCACACTAACAGTATATCGATTGCCTCGTAATTAACCCGCGCTACGCTCCACCGACGCAGCGTTTTTAAATTTTATAAAATACTCCGCTATTACTCGAATTACGACGGTGCATTGACGTAATACTGCGTTTATTATGTCAATTCACAGTCATCGCTTGAGCAGTATTTTTGTACCTGAAACCGTACTTTGTCCATTCGAAATTTTAAAACTTCGAACACTACCGTGAAACACGTTTGAAATTCTGTTTAAAGTTTTCAAGAATGAGAACATTTCTCGCCAAGTTGGCGAAACGTCACCCTCGTGTATCATACAATTGACATATCAGTATTATGAATCTATAATAAAATTGGAAGTTCTTCATAAAATGCGCTGTGTTGCAATTTAAGTTTCAAAGGAAATTGCCAGATGTTTAGTTAATGGGATGGCCTATACAGTCGAACCTCTTTAACGCGGACACTCACGATTACAAATTTGCACGGAAAATTTTGTTCGTGTTAAAAGTAGTTCGTGAGAGGGTGTATCGTATTACTAAGTTACAATCTGACGGGGCGTCGGGAAACAATTCGCGTTAACGAAATCATCTGTATTACGACATGTTGTAGGAATTTTAAATTATTGAATTAAGGAATTGCAGGAGCGGAGAACCTTTTCATGTTGGAAGGCCGCATTCAAGAAATTTCTAACTGAATTGGCCAACTGTATTCATTGTTATTATTTAGTAAATACTCATTCAATACTTTCGGTGAAAATGTTCATACTCGCTTTTTTTTTAATGTACTCCGGCCTTAAGGGAGAAACCAATACAAATGGTAAATATTGAACATATAAAAAGATATGTTATATTTTTTATATACATATATTGGGTATACACAAAGATGATGCTTCTATTTTTTGTATTTCAATAATGTTCATTTAAAATAATAATTAAAATAAAGTAAATAAATAAGAAATTGAAGGTAAACAAAATCATATTAATCAAAAAGAGGGGGGATGTGGTTTGCGGAATTGGAGTCACTCGGAAGGCCGCACGTCTAAAAGGCCACCAGGTTCCCCAGCCCTGGTCTGTAGCGTAGTAAATTTTTCTTTTATGTAATGCATATTTTTCTGTACATAATGTTGTAGTTGTCAAGTATGAAGATGATTCGTGTATACAATCGAATTTTGACGCCACTTTTTATGGTTCGTACCATAGACATAAACAGCATAGTGTTTAACCGAACTGAATAATGCCTCGACACCCTCCTTTGATTCTTAATGTCTTTGGATAATTCTTGTAATTTTTGTGCATGTGAAGAGTTGTATTTCCCGTTCTGATTCTCCCATTTAATTTGCACATATAAGAACCCATAATATTAAAAGCAGCTATCTTTGTTAGGTAGATGAGCTTGCTGCAATGAATCACTCGCTCTTCTCGTAGTGTTGAAATCGATTATCGATGGCGGAGAGTGTGTCGGGGATTAGAAATAATTTCTTCTAAAATAGGATTCTATTTCAATTGGTCCTGTGAGTGGACTTAGAACATAAAACAGTATACATCATAACGATAAATAAACTCATGCCTATGAAGTCCACTGTAGCACCCACGTAGGGGGCCCGCGCCCCCCCCCCGGGCTAACAAAGCGAAAAATTATTACGCCAACAGACACTGAAATCCTTTAATTATAAAAGTAGTAAAATTGAAAATAGTGACGGTCTCGATGGCATTCCCCTGAACCTTTGTGACATTGATGAGACTGCTGCTGAAGCAAGCACAGCAGTGGCTGTCTTCAAACGCTTTCCAGGAGGTAAAGATGGATCAAAACACAATATCAAACACAGTTGAAATAGAAATTCTGACTGCAAATATTTCTAATTATGCCAAGATATCTAACCTCACTGATGAAGATAGGATAACAGTGCAAAAATGTCTTTGGCAACCATATGCAAATTGCAATTTTCCCACGACCGTCACAAGTGCTGTATAAAATCAAAGAAAATCTCACCACAGTCTGAAGTTCTGCTCTTCTGAACTGAGTAAGCATAACTATCTAGCATACCCAAAGGTAGAAGACAGTGCCTATAGCAAATTTTGTGTGTTCTCTTTTCACCCCATGAAGTCTGTTTAAGATCAACACAAGCCACAGGTCAACTTGTTTCAAAAGAATTTAATAATTGGAAGAAGACCTTGGAGAAGTTCAGCCAACATAGAACTTTTCTCTATCATAAGGATTCAGTTCAAAAGGTTCAATTCAGTTTTTAAAGGTCACAAAAGGAAAAAAGGCTTCCGTAGATCAAGTAGTGGACAGAGGGCAAGCAAAAGCAAGTTTTGAAAAATAGGGTTATTTTTAAACCTATTACTAAAACAGTGATCTTTTGTGGAAAACAAAAGCTGGCCATTGTAAAATTGTACAAAAAAATCCACCATTTTTAATCATTTAAGTATATTGCACTGTCAAATTAGTAGTAATTTAATAATGATAAATGAACACACACATACACACGTAGTTGATGTGGACTCTGGCCATTTTTTCCACCAAAACTTCCTTGCACTACGGCCTCCCTCCTTGGGAATATTCTGCGTGCTCCATTGATTGAGATAAACAAGAATACATGCGACATAGTTCAACTATAAATTGCACTTTTTTAAATTGAAATATATATATGTACACACCCGCGCGCGCACACACACACACACACACACACACACACACACACACACACACACACACACACACACACTATATTTAATTGCCACATTACAAGCCCTATAACTTCTCATGTATACGAGTCTGCTAATGATTTTCTCGCAGAAGATACTTCTCATATAGCATGGCGACCTAAAGTCACTTTCGCTTTGATTTCGACACATTATTTAGGGAACAGGTCATTGGAAAAGCTGCTTGCAAAACGAAAACACTTCTGTCGTTACCCAGGCGGAAAAATCCCAGTCATTTTCTTTTCTCTTCCTCTCTTCTTAAGGGTCTTTCAAGCAAAAATGAGTTTGCACTTAGCGACTGTGATGTCACATAACAAACCTTTCTTTCCAACGTCCCAAATGTAAACGCTTTCGCAATTCCCTTTTGTTCTCTAGCTCTGTAACGAAACTCGCAACATAGCCGTGTGAAATTGCTCACCATATATCAAAGCAACGTGCTGTGGATAATAGATAGAAACGCCGACACTAAACGAGTTCCTGTGTATTTAAATATTTTCGCGCAAGTAACTTGAAGAAATGGGAAGTACTTTAAAAAAAAAACCGGCGCCCTCACATTTATTCAGTCGATTTAAACTAGATTTTGGATGTAAGGAAATGATAGTTTGGACATAGATTAAAAAAAGAGTGATACTAAAATGTGTAGATGTATATGGCAGTATACATCGTAATATGTTATCAAAATTATATATAAATTCCGAGGAGCGTTTTTGCCTCTCATAATTTAACCACAATCAGTATTTACGATATTTAAAACCAAAAACTCTCTAATAAGCGAGTGATTGCGAAAACCTTTTAATGCGGTCGAATATTTTACAAAAGCACACGAACGGGGAGTTATAAATTATCGTTTGAAACTCGTATGAGTTAGCATATTTGCTGTAACCGAACCAAAAATAGATGTCTAATTAATTCTATACCGGGTTTTGCTACTGTATTATCTTTTTCAAAAAGTTGATACTTTTCGATATAGGCGTACGCAGAAAGTTCATAAGGGAGGTTATAGATTCAGTGGGGGGTTTCAACCCCCATCAACATCCCCCTGCGTATGCCAGTGCTTCTTTAGTAACCTCAGGATGTTACATGTTTAATACTTGGTAATTTTTCTCAATTGCACATTCATAATTGTAATTTTTTATTTGAATGTTCGCTGTTCTAGAATTTGGGCCAATTCAATCATGTTTCGATATTTTCCCCTTGTGACGCTTTTCAACATTAGGTCGAAATGTTCGAATTGTCTAATACAGGAAAATCACGATCCCCAATTGTTAGTTACTAGCTAGTGGGAGCCAAAACAGAAGAAATAGAATTAAAAGTAAAATAGCAGATTACCTCCCCAATAAAAAGGGAATTTCTACTATTTTAATATGGAAGGGACTGTCCATATAAAGACAATTAATGAATCTCAGACACCTCATCACCGACGACACCGTACGCTTTAATCTCTTAATTAGCAATTAAGATTGATATTAGATTGAACATTTAATTTTCAATCCGATTGCAAGTCCTTAAGTCTGAATAATGGCCTTGGCTGTTAAAAGATTTGCGTTTACGTCTTTTAGAAAGCTTCCTCAGTACTGCATTTTAGTTCTTTAGAAAACGTACGTAAGTGCTGCATTCTAGTTCTTAGAAAACTTCGTACGTAAATGCTGCATCACCGTTAGGTTTTCCTCGCTAGAAAGTACAGTCCGGAAACTGCTGACACCCTATCGTGCCGTTTTTATCATAATTTATTTTCGCATTGTTTCCTTTCGTCCAGGAAATAGTCTAGTTGACACGAAATGGTATAAGAAGGAGATAAGTTTTATTGCCACAAATGTTGACATCGTTTTATATTTTCGTTTTGCTAGTAGTGGAGGGGATTCCCACTTATCAAAATAGTGTCTTTTTTTTCTTTTTTTCTAATGAAAAATGCATACATAACAAAGTAAACTCGTAAATTTGGACCTCACGGTTTTTGTCCCCCCAAAAAAAAAAGGTTGTTTACGGGGGAAAATAATCGAGGAATGATTTTTTTTTTAAACTTTTTAAAAGTTTATTTTTTTGAAATGTAAAATAACTTGCCCCCTTAAAACAAGTGGTCAAACAGATGTTAATAAGTATCAAGCGTTCACGTAATAATTAATTGTTTGGTATGTGACATACGGAGGTATGAAGTATAAAAATGAAAAAACGCGATGCAAACTATTAACGATGTAAATATAAGCCCCCTACGGTGACGTAGTAGTGGCGTGAGTTCGGCCATCGTGCCGTTAACCGAGGGCAGAGTCCCACGGTACCGTGGTACTCGTATTCTTTCTTTTACGCACCGTAATTATTTTGTTCCCTAATCAGAAGAGGTTCGGATTCCACGGAAAACTGGAGCTCCTAGCGCAGCATGATTTTAGTTGTCCTTGCGCCGTAAAACACAAAAGATGTAATGTGCGATCAAATAATACTTTTCAATAGTATGTATCGGAGGTTTTTTTTGTCAGAATACCTCTTTAAAGTCTCAAAAATGATGGCGGATCTCAAAAAATCCCTTGCTTTTGTGGCGCAGTATAGACCAAATGCTCTTGCGCCATAAAAATCCAAACAAACATGTGCTTTTGTTGGTTATACGTATAAAAGTTTCGGGAACACCCAGGGGTTCGCAGTTTAAGAAAAGCTGGTATGTATAATCAAAATTTTATCGTAAGTCGGTGTAACTATTTACATTATACATATAAAAATTGCAAACTACTTACAGGAAGGTGCATGCTTGGAATAATTAGGAATGATAAAAATATTCTTCGATGAGAGAGCAAACAAGAGCTGAAGGATGATTGTTAAAGTGAAAAAGCTCAAATAAGGAAGGGTTGGTTATATTGTAAGAACAGATCAACGATAAGCAATCGGAAGTCCCGATTAAATTTTAGAGCTTTCTCGGTTCTTAATTCCATAACACTGAACATGATAGGGCGGCCTTCTCTGCCCTCTTACTGTGTGGTTCATTGTAAGAGGTTGAATAGTGTTTATATTATTAGGGAAATGGGGCTGGCGATGAGCATCGATGGTCGATGTTTTACTTTCGATGTTTTCACAATCGATGGTGAATGGCCGATGTTTTGAGACAATCGATGGTGAATGGCCGATGTTTTGAGACAATCGATGGTGAATAACCGATGTTTTGGGACCATCGATATTTTTACTGCGATGTCTTTTTTTTTTTAATGATGCAAGAGATCTGTAATTTAATTTTAGGTTTCGAAATTTTAAAATCCTTATGGATTGGGCTATGGCTTATTTTTAATAAAACTACCCAGAGTCATTGATTCACGATCTCAGATTTAACTGACTACTAGAATCGATAAGCTTGTACATTGATTGATTGATTAATCTCGTATACGTAATTAGATTGGCGACCACTGATCTTACGCGTGGTGGTGTGGATTTCTTATCTGGGGCTACTAAAGTGACGGAAGTGTAATGCGTTACGTCATTTGAAATAAACA
Organism: Dysdera silvatica; assembly: GCA_006491805.2. Classification (NCBI taxonomy): domain Eukaryota; kingdom Metazoa; phylum Arthropoda; class Arachnida; order Araneae; family Dysderidae; genus Dysdera; species Dysdera silvatica. The sequence goes on from QLNU02015360.1 coordinate 269,644,407, forward strand.
ATCAACTGTTGCTTTTTAGAACGGTCATATCCGTTCAATTGTGTAGTCGCCATTACAAATAAGCAACAGTGGTAGGTTTTGGCGGGAAATTTTATAACAGACCTCTGATCCTTATAAAGCTGGAGAAGTTAGTCGTAAATAAAAATCTAAATGTTGTCATTTTTAGTTGGTGGCCCCTGGCTACCGCATATATTCGCAGAAAGTATTAATAATAACCACTTGTCTCATATTCCATAGTTTAGTGTTTCTTAACCTTTGAGGACGCGGTCCTGCAAATTCTTCTCTTATCAGACGAGGGCCCGATCCCAACAAATCTACTCATAAACACTTTTCCAATTTTTTTAAGTTCATATATTAAACTTATAAACCCTCATAAGTATCAAAAATTAATTAAGGCATAATTATAAAGATTATGAGTACATATTTTCTTATTAGTATACACTTTGCTTTTTTACTTACTTGTTGATTGGTCATTGACATTTACATGACAGATACCATTTCCTTCGGTTTTAAGAACGGAGGATGCACCACACATAGTTGTAATTAATGGCCAGCTTTTAACCAGCGCTATACGCTTTGGCGACTGTCCTTCCTAACTAGTAGCGTAGGCAGAAAGTTCATAAGGGGAGGGTTATAGGCTTAATGGGAGGGGTTACAGAGCTACAACTCATATATTCCTATGTTAAATATACACAATTTCATTGCGATGGGAGGGGTGGTTGCAATCCCCAAAACCGCCCCCTGGCTACACCTCTGTTCCTAACTCCCTGTTCTTGTCTGAATCTCTTTCTTTCTTTAATATCGAAAAATTCCAATGTCTAATTCCCGATCATTCACGAATATTTCTATATTTAAAAATACACGGCTTGGTTACTAGCATTTGATGCATAGGTGGTATTTAAACCTTTCTAGTTCCGAGTTTTTCCACACTTTCGCGAATGTTGTTCTGCTCAAACTATTTCCAGTGTAAAATATTTTTTCCTGAAAAATGTCTGGAAAACTAAATGACCAATTCCAGGAGAATCTCTCGGATTCCGGTAATTCCAGGGCTAGTACCAGTCCGGGGCCCGATGGTTGAGAAATACTATCATAGATCATTTCAGTAGTCATTTTAAATTTTATATTATTTTTTAATAAATAATCCGATTTATTTTCTTCAATGGTATACCAATATTTCTCGCAAATAAAAATCCACCTATAGCTTAATATATACTCTAGCCTTGATTTAACGATTTTCATGGGACTGGTGAAAATCATCGTTAAATCGGGGGAACACCTTTTTCGGAACCAATGACGCACCCACGGAGGCTTATGGATCCAGAGCTCTTCCTTGGGCTGAAAATTTACATGTAAAATACGTAATACGTTAAAACTATTACATTAAAAATACGTTAAAAGTTAAAACTATTACATTAAAAATAACAATATTTTTTACATTTGCGGCCCTCCTCAGAGCAAAAATAATGGGCGCGCTATTGATCTGAACTGAATAAGAAATTATCGAAAAGGAGAACAATAAAAATGCTTACCAGCATTCTGAAGAATACATGTTAATTTTAATAAACATAAAACACAAGTATGTGCTTAATTACTGCTTCGAAAAGAAATCTTTGATCGACGTTTGTTTCTTTTGTGGGGGGGGGATTGGCATTTAACATTGCTGTTTCGATTTTTTTTTAAATTCATCGAAAAAATCATCGTTGATCTCAAAACTTGAAATGTCGGGTGAAAGGCAGAACGCCCTTGAAAACTAAATAACGTTGGAATTGGTAATAAGCATAATGATATACATACGCATATTATAATTAATGTCAAAAAATTGAGCGGTATATTACAATTGGAGAGTTCTAAAGCGAGATAATAGTAATAAAGTTTTGTAAATACAAAATTGATACGAAAACTTATAATCGAAAATTTTGGAGATCCATTTTTAAACTGTATTATATTCGACCATGGAGTTCATATACAGGGTGTCTCAGAACCAGGTTCACGAACTTCTAGGAGGGGTAGGGTACACCTAGACGACTCGGGATCACATAGCAATGATGGTCGCAAACCACTCACAGAGCTAGTTCTAAAACCGTCCAGCATACACAAATATTTACAACCAGTGCGTGAAAAGCGCCAGATAAAACTCAGGTCAGCTGCTCAAGTGCATAGATGATTAGGACATCGCATTTTGCGCTTCTCATGCACTGGTTGTCACTATTTGTGCATGCTGGACGGTTTTAGAACTAGCGCTGTGAGTGGTTTGCGACCAGCATTGCTATGTGATTCCGAGTCATCTAGGTGTACCCTACCCCTCCTAGAAGTTTGTAACCCTGGTGCTGAGACACCCTGTATGTATGTATGTTAGAAAAGGGTTTTAATTACCGACGCTATGTTATTATTATATTAGCGTGCTGCGATGATATCTTAACAGTTCTCAGGTCTCTAGACCAAACGTGAATCAAAGCAATCATTCCAATCAAAAATTTGACAACTTTTGTGTTTTGATATCTTCGTACTGTTAATTTCACTAATGGAGATGCAATAATAATAATAATCAATATTTCCCAAAAGAAGAGAACCAAACTAATGTCTTAAAAGTAAATTGTTTTGTCAAGTGCAAATATGCTATAAAAATGCAATTTCCTTCATGCGCAATTTTATGTTTGTACTTCCTCCATGTTCGAGTCAAAGCTATATTCTAAACGAATGCCACAGATAATTGAAGTTTTAATACGTTGAAAGTACCAATTTTTAGCTCAATTTTACGATGTTTTCTCTCCGCTGGGTTTTTACTCACAAAACAAATATTCGCATTTGAATTCAAAATTAGCATTAGCTGCGAGTAACCTTGATTCTTAGTTTTTGTCTTCATTCTTAGTTTTTGTCTTCGTTCTTGTTCAAAGGGGGTCGCAATCAAACAATCAAAAACACACTAGCAACGTGACACAGATATAGTCGCTACAAACGTGTTGAAGACAAATTAGCACACTTCCTGTCTAAGGTATTGACTGCTTGCTGACACAGGTATACCGCATTCTTCTGAAGTTGTTGTCCCGCCCGAAGTCAAATGGAGAAGACGTCTATTTTACCCCAGGACTTCATTAAGTACTTATTATTATTTTTTTTTTCTAAGGTTATCTCTGTAGTTTATTTTGCCGTGAGGTACTTTAGGGCTCGTTTAAAATAGCGACGGAACGTAAAAGACCATTTGAAGATGTTCTCAAATTGTAAGGTCATACCCTATAATGCAATTACCTTTTAAAAATGGACCAATATAGAATAAAGGATTAAAAAAATAAATACGTCAAAATCATTTTTCGTTTAAGAAATTGATGTAAGATACGAAAATTACGTATTTATCTAGTAACGATTTCACACATTCCTTAAGTTTATATTCAAACTTTGCATTTCACTATTTAAATAGCAAACAATGCACTTAAAGTAAGAAATGGATACATAGTACAGGGTGTCTACGGATCTGGAAAACATGGAAAAGTTGGGGAAGTTTGAAATATAAAGGCCCAAGTCAGGAAAATTTGAAATTCATTGTTATAATAAATAGCTAATTAAAATAATTTTCCTGAACTGTGCTTTTTGTACCACATTGCCTACTGAAAATTTTGAAAAACTTGACTGAACTTCCAAAAATTACTCTTTTGCACCAAAACTAACACAATTTATATAAAATTATTAAACCCATATATTTCTCAGGAGAAAATGTTTGCCAAATATATAACTACAACTTGAAAAAAAGAAAGTATTTTTAGCTAAACTATGTAATCTGTAAGGGATTTTGCTAATACCAATCTCCTTTCCCTTTATATAAGGGAATTTATATAAATCATGCATACTTTAAATCATACATTAAGTCATGCACACTTTAAATTATATATTAATCATATATATAAGTCAATCACACTTTAAATGGAATAGAAGCTGAAGCATCAGCTTTGCGATTATATAGTTAAACTCTTTTGTAATGAACTCAAAAAGGGCCGAATGAAAATGTTGTTGTAAATATTTACTTAATGCAAGTTTTTAGTGTAAAGAAATGCATTTTTAATAGATTTTTTGTGTTTGTAAATTCACTGTAATTGAGTTATAAATGACATTTGGGTTCGTGTTAGGGATGTTATGGTCTTGGAACTTGTTTTTATTACACAAATTTTAATACGATATGTGTCGTTTACTGTAATTATTGACTGGAAATCGATTAAGAGTTGGTCTAGAAATGCTGAAAAAGTCAGGGAAGTTTGAAACATAATTTGGGTAAACACCCTGATAGTATAATAAATGCAATTTTTTTTAAATGTTGTTTTATTTAAGCTGCATGTATTCATACGAGTTGTTTTCTTTCTTAGAAACCCCTGCTGACTGCGCAAGACATACTTCACGGATTGGTTGGAGGAATTTCTACTTCCCTTCCCTTCCATCAGTTTGTTTCGGTTGTGCCATTGGAACACTAATTTCCTAGGGACAGCTGCTTTTACTGTTGTCTAAAAATGAAACGGCTTTCGCTTGGTAAATTTGTGCCATGAAGAATCTCTGCATGCCGAATATTAAACATTAATTGAACTTTTGCCATGGAAACACTGAACAGCCAAACCAAGACTCAGTTCCAAAGTTACCAGAAGGGATTCTCGAAAATGAAGGATGACCAAGAAGTTATTTATTCAAATCCCGATTTCATCACAAAGGTACCCGATCACGACAAATACGCTGTTCGAGTCATTATGGAAAAGTATGATTCTTTGAAGTGTCTGAATAATCAAATGGAGGGTTTGGAGCTTCGAGGATCCAGAGATTCTATCTGTAAGACTTCTCTTGATGATAGTAGTCACCAGGACTCTGTTACTCCTACTGAAGAGGACAAGGACAATACCATATCGAATCTCCAAGCTGGAGGCGAACTGTCTGATCAAGATATCGCTCAAATCGAAGTATTTTTTCGCAGTCATAAAACTTTTGTCTACGTGTGCCAATGCCTTGCCAACCTATACTTTGCTACCTTGGACACTAATGATTCTCCTGGTGAATGGGAATTAGCCAGGACGGGTGTGCCAGTTTTACTTCTTGATAAGGGGGAAACCAAAGCCAGAAACAAGCGAATGCTACAAATAGTCTTGGCTGAAAAGGGATCTGGATTTGTTTTGTGGAAAGACATAATTGATAATCTCAGCAACTACAGAGCTCAAGATGAGACTTTCCATACGTTGTACTTGTCCAGTGATCACAGGAGAATGGCTGGGTTGAGTTACGACAGGCGAGATTCTGCAGAGATCTTCATGAAACAAGTGGAACAGTTGACTTCTGATCCTTTGAATATTTCTTTGTCGGTGCCCAAGCAGAAGAAGAAAAAAGCCAAAGCAGTTAAAAAGAAGGAAAAGGTAAGCTTTAAATCGACGTCTTTCATAAAGCGTATCTTAAAATATATGTACACTTTATTTGTACACAGACTCATCTGTTCATAATATGTATTTGACACTTTTTTTTTTGTCTTAAAATATATTCAGTTTTAAATAATCTTTTGTGTTTGATTTCTAGGTAAAACAACCCAGGAAGTGTGATATATCTCAACCGTGTTGTTTCGAGCATATTACTAGCGTAGCTCTTGACGATAAGGAACGTCTGTTCTCTATGGCTACGTTGGTATCACCTGGCGAAACGGTCTGATAAAACATTTGATCATGAATTAACTATAAGAGTTCCTTTTAATGGAAATAGTCCTATAGTGTCAAGTGTTTGTTAAAGGAATACATATAGAGAATTCCAAACCTCAACACCACATTATTCACACTTCCTACATAACAAATGTATGTTACATTTTAACTGAAAACTGTTGATGCCTTAATGTTGAACTGGATATCATCTTTATCAAGAAGACTAAAAATGTAACTGTCAGTTTGCTGCAATATATGTATATTAGAAATTTCTGAATGTCAGTAATGGTTGTTTCATGAAAAGTTTATAAGGGCAGCTGTGTTATGAACCTAAAAATGAACATTTTAACTTGTTTATTTTGAATGTCGGTGAAATTTTAAGCCAAATGTTAGCGTTTTATGAGAAATTGCATATGCAGTACTTTTTAATGTGCTAGTTAGAAAACAAATTTGTAGCAGCACTTCCCTGCTCAGTGATATATACCAAAACAAACCAATCGTTCTTTTCCTAAGGTTCGTTTAGATGTAAAATTAAACGAAAAAGTCCTTCAACTTAGACCACCGAGTTAGTATTTGGTATGGCCAAATAGTAGTTTTTAATCCTCTTGCCCACAGACGCGCTTTCGTTACTATCTCATGTGAAAATGCATATCGTTTGCGAAACTAATAATCTGTAATTAACTACTAAACGTGGAGTTGTTACTTAATATTTTTAAAGACGTATCCCTCATCCTTTTGGCTTTCCATAACTTAAACAAAGCAAACAGTTTACAGTAGAATATAATGTGATCACAATGAGAAAGTCGATTTATAACAATGTTAAACTCGCTAAATTTCAACGTATTTAATTACAATAAACAAATTTTTACACATAAATCTTCTATCAAGAAAGTCTTGCGGAGGCGTGCGTAGTGGTAACGCGTCCGGCTATCGTGCCGTTAACTTGGATTCGATTCCAACGGTACTGTAGAGCACGTGCAGTTTTTTTTTTTTTTTTCGAACGTAGTACGGGGTTTAGTTTCCTAGACAGAAGAGGTTCGGATTCTCCGGAAAACAATAGGTCCCTGCACAGTTTGACCTAAGTTGCCCTTGAGCCGTAAAACACAAAATTGATTGTATGGAGGAAGCAAATGTTCGGAAAAGTGTTATTTTATTAAATTTAAAATTTCACGATAGGAAAACGCATCGGCAAATCACTCGTAATAGAACTGCGTATCTAAAAATTTATTATGTAATTACAGTAAAACCTCAGTTATCAGAAATAAAGGGAACGAAACTGATTTTGGATTATCTGAAAATTCAATTTTCGGTATAAAGGTGCAAAGAAACTACAACATCTACCAAAACAAATTACTATATTTATAGGGAAAAACATTACAAAGTATAATATGTAAGTGTTAAGATATCCACTGCTTTGGAAATTAGTCCGATATATCTTTGTGTATATCCAATATATACATATCTGATACATATGGTCGATATCTACCGAAAATAAATATAGTAATAAATGTACAGAAGGTCATTTCTATTAAGCGAAGTTCGGATAATCGGGTTTCTACTGTATTAATAACGAAACTTTATTTTCCGACTACAAAACACTGTAATGAAGATGTACACTGTGAGTAAATATTATATAAAACAAAAACACATAATCGCAGTTAGAATTATTAAAGCGGTTTATGGCTTTCCCCTTGTAGCTATTTTGGAATTCAGGTTTCTGAAGAAGGATGGTTAGGCACAGGCTTCCGAAATAGCTATAAACCTCTTTAGTAATTCTAACTGCGATTGTGTGTTTTTATTTTATATAACAAAACAATGTGTACAATATTGCACAGTTGTAAGCTATCTTTGTCGCTTCAGATTTAATAAGGATTTTATAGGATTCCACATAATATATGGATACACATAATATTCCGAAATAATATATGAAATATTTTGTAGAATGTTACAAGCCCATGATTATCTGTTGGTGTTTAAAAACAGGTAAATATGCCGGAATAGATGTAAATTATACATATAATAGTAAAATATGAAAGGACTTACAGTAAAACCCGGGTATAGTGCGATTCAAGGGACTCAGAAAAATTCGTACTACGAGTGGGATCACTCAGTATTCAGGAAATCCTTGTAAATGATAACTATAGTGTTTTTTTTATTCAAATAAAGCATTTGCTCAACAATTCGTAGTTGTAAATCCAATTATGTAATACATGTATGTACCTACGTACAAGGAACATTTTCAATAAAAGAAAGGTTTTACACATGCATACGAATCTGCTAACAAATAAAAGTAAAATAAAATACAGTATTCGGATAATAAAATAAATAAGTATCTTGTTAGTGAACCAAAAATACAAAATTGACAAGAAAATCGAGTAAATATTAGCACAATTTATCTATTAACTTACATAAAATAATCTTATATCTTTGACTGCTGTGCCGAGAGGCATTGTTTGATAATTGTGCTTTCTGTGGCGTTCATACTCAGCGAAAAATATCCTCCGTAGATGGATCATCCCTGGAGGAAGTATACCTTCGTACTATACCCAGAGCCTCCATGACTAACGCCAATGTAAGAGCAGGCAGCGATTCGTCCACTGTCTCATCTTCACCATCATTTTCTGTGACTTCTTGTTCAGAGGCAGTTACATCAGCGATGATATCCTCAGTACTTCTCTCCCCACTCGTTGCTATATCGTTGTCTACGTCGACGGAACTTTTTAAAAAAGTTTCGCACTTAAATTTCGTATCGCACAAAAGCGGGATCACACTATAATAAACTTGTTTTTTTCAGTACATGTTCATTAGGTGTTGTTCAAGCGGGATAGCACTATAACCGGGCTTTACTATACTTCGAAATGCTATAGTCTGTCAATATGGTTCTTTCACAAATCAATACTTAGAATGTTAAAGCAGAGGAGTTTTATCTTCTATGATAATACCTTTGAGTGATAAATACATGGTCTACATACAGTGATGCGGATAATATTATTATTGCTTTAAACAGAAAAAAAAACCATTGTAAATTGTATTAAAAAAAGTACAAATATTGCATTAGGTAAAATGTAGATTACTTCATATGCTTATATTGTTTTCAATTTACTTTGTGTCAGTAATCGAACTATTATACATATATAAAATGCATTTACAATACCGTTTTCTTCTAAAATGTCTGAAGCAAATTTCTAATGTGTGTGACCGCCTTTAGTATCACCAAAAAGCTGGCATAACTCATTTTTTTTTTTTTTTAAGGGCAGTGATGGAGTTGCCATCGTTTTAAATATCTAGTACATACATGTTGGACGCAATGTAGTAAAACCCCTGAATAGCAAACACCTCCAGACTTGAGTATCTGTCTGTTCGACTGGGTTATAGCCAATAGCGCCGACGGCAGTAAAATATTGGGGTGGGGGGCAATATACCAGTAGAAGGCATTTTGTTTGAAATTGGAGGGGGACATGGAACCCTAATACCAACATTGTGGGGGAGGACGTGTCACGCGCGCGCTAACGGCGCTCGTGGTTGTAGTAGCATGACACGAGAATTAGAAAAGTCCGTTTGATAGGTGTCCGCTATTCAGGAGTGTCAATTATGGAGATTTTATTGTATGTACACCCCAATTTTCACTCAAACCGCCTTCCTCCCCCACCCCTATTTTTTAACTGAACATTCCGTTGCCCAAAAGCGATCTTTTGTTGTTTTCTTTCAATTACGTGAATGATCATTTAAGGTTTTATTTGCTTTCAACTGACTCCGTCGTTAATACAGATTTAATTTTCGCTCCATGGAAAATTAACCAAGACTCTTTCTCTCTTTAATTTTATACATATATATAGTGTATAGCTCACCGAATTGTAACAACTGTTTCTGTGATAGAAAAAGCCAAACATTTCTCCCTTTTGAATGGGGTTCAAGTCATTAGATAGAAGTAATAGCAAAGATAAAGTTGTCATAAGCAATACGTTCTAAAGTAGATCTGCATGTTTATCCAGTCATGGCCAGAATATAACATAAAATAGTACTCGTTTATATAGAATTTTTTATGAGAGAAAGGCTGATGGTTCTTTACCCCGCTCCCCAAGTGGTTTTTAAAACCAATAAAAGCCAAGAATGGAATTAACTTTCCTCCACGGTATGTTTCAGTAGTGTATACATGGATTCTTAACCCTAAACGGGAAGACGTGAATCCATAGCGAATATGGGTAGAAGCTCGTATGAATTACGACTATCATAAAAATGTCATTATTTCGTGGTCAGAATCAGTATTTGGATCACTTTTTAACTCTTCATTGCTATCTTAATAAAATTATTTTAGGAAAGATTTAAACTTTCATTTTGCACACTGTACGCTTCTTTTTCCCCTACAGCTCCTCCTTGGTGGACGCTGTTCAAAGGTAGTCGTAATTTTTACGACCGTCTACCGATCTAGGGTTAAATATGTGACGTTTACAATTTACGGAAAGACTTATGATTGAAAATGAGTAACCATTTCACTGTTAGTGAAAAGCCTATTGCTGTGCTTTTTTCTGTATATGTGTATGTTTTCGAAAATACATATGACTGAATATCAAATATATCATCATCGTCGTCGAATGCCTCAAAGAAACGCTGCAAACGTTTTGCACATTCAAATATTATTATTAACGTTTCAGTTTTTCTTGTCCTCACTTTATTTCTGTTTATGTACCAGGTGTCTCGAGATCCTTCATCATACCAGCCACAATGAAAATTCCTGTTTAACAGGGATATCATTTGCGTATAAACATTCATATGCTTCTTAAAGTCTACTCACCAACCGCTCTTTTATGTATTGCCTGCTGATTGTACGTTTTTTTAGTACTTGTTTTTACCAAACGATACAAAACAACTGTTGCCAGATCCCGGCAGTCTTGGTTTTTTAAATATAGGATATACTTTTTTGGTACATTTGTTGAAAGTGTGGGAGTCTACTTATTTTTATATATACCACTGAGTGCAATCAACAGCTTACGCAGAAAATTAATGAAGTGAGGGGGGGAGGGTTACAGGGCTACAATTTTATATATACACACTATATATACGATATTGTAGTTTATTAACATATACGATATTGTAGTCAATGAAAACATAATAAGAATGTTATGACCCCCATCAACCCTCCCTATGTACACCACTGAGTGCAAACAAGGATGCCTATTTGCTTGCCATTCTTTTCCTTAGATAAGATATCAAAACGTTGAGAGTAAGCAACAACGGATGGCCTCGAGATTGGAGAACGGTATCACACTATTATAGAAAATAAAAATGCACGTATATTTGAGCTATATATAAAATGCTGTGGTAGACTGACGTTAAAGAGTTTGCCCATTTTAAATCTTAACCTGTAGGCTTCCCTACAAGACCTCAGCAAATGTATTTCACTGCAGACCCCCTTACCGTGTTATTCGAGTCAAAACTAACCAAAAAAAACACCTGTGAAGCTCATTATCCTCATATACGTACATTATCTGTCAAGTACTTTATGCTCTGCGGGATTTCGTAAGACAGTATGCAGCTTCTGGCGTTAATTAAGAGTGATACACAGCTGCAATTAGAATGTACACGTCTGTAAAAAGGAATGCATATGGAGGGTGTTATACAGTGAAATCTGATCGTAACGATATTTTCTGCCGATCCCAGCCATAGATATAGTAAAAGAGAGATGGCGTATCCCATTGTGACAAGCTTTCGTGAGTGACGCCATGAGAGGGCTTGGCCGACAGCCATTTTGGTGTCAGAAAGCGATTGCAGTATGCGTTGGTCCGCCGAAGTTTTATTTTCTGAAAAATGCAAATTATGCCACGATCATATGCTGCAATTAATTGCACAAACAGAGCTGACAAAAGTTGTAACATTTCATTATATCGATAGATGTTTTTTATATTTATATCGCGTGGCATTGCTTTTTAAAGAATCGAAATCGTGCCCGATGATGCATAACTTGTAAAAATCGGGAGAAAAAATATAAATCATATTGTAGCTACTATTTGTTATACGTATGTGTAAAATTAACGTTTTTACTGCGTGTAGTATGTGTATATATATATATGTATATTATTAAACTACACTACCATCCTAAACAGCACTAGAAAATAGGAATTCAAGAATTTCGCGGAAATACGACACTAAAACATAATCCTGAACGCTTTTTATACTGAAAGGGAAATTTTGGCAACACTTTTGCTACCAAAATGGATACCGTTATTGGAGTCAAAGCTTTTAGTGGGCGTGTTCCATCGAGGTCTCTTTTACTATATCTATGGCCCCAACCCAGTGGCGCCGACTTCGTTGTTTCGGGATACTTTTTGAATCCTCAATTTTGTTGTGGGTTCCTTGAACCCCCAGTATTTTTACTCGTGAGGATAATACACGTTCGGAAATACATGCTCGAAGTTTTTCGTCATCAATTCTTCAATATTTTCATTATTTATACCCTGTTCACTGCACCTTTTATAAAAGCAAATTTTTCGTTTTGTCTGGGTTCACAGAAAAAACGAAAAAAACGAAAATCTAGTCTCTAGCTCCATATGCAGAGACGAGCACCTTTAGCGTTCACAGTGATGAAGGCAAAAATATATTTTCCAGTAAGCTGAACCATCCCATCTTTCGACAGCTGGGGGATCCACCCCTTTCTTTACTTTTTAATTTGTTCTGCAATCTAGCTTTTATTTCAGCCAAGTTCTTTTTAAAGTGAGACGGAAGTGGTGGGGTGGGGGGCTGAACACGTCTGACAATTTTGGCAGTAATCGTAAAACTATAGGGGGTGTATACATTTAGG
>QLNU02015360.1:269666258-269697553 GCA_006491805.2 Dysdera silvatica
TTTTTCTTTTGCAATAATGCGGAGTGTCATGTTCAGTCAAACACAACCTACACTTAATTTATGTACTTTTTGTTATATAGTTTAGGTCAAAAGATTACCGTTAATCGAATTCAATGTCCAGTTGTTGCACACTAATTTTTTACACCCTATTTGTATGACTAAAGATTTTTTTTTAAATGCGTTTTTTATTTTAAATATTAATTTCATAGTTTTGATGTGTACTTTATAGAAGCTAGTGCTACCATACACAATGTATTTGTGGCATCTTTTCACACAAAATAATCATTCTAAAAATGCATATTTATTAAAAATATAACATACAGATAAAATTTTAATAATCATATTTTGGTTCTCTTTACACATACAAAAATATCCTTTTTCTCTCAATACCTTGTTAATCTAAAATTCAACACTGATTTTGAGACCTCATATTGCTTTCATTTTTATATATGAATTGATGCTTACCTAAAAAAAAAAAAAGAAAGGATGGTGCATAAGTTTTTTATAAGCAAACATGCTATAGAAATAAGATGATAGAAAATGTATTAACGAAAAATATACACTGAAGTGCCAGAAAAATTGGCACACCTACCTAATATCGTGCAGCCCCCCTCCGTGCGCATGCAGAAGTGCCGCAACACGACGTGGCATGGACTGGACTAATGTCTGAAGGTATCCTGGAGACAATTCACACCAGGAATCCTGCAGGGCAGTCCACAAATCCATAGGAGTGCAAGGTGGTGGAGATCTCTTCTGAACAGCACGTTGCAAGGCATCCCAGATATGCTCGATAATTTTCATGTCTGGCGATTTAGGCTGCCAATGGAAATATCTAAAGTCAGAAGAGTGTTCAAAATCACTTAAGCCTTGATAACCTGCCATTGTAGCGGCAAGAACCAATCTAACTGCTTTGCCAGATATCTCTTGTCTTATATAGGTGCTGCCGACCGCATCGCGTTACGCTGATTGGTTGCAAAGCTCCGTTATTTGCATACGCACGCCTGTACCAGTTTTTCTGGCACTTCAGTGTATAATCACAAGCTTAAGAGATTGAAAAAAAATTGACATATATATATAGAGTGGAACTCCGTTATAATGAATTCACAGCCTCAAGGAACAAATGGTTTTGGTCTTACAATGCACCTACTAGTGCCAAAACCATAGTCAGGATTTAATTTCGGAGGTGGGGGGTTCAATTTTTTAACATATATCGATACAATGATGCATGCAAAGCCAAGTTCCCTTAAAAATTTAATTTCGGGGGTTGGGGACCAGTCCAGTCTAAGATCCCCCCCTATAGATTTGGGTATGGAAGTAGGAAATATGGGTAATTCGTATTTCTATTTCACTAAGAATAAGGAGGATCTCGGAGGATTCAAGTCCTTTCCATTAAATATTAAGGCACATGTTTTTTGTATTATCTCCAAAAAAAGGTTGTACCTGGCAGCGGTGTCCCACACCCATGCAGGAGCATAGCTAGATAATCTTGCATCCCTGGCAAAACTGTCTAGATTGTGCTCCAGTCACAGAAATATTTTCCCTGTGAGTTATTTCTGTTGATTTTACACCCTACCTCGCCTGTGCCCCTGACATGGGCCTTCAATGCCACACCCTACACCCATGGAGTTAAGAGACCCCCTACACACCTTGGAAGCCACAGCTGTTCGTTATATTATTAAATTATACAACAAATATATAAAAATACATACATTTAAATATAATATATATATTATAACAAATATATAAAAACGTAAAGATGATACCAAGGTTTAATTTTACGAAAATTAAAAAATATGAACCTTTTGCCCAATAACTCTTTAAAACTATGTATATGCAAAGGTAAACAAACCCAAAGGCATGCCAGTATTCGGAGGGGTCTTAGGGTCCGGTCCCTTGCAAACTAAGCTTTTAATGAGACTTGGCCATGGCCTTGCATGCTGTGATTGTATTGATACATGTTGTTAAAATTTTTGACACCCCCCCCCAACCTTAATTAAGTACTGGGTATGGGTCTTGCCCAAAGGCTCCAACTCCATGGATTTGTTACATATTTTGGACCATCCGATAAATTTTTTGTGCATTCCCCGAACCCAAGACCATAGTCACAATTTCTTTTCATGGGTAGGGGTTCAAAAAATTTTACAGCATGTATCGATACAATCACAGCATGCAAGGCCGTAGCCAAGTCCCATTAAAAATTTAGTTTCTAGGGGGAGGGGAGGGACTGGTCCCTAAGATCACCCCCTCTGGATATGAGCATGATTAGCACAGTAAATTCAACTTCATAACAAAAGTTGACATGGTGGTAGCTGGAGGTGTCAGATGAGAGGTTGTGGTAGTGTGAGTCCCTAGTTGGCGATTTAAGGGTGCTAGGGTCATGTAAAGTTATGCATCCAGCTTTCGTAAAAAGTGCTAAGGAATCCAAGAAAAAAACTCGAAATTCATTTTTTATTTAATTTTTGTTTTCAAGAAGCGTAAAATATTCACACGGGAAATTATTTTTATTCACAGGAAATCATTTTTATAGGTATGGACTTTTGACACAGGACATCATGTGATAAGCATGGTAAAAATCACAAAAGCAAATAAGAGATTCGCAATGCTAACTTTTGATGAAAGCCTGAAATGAATAATTCTGTTGCTGACACATTTTTTCAGCAAAAGAAAAGCAAACTTGTCACATATTTTGAAAATGTCCAAAATCTTTCAAAGGTTCAGAAGTCTACCAGCAGTGACGGATCACTGGTGCAAAGACAGATGCTGTTAGGATGTATTAGAGACTGAAGTTTAAAGATTCTATTTCATGCTGTTAATACACAAGCATCTTTATTCTTTCTGTGAACCAATAAATGAGTGCATTTACAGAGTGTCTATCCATCTAGCAAACACAGAAAGCTTAGAAAAGTCAGCTAAGATTTTTCTGACTGGAAGTCAGGGAAATTTGAAATACAAAGGCCAAAGTCAGGGAAATTTGAAATTCATTGTTATAATAAATAACTTATTAAAATAATTTTCCTGAACTGTGCTTTTCATACCACATTACCTACTGGAAAATTAGAAAAACTTGTACTTTTGACTAAACTTCTTCCAAAAGTTACCATTTTTCACCAAAACTAATATAATTTATATAAAATTATTAAGCCTATATATTTCTCAGGAGAAAATGTTTGCCAAATATATAACTAAAACTTGAAAAGTTTTTAGCTAAATTATCTAATCTGTAAGGAATTTTGATCATACCAATCTCCTTTGCCTTATATACAGTCATACACATTTTAAATGGAATAGAAGATGAAGCATCAGCTTTGCGATTATATAGTTAAATTCTTCTATAATGGACTCGAAAAGGGCCGAATGGAAATGTTGCTGTAAATAATTAGTGCAAGTTTTTAGTGTAAAGAAATGCACTTTTTAATAGCTTTTGAATTTGTAAATTCACTGTATATAATACTGTTATAAATGACTTTGGAGTTTGTGTTGGTGGATTTTATGGTCTTGAAACTTATTTTTATTACGCAAATTTTAATACCTTATGTGTTGTTTACTGTAATTAGCGATTGGAAATTGGTTAAGATTTGGTCTGGAAAACCTTGAAAAGTCAGGGAAGTTTGAAATAGAATTTGGGTAGACACCCTGCATATAGTCTTGACTAAAAATTGCAATTGTCTGTAGAAATACATGTCCAACAGATGGCAAGTTCCTGTGCATTTTGCAGGGATAAGCAAGGTCATGTACATGGGGAATATTGCCCATTCCAAAATGAGTGGAATTCAAATCTGAGTCAATTTGAGCTGACCAGTGGTCGAATAAAAAAAGAAAAAGAAAATCCTCTGTCACTTGTGGTTTCATGACATTATTCAAGAAGAAGACGATATAAGTGGTCGTGAGCTTTCCCGAGCAGCTGCAAGTAACTTAAATTTGGAGCATAAAAAAAAAGTGATTTTTCTATAGTTCCTCGAATTTTTCCAGCTGGTTCTTGGAGGCAAATATATACATCTCAGATGATTTGTCTTGCTCAACAAATAATATACTGAACAGTATAGGAATGAGTTGCCATGTTTCTTGGAGAAAACGCACCGACAACCGTCATATGTTCTACTTCGCATTAAATTGGATGTCATTTCATAACAAAAATATAGATGCTTAAAACTTTATTAGTTTGATTTTTTTTACGGAAAACACAAATTAAATAAAAAATGAATTTAAAGGTTTTTCTCGAATTCTTTAGCACTTTACGAAAGCTAGATGCATAAATTTACATGACCCTAGCTCCCTTAAGTTTCCAAACTAGGGATTCACACTACCACAACCTCTTATCTGACACCTCCAGCTACCACCATGCCAACTTTTGTTACTAAGTCAAATTTATTGTGCTGGTAGGTACATTGTTAGTTTGATTTACAATATACAGTGGAAATCATTTATAATGATGCCAGTTATAATGACCAACCACATATAATGATGGAATTTTTATGAGAAGTTTGGTTTACTATTATATTCCTTACTAAATATATAGATTATAATATCGAATATAATAAAACCTGTTTTAACTAAGACTATTTTGTTCTAAGCAGAGAAATTTGTATCGGATATAATGCATGACAGCCATTTAATGGAATCACTTGTTCCGTTCAAATAAAAGTCAGAAGTATTGATGGGTCAATTGAACTAAATTCTGTTTTTCATCAAGCTTCTAATGTTAAATTCACCGCAAAGGGTGAATGTATTTGGATTATTCGTGTATTAAATAGATACTGTTATATTTAGTAAGCAGATGTGCTTGTCTATATGTAGGTGTATGGATAAAAATAGGAGTATACAGTATATGATGGAACAATATACCATTCTAAATTAAGTACAGTATTAACCAAGAGTGTAGCAGCTGCAAAATGAAGCTAATGGATGTTGTGAAATGACAGTAGTTGCACTTACAAGGAACCCCCACACCCCAGAGCTCACATGCCAAATCTAATGAATTTAATTCAGTCACACCATAAGAAACCTAATATGTGAAAATTATCATCCATCTCCTCAGATTAACGCTAAAAATAATTAATAAAAAATGATTTTGGTTTGACAGAAGAGAGACTTTATCTCCATTTGGCGCCTTTTAATTTCTTCCATAAATTCCTCAAAAAGTATCTAAACCACATTAAATATATTTACGTATATTCTGTTTCATGTTATCCTCATACGGATAAATAGAATACAAGCGATACTTCGTTACAGAATTTTTAAAATAAAAATAAATGTGCACAAATTCAATTGCAACTTGCAAAATGATTATATAAATCAAGTTGTTTTCTGTGTGACTTTCAGAAATAAAAAGAATATAGAACTTCAATTTAACAAATAGAAAAAAATAACTTTACAGCTACTTCAAAATCTAATACGTTTAAATTTAACAAAAACACCGCTATCACTGTAGGCTATTACTGGACGTATTCTAAACTTTTAGAATAGTCCTCACGTTTCACCTTTTCCGATCAACTAGCTATCTCGCCACTTGTTGCCAAAAAGGTTGCAATTGGCGCTATTTTAACTACATTTTAACATTTAATTTCTCGATTTCTAGTGGGAGATAGCTGCTAATTTTCACATATTAAGGTTTTTATGATGGGTACATTAAGTTGAATTAAATTCGTTAGATTCGGGGTGTCAGCTCCGGGGGTAGGTTTCCTTGTTAGATGATCGAAATATAAGGAACATGGGTCTGTATATGATATTGGCATTTCGAACAAAGGAAGGCAATGAGCCACACCCGATAAGCAAGAAGGCTGGAGTGGAGTTCTGTGTATATTCATGTGTGCAACTTAGAACTAACTAGTATTTAACCACTAACAAGTAACTGAGAAACATTACCAACTTTATAGCAAATTTTCACTATGAAATGCCAAAATGAAAATTATAGATTTTTTCAGAAGCAATACCAGATTTAAGTATATGCCAAGTCGGTCTGGATCTAGCTCCCTTTACAGCCCCATGGTGACCTTAAGAGTCTTGTATTACTAAAGTTTAAGAATTATTTTCATCTTCATTGGTTGGTTGTATTTTTAAATGGCTCAAGAATCATTCCACACTAAACAAGGTGAGACTGTACATGCGGTTTTAAAAAAGTTTTCTCCCAGTTGTGGCAGAATATTTTAATCTTATTTATTTACAAATATCTGAGAAGTTTTCATTGTTGATAAACCTGAATATTGAAGATAATGAACTTTAAAAAACTCATGATTTATTCATTATTATGCAAGGGCCACATCTTTTAGGGTCCATTCTTTTCTTCCAGCCTCAGTGTATAGTAACTTTAAACCGGCACTGTTCCGAAGTCATCAGTGTTATAAATATAATAAATATCATTGATCATATTTACTTTTTATATTGTATACTTTAATATTTTTGGCAATTTTTTAATTTAAAAAATGCACTATGTATTTAGTGTGGTTATAAGTACAATTTAATATATACAGTATTTACATTTATTATGATTAAGTATATGTTTATTTAATTTTAAAACTAACAAGTTTAATAGTTTTTACTATCAAAATTATTTATAAAACCCTAAAGTATATTACTATACTATGATTTAAAAAAATATTGTTTATAAAGTTTGAATTTGCATGGTTCCTTGGATGTCATTATAACTGATTTTCACTGTATATGAAATATCTGCTAATGCTAAGAATCCATAAAAAGACCAAAATTGGCACATGAAATGTTCAAAGTCTCTATCAGACACAAAAATTAAATAAAATGGTAAAAGAAATGAAAGAAACCCAACAAGTATTTTAAAACTGAGCAACGTAAGATGGACAGAATCTAGTAAACCACAAGTTGACAACTATAAAATGTGGTATTCAGGTGGCAATACCCATAATAATGTGGGGTATTATAATAGAAAAGAAATTGGCACATGCTGTTGAATGCTGTAAGGCAGTATCTGACAAAAAGTCATAACTTTGAAGTTGAACACAAAGCTAATTAATATGAATGTTTTACAGATCTGTGCACATACAGCGGATGCTAGTGACCAAGAAATTGAGAAATTCTGTGACGAATTGGAAAATCTGCTGGAGATAACAAAACCTCATGAAATTACAATCATTAATGGAAAATTTAAATCCAAAGTAGGAAGAGGAACCAACACTGTAGGCTTCTTTGGATTAGGAAGTAGAAATGAAAGAAGAGACAGGCTGGTTGAATTCTGCAGTAAATACAATTTTACCATTGCAAATGGGTTATAACGACCTCCAAGGGATTGCAAATTTGGTCATTATAAATGATATCAGATAGTACAGTAATACACTTTAGAGTTTTATAAATTGTTTTGATAGTAAAAAGTATTCAATCTTTTGGTTTCAAGTTAAATAAAATGTACTTAATAATATAGAATTTAATCGCTGTATATATTGCATAATATTTATAGCCACATTTAAATACATAGCACATTTTTTAAATTAAAAAATTGTAAAAAAAAATACTGAAGTATATAATATAGAAAAATGTAAAATGTAATATATAATTAATATTTATCATATTATATCAATGACTTCCAAACAATGTTGGTTTAAGAGTTTTATAGGCCTTAGGCTGAAAAATAGAATGAGCCCCCAAAGAATGCAGCGCTTGTGATATTCAATTAATAAATCATGATTTTTTTAAGTTCATTATCTTCAATATTCAGGTTTAGCAGTAAAAATTTTTCTCGTACATTTGTAAATAAACAAGATTAAAATAACGCTTAAATTTTAATAACGTAAGGTTTCAAGGTTCCTGTGGCGTTCTAAAATGGTGGGACCTTAGGTCAGGACCTACTTTGCCTATATGCAGCAATGTAGAGTTTTCGAAATTATTTTTTTGGGGGTGGGAGGGGGCAGCAAGCACTTAGTATATGCATACATACATTACAATAAAGATAAATTCCAATTTATTTCAAATTACTGGGGGGCACAAGCCTGTATAACTCTACTCCTATACCTAAGTCAAACACTGCTTTCGAAAAAAATCGGTAATTTTCATTGACATTTCATAACGAAATTTTGCTACTAGATTGAACATTTTTCTCTAGTTAGTTTTAAGTTATACATGGGTGTACATAGAGCTCCCCTCCCCTCTCCTGCTTACTTAGTGTGGCTCGTTGCCTTTTTTTGTTTGTTAGAAATGTCATTACCATATATGCATCCATACTTCGAACTTCTGAGAATAACTACTATCATTTCACAATCTCCATTAGCTTTTTCATAGCTGCAATACTCTTGGCCAATATTGTACTTAGTTTAGGATGATGTGTCATTCCATTATATACTATGCACTTCCATTCACCTACATATAGACAATCACATTTGCTATCCGCAAAACATAATAGTACCTACTTACTATACAAAAGAATTCAAATACATTCACACTTGGCTATGCATTTAAAATTAGGGGTTTGACAAAGAACGATTGATTGATTGTTTGGCTTTTTTATGGCGCAAGAGCATCTGGGCTATACTGCGCCAGACAAAGAACGAAATTCAGTGCAATGGACAGAACTATGCGTTTCACTTCTTTTATTTAAATGGAACAGTATGATTTCGATGTTGTCTTAAACCCACATTATTCCAATGCATGACTGTCAGGTTGTGTTATTTCTGAAACGGATTTCCCTACTTTGAATCTACATGGACTAAAAAATCACCATCGTTATAACCAATATACTTAGTATGGAGTAGAATAGGAAACCAAACTTCTTGTAAAAATCCTGTCATTATATTTGGTTGAAATGATTTCCACCATACTTGAAGTGATCAACAACTAAGATTATACATTTGGAAGGCATCAGGGAATTGTAGAGATGAATTAATTAGAACTGAAATTGATTACATCCTTATTAATCAAAGGTTTAGAAATATGATGACATGCTGTAAAACATACTGCAAGGCATATTGCGGTTCCAACCACAATCTACTGATAGTCAACAACTGATCTTAAGTTAATAATTTACAGAAGGAAATTCAAGCTAAAACTAATGTTGAGACACCTAAGAACATAATAGTTGCTACTCAGTTTACTTCAAAGTTTAATTAAAGGAGTATTTGAGAAATGTAACATCAGAAGAGAAACTAAATCAGAGGACCAATGCAGGATGCTAAGATTTTTTTTTGTGTGTGCGTGTGTATTTGAGGGCTCTGTTAATGGTGTTCTTGGATGCAGATTAAACAGCAAAAAGGGATCCTAAATGACCGATGACATTTTGAAAATCACGGATGAAAGGAAGAAATTTAAAAACGAAGACACCCAGAAATACAGAATAATATACAAACAAATACACGAAGAAATAACTATGGCTAAGGAAAAATGGTATACAACTAAGTGTTTAGAAATTGAGCAGCTACAATTGACTCATAATGCAAAAGAACAGAGAAAAATAAATGAAATATTAGGAAAGTACTTAATGAAAGCAAATCACATTGAAAACAAAAATGGGGGAAATTATAACTGACCTTGATAAGAGAAAACAAATCTAGGAGAAACATATTCAAGAATTGTACAATGAACAAAGCAACAAGATGAAAACTGGTGAAGCAACAGAAGAACTAGATTATACATGCAGAAAAAAAAAACTCTGAAGGAGGAAAAAGCAACCGGAATGGATAAAATCCCCATCAAACTAATCAATTATAGAAGAGGAAAAGGAATAAAAGAACTTGCATATTTTTTTTTAACAATATTTATACAAATCTGGTATAATCCCAAAAGAACTAAATGAATCAATAACCATTCCAATTTCCAAGGAAGCTAAAACCACTAAGTGCTCAGAACATACAACACTCTGCTTTCTTAATCATACAAGTAAAATTTTGCTAAAAATTGTCCACAAGAGAATTTACAAAAAAACTGATGGAAGTGTTAGTAATTCACAATTTGGATTTAGGATCGGTTTTGCCATAATAGAGGCAATCTTCACATTATCGCAATTAGCAGAAAAGGCAATTGAAGTGAATATCCCTCTATTTCTATGGATTATACGCTGATTCAAATATTTTCCAGGTCAGGCCTGGATACCAAAGGTATCTACACTATTTAATGCAGCCCACTGGAAGCAAGAAACAAAATGGGTGGAAATAAAGCTAGAAATCAGACGGGTGCATTCTTTCTCCTATCCACTATAATCTTTATTCAGAAGGAATAATTTAACAAGTCATGGATGAAATGAAAGAAGACTTAAAAATATAGTGGTACCTTGAGATATCAGTGCCCCAACATACAAGTTTTTTGAGATATAAGCCATTACTAGGTCAATTTTTTGCCTTGAATTACGAGCCTGCTTTCGTCACAACCACCATTCCACTCAGATTCCAGAGTCTTGCACATTGTTTAGTTGCATGAGCAAGGGTTTTTGGCATAAAGCCAAAAAGACAGTAGGTGGGGAATTCCATCAATCCATCGAATACGAGCATTTCAGGTTACAAGTATCTCAGCATAACGTCTGCATGCATCAATTGTGGAAACAGAAAAACGGGATGTATGTACAAATATTTAGTTAATTTTTTTCCCGTATAACCATGAGTCCAAAGAATGTAAGTGTAAAGAACAGTGGTGAGAAAAGGAAAAAAGATGATATTCACGGAATTAAAACATGAGATAATAGGCACACATGAGCAAAGCATAAGACTTGCTAATGTAGTATGATTGCACTACTTCTACGACATGTACTATTCTGAAGCAGAAGGACTGTAAAGGTTGTAACTCCATCTAAGGGCACTGAAATTATTTCAAAACTAAACTTTGTCCATGAAAAGATGGAGAATTTGTTTTTGTGGTCGACACAAAAGCAGTTTGCAGAAGACACTGTGACAGAGATTATAATTTGAGAGAAGGCATGAGCCATTTACGGAGGTTTGCTACAGAAGACTCCACATACTTCAGCACAGGAGGCTTCACAAGTGCAGTTCAAAGCCAGTCAAGGGTAGTTCAAAAATTTCTGAAAAAGGATCGGCATTCACTCTGTTATCAGACATAGTGAGGCAGCGAGCTCTGGTTCTAAGACAGCTGAGGGATTTATAAAAACTTTTGCTGAAGGATACACCACCCAACAAGTTTTTAACTGTGATGAGACAGGGCTCTTCTGGAAGATGTCGGTCACAACGGCAGAAAAAAAAATATGCCAAGTTACAAGACCATGAAGAATAGGTTTGACCCTTTCACAGTATGCTAATGCGTGTAGTGACAGCAAGACCAAGCCACTGCTCATATACCACTCACAAAACCCCAAAGCCTTTTAGACATATAACGTTTTAAAAGAAAAACTGCAGGCTATGTGAAGGGCAAACTTAAAGGTGTGGATCACCAGGCAGTTTTTGTGTAGGTCAACTTTGTCTTTGGTCCTGCCATTAAGAAATACACAGAGGTCAATAGCTTACTTTTGCAAGCCCTTCTCATCATTGACAATGCGCCTTCCAACCCACCAAACCTTGAGAACAACATCCTCCAGGAGTTCAGCTTTATAAAAGTCCTCTACCTTCCACTCAACACCACCCCATGGACCAACAAGAGATCTCTAATTTCAAGAAATATTTTACCAAACACATATCTGGACACTACTTTGAGGTTATGGAGAGCACAAACCTCATCCTTCGAGAGTTCTCGAAGGATCACTACAACATTGTCATATGCCTCAAAATGATTGACATGGCCTGGCAGAGCGTTACTAAAAGGATCTTGACCTCTGCATGGAAAAAGTTGTGGCTGGAAGTAACTTTGGAGGATTTAGACTTCAACAACAAGTGCTGGAGGAGATTGTATCCCTCGGAAAGTCCATGAGCCTGGAAATAGATGGGGGAGACATAGAAGACCTTGTCGTCGCACATTCCAAGGAACTGAAGACAGAGGAGGTGACGGAGCTATACAAGCAGCAACATATGAAGGTTCTATAGGAGATTGATACAACTGCAGAGGTGGTTATCTCTTCAAGTGAGATAAAGGGAGTGCCGGCAATGTGAGAAAAAGTTTTAGACTTTATTGAAAAGAAACACCCCGAAAAAGTTGCAACGGGTCGTGCATCGGAGCTATTTAATGACACTTGCCTAACTCATTTCAAAGACATTCCAAAAGGGAGGAAGAAACAAAGTTCCTTAGACAGGTTTTTACTAAAACACCCTGCAGATGGAAGTGACAAAAAAAACAAACCAGTGAAGAAAATTAAGCAAAAATGAAGTGAAAGAAAAAATTAATATTAATGTAGCATATGTTAATCGGCTCCACCAACATCTGTTTATTTTCTTAGATCCTTTTTTATATGTACGTACTGTATTTGGTTTTTGTTTGTACACAATATTTGTTCATTATAAATAGTAGTATATACATATTAAAAAAATTGGGAGTGGTACAAATTAATGTTATTTCAATTAATTTTAATGGGGAAATTGATTTGAGATATATCATTTTGACCTATGAGCTTGGCCATGGAACAAATTAAACTTGTATCTTAAGGAACTATTGTAAATAACTTTAGATGTTTGAATCTTTTATGGCGCAAGAGCATCTGGGTTATACTGCGCCAACACTTTAGATGTGCTGATGGTATGATAACAGCTACCTCAAATATCTACAGGCACTAAATAAATGAAATTGATACAAGAAAGTGAAGGAATGAGACTTATTAATATACAGGGTGTCTCAGCACCAGGGTTACAAACATCTAGGAGGGGTAAGGTACACTAGACTAGGGTCTTCAACTCGCGGCCCATTAACGTGTTTTTTGCGGTCTGCTGGCTCATGAAAAACACAAATTGTTTCACACAAAAATACACTCTTGCTCCCTGTGAATCTTAAGTCTATGTATTTTATTGTATTCTGTTCTCACATTTAGTAACAAATATCTTACAATGCTAGAGAACTAAAATAACACACGATCTTCACTCAATCTTGTTTTACTTCAATTTTCTTGCTTATATGGATATTAAAAGTAGGTTTATTGATTTGCAGTGCAATTATAGGCATACTCAGAAAGTTCGTAAGGTGGTTTATAGGCTCAATGGGAGGGTGTTACAGAGCTACAACTCACATATTCCTATGTTAAATATACAAAATTTCATTGCAATAAGTGCTATAAAAAGTGTTTATCATACATCAAATAAAAAACAGCCTTCAACATACCTTGAATTGAAAAAGATGTGTACATACACACTGCATTAATCTTTAGAGCACAAAGGTCCTGGCTCATGTTGATGTCTTACATTCATTGGTTTGAAAAAATAAGTTTCTGCTGGGTTTGTTTGCTGCTTATTTCTTCAGTTAATAACTGATGGAGGTCCCATAACTGTTAATAGTATGAAAACACATTTTTATTTGCCGATTATTCAACAGTATTATTATATTATTACAGCGTTACAATTTTTTAACTGTCCATTATAATAGGGTCCATTATATTGAGAGTTCTACTGTGTATATATATATATAAAAATGTATGTTCGCAGGAAAAACTTCAACATCACTGCCCACTATAAAAACAAGACCCAAGTAATCGGGTGTTAGACAGTTTTAGGGCAAGGGCCAATTTGCTTATTCTTGCTGGCCACTGCTGTACAGCAACATTAGGACTGAACAAAGGCAGATCCAAGGGGTATTCCCTCTCCCTGGATCGCCTTTGTGCTTTAAATAGGTATATCAGGTTTTGCAAGCTCACCCAAAATATTTCCTGAAGCTACCTCTAGGACTATATATACATCAGAATGTAAAATACATTATCTAAGCAAAAAACAGTTTAACTTTTAGTTATCAATATATAAAACGGAATAAAACCTTTTAGTGATATTTTTGTACTGCTTATTTTTAACATGCCTATTAATATTGGATCTTATTTTTGAAGTAACAGCTCAGTGTTTTCAAGTTGGATGGCAGTTCTTCTGGTCCTAACTTTTGATTTTGTCACCTTCATTCTTAAAAAGAGTCGTCCACAGATGCCCTGACATATACTGAAAGGTTGATGGGGGTTGTAACCCCCATGGTTTCGTATTTTTTTAATTTATATCTCTCTTCTTACTTTTAAAACCTTAGTATTCATGTTTAACATAATAAAATCATTGCCCTATTCACATATAATTTCTCTTCAATTGCCTAATCACTCATATAATACAAGAAACTTCACTATACACCAGATTTTTCTCGAACCAATCTTGGAATGGCAAGAATTGGCTACTTTGGCCCTAGAGTATAGAACTCTCTCCCTTCTACTCTCTAATCTTTAAATTCACTTTCTTTATTTAAAAGATATCTTACTGATCACTTGTTAAATTAACATCCATTATCTTTATTATCTATCATTATTTTCTCTTTATTGTTTAGAAGTATTTATTTTAAATATAATTAAAACACTCACGATGGGCAGCATGGGCTTTGTCAGACAAAACAGTCTTTACTCATTGCTGCCCAGACAAGTCAATTTAAATTTGAAATATTTATTGTATACCTTATAGTTGTATCTGATTCGTCTGAATAATGAATTTGATTTGATTGTGGTGAAATTTTATACCTATACATATGAATATATGGAGTTGTAACTCTAATTCCCCATTGTAAGCCTGTAACCCCTTTAACTTTCTGAGTACGCCTATGCAGGAATGTTAAGTGCTTCCAAATAGTGACATTTTCAGAGCATGCTGTCGGATGGTTGGGAAGATTTTCATATCAGCATATTTAGAATAGAATTCAATGAGTTCTAAGTTGATTTTTTTTTAAATCACTGTTGCACTACAAATCAATAAAACTACCCCTAATGCATATATATATGCTAGAAAACGAAAGTGAAACCCGATTGAGGGAAGCCCGCATTACTTTAGTCCTCTGGAGTTTTAAGATATTTATTATGAAATGTGAACAGAAAAAATACATAGATTTAAGACTCAGAGGGATTAAGGGACATTATTTTTGTGTGAAACAATTTGTATTTTTTCATGAGCTGGTGAGTGGCACAAAACATGTCGGCGGCCTGCAAGTGGCTCATAGGCTGAAGACCCCTAAAGTAAATTCTTTCTGCTATTTGGGGAAATATTTTTGCCACAATAATGATCTAACGAAAGAAATTAGGCACCGAATTAGCCTGTCTGAAACAGAATTCAACGAAATGCAAAAGTCATATGTGGGAGAAAAAAACCCTGCAATTTAGAATCTTAATTCTAAAATGCTTATATTTAACCTATTCTGCTTTACGGTTGCAAGACCTGGACAATAAAAAAAGTGTCAGGAATAAAACTAAAGCATTTGAAATATGGACGTTTCAAAGACTATTGGAAATAAAATGGACTGACAGGGTCTGCAACCAAGAAGTCCTGAATAAGTCCAGTACAAAAAAAGCTATCACAACTACGACTCTGAAAAGAAAGTTAGGATACTGCAGGCACATGGTGAGAAGAGAAAAATACAAGCTAAACCCAATTGGAACTGCAGGGAACATTATTGGAAAGAAACCTAGAGGCATCAAAAGAGAATGGATGCATGATTTAAAGGCATGAACTGAACTAAGCACAGAAGGCATTATTCATGTGGACAGAGACAAGAAAATGTGGTCTATATTAGCCACCAACCTCCAAATCATAGAAAGCATTTGATGATGAAATATCACTGATACAACAAATCAATTTTTTCTCTCTTTAACTTTTTATTTTTATCCTTATATTCAAAAGGTTTTAGATTTTTGTTTATTTTGAAAATAAGACTTTTACTATACGAAACACTTATTGTGATTACCAGAGCCTGGATCTTGATGACCTAAAAATTCCCTCAAAAAGATGAAAAATGACCAAAAAAAAAATTTTTTTGAAGAACCCGTAGCATGCAAATTTTTAATTTAAATATTTTTTTTCGTTTACCGGTCTCTTAATAATATGGGAAGATAAATTTCAGGAACTGGCTGATGCAAATCATGAATCGACTGGCCAAGATACTTGTGAACCTCACTCTGAGGATATACTTCAATTGTTTCAGAAAGCAATAAACCAATTTTCAAAAAAGGATTTGCAGATGGTGAATTTTAGCAATCAATTTTGAAAGTGTTTTCTGGATATTAATATACAAATTAATGAACATTCTGTGTTAAATATTGCATTTATGATAAAAGATCAGATTATAATTTTGAAATTATAAAAATACAACACTTCAAATCTAATATGCACATTCAAATATCTAAAAATATTATTTTTAATGATATGTAAAATATACGAGATGACTCGTAGCAATTTTACACCAATTACTTGGGCCTCTATAATGAAGCAAAAAATGCCACAAACGAATTAAATGCCATAGAAGTACCCGATTGTATGGATTAGAGAGAAATATACGTAACGTGCCTTTTAATGGTCTTAAAGAGTATTATCGAAAGGCAAGTTTTTATCTATACATGCATGCATGGGCACCCATATGAGTAGGTTGCTTCTAGGGGCTGAAAAAATTAACAAGTATTTCTGCAGAGGGGGCTGAAAAATTATTACTTTCTTCTCAAGACTGTCAAAAATTTTAGTGAATGTACAAGATACTAAAATGCTACAAAAATAATTGATACTGCTTGGCAATTAGTAATGAGCTAAAAAGTATCTTACTTTAAAATGTGCTTGTAAAACTTTTGAAATTACATGCATAAAACATTCAGGCAAATTAAATTTTTAAATGGCCAGGGGAGGGACTCGAACCTTCCTGTGCCCCCATATGGGCACCCATGCTTATATGGACTATCTCAGTTCATCCTTAAATTAAAAATTTGAACACAAGAGAAAATAATCACTTCTTTTTAACATCTTCTCTCTAAGTATACAATAGACGCACCTTTTTCAAGCATTAAATCTGTAGTGCAAATGTATGAAGATGATTTGCTTGTACAGTGAAAACTGTCTTAGGCGGAACCTACATAAAGCGGAAACTTGCTCAACACGGAATTTTTTTGCGGTCCCTTCAAAAGTCAATGGTAGTTAACATTAGCTACGGAAACTGTCTAACGCGGAAACGGAAAGTACTATTCAGTCCCGTCAAAGAGAAAAACCTGCATAAAGCGGAAAATCGTTAGTAGGAAGAAAATTTTCTTAGCAGAAAAAGGAAAGAGGGTTGTAATACAATGCAAATAGCAAAGTGGGGGCTGGCGAACAAAAGAGATTTTACAGATATAGAATGCCCTTGTCCGCATAAGAGTTGCCACGGGGTGGTTTTGTGGGTTGTAACCCCCCATTGCAATGAAATTTTGTATATTTAACATAGGAATATATGAGTTGTAGCTCTGTAACCCCTCCCATTAAGCCTATAACACCCCCTATGAACCTTCTACCTATGCTTGTCCGACCACCATAGGCATACCCAGAAAGTTCATAAGGGGAGGGTTACAGAGCTACAACTCCATTGTATTTACATGTATACTATATACAATTTCATCGCAATGGGGTTACAATCATAATCGACCCCTCTTACGTATGCCAGTGCCACCCACTTCTTAAATAAAAACGTTCATTATTAACCAGAACGAAAAGTCACTCACATCGACTTTATCAATTCATGGATAAACCCACCGCAGAGGAATGTATTTTTATACAAGGGAGGTACTTTATGGTTACAATTTAAGCTTACATAATAGACTCTTTGTATATAATAGGCATGTATAGTTAGAGTGAAGTTTTGTACCATATTGATCGTAAGTACTAAAACCACAAAATAGTGCGAAAATTAAAATTAATAAAAATAAAATGCAGTGATAAAATATTTTATTGAAAGGAAAATATAGTTGAAGTTCGTAAGATAAGACAAAGAAAAAAAAAAAACAGAATATGCAATTATCCCTTGCCACTGAATTTAACTATGGACATATTTATTTTGTATGTAATCTCTATAAGGCAGAAAACTGTACACTACGGAATTTTTTTCCAGTCCCGCGAGTGTCTGCCTTAGGCAGGTTTCACTGTATATCCTGTTATTTTACAAGAAGAATGTACTCTATGGACAGGTAAATGGAAAAAGAATGACAAGAGGATCTGGCCAACTATCGCAATGGATGCTCTAGCTGCATGTGATGTAAATATATTTACATCACATGCAGCTAGAGATGTAAATATATTTCCTAACATATATGCCCTGATTAAGATATTAGCAGTACTTCCTGTCTCCACAGACAGTGCTGAACGAAGTTTCTCATCCTTACGAAGACTTAAAACATATTTGCGGAATTCTATATTTGAATCGCATCTCATAGGACTGGCCCTATTATCTATACATAGGGACATTACCGGAACTGACACAGAAATTATTGAAAAATATGCCAAAAGTGGAAAAAATAGGCGAATTAAGATAATTTTATAAGAGCATTATTTTAGGTGCTATAGTTTAGTTCTATTTTGAATTCTTGTCATTTTATGATATTTGATGAGAATACGTTTTGCTTTAATATTTTCCCTGATTTAATTCATTATGTTTATCTCAAATTTTAGAATTTCAGAAATAACTTTTCTTTCTAATTAGTGAAAACTCTGACGATGACAAAATCTCAAAAGTAATTTTAAGCACATAAATAATATAACGAATCCCTCCTATTCCAATATATTCCCACCGAAATTAGCTACACATAATACGAAATACTAGTAGCTCCACCTAGTGGAAATCGTAGATATACTTTTGTTATTTAGGAGCACCCCCTTCGCAAAATCCTGGATACGCTGCTGGCATTTAATATTGCTGTGGAACAAGCAACGCTCAATATCATTTGCGCAGGTTGGGTTATGTTTTACCAACGGTTGTCTTTTTTTAAAAAACAACAACAAATAGATGTTTTTATTGACATGTCATTTTTATTAATACTGCAGCATCTCAAGCGCCCTCGCGTACACTCTCTGAATATGGAATATCGTAGTCGTAGCTCAAATAGCAGTCTAGAAAAAGGATGGGGATCCGGGACACTTCAATACAGCCATAACATGCAACATTTCAAGTGCCCTCACGTACGCTCTCTGAATACGGAATATCGTAATCGTATCTCCAATAGCAGCCTAGGAAAAGGATGGGGCCCCAGGATGCCCCTGACATGTGACATTTCAAGTGCCCTCACATACACTCTGAATATAGAATATCATAGTCATAGCTCCAATGGCAGCCTAGTAGAAAAAGGATGTGGGCTCCGGTACGGCCCTGACATGCGACATTTCATGTGCCCTCGCTTACACTTTCTGAATACAGAATATCATAGTCGTGGATCCAATGGCAGATTAAAAAAAGGATGGGGGATCCAGGACGCCCCAATACGGGCCCGACATGCGACATTTCAAATGCCCTCCCGGAATACAGAATATGGCAGTCATAGCTCCAATGACAGCCTAGAAAAAGGATGGGGGCTCCGGGATACCCCGATATAGCCCTGACATGTGACATTTCAAGTGCCCTCGCTTACACTCTCTGAATAAAGAATATCCTAGTCGTAGCTCCAATGGCAGCCTAGAAAAAAGTTAGGGACGGCTCAGGGAACCCTGATACAGCCCTGACGTGTGGCATTTTAAGTGCCCTCACACACACTCTCTCTCTGAATACGGAATATTGTAGCCTCACTGGCAGCCTAGAAAAGGGATAGGGAGTCCAGAACATTCTGATACGGCCCTGACATGCGACATTTCATGTGCCCTCACGTATGCTCTCTGAATATGGAATATAGTAGTTGCAGTTCCACTGGCAGCCTAGAAAAAGGATGGGGGATTGGGGCGCCTTCCCAGGCACAGTTTCAGAATTTTTTTTTTATGGGTGGGCTTCATTGGGGTAACTGGCGAAGGGGGTTCTTCCCAGTGGCGTGCCAAAAGGGGGATCTGTCCGCAGTGGGTGCCACGGAAGAGGTGGGGGGCGGCATTTTCGTACATTAGCTTTAACAAATATAAAGCTCTATTAACGGACACCTTTGAAGAACGAAAACCTCCGAATAAGGAATCTATCTCTGGGACAATTGAGAAACACTCCGATAGAAAACGTATGTTATTTTAACATGCATAATAGTTTTCGGTATTTATTTTACATAAACAAATACTTAAATACATATTTGAATTACACCATATATCTCATGGTTATACTCCGAATTACACTATACAATACCTAATAAAAAAAATAACACGCTTCAGAATCAATTTGTGTTTTAATATTTTCACAAAGCTAATTTGAGCTCTGAAATGAAAAAATGAATATTGACAATTAATACTTTCTCATATTTCTTCGCAATTTTATCTCTATTTCTGTTTTTTCTTCAATCTCTACTATCCTCTTATATCTCTGCTCTCCACTATCCTATTATCTTTCTATTCCCTACTATTTATTATCCTCTTTATCTCCATTTTCGCTATTTCTTTCAACATATTCTTTCATTTAATGAATATTTACAACGAAAACTGACGTCGTTATCCCTTTCGAGGTGCAAATTTGTCAATTACTGTGTCAGGATTAATCATGAGGGCATTACTGATTTCCTGCTCTATGGATATAACGGCTAAGTTACGAAGGCATTTCCCAGCCATAATCCTTGTTCGTAGGTGTGTTTTAATACGCTTCATGGTGGAAAAACTCCGTTCATCTGAGGCTGAAAGAAATATTTCATATAGCCCTTATATTGATTTACACAGGTTTAACTGCATTCTGAATACATTAACCTAAGCATTTGCACGATCCATGTGAATGTTTATGTTCATGTCTGTACCTTTCTCGCGTATTTTCTTCATTATAGAAATATGTTTAAAAAAAAAAAATGGATTTACGGCAATAAAAATAGAACATTTAACAGTTAAATTGTATATCATACAATTTGGATAATCATGGTAAGCGGAAAAAATGGGTTGGATAAAATAGACAATGGCAAAATAGTTATGGAAAAAGAAGTATGAGAAAGGTCTTTAATTTCCTAATTGAGGAAATGCATAATTATTAAATGAAATTTCTTAATAAATAGCTATAGAAATTAGTTGGTACATCATTTGATACATCAAAGGAAATCATCCTTATCAAACCCTCTCGATTTGCATATTGCTATCATGAAAATATAACTACACAAATCAGTAAGATTTGATACAGAAATGTACATGGAATTTAGTAGACGTGGCTTCAGTAGCAGCCGAGATAAATAATAGGGGGCTGCAGCACCCCTCGATATGCCCTTAATAGGTTGTCATGTTAAAGGCACTAATGTGTATTTTGTCTATGGGATTTGATAAATGTGGCCTCAATAGCAGCGAAGATAAATAATGGGGGAGGGAGGGACTGAGGTACTTCTCGATACGCCTCTGATATGTTGTCATGTATAAAGACACTCATGTGTACTATCTGTCTATAAAATTTGGTAGATGTGACTTTAGTAGCATCTGTGATAAAGGCACCCCTCGATATGTCCCTGATGATAATCATTTTAAGAGGGTTGCAGCTGTGAACATTGCAGTTATTTCAATTGTAATTGAAATTACGAAATTTGTGAACGTCCCCTTTTTTTGTGATCGGCTCTTCTTTTCTCAGACACCCCCAACCCATTGACCATATTTTCCGTGCCCTTCTTTCTATCAGCCCTTTTTTTTTAGATTAATTTCCAGTCTGAGTACCCCTTATTTACTAATAGTACATCGCTTTTTTTTTTTTTGGTAATGAGAAATGGCGGCCAACAGAACAAAATATTTCTTCGTTCTTAACCGAGTACTCAATCCATTCATGCTTTTCATACCAGATACTGTGAAATGACCTACACTTATCACCCATTTGTCGGTGGGAAAAGTCAAGTTCTGGCTGTGTTGGCACTTTATCACAATTTTCACTTAAATTCAGAGTTATTTTTTCAACTTACAAGGGGAACCCATGGTGAGTATGCCGCCGATTTTGATGAAAGTAGAGCCAAAATAAGGAAATACGTGCCAATGTGGCTTATTTTCAGAGATATGAATTTTTAAAGATTTTGATTCTTATATATGAGCTTAAAATATGACATCTTCTGCAAGCCAATCGGTAGCTTAGTTGGTAAGTTAACAGATTTGCGCTTCGTATTTTTGTGTTCGATACCCCCGGAAATAAATCATTTTTTTTATGTATCCGTTTTATATATTTATGTATTTTATTAGTAAAAATACTTCGCTTACAATCGGATTTTGTTCATAAACTTACTTTAATAAAATTCATATTTATGTAATTAAGTTAATTGTACGCTTATTGCCAGTGATAATTTCTACTCGAATTTTAATTGTTGATTATTAAAAAGTTAATTGTTTACATATTACATATTCTGACCCTTATATATAATAAATACACACTTATCCTCATATAAAAACTGCAATTATATTTAAAAACAAAAAAAAACCTGCTTATTCACACGTTAATAAACATTCAAACATTTTACTTTTCACCAAAAAGTAACTAAAATATTTGGGTGGGCCACTGCCCCTTCCCCAACATGCCCTTGATGGCTTATTAGGTGCATTTCGAGTTTCTAATTTGTCGAAATACAACGTTTCCTCAATTCTTACACCGCCCCTAAGGAAACATTCAGAAGCATCAAAATTAAGGCCGTGGGCATGCGCAGTATATCATTTTGGACGGTGCAATTCGAGTTTCTAAGATCTAGTTCAACTGACACGTCCAATTTCAACTGAGGAGGGGGATGAGCTTCCCCCGAAGTTGACAACATTGGAATTAAAAATTTGCAGTCAAAAGGAAAAGGTACTGAATTGTTTTACACTCAGATGTCGGTGAGAGGAGTTCTTTTCAGAAATCTAGTCATGTACAAAGGACTACACAAGGTAATATCTTGCCATTTTAAGGGCAAAAAGGACTGCAATTTTTAATTTTAAAGGCTTGTAGAGTGGGATTTTTGCTTTCAAGGGCAGGCAGGGTGCAGCGCCCTTCAAAAACCGCCTAGGATGACCACTGTAAAATATCAGTTAGGAAGAGTAACTGCAACTAGCATCTATATCCTGATATGAATCTCAGGAAAGTAATGCATTGCGCATGCCCACGGATTTCAAATGTTGCTGCTTCTGAGCCTTTCCCCTAGAGGGTGGTATAAGAATTGCGGAAACGTCGTACTTCGATTTCACACATAACGATCGTATTGAATTACGACATTTTGGCAATTTTTAAGGGAGATGATGGTTAGATATTAACACAATAGCCAGTGGCGGATCCACGTGGTGGGGGAGGTGGGTATTTCATTGCAATCTATAAAATTGCGGAGGAAATCGGTTATAACGAGGGCCGCATATAAGGACGGTATTTTTACAAAAAGTTTAATTCACCTCCCTCCACCGTAACAGTGGCGTAGGTAGAAAGTTCATAAGGGGAGGGGTTACAGAGCTACAACTAATATAGTACTATGTTAAATCAACAAAATTTCATTGCTATGGGTGGTTACAACCAAGGGCGGACACAGGGGGTGTGACAGGGATCATGACCCTCTCCAAAAAATATTTTTTTGCTGTAAAAGAAGTTCCAACTTTCATTAATGAAGGGTGTTATTCCAAGACCATGGCAAATTCTGTCCTTGACCCCCCCAAAATGAAAGTCCATGTCCGCCCCTGGTTACAACCCACAAAAACCTTGCCCTGTGCATCGAAATCCCTCTCTAGATTCACTTCTTGCAGTAACAAAGAAACTCTGTAAATATTAACGTTAATTTTTATTATCATAGTCCCAAGGCATAGGCGTAACTTGGGGGGGGGGTTAAATATAACGTAAATTGGATGGGGCAAAGAAAAAACTCAAAATTGTATGGGGAAAAGTACGATTTTGCTTCCTTTCTAAAAAAACTGAGGGTGGGGACAAGAGTTCCTACCAGATTAGGCCAATATCTTAAGGTACGTATTCAATGGAATGCATTTACAAATTCAGTCACATCGTAACACTCATTTAAAAAAAAAAAAAGCAGGATGAAATATCAACACTAATTAACTATTCTTTCTCTGTTTACGATTTTAGTCGTCACGTATATGTCGACGTACAGCGTTTTCGCAATCCTTATACCACCCACTAGAGAAAGGCTCATGAGCATTGGCATCGAGTCCGTGGGCATGCGCAATGCATCATTTTCCTGGGATTCATGTCAGGATATAGATGCTAGTGTGACTGCAGGGTTGAAATAAAAGTTAGCATAAGGTTGAAATAAAAATTAGCAATGGCGCTAAAGGCAAAGTTAAAAAGGCTGGGATTGATAGACGTTGATGACTGAAAATGAAAGCTGTTGAAGCTTTTTTTCATCTAAAAATCCTAGTTTTAGTTATTGCAACTTGTTTGTAATTCTTACGAAAATTCAATCTTTATGAAAAAATTGGCAAAAAATGACCTAAAATAAGGGGGAAATGCCTATTTTATTTTTATTTTATTCAAATAAACTTGGCTCAATAACGTATACAAACATCTAAAATCAAAAAACTTGAACACACTATGTTGTTGAAATCTCGCCAGGGTAGCACCAGAAAAAACGTTTGTTTGACAAAGCAGGTGCTGCCCATATGAGTTGACAGAATTATAATCTAGAAACAATTTTTTTTTCTTTTACACATGATAAAAACATGACAAGACGAAAATAAGGCTAGCATCAAACACTAAAAAAATGTTCAACATAACAGGAACTCAGAAAAAACACAATACAAAAAAATCTGGTCAAAAATATCGAATTTGTATAACACAGGAAACAATGTCTCCCCTCTTTTTTTTTTTTTTTTTTTTAAACCCTTTCAGAGTTGTTTTCCTCCCTACATCTACCCACCTCCAAATTTTCCTCTCTTCCTTTCTTTCTTTTTTTCCCCCTATCCACTCTCCCCCATTTTCCCTCTATTTTTCTCTCCCCATTTTTTCCCCTCCTCACCCATCCATCTCACCCCTTTCCCCTCCCTCCCTCCCATTTTTTTTATAATCAAATCAGAAGGAAGAAATTGCACAGACACACAGACCTCGGATAATAATTATGAAAATCATAGTGCTAATTTAGTTGTCACAGAGTCAATTAAAGAATTTCATGGGGAAAACTATGGTATGGTAAGGGTAAAATATTAAAAGTTAAAAAATTAGAAGATAATAGGGTCCAATTTGGACTCAATGCCATACTACCATGAAAATAGGTAAGTGTCAGTCATATACTTCTTTTGAACGAGGCCAAGGAACGAATTTTTGTAATCTATACTGGAAGATCATTCCACATAGTTGGAGCAGAGTATCCTAGCAAATTCATCAACATTCAGGCCCTAGTGATTACTTATAGATTTCAGTAAAACATTCAGATTATTCTTGTATTGAAAACGAAACTCTTTTTCTCCAAAATTACACAAGCTCTAGTTTGAGCTAAATATACATGGGTGGCAAAAATTATTGTATAAAACGAAACTTCTTACTCTAATGTTCAAGATGTAGGTGACACACTAGCATTTATTTTAGAGTGGTGATACAGTATTTTCAGTGACTTAAGCATTATTAAATACAATCTTGGAAATATGAAACTGAAGTTTTTTAACCAGATATGTATTACTAACTAAATACATGGATAAATGTAAATATAAAATGCACGCCATAGTCATCCATATTTTTATACAGTAGACTCCACTTAATGTGATCACTGACAATGTCACACTACCATCATTGTTATATAATACATGTTATCGTTATCAGAATCATCAAACCCTGAATGCTCATATAAAAATATATTGCAAAATAATCATGTCCTGCAGTCAGCATTTTGGCTAATGTTAATTATCATTGTAGATTACATGTATATTTCTTTTTTTCCTTTCAACTTCCTTGAAAAGTACACAGGAGTCATTTGGCAGGCATTAATCCATGTGCATTACTGTTTACTGCCACTTGTCTTATGCATGGACTAGCCCGTGACGCCAGTAGTTCTTGGCAAGGGCCAAATCGTTTGGATAGTCAGTAGCAAATCAGGTAAGTGGCCATGTTTAATTTGTTCTCATTTTAAGTGGTTGCCATATGCTAGCGTTTTTGGCTTTTACTAAAACCACCACCCAGAAGGGTTTCAGCCTGAAAGAGAAAATTGCAATTTTAAAATAGTACGATAAGTTGCCAAAATGAGTTAACAGAATGCTGCTTTGCAATTGAAAATTTCTCAACCGCTTTTATGCAAAATTTTAAAGAGCTATGATAGTCTTGAAAAATGAGCAGAACTGAATAAAGCACAGATTGTAAGAGAAATTGTAGTGGAAATGAAAAGTTGAACAAGCTCTGAAACTTTGGTTCACAAGTGTTCGCAAACTGAATGCTACCATTAGTGGTCCACTTATACACGATAAAGCTGAACAGTTGAGGTTAAAAATTGGAACGACTGACTTTTTTGTGCAACGAGTGGTTGGTTCAGTCGTTGGAAGAAGCGAGAAAATATTGTGTATAGATGAAAGCGTGGAGAGCAAAAAAATGCTGATATTGCAGCATGGGAAATATGAATCAAAGAAGAATGGTTAAAACTCATTCGTTGTAATCTGGAAAAATTTACAATGCTGATGAAACTGCACTTCAGAGCACTAATCAAGCTCACATTTTTATTAAAAAAGGAAAGTACCAAAGGATGCAAGTTATCTAAGGAGAGTATTACTGTTCTACATTGTGTGAGCATGATTGGTATTAAAAGAAAACTCTTAGTTGTCAGAAAAAGCAAGAACCCACAATGTTTCAAAAATGCGAAAAGATTGTCAGTGAATTACTGCCAACAGAACGGCCTGGATGACTGTCCTTATATTCAATGATCGGTTATTGACATGGGATAAAAAGTTAACATATGGCATTCTTCTCATTAATAACTGTATAATCCACATCATAAATGTGTCCCTAAAACACATTTATGTGGTTTTCCTACCCATGAATACTACATCACTGATCCAGCCTTGTGATCAAGGAATCATTTGAGCACTGAAAGCATATTGCCATCAAGAAATGCATGCCAGAATTTTAGAATTGATGGAAGACACAGAATCACGTGCAAATGGCTTCGAAAAAAAGGCAAATCTTAAAGAAGCCTTACATCTTTTGACGATATTGTGGGATTGAGTGTCTCCAGATGCAATTCGCAACAGCTTTGCTCATGGAGGATTCGCAAAAGACAGAAATTTTGAAGAAACTGTCAAAAGTGGTTCCTCATTTGAAATGAATATCAACTATTTCGAAAAATGGGTGGCGATTGATGAATATATACTGGTAGCTGCCCCATTGACTGAATTGACATTTGTCAGGCTGTCTATGAATCAAACAAGGAGCAGATGGATGAAAATGAATCTGATGTTGACAAATATGAAACAAGCACCTTAGAACCACCAACAAATGTTGAAACAATAAAAGCATTTAGAATTTTACGACTTTGTGTGCAACATGGGTCCACTAACTTTCAAAAACAGTATGAATACGAAATTGCATTAATAAATTTCTATGGAAAAATTGTAAGCAAACAAATACAAGTGAGGTTTTTTAATATAAACAGGTATATATGTTTACATAAAAAGGTTAAACACTGGTAAAATAGCAATGAAAAAGATCACTCAAGCTTTCGGACGCATCAGCAGCAGTCCTTCATCAGGAGTAATGACGATGTTATGTTTCTGTCTCTTTTTTATACTTGAAATTTCTGGAAAACCCTTCATCAGAGTAGTCCCGCAGAATGGAAAAACCCAATGAGAACCAATGGGAGGCCTCCAATAGAATCATGGAAAAACCCAATGGGAGGCCTCCAATAAAAATCATGGAAAAGCTTTAATGGGAACCAATGAGAAACCTATATTGCGGGGCACCTGATGTTGGGGAAGTCCCATACATTTCAGAGTAAGAGTTGTTTGTAAGTTTCTGGAAGTGGTTGTGATGTATTAATGGCTTTCCCGTGTAGTTTGTAAGTTTCCCAAGATTCTAAGAAGAGTCTACTATTCTTGTTTGTGATGTGACGGTGTAGTATTTTTGTTGAGTCCCAGTCGGGTTCGTGTCCGTGTTGTAAAGCGTGTTCTGCCAGACGTGAGGCTATGTCTCCTTTCGCGAGTGCTTGTTTGTGTTCTTTTTTTCTTGTTTTGATCATTCTTTTTGTTTGTCCTATGTAATGTTTGTTGCAGTCTTTGCATGGTATTTGGTATATGGCGCCTGTGAGATCTTCTGGTGGAACTGGGTCTTTAACTTTTGTAAGTTGTTTGCGAAGTGTTGTGACAGGGGAATAGAATGTTTTGATATTTGCTTCCTTGAGGATGCGAGAGATTGTTTCGGAAATGCCGTGAATATATGGAATGGATATGTGGGCATGGGATGTATCATTTAAAAATGTGGTATTGGGTCTAGTTTCTGAAAACAAATCATTTAGGGAAGGGGTTTTCCAGAAATTTCAAGTATAAAAAGCAGCTTGGGTGATCTTTTTCATTGCTATTTTACCAGTGTTTAACCTTTTGTATGTAAATTTCCTCCCTGGTACCCTGTATTTTATTTCTATTGTACATAATTAATTAATAATTTAGAATTCAATTGAAGAACATGATTTTTTCTTGTCACCTGGTTATTACAATTGTTCAGCTATTGTTATCAAAATAGTCATGTACAAATGTGATCACATTAAGCAGAGTCCAATGTATTATGTATGTCATTAGTCACTGAAAGTAATTAAATTTTAACGTTCTTACCCATCGAGTATTAATCTTCTTTAAAACCTAAAAAATAATAGTACTTGATTGAGTACATCAATTTACAAATTTTGCATATTAACTATTCATGGTTATACAAATGTATGGTTTTTTAAAAAAAAAAATGGTTATATCAAATAACTACAACAAAAAAAAAATTCCTCGATTCCTTTGATGTTCACTATAACTGAGTGACTGTATTGAACATGGCATGTTTTCTACAAGTATAGTAAAATAATATAAATATATAATAAATGAAACTGTGAAAAATTCTATTTCTAGTACGATTTCTTATAAGTGTAACTGGCTATCAATATTATTATCACAATAGTAAGACTATACAGATGATTTTTTTTTATGTTTTTTTGTTATTACTAAATTTTGTGATCAAAACCCCACACAACTGCTTTTATTTGACACTTTGTTTTTGTGCCTTTTTATAGAATGTACAATGCTTAACCTAAATTGGGTTAAAATTAGTTTGGTTTTTAAGAATAGAAATATTTGTAGAAATGATATTTTGTGCATCAATAATTTTAAAAAAATGTTAAGGTTTATTGGCAAAAGCAGACCAAAGAAGGAATGTAATGAACGAAAATGACAAAATGGCAATGAATTACTCAATAACAAAATTAGTATAAAGGAATAAGAAATTGAATTACACTGGCCCCTTGGTTTCCATGGTTCTTCAATTTGCAGTTGTAGCTCCATCCACTTAAGACATGGCATTGCTTTATACCTGAAGTAGGAAAGTTCTTGCAGCTGAAATGTCATTTGTTTAAAGTAATGGTCATCTTGAACAATGAATCCAGATGTCCAGAGGAATTGAAACCTATAAACGAAAATAATAGAAGTCTTTATGCCATCTAACAGGAGTTTCTTTTAAAGTCAACTATAAGATCACAGTACAATTTAGGTGCTCAAAAATCATTACATAAATTATAAATTTTTTAGTGTATAATGGAACATAATCATAATTTCAAATGGAGTTAGGCCAGATTGCATTGTCACAAAAATACTGAAGAAACTAAAACATAACTATTAATCATGCTACAAAAAATTATGGGAATCTATGAAAAATAGTAACAAAATTTCTTCCGCCAACCAAAAAATACTTGACATAATATGTTGAAGAGGAGGAAATATCTGTCATAAGTATCGTGGGTGGGAGTGCAAGATCTTAATGAGGATCAACTTATGTAGAAGAGAAAACAAATGTGAACAAAGATGCTACAGCTTCTTGCACAAGT
This sequence comes from Dysdera silvatica, assembly GCA_006491805.2. Lineage (NCBI taxonomy): Eukaryota > Metazoa > Arthropoda > Arachnida > Araneae > Dysderidae > Dysdera > Dysdera silvatica. The sequence continues at coordinate 269,696,104 of QLNU02015360.1, forward strand.
CAATATTAATGAGACCAAATACATCATCAACAAACGAGACAAAAGGAAGTTCCAGAGTGTAAGAGGTTTGGAAAGAAAAAACAAACAGAAGCTTTGAACAAGTGCAAAACAATAAGATTAGCAGAACACTATAAAAAAACTTTATTATAAAAATTTTTTTTGTTTCTTACAAAAAAAAACAAAAACCTTAACACACAAACATAAAAGAACGAAAGCAGACTTATTTGAGTCTCATAGTGCAATGTGTCTGATAGGATTTTATAGTGCAAACATCATAATGTGTCACCTAAATATAAAATTCACTTAGAGATGAGTCATTAACAAATGAGCATTAAAAGTAGGTTGAAATGGTTACTGCTAACGAGAACAAATAGCAGATAAATAGAATGATATACATAGTAAACATGGTAATGCTCAAACTAGATTAACTATATAAAAGAAGAAAGAAATTTTGGCTAAGCAAACTGCCAGCTTAGATAAGCAAGCACGGAGCAAAATAATTTGCATTGTCCTGTTGAAATACAGCTCCGGGAATGCCTTGAAGGAAGGGAACAACTTCGGGCTCCAGAACTTCATTGATGTACCGGTTGCTGTTAAGATTACCCACAATTCGTAGCAGCTGAGATCGTCCATGATACGCAATTGCACCCCAGACCATAACGCTGGGGGTTCGTCCACTATGACGTTGGATAATGCACTCCGGAAGGTGGCGTTCACCGGTATAGCGTCTAACACAGATGCGGCCATCACTGTACCCCAAATTAAAGCGGGATTCATCAGAAAACACCACTTGTTGCCAATCAGCACGCCAGTCTCTATGTCCATGAGCCCATTGTAGCCGCAGGCGCCGATGGTTTTGCGTCAGGGGGATCCTGTATAAAGGAACTCTTGCACGCAGTCCACGGTGCAGTAGACGCCGACGAATTGATGAAGCACACAATGATACACCTGTAGCAGTGCACCAACGTTCTGCCAACTGTCCAGATGAAGCAAAACGGTCCGTCACCGCCATGCGGACCAGGTGTCTATCATCCCGTGCTGACGTCACCTTTCGGCGTCCACTCCCGGATTTCTGAGTTGTCTGGTTCTCTTGAACCCACTGCTTCCACACTCGCATCACTGTGCTGCTGTTACGCCCCATACGAGCTGCTATTGCACGATAAGAAAACCCTCCTTCACGAAAGCCGATCATTCGTCCCCGTTCAAACTCCGTAACTTGCTGAAATGTCGCCCTCTTTCGTCGTAGAGGCATAGTGACGTCTCATGTAACGTTTACCACTAGCAGATAACCATACACGCCCCGCTACAGCCCTCTATTTATACGGATCCATCAGCAGTTCAGAGGGTGCTGCTCAGCCCATGTATCCGCGAGGACTCTGAAATTCTAATCATTTGAATAGCATACCCTAATTTGCATTTCCTGGAAGTTTCAGCTCAATCACATGATTCC
>QLNU02015360.1:269707133-269733841 GCA_006491805.2 Dysdera silvatica
TGCCATTGAAACATCTGTTAATGTTTTTTAAAATTAAACTGGGTTAATTTGAGTTTCTATATTTGTTTCGCGCAGTGTATCACTATTTGATTTATTCTGTTTTGAATTATTAATTCTATATTCTTTTTTAATTCTCATGAACGTCTGCCCAGAAGTACAATACACTCCCACGGTATTACATCTGTAGGGTTACCAATTGCAGTTTCTACATTTATAGATTTGGTTATCGTTCTATGATGGATTGCAGAACGATGGAGCGGTGATAGACTTCATAATATCACCGATGGCTTATAAGTTATATCAGAAGGGTTTTAGCTCATGCGTTAACTCACGTGGATTGTTACCCTGGAACCTTATCGAAATTGAGTCAGAAATACCAAGATACAGATGAACCATGTAGACAGCATGTCTCTGGGTTAAACAATTTATTTACAATCACATAGCAAAATAACTTAAATTGTTACGATTAAGAATTGACATTATTATTATAAGACATTATGAATGTCCATCATGGGCAGCGTGACCATCTCGCTAAGAGTCCTACCGAAAGAATGTCTTTTATTGGTGTTCGCCTCATCGTCTCTACACTCGCAATCACTCTTATTGGCTGTTCACCCTTTTCATACGCAAATGTTCATTGGTTACCCCTTTAACACTAATTGATGATTTGCTGTTCCACTCAAGGGTTCGTGGTGTCACACTCGGAGGGTCGTAATCACCATGTCCAGCAGGAAATGCCTGTCAAGGAGTTTGAAGAAATACAATTAAGTTATCCTTGCACCGTACCGTGTTGTACACTAAACTCAATCGTCGCCTGCAGCCAATGTCTTTTCCATCGTCGGGAACAGAGCGAACCGCTGATGAGTCGGTCCATCTGGATTCTGGATGGGAAAAGCGTATGTGCGGGGAAACAAAATGGTGAACATTAAATCATGATTAAACCTTTTGGAAATGTGGGTTCATGTATCAATGACCGTTGATTCGTGAGTCCCTAGACATCATTTGGCCCCTTGAAACGTAGTAACTGCCTTGACTATCTCCTTCCGGCACAGTTCTCTCATTAACTGTGAGCTGGATTCACTGGATAGGACCGGGTTTAATACCGCGATTTAAACTTTTTTCACTTTTTTTTTGGTAGTTTTCCCATGAAAAAAAAAAAAGTAAAATGCGCATTAGGCCTGAGAAGCATTAAAAATGGGGAGAAACATTCTAATACGTAGCAATTTAATGGTCATTAATAGTGACATTCGCTTTTTGTCACTGCATAGGGTCTGGAGTTCGATTCCAGACTTGGAGAAATCTATCTTTTTTAAAAACGTCGTTTTGCTTGGTAAATGAAACCATTTGCCATAAAAAGTAAACATAAGGCGTGTTAACTGTGAAACACTTGAGGAACAAGCACTAAAATAAGGGAACGAAACGTTCAAGATAGTAGTAATTTGATAATTATTAACGAAAAAGTTGTCTTTTCATAAGGTCCCGATTCAGACACCGGACTTGAGAACGTCGACATTTTCTTCCTTAAAAAAAAAAATAGTGTTGCCCTGCCACATGAATTAACACATTGAAGAAGGCGAAAGAAATGTTTCATGGCAGGAAGTTAAAGGGTCATTAACTGCGAAACGGCTTTTCGTTACGACATAGGGTCCGAAATTCGATATCGGAAGTGGGGACGTCTTATTGTTTTTTTTTACAGAAAAAAGTTTCGCCGTCGTAATTGTAGCCACTCGCCATGAAGGAAAAAAAAAAAGAACGCGCATTAACTTAAAAACATTTGAGGGGAAAACATTTAATAGCTTATAATTATAATAATTTAATAATGTTTGAACTGAAACGGCTATAAACGTAGAAAGTGTCTTTTCGTCATTGCATAGGGTCTTGAGTTTGACACCAGACTTTGGAAGGGTTCGTATTTTTTTTTTTTTTCACACTCAAAAAACGTAGTTTGGTTTTGTCAAACGAAGCGACATATTAAAAAAAGGAAAGAAGTGGTTAACTGCAAGCAGTTTGGAGGGTCAACTAAGAGAAACGTGGTTCTCCGTTGCTGCACATGGCCCTGTGTTCGATATAGGGCTTGGGAACAAGATTTTTTTCTTTTCTTTACCAAAAGTAGTTTTACAGTGGAAGTTGGAAATATTCGCAGTAAACAAAAAATGAAAACGTGTAGTAACTGAGGAACACAAAAATTAATGAATAATACATTGACTAGGTAACATTTTGACGTCATTAATAAGCGCCGTTCCGAAACATTTTTGTGCCTGAGGCAAAAATGTGAACTGGCGCCCCTCCGCTTTGAAAAATATTAAATTTTAATACTCGCTCTTGCAAATTATTTAATATATATATTCTTTTTTAATTCTAATATATGAACATTTGTCTAGAAACACAATGAACTACTTTATTTGGCGCCCCTTTAAGTTTTTAACCTGATACAACTACTTGTTTGTCACATCCTCTGTCCAGTCCTGCAAATATTTGCAAGCATTTGCTGGTTTATTCTCAAATATAATAGTTTTGCACGCGTATTTATGAATTGTATATCTATGTTGCATGTGTTTGATATATACTACGCAATTATGCATTTTTACACTTCTTGTACAGTACAGTTTATTTATAATTTATCTTCCTTTGATGGTTTCTGGGCAATGCTTTCACCTTATTATAGTTTCATATACGGTATTTATCGATAAATTATATACTAAATATATTCCGTGCCGATCAGTGGCGGAGTTACCAATAAGTTAAGTGGGTTAAAGCCTACTGCGGCAAATTTTCGAAATCGAAAAATTTGCGAAGACACGGCGACGTGGTTACTTTCTCTTTTTTTTTTGAATGATTGAGTCATTAACATCTCAGAAATATTTCCTACCTATCGAAATACGGCACGCTTTTTCCGTTCGCCGCACCACCTATTTGCAGGAAAATAGGCGGTGAATAGGCTCTTTTTTTTCCTGCGGAAACATTGCAACCTCTGAACAAATTGAAAACAGAGAGATGAGTGCAGCGCTCTAAGACTATGGCAATATCTATGACTGTAGTATAATCTATGTATATATACCATACGTGTGTTCATAACTAAGGGCAATACGTGTAATATAGGGGTCAAGGGGGATATGTACCCTTCCATTTTTTTTTTTTTTTCGAGCAGAGTCAAAATCATGTTTTTAATCCCCCGCCCCCAGTTTTGGGATTTTTTTTGCTGAGGTCAGTCTCTGCATTCGCAATTTTCTTTGAAAAAAATTTTCTTCGCGAAAGAATTTTTTCGGCTTCCGCCGAACAGAAAAATCAGATGCAAAATCTCTGGTAAATCCGATTAAATCAGTGCTTAAATAACCAAGACTAAGACTACAGGACTTACGTGTGCAATGCTGTGATGAAGCTGCAGCTACGAGTGACTCTCGTAGTAGAAGAATTCAAAGTAGGCTTCGTGCAGAAAATGAACTCACAATTCATTGCTATGCACATATGGAACGAATATGAGGAACTCTCCCTGAAAATAAAATTGAAACCTCAACAGCTAACCAGAAAAAAAAAAGAAGTTCCAAAAAATTCGGAGGAGAGGAGTACAAGCAAGAACTCACATATCCTAAAGATTACCATAGAGCCGACATCTCTTTTGTTGTGTTATATATAAAATTATAAGCAAAATGACAAATTCCATGCAGGCGTGAGGTTTAACAAAAATGTTTTTAAAACTCACGCCAATCTTCATTTGACAAAGGGAGCAGTTGGCTCCCGAAACGTCGTGTTTTTAAACCTTACGCCAGTGTCAAAATAACTGTTTGTTATGGAATCTCCTGGTGAAACTCTGTATGGTAGGCAACAATGTTTCTAAGTACCTACAGTTTACTAAAAATGTACGTAAGTGTGATATTTTAAAGTTCTAAGTGATATAAAATTTTTGTTAAATAGAAGTGTTATTTTTTATTGATTGCAGTTACTAGTTTAGTTTTATATATGATGTTTAAATGATACTGTTAAAGTGTAGTGAGTGTATATTGTTAGATTGCAAAGTTCTATTGCTAAGGATTACTATATCTCTTTTATATATTTTTTTTATAAAGATTTAACTTCGCTTTATTTATCTACTTTTTATATCCAGTTTTCGATGTTATGTTCGGAGGTGTAACTAGGCATAGGTAAAGGGAGAGGTGTCAAAATCTTAATTACGTCTCTGATTAGGTTTAGCGAGACTAGGTGGCAAAATAATCTACAGGCGGCAAAATCGCAAATACGCCCTTTGATGCCCATGTATATATATGCTTCATTATGGGATTTATGTTGAGTAATATATATGTATACGATTCATTATTTTCATTTACCGTAGTTTGTTGAAAAGCTTCACTTTAAGGTGAGTATTTGTGAGGCAATTTATCACGGTAATGTCTTCAAACAGAATTATCGCAGACAAGGTGTAGTTTCTTTTATGTGAAATATCAGTTCTTTTTTCAAGAAAAGAAAAAGGGGCTTTCTTGAAAGGTGGTTGCGTAAGGCCCTACAGTTTTTCGAAGGATCCAAACAGCCATTTAGAGAACTAAACCTAGAAATACGGATCGGCAGAAATATAAAGAGACAAAATGCTAGGTAGCGAGGGTCAAACCCAGGTTCTCCACACGGTAAACGAACGTATTACCTCTCTGCCACTATGTGGTAACGTACGGTATACAAAATGCCTTTTATACACTCACTGGCGTATGCAGGGAGGTGTTACCCCCCATTGCAATGAAATTTTGTATATTTAACATAGGAATATGTGAGTTGTAGCTCTATAACCCCATCACTAAGCCTATAACCCCCTTATGAACTTTTTTGCGTACGCTTATGCATACACTCACGTTCAAAATTAAGAGAATTCTCAATGTTATTTCAATAGGAGAGGTATATATTCTGTTCTTTAACTGCTGATGCGCTTTATTTATAAAAAAATCTTTTTGCAGAAAAGTAATGAGCTGTAAACGCTTACCAAAATCACATTTTTCAGGCATCTTATGAAGGAGAATCCACGATCAAAATTGGCACAAAAATTGAAGATCGAAAACAAAAATTATTTGAAAACTGATTTAAAATAACAAATGCGTTCATATAAATATGGAAAATTATTAAAGAACGATTGTTGGTATGCATGTAAGCAAATTTGCTATTCTAAATCGGTTTTCAAATAATTTTCGTTTTCGACCTTCATTTTTTGTGCCAATTTTGATCGTGGATTCTCCTTCATATGACGCCTAAAAAAAAGTGATTTGTTGTGATTCTGTTAAGTGTTTACATTATTAATTTTTTGCAAAAAATATTTTTTTTTTTTTTACAAATAAAGCACATCGACAATTCAAGAGCAAAATACGTACCCCTCTCGTTGAATAATCCTTTAATTTTGAACATGAATGTAACAATTAAATGAAAGATACATGCCGTAAAATACATTTTCATTAAACATCCCGTTTTCTAGAATGATTCCTTACTTGTTTCTAATTTCGTAATTTCGAAGAACGCCATCTTTCATAAAAATTGTATAATTAGGTAGTGTCAACAGCGTGGATAAGAAACCACAAATATTACGGAAATGAGGTATCTCCACACATGCCAGGTTTTGACCTTGAAATGCTGCGATGTTTCACTTCTTCCTCCAGCTCTCTGATTCCATTTCGTGAGCACACGACCCCTTGCAGCAAAAGATCAAATCCTTTTATAAAAACGAGCCGGATATGGAGGGCGTCGTCGATTTCGGATCTTGAAGGAACACATGATCACCCATGCAGAAGGCTTTATAAATATTAAAAAAAAATAGTACACCTACGAGGATTCGTCAGGTAATTATTATTTTTACTGTGGCAAGGACATTTAAATCGCAAGTTAACAAGAAAAACAGCAACGGTGCATCTTTCCTGGTTTTTGAGATGCGCCTCCTAATCGTGAACACAAAGTTTCACGTAAGTGTCAGAGCGATGCGCACATACACGCACGCGTGCACACAAACACAGCTTAGAACAAAAGAGGGGCAGGAAAACCAATAAAAATATAGCAACCGCATAGTAATTATTTACTATATGTGTGCAGGCAGAGGCGTAGCCAGGGGTGGTTTTGGGGGTTGTAACCCCCCATTGCAATGAAATTTTGTATATTTAACATAGGAATATATGAGTTGTAGCTCTGTAACCCCTCCCATTAAGCCTATAACTCCCTTATGAACTTCCTTTGATTGCTTTTTGGTTTTACGGCTCAAAGACTACAGTGGTCATGCTGCGCCGGGACCTACTGTTTTCCGAGGAATCCGAACCTCTTAAGGCCTAGGGAACCAAACCCCGGACTACAGTGAGCAGTGCGATCTTTATGAGATCTCTGAGTAAGCGTTCTTTGCACTGCTGGGAGTCGAACCCGGATTAGCGGCGCACTAGGAGAACGCGTTACCACACTGCGCCACCGCAGGGCCAATGAACTTCCTGCCTACGCCACTGTGTGCAGGGGTGGACTAGGTCCTCTCAAAGGGCGCATACATTGGACTTCCGGAGGGCGCAAGTGCTTGCTCATTCGAAGGAAATGAGTTTTATCACCCATCAGGGCGCACCGGCCGGCGGCCCACTCCGCCCCTGTATGTACGCTGTTATTACTGTGTATTAATTATTCCCTTCATAACACTCTTAATTTCAGGAGAGCGAGTTATGGTCGTAATTGGTTTAAAAAATCAAACTTAAACTAATCAATTTATTCTAAACGACGCGTACAATAAGAGAATTATACATTTCCTTATTACTTCTAATAAATAATATATTAAGATTTTTTTTGAGTCACAAAAATATTGTTATTAATAATAGCCTTTTTATGACGAAATGGTATATCTGGAAAATGTTTGGAGTTAGGTTTTCTCTAACTTATATCATTCATATTCGAATTAAATTCATTTTACAAAGTAAATACACAAAAATATTCATATTTCACTCGCATCCATTTAAATATATTTTATGTGTATCAAGAGGAATATCGTTTTGATGTAATCTGAATATTAGTGAATATTGCAAACAAGTTTTGAGAAATGTTTAACTATTAAAGAATCCATAGGAAATATTGAGGGGGGATGAAGCGTTCGTGGGAAGGGTACTTAGAAGAGTTAAAGTAGCGTACTTTAGATCAAAAGTATTACTGGGGCCCAGGATTTACGTCTCAAAAAGGAGCATTTAAAGCATTTACTTATATATTATCATATGTGTCAGAATAAAATTTCAAAATCTATTAGAAGTGATTTATTTGTGCAAAAATATGCTTTTATTCTTGTTTTAGGATACAAATATGTACAGCAGCTTTTAAATACGAGATCCAAAATAATAACATGTCTTTATATGTGAAATTACGTCTTTGTTTAATTAAAAATAGTTTTAGGTAGGGAGATTTTTAAAAAATATATAAATATTAATAATTAATATTGCTAAAATTTTGTATTCACCTGTTCTTTCCTTATGGTGTCTTCTGCCACATAACTTCTAACAAATCTTGCCTTGCTGAAACGGTTGACGATTGTTTTGATGTTACTTCTCGCCATGCAGTTTTAAGCGACGTCAAATCGTCCAACAGATTGATCTTGAACCCGCCATTTTGATCAAAACAGTAAATAGCCTAGCGAATTAGTTCTTTTCGATAATAGGTTTTCAATTTGTGTATTAACCCTTGATCCCAACGTTGTAGTCTAGATGTCGTGTTCCGGAGAAGAAACTCTAATTCTATGGCCTTTGATCCTGAAATGAGGCAGTGGGCGCTACAGTTATCCAGAAGCAGACATACCCTTCTACCTTGCTTTGAAACTTCCTGTCTACCTGTTTTACTTATTTAGTGAAAGGTTCAGAAATTATCCACGCTTTTTTCGTGAAGCCATCTGCAATAGGTAGTGTTTTTAGAGATGGTTAATTGGTTGTATTTTTATGGCGCAAGGACAGCAAGGGTCATTCTGCGCTTAACAGGGTTGGGCTGTACACACTGTTTTAAAATGAAGTTGCTTTGAGAGATCTAAAGCATCTTGACTTGGCAACATGGCCGCCTATATGGGGAAGAGAAGGGGAGTAGGCCTCCTATACGGGCGTTGTTTAAAAATTTGATTTGCACAATTCTGCTGTGCATTTACTTTCAAAAGTTTTACAAGCGCATTTTAAAATAAGGTACTTTTTAGCTCATTACTAATTGTCAAGCAGTATCAATTATTTTTGTAGGACAGTATTTTAGTATCTTCTATATTTACCAAAATGACAGCTTTGAAGGAGGTCATGATTTTTCTTAACCCCCCACAGAATTAATCACATGGGCGCCACTGCTGGCCAATAACTAGAAACGGCAATTTTTCTGTTCCATCCATCTATCTCCATCTATCTATCTACCCATCTACCCATCTATCCATCTACCCATCTACCCATCTACCCATCTATCCATCTACCCATCTATCCATCTACCCATCTATCCATCTATCCATCTACCCATCTACCCATCTCCATCTATCCATCTCCATCTATCCATATCCATCTATCCATATCCATCTATCTGTTCCATCCAACCCACTGAAGCAGTCGAACTTTCTTTACTGCACTTGTCTCCAGAACATTTTAGACCTTTTAATTATAAGGTAAGATTAGGAAGTACTCGCCAAAAAATTGCAGTCTCATCTTCGTTACATATGTCAGACATTGTATACTTCTTAAAAATGCAATTTGTTTTACAAAAATTCGTTTAATTTCTCAACATTTACACCGGCTTCCTCACCACAAACTTTCTGCAAATCACCCCATGCCTGTCTTTTGAATCTTTGTAACCAACCAGGTGCTCCTTTAAAATCATTCACATTGAGAACATCAGGCAAAAAAACAAAACAAAAAAAAGACTTTTCTTGTAAAATTGCGCTCGTGTTTAAGATTTTGTTCTCTCATCTCTTTGATCCACCTCATTAAAGCTATTTTGACTTCTTCACTTTTGGCAATTTTCGTTCTTTCTCAAGCACACTCAATTTGAATAACTGAACAAGCAGCCTTAATTTTTTTTACCCTTTTTTTTTAAATAGCTGATAAAGTACTTTGCAATCCCGAATTTCAAAGCTAATTCTGTTTTATTCAACATTGCATAACCTACATCATTTAGAATTTCCGGCTTTCTCCTTTAAATGACTTCTTCGCTTTGTGATTTATTTTTACACTTAACCTTTTAAGGAATCAAGCATAAAATGCACATCATAAAAGCGTAGCTTTTTGACTGTCTGATAATATAAATTTAACCCTCTTAATGCACTCGACTGACTCAGGACGGACTTCACTTGAACGATATTTATGATAACAAAGAATATTTTTCAGCTCTTATTATATATAAACGACAACAGGATGGTTGGTTCATTCTATTTCTATGGCGCAAGGACAGCAAGGGTTATTCTGCGCCAAACAAGGACGACAACAGGAAATGTTTGTTATGCAAGTGCATATAAAAGTCACCACTCCCGCATGCTTAGTTTGGTAACTATAATCTGTTGCGATTATCAGTGAGAAACTGATCATATAAAGCGCGTTTTGTTCTCGTTAAGCGGGGGAAATTTCCCAAGGGCCATTGAGTGTCAGTTCGTGGTAAACGATGTACCGTGTTCGTATTAAAGGAAACAATAACATTGGAATCCTATATAATTTGACGGAACTTCAGAAAACGGTTCGTATTAAAAGTAATTCGTCTTAAGCGTAGAGCGGTAGTTGGACGCCTGTTACCGTGGGGGGGGAGGGCGCAGGAAGTTACAATAGGGGCCTTGAAATTCGTTAATGTCTTGTGATGTATTTTATTAATACAGTAAAGTTTCGTTAATCGAACCACGCATCTGAAAATTCAGGTTATCCAAACCCACTTCTGTCGGCTAGATGTTTTTTTTTTCAACGGTAGCAGATCGACCAGACGTGAACAAATAGCGCACACAGTTCTGCCAACTAATTGAAATTTCCCCATTAAGAAAAGGGAAATTTTCCGACGTCTGTTGTCTGTTATGCGCGCATACCAAAACGCCAAATATCAAACAATTATAACTTACAGCAAATTCTATAGCAAAGATTTTGATTAATCCGAACAGGTTTCGATCCTAATTAGTTCGGATTAATGAGAGACTACTGTATATTTATTGATACTAAATATCTGAGCAGACTAATATATTTACCATTAATGAATACATTTCTTAATATAAATTTTGCATTGAAAACTTATTGAAGTTAACTAAAACTTACAATTTCCCTTATTCTTTAGCACAGAGTAGATGAACACTCAAACTTCTGTATAAAAACATGTACACAAGATCTACCGTAGAAATATATTTTGAATATATTTTTAACGTCAAAGAACAATTTTCATTGTCATGTACAACTTCAAATAAAACAAAAAAAATTTAAGTAAAATTCTGCAATTTATTAAAAAAAAAATTTTTTCCACCCCGGGGCTCAGCCCAAAAAACCACTTTTTTTTTCCGTTTAATGCCAAATCACGTGGTGATTTGGGGAGAACAAAGCAACGTATTTTGCTACTCAATGAGGGGGCTTGAGGCCCCTGATCCCCCCTTTTCTACACCACCGATTAGGTATGTAGCAGCACTTCGATCATTCGAACTCCGTTTAACCGAAATGACCAACTCTACTTATTATTTTAGTAGATACTCGTTCAATGCTTTCGGTAAAAGTGTTCATATTCACGTTCTAATGTATTTCCGACTTAAGAAAAAAAACAATACAAATGGTAGATATTAGACATATAAAAAGATGTGTATATTTTTGTTATATACATGGGGTAATATGCAAAGATATTGGACTATTTACAAAACAGATAATATCTCAATGCGTACATACATATACGAGGGTTATTTTTTTTAAGTAAGGTCCGTTTGTGAATACCGTTTGAAATTCCGCGTGCGCGTGAGAATGAGCGCTTGCACAAGCTTCAGGCATTCTTTGAGCAGAATCTGACAGCTTTTCTATTCACGCCGTCAGTCTGTACGCTTCATTAAAATATTTAAGAAAACTGAGCGCCTCACCAACTGTGAAATACGGTCAGTCATCAGATTTTTAACAACAAGAAACGTGAAATCCGCGGATATCCATCGCCAGATATGCGAAGTTTACGATGACAACGCAATGAGGGACTCCGAGATGCGCAAATGGGTAAGATTGCTCAAGGAAGGTCCTGAAAGTGTCCATGGCAAATCGCGCTCTCGTGGGCCATCCGTAATCACTGACGATTTAGTGCAGCAGGCAGTTGATACCCAAATTCACACAAACAGGAGATTCACAATTTCTAAGATGTCATCGGAATTCCCACGAATTTCAAGGTTAGTTTTGTTTAAAATTGTATCTGAGCACTTAGAATACAAGAACTTGTGCTGTCTATGGGTTCCTAAACTGCTGAGTGAGGAACACAAAAAGAAAAGATTGAGAAGTGCTCTAACATTTTTAACCCTCTACAACGAAGAAGGTGGTGATTCGATCATCCGCCATACAGTTCAGACCTTGCGCCTAGCGACTACCACCTCTTCGCTTATCTGAAGACCTTCCAGGGCGGCAAGCGTTTAGAAACTGATGAAGTGAAAACGACTGTGAGTAACTGGCTATCATCACAGGCGGCAGAGTTCTATGACAACGATATCCCAAAAACTGGTAGATCATTACGATGTTTCAATTGGCAAGGAAATTATATAGAAAAATAAAGAATTATATGCAAATTCAGAATATGAATGCTTTTTTGAAAAAAATATATACTTCATTTTTATTGCAAAACTCACCTTACTTAAAAAATAACCCTCGTACTTTGTGGCGTTCTTTACTATCAATATATTTGTTTAATAATATGTAATTAAACGTGTTTTTGGATAAATATTTAGATTTCTTCGTACCTTTACACTGAAAATGGGATTTTTAGATTGCCCTTGCTATACTGTTATCTTTTGTATTTTAAATATGTTAAGTTAATAATAATAAAGTAAATAAATAAAAAATAAGATGGACAAAATCATATTAATAAAAGGATTTGGTTTTCAAAATTTGGATTCATCCCAAAAGCCACATGCGGCCTTAAGGCCGCAGGTTCTCCACCATTGAATTAGATTAACGATTTTCAACCTTTTTCATCTCGCGACATATCAAAACTACTTACTAAACTTTTGCGATACACCAAAAAATACATTTTTCGTCGATCTGATAAAAAATATGGGTAAATAACAATAAATAAAAAATGGTTGTGCAGGCTGTTACCACTTTTGTCTCAACGATCTCATGTCAGATAAAAGAGGTTAGCGCCTGTAACCAAATAATCAGGTATTGAAGGGTTTTAAAAATTATCGCGACATACCGGTTGAAAAAATTAGATAAAAATCTTCGTAAATAGCAGAAGGTATACAAGATATGTTGTGAAAATCTGTTTTAAATGCAATTTTAACGTTAAAGAGCAATTTCTGTCATCGTATACGATGTGTTTTGTACAGAACAAAAAATTCAAAACAAATTACTACATTAGTTTATTTGAAAAAAAAAAATTATATATTCCGGGGGGCAGAGTCCCCCCCTGGCCCCAGGCTGGCTACGGCTCTGATGCTCTGATTAAGCGTATACGTTTTAACGAGGTTCGACTGTATAACGAAATAAAAATTATACATATAACACAGTTAAATAAAAACCAGAGAACCAGAGAACGAACAAAATATAGTTTTTTTTTTGTTTAAAGATCCAATATTTCGAAATTTTATAAAATACAGTAGAACCTTTATTATATGAATCAATTGAGACCACGCCTACGTCGGTAAGAGAGAGGGTTCAAGTGTTACGGCATCTTCGGTGTGGTGGGTGGGGGTCGCTGCCGTTGGTCTTATTTTTCCTATGTTATCCAATGTTAATTTTTGCTTATTTGGGGGGAGGGGTATAAAATGGCCAAAATATTGCTTACGTAATACTTGAACGCTCTCTAAATCGAAATATTCCGATGATCGAAAATGCATCAATTCACAGAGGGGAGTCCGGGGAGGGGTGTAGGAAAGGAAAAAGCTCACGGGGTTCAAGATCCCCCCCCCATTGAATAACGAAATACATTGTTCTCTCTAACGTCGAATCACGATCCTTTTTAAAGCTGCATGTTTCTCCATTATTTTTGAATTGCTACGTCCCTGGTACAGGGCGTCACTTATAGTGCTTATTAAAAGTACAAATTTTTATGGGGGGGTCTTCAGCATCCTGAGCCCCTCCCTTTAATACACCCCTGCAACAGACGTCGGCTAACAGAGATTCTACGGCATTTCAGTCATTTGTTTGAGAAATTATTTGAGGATTGCATTTATATATTTTCATTAAAGTAGACTAGTTTTTGGATTACTCGGATTATAATTTTTTCTACCAAATTTTTTAAAAATTCGGAGGAATAGGAACTCGCTCGAAAAGGTTTTCGCCAACGTATATACGCCGTTGGCGCAAATTTTCTATTCCAGCGCCAATTTGGCGTTTCTATTTTCATCAATTCAAAACAAACCATCGCTCCGTACATCGGTCTTACTCTGTCACAGATCAAGAGAGCTAACGTTTCGCTTCCGTTATCATTGCCGTCCGCCCGAAAAGACTTAGCATTTCAGTGTCAAGCCACTGCCAGTAAGTTATAATTGCCCTTGTTGTTGTTTCGTATCGGACTTTTTTCATATATTTTTATCAATTACATCTAAGTTTGGCGATCTCATTTCTCTGAAGGGTCAGCCATAGGAGAAAAATCGATTATTTCAACCGCGATGTGAGAACTGCTTTTTCTCGCACCTCCTTAGAAAATTTTTATATAAATGTGTCCCTCCCCCCTTTTCTTTAACCCCTCTCTCTTCAGACCTTTATTTCTTAGTGAGTTTTATTCCTTCCATAAACTAGCGGCCTAACCAGAAAAGGAATTGTCATCACACGTGCAGAGTCCGAGAGGAACTATGAAGGTCAATTTTGTTAGCGTTGAGTCCCAAAGACAATTGCCGCGAGTTGACAATCCATTTCGTACACTGATTGATGTTCAGAAATCTAGCTTTTCCTTGATGAAATGTTGTCTTTTTAGCTAATTAATGGTATTTATAATCTCGATGTTTTTTCCATGATATAAAGGCTCAAATGTCCATAATATAAACCATATACACACGCATGCAAATACGCGGACGAAATAAATTGAGGTTTCTAAATTTATTTCTTTATTTTTCTAAGTAGGGAGGTCAAAACGATGGTGGGAAAATAGTATATTCATTCTAGGTCTGCATCTTCATGTCTGTTTCATGTTTCTTGGCGTATTTTTCGAATATAATGAAATAAAAGCACTATGTCATCCATGATTGTCTCACTGGAAGTGAATGTGCGAGCAATTATAGCGTTTCACCATACAATAAGGCAGAAAACGTTCAAATGATCGTTTCTCCATAGAAATTAATGCTACAGAATCCACCAACTAAGCATCAATCCGAAAAGACTACTGCATGCGACCACGTGACTCGATGGCATGGAGCAAGTTGCCTGTTATGTTTTAAATTTACACAGTTTTTGAGAATAAATTGGAACAAAAAGAAAATAAATTAATTGGGTGTTTCAGGGGCGGACTGGGTCCTCTCAAAGGGCGCATACTTTGGATTTTGGGAGGGAGCGAATTCATTATTGGTCCATAACTTAATAAAAAAAATTCCGGACTATCGCCCATGAGGGCGCACCGGCCCTGGGGCCCCGTCCGCCCCTGGTATGTTGTTAAACAGAATCCCAACTCTTTTGAAGATGCCTTTTTAACTTAAGCTTATGCTTTAACCGTCTTGTTGAAGTAAAATTAACACATCTTTTAATTGACTTTCGTAGATTCTATCAAAAGTATCTTGGAACGGGGAGATTTTTAAAGTGTTTCTGTATGTGTAAAAATTTTTTTATTCAATTCATTGCGTACATTGTTATGACATACTATGCATTCTATTTGTTTCGGAGTAGACCTTAAAATTTTTCATTGCGAAAAACATAACGTAAGCGCATTTTGTTATGATTGAGAAGAACTAATACATTTGTAATGTTTAAAAACGCTATTTTTGTTAATTTTTCTACTTCTCGACGCATACGCGACATCGTATATAACGACGAAACCTGCTATAACGACGGCGATTTTGTAGTCTACGTAGATTCTAACTAGGGAAATTCGTATCGGATATAACGACGTGACTTGACAGTCATAAATCGGAACAATGTGGGTTAGTTATCAAAATTTAAGCGTTATTTTAATCTTGTTTATTTACAAATGTCCGAGAAATTTTTATTACTGCTAAACCTGAATATTGAAGATAATGAACCTTAAAAAACACGTGATTTATTAATTGAATAACACGAAGGTCATATTCTTTAGGGGCCTATTTTATTTTTTCAGCATAAGACCCATAAAACTCTTAAACCGGCACTGTTCGGAAGTCATTAGTATAATATAATAAATATTATTCATTAGATTTGTTTTCTACATTATATACTTTAGTATTTTCTAGAATTTTTTCAATTTAAAAAAATATAAAGTGCTATGTATTTAGTGTGGCTATAAATATAATTTAATATAAACGGAAATTAAATTCATTATAATTATATTTTAATTTAATTTTGAAAGCTAAACGTTTACTACTTCTTACTATCAAAATAATTTATAAAACTCCAGAGTGTATTGCTATAGGCTACTACTAGGTCACAGTGGCCTAGGTGAAGGGAGGGGCTCGAGCCCCCATTGGATATCAGAACGCATTTTCTAATAGGCCACATCACAAAACGTTAAATGATGACGTGAACGTGCATCTTTGAGTGCCGTGTTAGTCGGCAATCCAATTCCCCCCCTACGCTGTTCAAGCGTCCTGTCTGGGATTACAGCGCCGCCTCCGGCGGCCACCCTTCCCAATGAAACCCTTGCACAATTCCTCCTCCTCCACATCACAAAACCTTCTTTAAAGGCGCTTGAGTGCCCTCTCATGGGTTTTGAATTGTTACTCTGCTGGTGAGTCAGAAAAATGTGATGTAATTGGTTGAAAACCATAGGAAGTGTCTGACATGTCACCCGCGGATTTTGACCAAGTGTGGATTTTTGGGTTCTTTTATGATAGAAAAGGTCATAGCAGTTGTCTTATTCTCGATCTCGAGCATTTCGGAGATATAGGGGTAGGGAAGTTCCAAATTTGACGCTCCATTTAAAGGGTCAGCTCGTAGAAAAGTGGCCCTTAGGGGGTTTCTTTCCATAACAAACACGATGGCGTAACCGAAACAAACGAGTACTTTTACTGAAAAGCACTTCTACGAATGCGGGGGTGGGTTTTAGAGGTCAAATTTAAAAATAAAAGTCTGGGGTGTTGTTTTTTAATCATTTGGGATTTTATTCACCACCAGAAAAGGTTTTAAGTGCTAAAAAAATATCCTTGACCTTGTTTCGAACTGATCCGGCGTTGACAGTTCACTCTTCTAAAATACACAGAGTGATTATAATTAAAGGTGTGATTTCAAAATGGTTTGAAAAAAGAACTAGTCAGAATGACGTGAAATTTTGTTTGGTGAAGAAAAAAAAATTACATCGAAAAAATTTGCCGCTACCTTCTATTTTCTCCTACTTTTTCTTTCCTAAAGTCGCCCCTACGCGCTACTTTCCCTGTATACACAACAGACATGCATACAGCATACATGCGTAGGCGGTAAGTCGAAAAATTAATTAACGTTTGTTGCGTTTGTACCTAACCTTCGTGTTTATGATGGAAAGGAACCCCCCCAAGTGCCACTTTTCGACGAGCTGACCCTTTAAATGGAGCGTCAGGACTTGTCCGAAAAACGTTAAATTTGGAACTTCCCACCCCTGTATCTCTGAAATGCAGATCAAGACAACTGCTGTGACCTTCTCTATCATAATGGAACCCAAAAATCCACATTCGGTCAAAATCCGCGGCTGACATATCGGACACTTCCCTTGTCAGTACAGAACAGTTCGAAGAAATTAGACAGAACTTAGACGAACTACTTCACAAAGAAGACCGCCAAGATCTATCAGGGCACAACATCTAGTAAGGAGGGGACACCATTCAATTTCGCCAAAGGAATTGAAGGGTTTACTTCAAAAGTTTTATCCCAACTCGGGGAAAACATATTGAACAACAAATCTGCACATCAGCTATTGCGAACATCTATTTCAAATATTATTAATAATAATATTGTTTGTTATTATTACAAATAGCAAAAAGCCATGAATTACAAGAAAAAATAGTATGCCATATAAGGAATCTATCATAAATACATAATTATAGGTGCTCTGCGAATAAATGACGGGTCTCTAGTAAAAAATAAATTTTAACCTGCTGGAGACCCAACAAATCAAGACGACAACAATACCATCAGATAGAAATTTGAATAACTTTTTAAATAATTTTTTACTATTTATGTATTTAATATTTTCAGGGATTTCATTCCAACATTAAATTATTGTTATGTATTCAGTTCCCATCCTAAAAAATTCGATCCTAATCCTTGATAATTTTATTTGATTTTTTTCTTCTCAAATGTACATTACTATTACAATATTCAATTTTTATTACATCCAAATGTTTATTTTCTTTGATCCTTTCATACATTATTTTCGGCACAGGCCTGCACAAAAGTTTAGACACAGAGGCAAATTATAAATAAAAGCGAGAATTTGCATTGAACTTCGCCGATATTGTATCTAAATAATCCTAGAACCAATAATAAATTGTGCAACTTAAAAGATTACCAAAAGTACTGAAACAAAATATCCCAACACCGTAATATTGGAATCTGCATGCCACAAATGTTTAGGCACATATGTCAGATTTATGCAAATTAACGGCGCGAAGTTCCCAAGTGATCGAAGGGGCGTTTCCCAGAGTTGTTATATAAGGCCTGAAATAATTTAGAATGCTTAGAACGATGCCGAAGTCAAAGCAATTTACGAATGACGAGATTTTGAAGATTTGGAGGCTGAAAACTAAAGGTAAATCTGTTACTCAAATTTCTGTTGCATTGAACCGTTCAAAGCGAGGCATTTATCGAGTGTTATCCCGGGGTGATCAGTATCAACCAAAATCACGATCTGGGAGGCCTCGAGTGACCAGCATTCGGGATGATAGACAAATACGAAGATTGGCTTCAAATGAAAGCCTGTCTGCAAATCAAATAAAAAACACGTTAGCAATGCGAGTGTCAAGAGAAACCATACGTAGAAGGATTGTAGAATGCAGGCATTTGAGATATGCAAAAATGCGCCGCAAGCCCTGCTTGCAATTACATCATAAACAAGCACGACTACAATGGGCAAGGCAGCACATATCATACAGTGACGAATGGCTGCAGGTGTTATTTAGTGATGAAAAAAAGTGGAACTTAGATGGTCCCGATGGCCTTTCGCACTACTGGCACGATCTTCGAAAACGCCCCTTAAGTCGGTTCAGCAGACGTCAAGGAGGAGGTTCAGTCATGGTTTGGGGAGCCTTTAGCTTCAATGGACAGACTTCTTTGGCGTTTTTGAATGGAAAACAAGATTCCAAGGCATACCAGGCAACTCTTGAAAGTCACCTATTACCTTTTGGCGAACTTTTATGTGGACGAAACTGGGTTTTCCAACAAGATAATGCGTCCATCCACACATCCAGGTCAACAAAAGAATGGATGAGCGCTAAAAATATTACAGTTCTCGATTGGCCTGCTCTTAGTCCTGACTGTAATCCCATCGAAAATGTATGGGGCATACTAACGAATGTTGTGTATGCCAATGGAAAGCAATATCCGTCCGTTTTAGAACTTAAAAAGGCTATAGAAGAAGCGTGGTTTAATTTTGAACCAGAAACCTTTCAAAATCTTGTGCTTTCAATGAACGACCGCGTATTTAATCTAATACGAAGTAATGGTGGCTACATTGATTATTAAAATTGTTCATTTCCTTATGCAAGTGCTAAAATTTATGTTTGTGCCTAAACTTTTGTGCCACATATTTTACTTATTTTAAGTTATATATTGCAGCAAGTTCGCTACTGATGTGATTTCTGTTCTCAAATTTTTAATTTGCATATTACATGTGTTCATACTTCGTAATATTAAAGTTCCTACTTCTTCAGTTTTAATAGTATTTTGTTATACTCAAATTTGTGTTGTGTCTAAACTTTTGTGCAGGCCTGTATACAAAATTTATTGAGTCAATTGGAAGCAAGCCATATTTAACGAATACTTCATTCCAATTTAACACATTTCTTTGCTCAATAATTCTTAAAAATTTAGACTGCAATAATTTAATAATATTCATATTGCCGCTATTTAAATTACCCCAGATGCTATTGCAGTATATTAAGTGGCTGTAAACAAAGGGAAAGTATAAACTCAGCAGTACACTTTTAGGAACATCATTTGATAATTTTCTTATGATACCCAATCCTGAGCTAATTTTTCTACTAATTTTACTTACCTGCTTATTCCAAGACGACAAATCGTCAGGTAAAGTCACACCCTGGAAGTCAATTTCCCTAATGATTTCAATTACTTTGTTATTGATAAGGATCTTTCCAGGTACTTCGGATTCGTCAATTTTTTTAATTTTTGTTTTAAAAATTACCATTTTTATCTTATATTCACTTATTTTCAATTGATATCACTTAAACCATAACTCATAGTTACCAATTTTTTCTTTCCCACTTAAAATTAACTCTTTTACCCCATCATTTTGAAAAAACACTGCTATCATTGCGTATAGTGTAAGTTTTCCCTTATTTGAAACGAACACAGTATCATTAATGAATAACAAAAACATTAAGGGACCAAGAATAGACCCTTGAGGGACACCAAAACAATTTTCTAATGGCTCTGAAACAGTAATATTTACATATACATATTGATGGCTATCTTGTAAGTAATCCTTCAGGATGTTATTTGTCTTACCTCTAAAACCATAACGTTCCACTTTCTGTAGCAGTGTTTTTCTATTTAAGACATCAAATGCCTTACTTAAGTCAAAAAACATTCCCAAACCAATATTATATATACCTCCGGTATTTTTTCCATTTCAATAACTTCATTAGAAATAATCAATAAAGGTTTCAAAAATAATTCTGCATTTTCCTTTATTATAATAACTCTAATTTCATCTGCACCTGCACTCTTTTTTATATTTAAAGTTTTTATAATTTTTAATAATTCTAATTCATTTATTTTCTTGACATTGTCTGGTTGTTTTCTTTAGTTAAATATTTACTAAAATCATTTTCATCTGTGTCATTACCTCCCACGTCCGTTTTAGCAATATGTACAAAATAATTATTCAACACATTAGCAATCTGTTGTTCGTTGGTAATTATATTATCATTTACTAATAATTCCTCTAAATTTTCATTTTTTTTTTATATCTACCTGCAATATTATTTAACATTTTCCACCTATTTTTGCCATTTATATTTTCAAAGCACTTCCTATAATAGTCTTGTTTTTTCTGCAATATTATTTTATTTATGTTATTTCTTGTGATTTTGAATTTTTTCAAATTGGGACGCGCTATTTTTCTAATATTGAGTCCTTTCCTTCTATTCCGTGTATTTTGCGCACTATAGCGCGGCAATGGCACCTCTGGTTATACCGAGCTACGAAGGATTTTTCTGGAATTTGTCATTTTAATTTCCTACGCATTTTTATGAATAAATATTTTATCGTGGAAATATTCGGAAGAGAATAATAGTCGCGAATGCGTCGGAAAATTCAGACAAAGAACGCCTAAATAACATCGGCGCAGAAAATGCCAGTGACCAAGCCGTGTATTTTTAAATATGTGAGTGTTTATGCATAATCGAGAATTTTCAGACATTAAGATTTTTTAACGTTACAGAAAGGACATACCGCTCATTATGATCGGTCATAAAAAGTGCTTGCAAACCGATAACAATAATGTGTGGTGTATCCTCTGTTTTTAAAATTGAACGAACCACGACGTCGAATCGGGCACTGTAATCCCAGACACGTTTTAACGTCAAGAGATCTTGACAACCAATGGGCGAAGGGGAGGTTGTCGATCCGTACTGACGCGCCGGCACGAACCGCTCGCATTGGTGTCACCATTTAACATCTACCGAAAACAAATCCACGATCAATGCTACCCGGAGAGCAGATGAAATAGATGGATGGCACGGAAGAACACCCCGGGCCGGCCGATGTTCCTATAGGAGTCCACCGGACACCTTTGAACGGCTGCGGAGCGCCGTAAGGCGGCAGAGAACGGTCACGAGCCGGCCTTGCAATCAGAGCGCACGAAATGCCATCCAGGCGTCTAGCCGGTGTACTGCCGGCAGGCAAACGAAAGCTTCTCCAAGGCTATCGACGCTGCACACGTGCAGAGACCGTGGCCAAACAGCCCGGAGCAGAACAAAGGACGCCCGCACGACCCCGGAGACGTAGACCGGTCCGCGAGGAAAAGCGGAGCCCAAGTCCAGACAGAATAGCGGGCACAAACATCAATCCACCTCAATCCGGCGGCCTAGCCAATGTCCCATACACTCCGCCATAGTCTAGCCCCACCACAAGTGACAAAGTCGTACGCCAGCAAAAGCTGGGACCGAACTCCGTTAAAAAAAAAACCGAACTAATATCTTTGCACGAACTAATATCTGTGTGGCAAATGCTCGTGACCAATCAGCAAAGAGGGGTCGTTCAAGTATCATGTAAACATCTTTGGGCAAGGAAGGGGTTTGAGATTTGTTTATTTTTGCTGACAATGGTGGAGGGAAAGTCTGAACCATGCTTTCGTAAGACACCGAAAATAATAAAACTGGCACATGGCCACGAACATGAGCCTATAATCTCCCCCCCTCTTACGTACTTTCTGCGTACGCCTCTGAAATTGGTCTAAGTTTTCATTACTAAACATGGTTTATTCGCAAACTATTTTGAACATTATGCATTCTACACGTATCGTTTCAGGACTTCTAAATTTTGTCGAAAAGCGTACAGTACAAAAACCGATTAATTTCACTAAAACATTTTATGTCCATATTAAAGATATTTAGTATTAAGAATTTTTTTATGAAATTGTTAATAAAATATAAAAAATATTAACGAACTCTAAGCTCCCCTGGGGCTTTCCAAGCCCCGCCCCCCCGTCAAAAGGTTCTAACTACAGCCCCTGTATCGAACTACTACTTCTAGGCCAGTTCAGCAACAAGCAAACCCTTATCGCTAAGGTGCTTACAGTTCGTCAAAAATTTCCAAGTGTGCTATGTACGAATAAATAAGCATTCCCAGCAACACCCAGCAAATTTTGTATATTTTATGGCGCAAGAGCATCTGGGCTATACTGCGCCATAACACCCAGCAAGTAAGTTACAGTGGCGTGCAGGTTTCCAATTGAGAAGAGTCTCTGCAGTTTTTCTTATATCTAATTTTGTATTGGTGTCTAGTATTTTCATTCATGCCACTGTAATTTGTATTTTCAGTTGTAGTTTTGCATCAATGTTAACTGCATTAAACAGTTACGCATCATTTTAAAAGTTGTTTTTTTATTTTTAAAATGATTTTAATGCATAACTTTATTGATACTTAACGGCGTCGCATGTTTCGTGAATAACGTAGCTGAAGGCCCAAGATGATATTTCTGTAGAAAATTTAAGATCTTGATAACTTCGTCCGGTTGCTACCCAGAAATGCTAATTAATGTTCCTAACAGATCAGCACCCCTGGGTGCTGAACATCGACATGCATGTTTTCAGTTTTATTGAGATCCCATGGACAACGATGAGCTCTCATCTTCCGCTAAATTGATAAAATTACGAAAACCATCGTTTCGTTTTTAATGTATTTTAATACAATTTTCACACACACACTATATATACACATATATATACAGGGTGTTCAGTGACAATGTATACAGACTTTAAGGGGTGGTAAGGTATACCAAAATAAATAACACGTGTTTTTTCTTTTACGTGAGGTTTTTTTACTGAGTTACGATCCAAAAATCGTTTGGTGGATGGAAACTGGAAATATTGATGCTAGCACCAATCTGTACATGTGGGCTGTACTTTTTTGAATATGTGTTCTACCAGACTGAATACTAAAGAAAATGTCTTTTTTTATTCATTTCCTAGTAGCGAAGAAGAAAAAACTCGAGAAAACAGACATGGTTTATGTAGGATAAAGCATCAGCATAATTCAGTCGATAAACAACGGTCTCCATAAGATGTATGCATCCAGTCTGATGGAGAAATCGACGGAAAAAACAAAACAAAAACTGGTACCAATCACTCTTGCCATGAACAAGAATGTACATGTTTAATTTTGTCCTAGTTTGAATGACGAATTAGACTCGTCATCCGTAACTTAGGCAAAACAAGTGCATGACGAGTCTCAGTCGTTAAATGTACCCAAGGGGTTAATATTCAGTATGGTAGAATATGTATTCGAAAAAATACAGCCCACATGTACAGTTTGGCGCCAGCATCAACATTTCCAGTTTTCATTCACCAAACGATTTTTTGGGTCGTAACTCGGTAAAGAAACCTCTTCCGAAAAAATACGTGTTACTTATTTTGGTATACCCCACCACCTCTTAAAGCCTGTACACGTGGTAACTGAACACATTGTGTGTGTATATATATTTCAGTTTTAAGTATAACAGGATAAGTGTTTTTAAAGGTATATTAATTTATCTCAGAGATTGATAAGAAATTAGTTTATACAACTTGAGTTGTGGCAGTGGCAGGGGGGTTTGGAGAACGTCGTCTTTAAAATTTGTGCAGAAGTCCTTGTAAAATAGTTTCTTCCAATAGGTTTATATTTATAGGCAATGTTGACCTGTACCTTATCTTTCAGGAGAATATTGCCTATAAATGTGATAAACCTATAAATGTGAAGAAAATTATGTAACAACAAGGACTTCTGCACAAATTTTAAAGACGACGTTCTCCAAACCCCCTGCCACTGCCATAAACCAGATTTTAAACAGTTTGCTAACGAGCACCATAAGCCTACCTGCACTGGCGATTTATCAATAATTCTATTCCAAGATTTGCGCAACGGCATGCTACAAGGTACTAACTTTCGTCCTGTTCCCACTCTTCAATCTGAAGAGAATACTACAGCATCTCAAGAAAGACTTTCAATTATGCCTCAAACTCAGCGAAAGATACTCTATCCTTGCCGAATTTTTCTCAGAATGGCTTAGCAATATTTCTTTATACATCAATGAATCTTGTAAAAACATCAAAGAGTGTAATTTTAGTCACATCAATATGATTAAGATTCATAAATTGTTGAACGAAAGAAACTTTTCGTCATCACTAGTGTAGACAAAGCGAACGGTAACTTCGCCATAGTTTGCAACAAACTTTAACATCAAATTATCTGTCAAGAACTCAAAAGCTCTACCTCGTATAAACTTTCCAATAGCAATTTGCCTACTGTAGTAGTAGGCAAGAAGATTGCTTTTAATCAACTTCTGAAAACCAAGCATCATATTACCCAATATCAGCACAGCTTCTCAAGCATTAAATTTCACAAAAATCCCATTAAAATTTGTATTACTACCAACTGGATTGTTACAATAATTCTGCTAATTACATCCTCTTCAACATATTTAAAGTCTTCGCCCAAGACATCACAGATTCCAAAGAAAATTGCTTCTTCATCAATAACAACGTACCTGTAATTCAATCTCTTAACGACCATATTAACATTAATGACATTAGTACCTATGACTTCGAGAACTTATTCCCGAGTACACCACTTGGAAAACGTTCTCAACACCTATTTTAATAAATGCAAACACCTGCTTAAAAATATTGACGAAGAATACTGGTAAAACTTACCAAATTTTGCATCTACAACAACTATATATAATGGTAAGCACGTCTTTCAACAGATCTGTGGTATTCCACAAGCGACGTGCTACTCATCACTCGCTGCTAATTTATTCCCACACCATTACGAAAGAAACAGACCTGAGCACCTCTGCTATGTATACATATATATTGACGATATTATTGCTTTTAATAACGATACCTTTGAAGAAAATGTCCAACACATCTACCCTAGAGAATTGAAATTAACAAAAACTTCTGTTCAAAGTAATTACTTTCATTTCCTAGATAGCAAGATTGAAGTCACCGATAACAACAAATTCATTAGCAGCGTCTATGACAAAAGAATGGACTTCAACTTCAAAGTCAACTACCTTTCCAAATTCTATTCTAATATCTCTAACGTCGTCTTCAGGAACATTATAATTACCATGGGAACGAGAATTTTGAGAATTTGTAATAATAGAAATATTACAATTGATAGTCTTCAACAAGTCATATTTCTCTTAAAAAATAATGGTTTTGCAAAATCGTTGCACAATAGACAAATAAAGAAACTTCTCATCTACATAGCCAAACAAAATTTTTACGTACATCTAAAGTTGCGTTAAGGTATTATTACCCTCCGCAGGGATAACACACCAAGCCAAATATGGTCAACACGAGAAAGCCTCCGGGGCGAGGTTTTTGTGAGTTTTCGTGGGGGAATTTATTATACAATAATTTTTGCCACCCACGTATTAATTAGCTCAAACTAGAGCTTATGTAATTTTGGAGAAAAAGAGACGCTTTCCCCATCCTGGATTCGAACCAGGGTCCCTCCGTTTAGCCCGGAGTGTCTTGGACCGCTAGACGAATGAGGACAGGAAACAACGCTCTCTTTCTCCGTATGTAAAGATGTTAAGGTATTATTACCCTCCGCAGGGATAACACAATTGCCAAATATGGTCAACACAAGAAAGCCTCCGGGGCGAGATTTTTGTGAGTTTTCGTGGGGGAATTTATTATACTATAATTTTTGCCACCCACGTATTAATTACAGCTCAAACTAGAGCTTGTGTAATTTTGGAGAAAAAGAGACGCTTTCCCCATCCTGGACTCGAACTGCGGTCCCTCCGTTTAGCCCGAGTGTCTTGGACCGCTAGACGAATGAGGACAGATGCTTCAATTTTCATAATGTACATTTATCTAAAAGTCATTATCTATACGAGGCTTTTGCAAACTTGACTAGGAGCAACCATTGAAATAATTTTGGCAGTCGTAGAAAGCAGCTGCGTAAAAGTTATACCTGCAAATCAAGACACGTTAGTGTATTCAGTGATCGGTTAGCACCGCTTCCCAAGCGCGAGGCCTGACTAAGCCCCAGGGATTTAGATTTGAGAAATAACGCCTATGATTGCCTAGCTGCTTTTACAAACGAAACTTCGTTTTCGTATTTGAACTAATGTTCCTTTTTTATATTTCAAAGTAAGATTTGAAGGAAGTTACTCTATATCCGCGACATTAATCCTTTTCTGGCGTCATGATTCGAGATGCAAAAGAATCCGGGAATTTTACACACGTTGCAAACTTTGATAGGAAGAAACTATGTTTACAATGTTTAGGTTTATTTTCACCACATCAGGTACTTGGAAAAAAAAAGGGAATTTCAATCAACTTTTCCTTACCTTCATTTATAACCCTCTTGTCTCTATCGCGGAAAGTTCACCTTCACTTTAATTCTTTTAACTAAAGGAATAATTATACAAACCAATTAGCATATAATTGCCTTCGCAATGTTGAATTACGACGCAACAAAAGCGTGTTGAAAAAGAACGGTTACCCGACTAAATTTATCGCTCGTAACCAATGTGGTGTTAGTGGTGGAAACAGGAATGTAGAGGATGAGACTAGGAAGACA
>QLNU02015360.1:269733941-269744196 GCA_006491805.2 Dysdera silvatica
TGTACGAATAAATAAGCATTCCCAGCAACACCCAGCAAATTTTGTATATTTTATGGCGCAAGAGCATCTGGGCTATACTGCGCCATAACACCCAGCAAGTAAGTTACAGTGGCGTGCAGGTTTCCAATTGAGAAGAGTCTCTGCAGTTTTTCTTATATCTAATTTTGTATTGGTGTCTAGTATTTTCATTCATGCCACTGTAATTTGTATTTTCAGTTGTAGTTTTGCATCAATGTTAACTGCATTAAACAGTTACGCATCATTTTAAAAGTTGTTTTTTTATTTTTAAAATGATTTTAATGCATAACTTTATTGATACTTAACGGCGTCGCATGTTTCGTGAATAACGTAGCTGAAGGCCCAAGATGATATTTCTGTAGAAAATTTAAGATCTTGATAACTTCGTCCGGTTGCTACCCAGAAATGCTAATTAATGTTCCTAACAGATCAGCACCCCTGGGTGCTGAACATCGACATGCATGTTTTCAGTTTTATTGAGATCCCATGGACAACGATGAGCTCTCATCTTCCGCTAAATTGATAAAATTACGAAAACCATCGTTTCGTTTTTAATGTATTTTAATACAATTTTCACACACACACTATATATACACATATACATACAGGGTGTTCGGTTACCACGTATACAGACTTTAAGGGGTGGTAAGGTATACCAAAATAAATAACACGTGTTTTTTCTTTTACGTGAGGTTTTTTTACTGAGTTACGATCCAAAAATCGTTTGGTGGATGGAAACTGGAAATATTGATGCTGGCGCCAATCTGTACATGTGGGCTGTATTTTTTCGAATGCGTATTCTACCATACTGAATATTAAAGAACATGTCTTTTTTTATTCATTTCCTAGTAGCGAAGAAGAAAAAAGTCGAGAAAACAGATATGGTTTATGTACGATTAAGCACCAGCACAATTTAGTCGATAAATAACAGCCTCCATAAGATGTATGCATCGAGCCTGATGGAGAAATCAACGGAAAAAACAAAACAAAAACTGGTACCAATCACTCTTGCCATGAACAAGAATGTACATGTTTAATTTTGTCCTAGTTTGAATGACGAATTAGACTCGTCATCCATAACTTAGGCAAGACAAGTGCATGATGAGTCTCAGTCGTCAAATGTACCCAAGGGGTTAATATTCAGTATGGTAGAATATGTATTCGAAAAAATACAGCCCACATGTACAGTTTGGCGCCAGCATCAACATTTCCAGTTTTCATTCACCAAACGATTTTTTGGGTCGTAACTCGGTAAAGAAACCTCTTCCGAAAAAATACGTGTTACTTATTTTGGTATACCCCACCACCTCTTAAAGCCTGTACACGTGGTAACTGAACACATTGTGTGTGTATATATATTTCAGTTTTAAGTATAACAGGATAAGTGTTTTTAAAGGTATGAATTTATCCTCGAAGGGGTGATAAAAGAAATTGTTGCTAGCAGGTTGCTTAGCGGTGGCGTTTTAAGAGGAACATCGTCTTTAAAATTTGTGCAGAAGTCCTTGTAAAATAGTTTCTTCCAATAGGTTTATATTTATAGGCAATGTTGACCTGTACCTTATCTTTCAGGAGAATATTGCCTATAAATGTGATAAACCTATAAATGTGAAGAAAATTATGTAACAACAAGGACTTCTGCACAAATTTTAAAGACGACGTTCTCCAAACCCCCTGCCACTGCCATAAACCAGATTTTAAACAGTTTGCTAACGAGCACCATAAGCCTACCTGCACTGGCGATTTATCAATAATTCTATTCCAAGATTTGCGCAACGGCATGCTACAAGGTACTAACTTTCGTCCTGTTCCCACTCTTCAATCTGAAGAGAATACTACAGCATCTCAAGAAAGACTTTCAATTATGCCTCAAACTCAGCGAAAGATACTCTATCCTTGCCGAATTTTTCTCAGAATGGCTTAGCAATATTTCTTTATACATCAATGAATCTTGTAAAAACATCAAAGAGTGTAATTTTAGTCACATCAATATGATTAAGATTCATAAATTGATGAACTAAAGAAACTTTTCATCATTACTAGTGTTGACAAAGCGAACGGAAATTTCGCCATAGTTTGCAAAAAACTTTATAATCAAATTATCTATCAAGAACTTAAAAGTTCTACCACCTATAAGCTTTCCAATAGCAATTTGCCTACTGTAGTAGTAGGCAAGAAGATTGCTTTTAATCAACTTCTGAAAACCAAGCATCATATTTACCCAATATCCTTTTAACTTCTCAAGCATTAAATTTCACAAAAATCCCATTAAAATTTGTATTACTACCAACTGGATTGTTACAATAATTCTGCTAATTACATCCTCTTCAACATATTTAAAGTCTTCGCCCAAGACATCACAGATTCCAAAGAAAATTGCATCTTCATCAATAATAACGTATCTATAATTCAATATCTAAACAACCATGCTTACATTAATGATTTCAGTACATATGACTTCGAGAACTTATTCCCGAGTACACCACTTGGAAAACGTTCTCAACACCTATTTTAATAAATGCAAACACCTGCTTAAAAATATTGACGAAGAATACTGGTAAAACTTACCAAATTTTGCATCTACAACAACTATATATAATGGTAAGCACGTCTTTCAACAGATCTGTGGTATTCCACAAGCGACGTGCTACTCATCACTCGCTGCTAATTTATTCCCACACCATTACGAAAGAAACAGACCTGAGCACCTCTGCTATGTATACATATATATTGACGATATTATTGCTTTTAATAACGATACCTTTGAAGAAAATGTCCAACACATCTACCCTAGAGAATTGAAATTAACAAAAACTTCTGTTCAAAGTAATTACTTTCATTTCCTAGATAGCAAGATTGAAGTCACCGATAACAACAAATTCATTAGCAGCGTCTATGACAAAAGAATGGACTTCAACTTCAAAGTCAACTACCTTTCCAAATTCTATTCTAATATCTCTAACGTCGTCTTCAGGAACATTATAATTACCATGGGAACGAGAATTTTGAGAATTTGTAATAATGGAAATACTACAATTAATAGTCTTCAACAACTCATATTTCTCTTACAAAATAATGGTTTTCCAAAATTGTTCTACAATAGACAAATAAAGAAACTTATCTACATAGCCAAACAAAATTTTTACGTACATCTAAAGCATATTCAGATATGAATGTTTGTTTCTTCACGCCGCTACCTTCCATTAGTACATATCAAAAGACAGCCAACTTCTAACCCTAAACGGAAGTGCTGCTACTCGGAGCGTGGGTCAATACGAAACTAAACAAGCAGCCATATTTCTTGGATTTGTCTGCTTACTCCATCTTACGCTATAGTGCTCAACCAAACAGTGCCTTAAGAAATTTCTTCATTCCTACGCAAGTACTTTTTTCTTTACATGTTTGTTTATATATTTCCCTAGTGATTGTGTATTATAGTGGATGTCTGCTTTGTTGAATTTGATGCTGCATGCATTGCACTATTTTGTTGAATATGAATTATGATAGGTGTTTTTGTATATTTTGTGTATATTCTATAATAATAGTTGTATTTATACATATAATATTGTTGGATGCTCTACGTGGTTGATCATTCCTGGTTTCTTTTTGATATTTGCCGTTATAGTTTTTCATGTACAGTTTTTTTTGTGGTTTTTTTTTGCGCCTTTGGGTATCTCGCTTTATACATGTAACAAATATGCTTTGCTTGCATTTTGCGACATACCTCCAGAAAAGGCGCCAAGCATGTAGTTTTGGAAAAGGCCCTGACGATGGTTCTAAGGCTGCATGCTTATGTTACATTATATATTTCTGAGTTTATATTGATATATATATTTTAATTGAATTGTTATTTTTTATGTTTTTCATCTTTAATTTTATGAACTCTCTCAAACACTTTTTTTGGCATTTTTCATTTTATATATGCTTTTGCTAATTTTTGCAATATATCTTATTTACTATATAGCAGCAGCTCAAAGCCCACTATACTTAGATAATTTTACACAATTTTACATTTTTTCTCCTATATTTTCCATTCAAAATTATCTACATATATACATATACGCACACATATGTACATACACAAACAGGGTGTCCCAACACCAGGGTTGCAAACATCGAGGAGGGATAGGGTACACCTAGACGAACAATATTTGTCATAGAACCTAGGGTCGCAAACCACTCACAGCGCCAGTTCTAAAACCGTCCAGCATGCACAAATAGTGACAACCAGTGCATGAGAAGCGCAAAATGCGATGTCCTAATCATCTATGCACTTGAGCAGCTGACCTGAGTTTTATCTGGCGCTTTTCACGCACTGGTTGTAAATATTTGTGCATGCTGGACGGTTTTAGAACTAGCGCTGTGAGTGGTTTGCGACCCTAGGTTCTATGACAAATATTGTTCGTCTAGCTGTACCCTACCCCTCCTAGATGTTTATAACCCTGGTGCTGAGAAAACCTGTGTGTGTATATATAAAATGGTTAATTTTCATTTTAAAATTGTACGTATGTCCTCATCTGAATGACCCTTGCCTACCATACGTCACGAAAGTTCAGGCAACCAATCGTTCTCATAATTTTATCTTTTCCCCCCAATTAATGGCGAAACCATTAAAAGCAGCTCTAAATACGTTATTTCGTCCATACGTAAATAGTTATGCCAATCCTTAGGGGTCAACTGTAATTCACTGAATAAATTTGCCCTTTTCTAAGCCAATCGTTACACCATATTTTTCGACTTTTTTTTGCATTTAAAATAATTTTTTTACCAATAAAATGTCAACGGTTCCCAAAACGTCATCCCTCAAATTCATATCGGACTATAATCGGATGGCGACGCCTGAGACTGTGGTAATAACAAAAACAGTTACTACTTGGGCGGTTTCCACAGCGTGTGGTGGCGACTAGCGAAATTTGGTCGGCCTGCTACTGTTGTCCGACCCACTGTCCGCCGGAACGTGTGTAGTTGCCTTAACCAAGAGGTCGCTGGTTGGAGTTCAATCGTGACAGCCTTTTTTCTCCCCCCACACCCATCGCTCATTAGGACTGTGCGTTAACTACTTTCGTAGTAATAGTGCAGTATTTATTTTATAAAATATATTATTGCGACTCGTTGTTTAATATATCCTTTACTTCATATTTCTAAGCTTGAAGGAACTAAATTCCAAGTTTACGTAGAAAATGAAAGTTTGTAAAGTGTTTTTTTTTTTCAAAGTAACTTGCAATACGTATCTTGTGTCCCTTTAAAATGACTATTTGGAACTTTCGATTTATTGAGAAATGTAGACATGTCTACTGTATACATTTGGAACTTTCGATTTATTGAGAAATGTAGACATGTCTACTGTATACTACACACAACCTGAGCCGTAATTTGTAACAAACTTTAGAAAATTAAGTTGAATACGCCTTCTCTCTCTTTTAGAACTGCTTGTCGAACATGCATTATTAACCCGCGATCATGCGCGCGGGGTGTTTCACATCCCACAACTTACAATTTGTGAAAAAAACCGTCCACCCTTGCTTTTGAAACTGGCCAAACTCTTTCCTGTTGCCTTCAAAGTCACAATCTTTGGGGTAGGGTGACAAAGAGAAAATTCCACTTATTGTTCCCTGTAAAATTGGACGTTTTTAATGAAATAATGCTATATAATCAGATGGGGTGTAAAGCACCCCGCGCGCGTTCTCGCGTTCCTTTAATCGGCTCGCGGGTTAATACGGAGGAACTTTCATTTTTACATGCGAACATTTCAAAAACTATTTCGCCTATTTATTCCTTCTTTATGAATTTAAGACCCATTTGTTCCTTAAAGTTGAGTGTTCCTTTTTATTTTACATAGTTTTTTTTATAAATTTACGATAAAAAAATTTCACAATATCCGTTGCCGTACTTGGCGAATTTATTTCTGTATGTTAAATAATCTAACAAAAAATATTCTGAAGTTAGATTTTTTTTTTTCGCATTAACAAATAAGTAATTGCGTCAACGAGTGTTAATTGGTCTAAAGTTACGAATAGTGCTACTTTGTAAGTTTTGGTATATTATATTAAAATAGTTATATTGGAATATAATATTTTTAAATATGAATATACGGCAGTTATATTAAAATATCAACGTAAAATAAATTGATGTTCGTCGATCTGAGACTTACCGGGTCTCTACCCAACTCTAAAGATTTTTAGGGAGCACCTTTTAGCTTTTCAGTAAGCCCCAAAGAGGCTCTTGTTTACTGCAGGTTGCCTCCCACAAGACAGTTAGGATTGCAAAGGTTATTAGTACACCGCATTAGATACCAAGATCAAAAGCAATGGATTTTAAGCAAGGTTGTCGCAGAAATTTTGCACGAATTTAAACCAGTATATAAATATCAAATCACACATACCATACAATGTCATTTTGAAAATTTAGTGTGTATAATTATTAAGGGACGGAATAGGTTCCCCTTTATACATTCAAAGCATTTTTGATTGAAACCAGCAGAATTTGATATCATGAAATATAAAAATCTTAAATAATAAAACGAACTTCCACACGTAAACATATGCAGAGATTTTAGCATACTTTCATGTAAATCCTTTGTATGATAATATTCACTATTGAAAGTGATACGTTTTCAGCTAAAACAATTAGCGAAAATTTTCGAAATTTTATTGCATAGTCCAGTCTCGATAATATTCTCGTCAATTTCAGAAAAATCTCCCTTAAAAGTGCATCTCGAAAAAATAGCAAAATCGGACAGCTGCACTATGTTATCTTCCATACGAAACGCATCATGTGTCTTGACTGAGTGCATTGAGTTCCCAGAAGCACAGAAATTGAGGGGCGTTGTGCCATATTTTAGGCTTCTATTTAAGTATACTATTAAAGGTAGGAACGGTTATTGGGGAAAGAACTAGCCTGACTCTTCCTATTAGCCATTAAAAGGTATATAAAATGTAGATATAGCAGTAAGTCAGATTTCAAAAATTGTAGATCTGCAGAGAGGATAAGTTTTCTTACTATAGAAAGACGGGCAAAGTTTTCGATTAGTGTGCAATTTTCATATGTGCATCGTCTACTTTTATCTCTCTAGATATTAATTATTGTGTTCCGCTGTCGCGTTAAATGTTTACAATGACTCCAAAAATTGAGACTAAACTAATTTTTTCTAGAAGAATTCAATTTTCGAAGCCAATAATCAATTCCGATGTAGTGCAATATACTTTTTGTTACTTTATAGAACTATTAGATAACACATTAGAATTAATAGGTAATATAATTTATAGTAATGTATATAAAGAGTTGAAAATGGAAACAAAACAATTCAAATATAAATCATTTCAGAACGTTGCTTTAAAAATTTGAGAATATAGAAATATATCTCTACTTACTTGTAACGTATGAAATGAGATGTTAATATTTTGTTGGATGACCTTTGGCCCTGATTGCTGACTCCAAGCGTCATGGCACCGACCCCCCACAAAGTTTTCAGTTGTGTCTGACGAAGTTTTGTCCTAGCCATTTTGTAGGATACGTTTCAAATAATTGTTGCTTATTATATAATATCTTTGTCCAGATATTTCGAGTACAGATTACGGATTGTCAATGCTATTGGTGTCTGAAGTCTTGGGTGGGATGTATAGTTGCTGCTTACAGTAATGAAGTAACCACATTTTTTGCATTATATGCCATATTCTTCGGGATGTTGCCTTATTGGAATATGAATTTTCTAACTAAGCTCAACTTAACGTTACTGTCTTTGAGGATACCTAAATAAATCTTGTGATTCACGATGCCATCAACATTAATTAAGACGGGCTCCACATGCTGCCATACCACGCTATCATGGATCCACTTCTACGTTGAAACTGAACGTTTTGGAATGCCGTGTTTAGTCTCCTCCAAACAATGCAACGACCATCAATACTAAAAGTAGCAAGTCTGCTTCCATATTGCTAAAACTCACTGTATTTTAAAACTTTTCGGAGTTACACTGCAGAACAACACCCCTAGTGTTTCTCTCCTCTTGAAATGAGTCGAGAATTGTAGTAGATCGGTTTGTGACGTCATACACAGTGACGTCAAACGTGCGTTGTCTTCTGTGCTTGTAAGGGCATTTTCACGTGTTTCGTCGTTCTTTTGGCTGTGTTTTGTTGCAGTGAATTATATTATGTCTGAACGGTTGACATTGTCTTTTTTGTGGAATTGCGGTTGAAAGGGAAAAGAAGTGTGCTGGAGTGGGTTATTATAGAGGGGTTAATTTCGTCCGGTATGTAAGGTGATGAGATTGTGGGCTAGGCTTCTTTTGAATGATGCTTTTCAGTGGCGTTGCAAGAAAGGCGGGAGAATGCGCATGATAGGGAAGGGAAGGAAGGAAGGAGAAACCATAGTACACGCTTCAAAGGCACATGATATTAGATAGGTGTACCAGTTTTTCTGGCCCTTCAGAGTATGTATGTATGTGTGTGTATGTGGTATGTACAGGATGTTCAGTTACCATGTGTACAGACTTTAAGGGGTGTTAGGGTATACCAAAATAAGTAACACGTGTTTTTCTTTTTTTCGGAAGAGGTTTCCTTACCGAGTTAGGACCCAAAAATTATTTGATGGATGGAAATTGGAAATGTTGATGCTACTACCAATCTGTACATGTGGGCTGTATTTTTCCGAATATGTGTTCTACCATACTGAATATTAAAGAAAATGTCCTTTTTTATTCGTTTTCTAGTAGCGAAGAAAAAAGTTGAGAAAACAGACATGGTTTATGTACGATTATAAGCACAAACACAATTCAGTCGATAAACAGCAGCCTCCATAAGAGGTATGCATCGAGCTTGATGGAGAAATCGATGGAAACGAATAAAAAAAGACATTTTCTTTAATATTCAGTGTGGTAGAACACGTAATCGAAAAAATACAGCCCACATGCAGAGATTGGCGCCAGCATCAACGTTTCCCGTTTCCATCCACCAAACGATTTTTGGGTCGTAACTCGGTAAAGAAATCTCTTTCGAAAAAAAGAAAAATCGTATTACTTATTTTGGTATACCCTACCACCCCTTAAAGTCTGTACACGTGGTAACCGAACACCCTGTATATATATGTGTGTGTGTATAATTATTTAATTCAGTTTTAAGTATAACAGGATAGGTATTTTTAAAGGTATATTATCTCAGAGATTGATAAGAAATTAGTTTATACGACTTGAGTTTAAAAAAAAAAATTAATAGTAGGAAAAAAGATTTTTTAAATGTATTCTCAAAATTTTTATATTAAAATTTATCGAATTATTTTTAGACTGTAACAAGTAATTAATTTCACACGAACCTTTTATTTATGTCTGTACACATACCGGTAATCAAATGTTTGGCTTTTATGCATAGATATCAGAATTTCAATACTTTAAGTCTATTACTTAAAAATTACCAAATTAAATATGAAAGTATATATATATATTACTCCCAAATTTTTGGAGCGACTGTGCGTTTTAAAGTATTTTGCTCTGCGGTGGCGCAGTGGTAACATATTCACCTAACGTGCCTTTAATCTGGGTTCGACTTCCAACGATTAAAAAAAAAAAAAAAAGCTAGTCGTCTAATTTCTCACTATAGTCCGTGATTTGGTTTCTTAGGCCTTAAGAGGTTCGGATTGCTTGAATAGATATGGGTTCGCTGCCCAACAGTGTTTTGATGGTAACGCATCCGCCCGTCGTGTTATTAACCATGGGGTTCTAGTTGCAATGGGATTGTGGAATGCTTGCCGGTTTTTTTGCCACCGTAGTTAGGAGTTTGGTTCTTTTGGCAGCAGAGGTTCGGATTCTTCAGAAAACCATAGGTCTCATTGCAGCATGACCTTTATTGCCTTTGCACCGTAAAATTAAATAAAAAGTTTTCATTCATACTATGCGGTGGTCCAATTGTAATGACCACCGTCTTTGAGTCAACTAGGTTAGATATGACCAAGCGCGGACACAGCGGTGGGGGTGGCACAGGGGTCATGACCCCCAAAATATATTTTTTCACTGTAAAAAATTCCAACTTTCATGATAAATGAAGGGTGTTATTCCAAGACCATGGCAAATTCTATCCTGACCCCCCACCCCCAAATAAAAGTCTTGTGTCCGCCCATGGGTATGACTAGTAGTAAGCTTGATTGTATTTAAATGTCTGCGTTTTGGAGGCAGGCCTGGTAACCAGGATGAGGGGCAACTGGGGCAAGGCAAAGTGCATATGGGGCACCCGCGGATTTCTCCTCTCTCTCT
>QLNU02015360.1:269744296-269755627 GCA_006491805.2 Dysdera silvatica
GGTAGACAGACAGACAGACAGATAGATAGATAGATAGATAGATAGATAGATAGATAGATAGATAGATAGATAGATAGATAGATAGATAGATAGATAGATAGATAGATAGATAGATAGATAGATAGATAGATAGATAGATAGATAGATAGATAGATAGATAGATAGATAGATGATTTATATTCTTATATGATAATAATTTGTGTCAAATATTTTTTTAGAAATATTATGGGGAACATATATGTCACCTTATATACAACGTTGTTGATTT
This sequence comes from Dysdera silvatica, assembly GCA_006491805.2. NCBI lineage: Eukaryota > Metazoa > Arthropoda > Arachnida > Araneae > Dysderidae > Dysdera > Dysdera silvatica. The sequence goes on from QLNU02015360.1 coordinate 269,744,565, forward strand.
TATTTTAGACTTTCTACAGTTTACATGGAAAGAGTGTTCAATCCCACGAAATGGTTTGATTCGTTGTTCTTTCGATCGAAAATTGGCCAGGAGTACTTGAAAGATCTTGACATTGTTCATTCTTTTACTAGAAAAATAATCATTTTATGTATATCTTAATACTTTATTCTAGGATTAATATAATTTGCAAGTTCGATGGGATTTTTATTAATTTTTGCTGACGAATGATGACGATTGGCTACTGCCATATCTCATGAATAACAGATATTATAAATTAATGTAAAGTTTCACTAAGAGAATCCATACTGATAAATTTTATTTTAACTCTGGTGGTTTTAAACAAACAAAATTTTTGGTAGCTCACTCTTCCCTCTTTCTAAGCAATGGAAGTAAATAGGAAAAAAAATGGGGACATATGAATAGATATATATGAAATGAAATTTTGAGAGATTCGTATCTGTGTTGTGAGATTTGACATGGTAACCTTTAATTAAAATATAGATTTTGAAAAAATTATTGCAGCAAAAGATCTAAGCTTTGAATATTTTACAGGAAGGAAGTAATGGAAATTATTGCTTGATGGCATTTGTGACCCTTAAGTGACTTTTTGATGTATTTAGGTATCCAATTTCCTATATTATATATCCCAATATATATAAATATATTATACATATAATATATTATATAAACCAATATATATATATATAAAAAGTTTTCCTCGCCCATTCTTGGCGGAAACAGGCTTTGGGACGGGCAGAGCGCCATGTTCCCAAGCCTCTTTTTACATCACTTCTTAATGTGCCATGTCTAGAAACTTCCTGACAATGTGACACGTGTTTAGGATTGTGGCTTTTTGTATTTCAATGTAGGTGTTTGGGTCAATGTTGAGTATCTCCAAATTCGTCGCAAGCGTTTTTGGTACTATCCCTGTTGCTGAGATGACTAACGGGATGATGAAGATCTTTTCCATACCCCATATATCTCGTACTTCATGTCTGAGATCTTGGTACTTGGTGATTTTCGTTGTGTAGGTTGTCTGTATGTTATTGGTGTTGGGTACTGCTATGTCGATTAAGTACGTGGTCTTATTCGATTTATCGACGAGGGTTATGTCAGGACGGTTATGTGGGACTGTCTTGTCTGTTATGATTGCTCTATCCCAGTAAAGCTTGTGTGTTTCGTTCTCATGCACGGTCTCTGGCTCATATTTGTAGTACGGGCATTTTTCTGTCAGAAAGCCAGCATTCGCTGCCAATTTCTGGTGGACTATTTTCGCTACTTGATCGTGTCTATGTTTGTAGTCTGACTGCGCAAGGATCTTGCATCCTGCCATCACGTGTTGGATTGTCTCCGATGCCGCATGACAGTGTCTGCATTTGTCGCTTTCTATGTCTTTTCTCTGGATGAATTTCTGATTGTTCCTTGTTGCGATCACTTGGTCTTGGATGGCTAGCATGAATCCTTCTGTCTCTGGCTGGAGAGTGCCTTTGGCCAGCCAAGAATTTGATGCCTTTTTGTCAACGTGTGGTTGTTGCAGGTCATTGTAGTGCCTGCCATGTAATGGTTTTCCGGCCCAAGTTCTCAGTTTCTGTTCGTTGGCTGTTTCCAGGACACGCTCTTCGGTACTACACAGGTTTAGTGGCGTGTAATTTGCATCTGCTTGTATTATGGCTTGGATGAGTGGCGATCGGGGACTCTTCAACTGGAAGTATTGCCTCATGCTCTGGATCTGCTTGTCATGTAAGTCTTTGAGGTCCGCTTGTCCGCGTCCTCCTTCTTCCCGGGGTAGTGTTTGCCGTTCAATTGCCGTTGCAGGGTGTAGTTGTCCGGCTCTTCTCTGGATGGTTCTCATTTTCCGCTGGAGTTGTTCTAGTTCAGTGTTGGCGGTATGCGATATGCAATGACCACATCCAGGTCAGGTTTTCATATATTCATACATTTCATTTATTCATACTCATATATTAATACATCTCATATATTCATACATTTCATTTATTCATACTCATATATTCATACATCTCATATAGATACTCATATATTCATACTCATGTGTTTCTTTTCCTTATGAGATAATATTTTGGAAAAAGAAATGTAGAAGAAACTTGACATGGGCTCCGATAATACGAAATAACTACTTCAAACGACAATCTGGCGTAGCCTCCAAAATTTTCGCCAAATTATGTGAATACGTCTTTTCCAAAGCTTATATAAATTAATCTATGCTTTGATTTTGCATACTTATTAATTATATGAATCGGGAGCATCGCTTGGTTGCTTTGAATTTGACTTAACGACGTCAGACGTTTCAGGGTGAGTACTGAAAAGAGTGGGAGCTGAAGTTTTAGATAACTTCGGTTCACTCGCCCCCGTTTCCAGTAGACTAATTTTCTAAAATAAGCTTAAATCTCATTTCAAGTTTTGGCAGTAACGCCCAATATCAGGAAAAAGGAAAAAACTTGAACCAGACGCATACTACTGGATTGAAAAGGGCAAACGTGGATGTTAATATCCTCGGGGCTGAAGTGTTGACATAAGAGATAAACTCTTTTCCTAATATCGACAGTTATGCGTGGCATGTTCACTTGTAGATTAAAACTTGTCTGCACGAAATATATTTGAAAGTTCTTTCAATAAACTCAAATCCGAACTCTACGTATGAAATATAATTTCAAAATGCAGGAGGTATATATTTCTTTTGGATTTTTATTCTGTGAATTTTCTGATGTTAAAAAGATATAAAATTCTGATTTTAAAAAGTTGACAAATTCTGATGCGAAAAAGGTGAAAAATGCTGATGTGGAAAAGGTGTGAAATTCTGATGTTAAAAAGATATAAAATTCTGATTTTAAAAAGTTGACAAATTCTGATGCGAAAAGGGTGAAAAATTCTGATGCGAAAAGGGTGAAAAATTCTGATCTGGAAAAGGTGTGAAATTCTGATGGTAAAAAGATGTAAAATTCCGGTGTTAAGGATTAAAATCATTTACATTTCAGTGTTGCATAGATGCCATTTAAGAATATATTCACATGACACGAGTATTCCACGAACTTTACCAGTTAATGCTTAGCTAGGTATGTGTATTTTACCATATTATTGCCCTGTGTATGAATAGCATATTTATCAAGGGTAATAATATCATGAAAAACATAAATACGAAGGTACAGCATCGTCTTCTGGGTATCGATGGTCTAGTTGGCATGACGCTTCATTTGAAACGAACAGCTCGCTGGTTTGACTCCTGGCCGTGAAGACACCTTTGCCATGCACCAAACCTTGTGATGGTAGATCAAATAAACTCCGGCTTGAGCAACTGACGAGTGGGTGTGAAGAACATTTCATTTCTTTCTTTAGTTATACTTGTTAAAGTTGTTGTCTGTTGTTGGGAGCCTTGTTTATTTAGCTGTAAAAAGTCTTGGTTGTATTGCATATTTTCCAGCAATCGGAGCTTATCAAACGACTTCTGTTATTGACAATTACTCCCACAAATGACTACGAATTGGCAGAAAATACGGCTTTCTCTTGGATTAAAAATTTTTGCAAATATTTTTTTGTAAATACATAGCTAAATTCTGTGTATGAAAAGAAAAACACAATTGCTGCAAAAATTTGTTAAAAAGCAAAAAACTAGATCTGAGATTACGTGGGTCTCCTGGAATATACGCCACTGTTGTTTATGTATGTGTATATATATTTATAGTAAATGTAGAGATGAGGTAGAGGAAATTTACGGTTGGGTATAATTTTTTAATCGATCAGTAGACTGACGAAGGATCTAATATAGAAATTACGGAACAAACCAGCTTAGGAAGGGAGTTGTCAATATAATACTTAGAAGGAAGTTAGCATATCTTAGGCACATAGTGACAGGAGAAAAATACAAAATATCGCAATTATATCTGGATGGAAATATGGGGCAGAAAAAGGAAATGGATGATTTAAAGGCACGGACAGGACAAAGTATTAAAAAAAAAAAAAATCGTCCATGAATGAAAAGATAGAGATCTATACAGTCCATGTCAGTTTCTAACCGCCGAATCAGAAGGTACTTGAAAGTTTTATTATGCAGCATGTACGAAGAAGCGTTCTAATGGGCATAATCACTGCCTTCTGATTCGCTGTGTTATGGTTCGATTCTCAAGTATGCTTGGCCGTATGTATGCGTGTGGTGCCTACATAGGGAAACGACTGATAGTATTTCGCCTGTAACTGACAACATAAAATTGCCAACTACCGGTATTGCTAAAATAGCTACCTATGATGGGGGCACAGGGGGAAAAGAAAGTACGAAGAAACTTAGAACAACGATTTTAAATATCAAGATATTACTGAAATTTATACGAATGATACAAAAACATGTACAGAAAGAATGGCAATCTTTTTCCAGATTTCATTCTGATGAGACTTTATGGAACTTAAAATGAAAATTAGTCCGGCTACAACTAAGCAACGTGATAGTAAATTGTCTGAGAAGATAACTTTTTGTTTATTGATTTTCATGAGCTATTTCTAAGGTAAAGTATACAGAATTTCTGAGGTAAAATATACAGAATTTCTAAGGTAAAATATACAAAACTTCTGATGTAAAATGTACAAAATTTCTAAGTTAAAATATGCATTTCTAAGGTAAAATATGCACTTAAAATATCCATTTCTAAGGTAAAATATGCATTTCTAAGGTAAAATATACATTTCTAAGGTAAACTAAACATTTCTAAGCTAAAATATACATTTCTAAGCTAAAATATACATTTCTAAGGTAAAATATACAAAAATTTCTAAGGTAAAATATATAACATTTGTAAGGTAAAATATACAAAATTTTTAAAGCAAAATATACAAAACTTCTAAGGTAAAACACAAAGATTGTTTCTAACGTAAAATATACAAAATTTCTAAGGTAAAATGTACAAAACTTCTAAGGTAAAATACACAGATCGTTTCTAAGGTGTAAATATACAGAACTTTATACAAAGGCGTTAAAGACACGGATAAGTAAAATTAAACTGCCAGCTAGTAAGAAGAGCCATAGCGAACAATAAGAACTGTAAGAAGCAAAAGAACAATAAGAACCTCAAAGAGCCCTTATGTATTAGGAAGAAACAAATCACTGAAGTCAGAAGATGTCACAGTAACAAAAAATCACGAGGCAATGCTCGGAAGAGGAGAATTTCGCAGGAAACAGTACAATTGAAGGTGAGAAAAAGATACTAAAGTAAGATGGAGAAGTGTTGTCCAAAGAAAGGAGCCGCAGATGATGCCGTTGTATTAGATATTTTGCATTTTATTCTATTGTATTATGTAAAGGGGAGGGACAAAACTTGAAAACCAATTCAGACCTATTCCGTAAAATTTATTACTGGGTTTGGGTAAGTAATAATAAGTTTAAATTTGTTATCCTCGTACTCCCCCTTTTATTCCACCTTCATATTCAGGTATTGAAACTTGAATTGAAGAGAACAAATTTATATAAACTTCCATGGTGCGTTCATGGGAAATATGCAAGGATTCAAAAAATGAGATAAAATTTTTATCTAAAACCGAAGTGTGCTCTAAAATTGAAGCGTGCCCCTCATTAATGACTAAAAAATAATCCACGTCTTCTTGGAAAACACCCGTAGGGTCTTTGTTGTCCCAGGCAATTGCCTGGGCTCGCTTAATATACGGATCAACCTTGTGCATGGTATTTATTAACTGTGAGAAAATCTTCGAATTTTTTTTGTATCACAAGTTAGGTGCTTTGTTGACCACGAAAACTCCTCCCGCCAATAAACGTAGTTGGAGGCGGTCGCTTATAGAAACATGGCTCGTTCATTTCGAGTAGGGGTGAGTCGTACGACAATATTGTTTTTGGCGAATGTTGGCGGCGGAAAAGGGTAATTTTTTAATTATACTAATAGTGTATCTCTCTGTGTTCCAAGATTGTATGCATTGTGTAGTCCATGTGAGAAATGAAAAAAAAAATATTATAATAGCGACATTATAAAGAGTATTTTATTTAAAGCAAAAATAAAAAAGTATATCGCCAATTTATCGCCAAGTATGCCAATGTGGATGCATTTCTTCAAGTATTCCCTATTAAAAATGAATTAAGGCTCCTTCCCGTAGCAACAGAAAGGCACAGATTTAGCGGAGGGAGGGGTTCGCTCTCCGCCACGTCTCTTATGAAGTTGCTGTCTGTCTACCAGACAGCAACTTTGTTTGATGAAGGGAGCAGTAGTTCTCGAAACGCCTAGGGTTTCCTTCCTATGCAGTTGGTAAGTTCCGCTACTTATTTTTTATTTTGTTTATTATTATCTACTTATTTTTTCGTTTAATTGGCATCTCTCCTCCAATACTGTACCTTTTTAACTTGTACCTTCTTTGACTTTTACAAATTTATCTTATCTATTTTTGTTTTATATTCTTTTCCCGGTTCATTTTATTGCGTTTCGAATCCCGGGTAGTGGTAAAATTATACTAGTTATGCAATTTCTGATCAGTTTACATCAGCGGTTCTTCAACTGTGGTCCGCAGACCCCTGGGGGTCCGCGAGACCCTCCCAGTGTTCCACAAAGATTCGAAAAAATACTAAAACAAGAGCAATTACTCTTTAATGCTAAGAATAAATTATGAGGGAACGAAAAATTCCTTCATTAAATGGTGAAAATCAACGATGAAACACTAGAATAAACATATATATTGCAAATTCCAGGCTTTAAACGTTGGGAGTTATTCCTTGGGGTCCGTGAGGCGGAGTAATATTTGGAAGGGGGTCCGCGGTCTAGGAAAGTTAAAGAACCGCTGGTCTACATCGTTTCGTTTGAGAAAAGTATTACCTGTGTTACTGGTTTACGTTTGGCTGTGGTGTGAAACAATATAAAAATCAACTTTGTGTAACAAGTTGCTGTTTTCGGTTTCTGTCTTATTGTCTCTGCGTGGATCTGTTTATGGGTATAGATTCAAAATTAATTTGATTTTTTTATTTATATTTATTATAGAGGATATTATTGACTATATACGGAGTATCCTGTTTCCCGCAATAACTTTTGCAGAGTTGGAAGAAATTAATGAATGGGTAATTAAGAAATTATTAATAATGTAACTATATTGACAACTAAATTAATAACACGGATGTGCGAATTAATATTTATTTAAAACTTACGTGTTCACTTTATAGCACTCATCCAACTTAAATTGAAGCCTGACGTTGCCGGTCATGCTCCCAATATAGATATTTTAATCCTTAATGAGTTCATTACACTGATGTTTAATTTTCCTAATAATATCCCTTTGGTGTTTTGCGGTTTATTTCAATATTAGTATCTCGCTTATTAAGTTGTGTTTCAGAATCTCAGGTTGAAAGCTCCCCCCACTCCGCCCTCTTTGACATTTTAAAAATTTTATAATCTTTTAAAAGCTTTTGAAAATTAGACATAAATAGCTCAAGTTGTTTACTCTCCTATAAGGTATAAAAGGCAGCGATATCGGTTTTCATGTCGGAAGGAGAAGACGAAGAGAGTTTCTGTCTCACTTTTTAAGCCTCTCATAACGTAAGCTCGACGTAAACAACATCTTGCTGAAAATGAACGTCCGTTGGGAGTATAAAGACATCAAACGATAGTCAGCCATTTCACTAGATCCCCGTATCTGTTTTGTTTCTAATTTGGGAAGCGTGGGATAGAACTTCGGAAGAAGATGATTTCGATGATGAATAATTAATAAAGATCGCTCGCGATTCTTTCTTCTTCAAGCTTGTTGCCGCCACCTCGTCGTATTTCGTTTCCGAAACGTACGCTTGAGCTTTCGTGTGTGGTTGTAGTGTAATAGAGACGTTTGCTAGTATTTACCTAACCCATAGGCTTATTAATATATATATTTAAAATTTTCAGGACAAATTTCGTTACATACAGATCGTTTTCAGTGTAAATTAATGAAAACACGAACGTTCCCGTAATAAGTTTGTTAAATGAAAGTTCATTATATAGGAGTTCTACTGTATTTATTTTATGTTAGCCCTGAGAAAGGTAATAATACCTTACAACCTTATATACGGAGAAAGAGAGCGTTGTTCCTGTCCTCGTTCCTCTAGCGGGCAAGACAGTCCGGGCTCAACGTGGGGACCCTGGTTCGAATGGGGACGGCGTCTCTTTTTCTCCTAAAACAAAAAAGCTCTAGTTTGAGCTATTTATACGTGGGTGCTGAAAATTATTGCATGTATTTATTTTATACACATATTTATTTATAAATATTAGTTTATTCTTAAGATTAATTTTTGAAAAAAAAAAGTACTTTTTGACTAATTGTTTAGCATGAATATGATAAATTCAGCGGTGGTTTATTAATTTGTTTGTATAATTAAATAAAATTCAAAAACGTATCCACTTCATTTCGTTTGTCGATTTCCCAGTTGTCAAACTCCTGTGTCAAAGGGGCCGTAGCTTAAAGGCGGATTTTCACATATCGCAATATCATGATGTCAATCAATGGCCCATCCTGACCGAATAACTACAAATGGGGATTTATAAAGAAATCAAGCACTATTGGTACCGGCAATAAACACAAACCGTTCAAAACTTTTAATCCACGTTAGCTCTTCTCAAAAATTTGAGAAGAAATCTCAAAGCCCAGCTATCACGAGAATTACAGCCCATGAACGAAACCGAAAAAGTGTTCGAAAGAAGATTATGAAAGCAAGTCAACTCGTGCGATGTTTTTCGTATTGAAACTAAAACGTTCTCCATATAGAAATTGTAAGAATCTGTTAAATATATCATTGACTTTGTGAAATCTTGGGCCATTTTTAGCCCATCTTGCATCAGTGCAACACTCACTTCTATTTATAGTAATAGTCCATTGACATTCGTTAAGTAGAAGCAAAGGGAATTTAAGCTTTAAACGTATTGGGGAAGAAATGTAAATTCGTTTTTTTGCATGTTAAAAAATGAGTTGCATGTTAAAAAAAAGGCAATAATCAAATTTTAAAAACAGTGAAAAAATGATAAAAAACAACAAAGTAAATTTCGAAAAACAAAAGAAAAATATGCTTTTATGAATATACGAAAAACTTGAATAATAAATAAACAAAAAATAAAAATAATCTACTGAAATCCCAAAAAAAATATTGTAAACCAAGAAAATGTCAGTAAAAACTCGTAGAAGATGAAGTTATGTAAAAACAATAATTTTGCAAACATCAGATGAAAATATTTTACAAGTTTTTGTTGTTATTTCATTTTGCTTTACAATGGCTAGTTATGAAAATGATTCCTTAGGCAATGCAGATTCGGATTCCTCGGTAAACTGTATTTCCGACGAAGCACGATCTTAAATGTCATTGTGCCGTAAACCATAAAAATATCGAGATTTTTTTGCCATACTGGCACATTATATCTGTTGTTAAATATATATAGGGTGTTGCAGAACTCCACATCCAAAATTTAATGGTAGGTAGGGGACACCAAATAAGGCATGTTTGTCCATATCCCCGTGTCCGCAAAGGGTCCGGTTTGGCTGTAGAGCGTAACTACTGTTTACGTCTATCACGTTGCTACGTAGCCAATTGCATGAATTAAATACAATTTTTGATACATAATTTAAGTGAATGAGCTAATAATACAGTAGAGACAAAGAAATCCGGAATTCCGTTTTCTGATTTTGATCTGTGTTACTGTTTAGTGAAAATAAGCCTAAAACTGCCTTTTTTAACACACTGGAAAAGAGTTGGGAACTGCCAAGTATGTGTAACAGGTGAAGAACATCAAAAGAAACATTTTTTGTTCAGTGAATTTTTTTCCAAAAATTAGCCGTTCGGGCACTACAGTGAATTTAGTGTTTGCATCCACCCCATTTAAGATTTTCACAAATGGCTACAATTCGCCGTTTCACGAATTTTCAAAATTATTTAATGTCAACGGACGTCGGGCTCTCTCAGGCAACTTTCTAAAATCAGTTAAATTCGCCAGAATTGTATGTGTAGAATTCGCCGCTTCAGGTGCGATTGTATGAATTCTACACATACAATTCCGGTGAAGCGACATTCCGTCGCGTGCCAGTCTGACAGGCTTGCGACGTATTTGCTATCAACGGTATAGTAAAGTGAACTCTAGACCCGCGCTTTGGCCCACTGAAATCCATAATCGGCCACTGCCAGTGACGAGCACATATTCCAATATTTTAAACAGAACGTAGTACATCTATGAAGCAACGTTTTCCACAGGTCCAACAGCAGGGCCAGCGCAAATCACATATCATATAACTTCGAAACTAGTTCATAATTTACAATCCTTGGGTATTCAGTTTCGAAGGAAATGAAACGAGTTAAAGCAGATACTTGTTGATTCGGCTTTAATAGTAGTATTTTAGCTCGATGTTCATAACTATGAAAGACGAAAAAGGCAGATGTTGTGAGTATAGGAAGTCTTACTTGAATACTATCAACTTCCTTAAAATCAAGTGTTCACTTAAAAAAAAGTGGAAGTCATTTGATTTACCAAGTTCATTGGCGGTACCGAGTATTTAAGGACCCCCCCACCCACCTTTTGAATTTGCTGTAGGCTATTTCCTTCCATTTGGAAACTGATGATCGCTATTTCATTTTTTAAAGAAAATTTCATATGATTAATTTTTGCCTCATTAATTGTAAAATAATAGATATTTTTTTTTTTCTCAAAGTACTTACTATAAGTTTTGTGGAAAATGAACAATGACGAACTGGGTCCTTTTCCTCTCGGGCTTTCCTTACTGCAGAGGTAATCAGTACGCCACTGCTGTCATATGATATGCGAATACAAAAACAACAGGATTAAATGCCGGGGAGGGGTTGCCAGATGACTTCAAAATGGCTATTCCCCTTCCTTATTGCCGTACTTCTGCTCATTTTCCATAAAGAAATCAACCCTGCACCCCCACCCCCATTATAGCGGCTATTGGAGAGTCAAGTATTACGTAAAAAATATTTTGGTCGTTTTCTACACCTCCCCCCCCTCTTGTAAGCGAAAATTAAAAATAAGCACAAAAGCCACCCACTCCCGCAAAGTTGCTTACGTAATACTTGAACTCTCCCTATGCCAAAGGATACATTTTTG
>QLNU02015360.1:269758425-269778211 GCA_006491805.2 Dysdera silvatica
ACGAGTTTGTATAACTGTCGGCTGTGTCGCTATCGCTATGTGAAAAATATCCCGGGGGACCGAAACGTTTTTAACTTGAAAAATTTCCCACGAAAACCAATGAAATGCTGCTTTTAATCCTGGTAATAGCGCATTACACGCGTATATGAGACTGAGGTCACATGCTTTACTACCTTACCTATATCAATGAATTGCCTTACAAAAACCGTTTAGGAAATTTTTGATGTCGCAAATTAATCGGTTTCATGAATTTTAACTGGTTGCCTTGAACTTGCCCTGCTTTAAGTCTTCATAGCTAAATACATTTTTGTGATGAATCACGATAACAATTGAAACAGTAGCGTAAGGAAATTTGATGAATACACAAATAGATGTGCCATTTTAGATGACAAGTACTTTACAATTTCTTCAATTACTGGTACAGTGGAAAAGCTTAGTGCCAATTATACAAAGAAAGGAAGAAAATTTCAATAATTTGCACAACCGTTGTGGCAACAACAAACTTCAAAACTACTTAACGGCAAGTTCTACATATTTATTTAATTTTATTATAAGAGTGAAAGTCAAGGATGAAGTGGAGTATCTTCACGTCCTTAAATTCATTTACAATAAGAATGTGAAAAAGACAAGGCCTTTTCTGGCAAAGTGGGGGTCGCCACATAGGACGATCTATTTATAACGAAAAATATAAATATCTCAGAAAATATGCATCCAATTCAAAAATTATTCAGAATAAAAGTTTAGTAATTTCAAGTTTTTTTTTAAAATTTTATAACAACCAAGCCGCCCTTTTCAAAGGAGAAGGGGATAAAATTTCAAATGGAAATCTCTATATATTTTATTTAGAATTGGACCTCGATATAAGATCACCCCGCATGTGCGGTCATTTTTGAAAAGTCCCGGTTTACTGAATCGGAATTCTGTACTACACTTTACTGCTTATGTGGCCAGGCTCTGGACGGAAACCCATTTATAAGGTCACTTCAAGTTCTGAGAATTCAATCATATGATATTGTCAAGCACTCATTACCCTGTGGTGTGTGTGGGGGGGGATCTTCGTAGTAAAATAGAGAAGGGGAGAGGGTTTAGTGGGTGGTGTTTTTTCTCAAGAATCTGTTCTTCCCTTCTCCAGTCAAGCTTTTGGGACTAGATTGAGCTAGAGACAAAACAACCACGGGATGTATTTGCAAGGAGTAATTTCTTATACGAGAAAGGGAATTTCATCTGCTTCAAAGCATTTGTATGCGATATGTCGTACGAAATGAAAATTTTATCATTTGCGGATAAAAAAAAATTACCAATACTTTTAAGAAATATAGCCAATTAAAGGCAGCTTTTGCAAAACACAATGTAATAGCAAAGACGACGCTTTACAATACAATTTTGTCATCGTTATTTAAACTATTATGCGTAAATTCTTTGAAGTTCAAAATAAATTTGAAAATTTCTTAACTTAAAAGTTATTATTCTAAATTTATTAACTTAATTTTTATATAATGTTTATAATATTGGTTTATATATACGGTTAAAATACGTAACTTGAGTTTAATTCACTCTAATTCCACATATAAGGTCACCCTACTTATAACGTCAGTTTTGTACCCTATAAATTAGTCGTTTTTTTGTTACAGAGACGTAATATTTTGTAGCAGGGTTTAAGCTGGCTCGAAACATGCTGTCGCAAAAATGCTAAAATGGGGCAAAAAAGTTGTAGCAAAATGCTAAAAAATATTAGTTGCTTTCGTTGCTAGAAAAATCGTATCAATAAAATTATTTATATCAACGATGCCTAACAGGTATTGTTAAGAATTTTGAAGAGGAAACGAAAAGGAACAAGAAAAGATCGCTGAAGTGCAAAACGGATATTTTGGAATCGGGGAATCCTGTTTTCAGAGAATAAACTGTGGTTAAAAATGCGTGTCTCATTTTCGCGATGGTCAATAATTTTTTCTTTGCATTTTCGAGCAACTCGTCGCATTGCAGCTTAAACCCTGTTTTGTAGCGATCCCCTGCTTTCATTTAAATAGAGAAATTTTACATTATTTGAAATTGTTATTGGTAAAATTTTTTATTTATTTTTTAATATAACAAATATTTGAATTTTCGTATAAAGTTTTTCAAAGTTTAGAAAAATCAATGCCACTAGTGAAATATGCGCAAGGCCTAAGGCGGTCGCCTGTCTTGCCTTATTCTAAAGCGGCCTCTGGCTGCCTATATCGCTGCCCGGCGTGGTCCTACAAACTGCTGATCAGACGGTGTTGTCGCTCAGTGTTTAAGTGTATCTTATTGCAATGAACATCACTTATTATTCATTGCTGTCTCTGTTTGCTGATTTTCATAACTTTCTGCCCACTCCTTCTTGGTGTTGCATTTTCACTGTCACGAAGTATGTTATGAAAGATGCATGTAAAAATCGGTTAATTAGTATTAATTACAATATAGACTTGGGGGAACAATCAAATTAGAGGCCTGGGATATAATTGGAGGTGAAGGGTAAAAAGTGAAAGAAAATTCGAAGATGAAGTGAAACAAGATTTTATAACAAACCTGTAAAAATCGTTATTTAGTATTAATTGCAACATAAATTTCGAGAAAAGTCAGGTAGGAGGTTTGGGACGCATTTAGTGTGCTAGGTAGATAGAACGAAATAAAGCGATGAAGTAAACGAGAATTTATACCGGATCTGTACAATTCATTAATGTTAATTACAATACAAAACTTGGATAAAAGTAACTCGCGGTTTAGAATATAACTGGCATATGAGGAAATGACATAAGAATACTAAGTAAGCCCTATTTTATAGAACGAGCCCACAAAGTTGTTAATTAGCGTTAATTACAACATAAAATTCGATAAAAATCAGATAAAAGAGAGTTCCAGGACGTAACTGATGTACGGAGTAGAGGGATAAAAATCAAGGAAAAAAACCCAAGATTTTACAACAAATCAGTAAACATTCGTTAATTAGCGTTTAATTACAATATAAAATTTCGAAAAAACACCGGTTTATGTACTAGAATATATATTTGCCATACTAGGTATGGGGAAACAGGATAAAGTAAGCGAGATTTTATAACATGAAATTCGTTAATTAGCGTTAATTGCGACAGAAATTTTTATTAAAAAAAGTGTAGCCCCAAGAAATAAAACTGGAAGCAAATATAATAATAATATATGCAAGAAGTGGGGAATAAAAAGGAAAAAATTGAGGAAAACACGATTTTATAACAAATTCGAATTCATTAATTACTGATAATTATAATATCAAACTTGAAGGGAAAAAACGGTTTGCGGTCTGGAATATTGTAGATGTAGGGAGAATTGTGCTTGATTTTTATGACAAAACCCAAATTCGTTAATTAGCTTTAATTATATCATAAAACTTGAAGAAAAATCCAATATGGAGACTGTGACAATAAAAATACAGTAAACAGTCATATAGGAAGAAATATTAATAAACAGGGTCTTATTCCTATAGGAATAAAGCGCAAAATTAAATGTATTTACTAATTAATAAACGAGTCGCATACAGGAATAAATTCATTAATTAAACAGGGTTGTACAGAATTAAAACTCATTAATCACTCATAGATCAAGGCCGTGGTTGTCTAAAACCGGTTCGTACTCCTGTAGGGGGCTCTAACGCCAGGGAAAGGTTCGGGAGCACCGCACAGAGAGCGAGGATGGGGCGGAGTTAAATGGGACCAGGTAGGGGCGCATACTACTTGCCAAGATGGGGTAATAAGTCGGGAGATTTGCTAACACTCTCGCAAATTCCAGTATCAAATCAGCTATTTTGTGAATAATCTTCTGCACTATGTGGATAGAATGCATATAGATTGAAATGGTCGGATTTCCCAAATTTCTCTGATTCATATTTTCATCATAAAATATATAGAAAAATATTTGAATATAATTACATTAAAAAATTCTTTAGTAAAATAGAAAAAGAAATATAATTAATTAAATATAGGATAGTAACAGGCCCATCCTCTCTCTCTGCTCTTTCGCTTTATAGTATAAAGATTTAAGTTTTCTCATAGCATGCGTATAACAGAACAATATAAAAGCGCTGAACCATGAGGGTTTTTTTTATTATTATTTGGTGTGTGTGATTTTACATATTCCAACACTTAGGCTGTTAATGTCTGTAAACGCGTAAATCTTGACTCAATCAAAGCCCAATACAAGAGAGAAAAAAGTGGGTCATTCAAAAGATAATGTTTAAATTTTTGCATAGCTCAAATGCGCCCCTACATTTTGAAGACAAGAATTTGTAGTATTATATATTTGATTTTGGAAATTTTTCTTCTCCATTGTGCTCTTGTATAAGAAGCCTGACAGAGGTGCAGATTTAAGGTTTGTTTGGATTTTTATGGCGCAAGAGCATCTGGGCTATACTGCGCCACCAGCAGATTTAAGGTGAGCGGACGGTTATGACTGAGAAAATTTAGTATACTCATTTATTAAAATCCTGATTTTTTTGTAAAGCAAATATTATTAACTTTGCAAAAGGGGAGAATCTAGTTTATAACTGAGAGAACTAGAAACAAAGGGATGCAAGTGACAAAACGTTGTTAAAGGTTGTTTTTGAGAAAATTATGTTTGAAGTTTACGAAAAATCTCCACATACTTCTGCTACATAACTCAGATAAAGTAAAGTTTCAAATTGCTCAAAGCATTGCTAATGTTACCTTAAAATAACCCTATAATTCTCTAAACTGCATAAACTTTCAATATTTTCACAAAAAAAAAAAAAGCTCCCATTGCTTCTGACCAGTTGCGCAGAAATTCAAAAATTTGGAAGGGAGGCTCAAGTGGTTTTAAAGAAGGTCGTGTGATGAAATATGAGAAAATAATGTGCTTTGATATCCAATGGAGGGCTTGAACTCCCACTTTCTTACACCACTGCTTCTGACTCACTCTTCCTTCAAGTTCAACGAAAAGGAAATTGAGCATGTAATTGATTAAAAAACACTTGGAATCGTTTTCCGTCATCAAATTAAAAAGTTCGGTAACTCTAGAAACAACATGTATTACCTTGCTACCCAGGGCCATTCCTGAATTGTTAGCTACCCAAATGCAGAAACAGTATCGCTCTCTTATTAATTTAATATTATTTAATTAAAAATTTTACATGTACAGGGCTTAGTTTTATTTTATGTACGGTATTACCTTTGTTATGTTGCTTTATATTGTCTTTGATGCAAAGACGGGCATAACAATTCACTAAACTGTCCGCGGCCGCCCAGGTGCGGGGGCACCTTTTGCACTCCATTCGTGCCGACCCTGTAGTAACAGCCTGGATATTACGATTATGTGAAATCTGTACTATGGGAGATGCATCGAGGTACGGAAATCTGTTACTTCTACTGTTGGACAGTCTTTGTAAGAAACTTTAACTGCAGATTTAGGAGGTAATATTTTACTGTTTATGAAATAGAACAGATGATTACTCAATGACGTAAGCCCCATAATCCTTAGTCAAAGAAATGACAGCTTCTAAAATGATTGACTTTTAGGAGTAGCAAAAACTATTGTACAAAATGGCACGTGTCTCAGAAGAGACGACATATAAATCTATGGCGGAGCAAGTTCTTTTCGCAATTGATAGACTTTATCGTTTTATTTATAACTTGTCACAGAGTAGGTTGCATTAAAAGACCACCACAAATGGGTTCGAGTCACACATGTTTTTCCCGAGCTAACGAAAAGAATCCACTTCACCAGGAAAACCAAATTGTCCAGTTGGCAAAGATTTCATAGAAGCCTCGAAAATGAAAGCATTTGAAGACTTGAATACAAATAGGTGCATGGATTCGATACACTCGTGAGTGTATCGAATCCATGCACCTATTTGTCCTCAAGACCCATACCATGGATTTTTACGTGGACATTTTAAACAGGCCGATAATTGACGTAAGTCAGGGGTCTTCAGCCCGCGGGTCCAGTGGCAGATTTCTAAGTAGGCACGCAAGGCATAGGCCTAGGGGCGGCATCAAATCGCTTAAATATAAAATTTTCCGAACTCAACAATGTTGAAAAAACAACGTTCCTTTTAATTTTTACCCTGTTTCCCCAATAGCGATGACATATAAGCGACTACTTTAACTTGCCTGCAAATACAAACTACAGAATCGAAAGACAAAGGGCCCTAAAAATTTTGGGCCCTGGTCATTTGCCCAGCCTGCCCATTTATAAATCCAGGCTTAACACGCTTTTTATATATACTAATAGTAGAAGAATGAATAATGAAAAACTTGACTGATAATGAAAAAATTCATGCAAGGATGCATACGTGTATTTTTCTCAAATACGCAAAATATACACAAAATTATCAGAGGTTCCAGGAATCCATACTAAAATTATTGTGGATTCAAAAAGTGCCTCAAATCCACGAAGTCGGAGACTATGGTAGCAATAATTTTGAGTTGTATCTTATTAGTTTGAATAATTATATGAAAAATCTCCTTTACATATCAAATGTTAAGAGTATGATATGCGTTTTTTTTAAACAAATATTCCTTTCTTTGTAAAGGAGGGAGGGGGCGGCAGTACAGGCTGTGCCTAAGGGCGGCAATTTTATAAATCCGCCACTGCTCTGGCCATTTGCGACTCTCTGGCTCACAAAACAGTACAAATTGTTTCACACAAAAATAAGGCCCAAATGTTTACTCCCTCTGAGTCTTAATTTATGTATTTTATTTTATTCTGTTCACATTTTTACATTTCGTAGCAACTACCTGAAAACGATAGAGAACTATAGTAACACGCAGTCTTCCTACAATCATGTTTTACTTTAGTTTTCTTGTGTATATGGGTATTAAAGGTAGTCTTATTGATTTGTAGTGCAACAGTGATTTAAAGAAAAATTAGCCTGGGATTCATTGAATTTTATTCTAAATATGTCTATAAGAAGATCTCAACCATCCGATTTCATGCTCTGAACATGATGTCACTATTCCGGAGCAGTTACGCCTGCGAACAGCTCTTTTCAATAATGGAGTTACTAAAAGTCAAAAGGTAAAACCAGAATACCTGACGTCCACTTTGAAAAGACTCTTAGGGTTGCAACATCAAAAATATGACCTGATACTGACAGGCTTGTTAAAAATAGGCAGCGCCAAAAATGTCATTAAAATGTTTGATTTCGCTTTACATATTAATAACTAAAAGTATTATGAACGTTTGTGATTTTCTCCCATACATATTGTAATATATATGTATTCGGTCCCAGGGGCCGATCTAGAAATTATTTTCGGGGGGAGGAGTCGCAAAAACAATAGACAATATATTTCATTAACATTTATCATTTTATAAATTGATTTTTTTTTTTGCATAAGTACAATTATGCACGAATTTTATTTAGATTTCTCCATATGAATCCCTACCGCTATTGATTTTGTAGTAAATAGTATTCTTTTAATTTCTTAGTAAATTTATGCATCGTTTTGCTGTTTTTTATATCTTCTGGAATTTCATTCCATTTTTTTTTATTCCTATGTAGTTAATATTCTCCTGACTTTTGTTAGTTTTACTTCTTTTTGGTATGTATTTATTGATATTTCGATAACTATAGTTAATTTTTTTGTTGAGTTCTATTATATTTTCATATTTTTTGTTTTTTTACTCTTTCATATATTATTTTAAGTAGTTTTATGTCATATATTTCATGTGCATATAGTATTTTTTTAAAACAATATAGAAATCTAAAAAAGAAAAAAAAAAGACGGTAATATAGGCGGATCCAAGGGGAGCACCCTATGCCGCCCCCTGGATCCGCCTCTGTTCAGTCCTATTATTGTTGGTGCTGCCCCCTAGCCAACAAGAATAAGCAAAATTGGCCCTTGGACTGAAAAAGGTTGAAGATCCCTGACGTAAATTAAGATGTATGAAGAGACTATCACCTCTTTTTGTGTGTGTATGTGTAATATCTGTCACTGTTTTAAGAACCAATGTCTGTAAAATAAGATATATTAATGTTAATAAAACTATGGGATTGAAATTTTTTAATTAAAGGTACTTTGCTAATCCAGTGCATCTATTAATTAATTATTTTATCTATTCGAATATTTTTAAAGGGAGTAATCACGAGCGTTAAAAAATCTTTCAAAATTAAAATACGTTGTGGTATGTGTAACGCTTTCGACCCCTTAGTTCGCCGTTATCCCGGGTTTGACACTCGACAGTGGGAAAAAAATAATTACCGATAAACTTGCTTATTGTTTGGGGGTTGTTTCCCTAGGCCCATAGGCATAGGTGATAACATTAAATTTTATGGAATTAAACTTTGGAATGATTTACCAGAAGACATAAAACATAATGCAACAATAAATATGTTTAAAGGAAAACTCAGAACTTATTTGATTGGACAGCGAGAAAATTGTTAGTCACTCTGAGAGACAGAGAATAATAACGAGGGTTTTGCTCTGTCACCCAGTGCGATCCTTATTGTATAGGTTTTCTGCATAAAAAATAAAACTTTGTTGTCTAATATTTTTATTTTTTTTTAATTTCTCAGCAATTGACTCATAATGTGATTGATACCTCTTTTAAAAAAAATTTTTTTTGCCAGTATTCAGTGACATTAGAGTTAGACTTTGTTTTTTGTGTCTTAACGATGTAATTCTTGAATTCTTATCACCTTATTTAATGAATTTGCGTATGTAACGAATATGTACTTGTGCTGTACATATATCAGTTCTGTATTATGAAGTATTGCAAGCCTAATGGTCCGATGTTACGCGAACCAAAACTGTAAATTATTTATGTAATTTTTAATTTTACACTCTTGTCAGACATGCGCATCAAAAACCAGTATTTCACGTCCTTGAAATGTACAAAGGGGAAGCGTCCGCTAGTTTTTAAAAGACGGCTAATGGTCAAAACTTTAATTATGGGATCGCCCCGTTCACAAATAGGCGTTTTAGATGGATTTAGATTTCAAAAAAGTCGTGTTTTCGTAGAGGGAGGAGATCAGAGGATGTGAGGTAGACGGCTTTTAGTCGTGTGTTGCAATTTTGGCGCGGAGTTTGAATAAATAATTCGACCAAATGTGAAAGAAAAAAGAAAACCTGAAAGGAAAGTTCAACTTCAAAAGTTTGTGACAAGCCAGCGAAGACAACGACTAGAAGTCACAATTTGCGGTGGCTTTGTGATGGATACAATAGCTCGGAATGATGTTGCCCCGCTCTGTTGATCATGCAGGTGATGGAACGGCTACTCGCTTTCTCACAGTTCTACACACTGGGACCACACCATAGAAACTTGGCCCCTGGAGATTGTTATTAAAGAAATCGCTTTTCGTTGAGTTCGAAAAGTGTCGATAAAAGGAATCTGTTAGTTTAAAGATGACGAAAGCTCCCGAATCTTTTTGAAGGAAGGCTCATATAGATATTGGACGCCAGCTGTATCTCAAATAGGAAGGTGTATACATTAAAACCTCCTTAACGTACACTCCTGATAGCGGACACCTCTGAATAGCGAATAGATACTCAAGTCTCGAAGTGTCCGCTATTCAGAGGTTTTACTAAGTCTCTTTACCAAGTTTTGTGATATGTGCTCGTGCACATCTTTAAGTGGTACGCATGTTTTGATTAAGTATACTCCTAATACTTCTGCACATGATTGTGTGTACGTAAGTAATTTGTGTGCCATCAGAGACGAGTTTAGGCTGGTGCGACTGGTTCTGTCGCATAGGGCGCCAGTCCAAAAAAAAAAGGGGGGGGGGCAAATGGTTTAATGACCCCGACGTACGGCCAAGTTAAAATCTAATCTGTTCATCGAATTACTCATTATTAAATAGGTTTCAGTAAATCAAATTGATGCTTATAAATAAGTTTTAAGAATACAGCAGTTACGTTAAAAACCTACTTGCGATCAAAAATAGCAGATGAGCTGTAGCTTTCCTTTCCCATGAAATTAGTATCGCCCATGAAATTAACATTACACAAGTTTGCAGCAAGGGCGGACACAGGGGAAGGTCACAGAAGTCATGACCGCCCCCAAACGTATTTTTTTTCACTGTAAAACTTCAACTTTGATAAATGAAGGTGTTATTCCAAGACCATGGCAAATTCTGTCCTTGACCCCCCAAAATGGAAGTCTGTGTCCTCCTGGCCGGTAAGCTTGAAGTACCTTTAGTTTGCAAGTTCGACTAATTTGCATTTTTCCTTGTTAATTCTCTATTTTAAGAACATTTTCAAAGGTTTACCTTAAATTTTTTACATTTAAATTTTTAAACCTTATTTACCCTTTTAATAAACTCACTTTAGTATCCAGCGACGTAGTAAAGGGGTGTTCAGAGGGTTCAAGCCCCTCCTATTGGATCTCAAGGCGCTTTTTTCTCTTTAACACCGAATCACGTGATCTTCTTTAAAGCCACTTGGGCTTCCCCACAATTTTTGAATTACCACACCCCTGACCGGATCTCTGTATAAAGTATCCTTTACTACGATGTGTTTAATTAAGTCAATGTATATAATATTGACAAGACCTTCTTAAAATAAAACCACAATATGGAACTCATGGGCGTATGTAAGGGAGTTAGTTGATAGTGGTTATAATCTCCCATTAAGTATAAATATATGCTACAATTTTGTATCATACATACATACATACATACATACATACATACATATGTGTATGTATGTGTATATATATATATATAATATGGAACTTATATGTGGAACTATAGCACCTCCGGTGGTAACACTGTATATCTCTCTTATAAAATTTCCTCGTCATGGATGGAACTACAAGTAAGAAATTAGGAAAGTGAAAACTGCATCAAAATAGATGAACTTGTTGAACTGTGTATAGAACTGGTATCAAATTCCAGATAATTGAAACTCTTTAAAGGTTTTAATTTTCACATCAGAAAATATAATTTTTGGATCCTCGGAAAAGGTATTTGTGGTTAATTGCGTGTTGTTCGTTGCAAGGAAATTTTAATTGCCATTGTGGCTTTTCTTTTTATGAAGATTCAGTGGGCTTATTAAGAATATCTTTAAAATAAGATAAGAACTGCATCAAAAGAACTTGTCCTGAAAATAGTTAATGTTTGAGGAGGGAGAAGGGCGCTAAATTTTAGTCTTGTACAGGGCGCCATATAACTTAAGTCTCTCTCTGATGCCATCTATGTCAGCATCATTTCTCATCACTGAATTGCAAAATTCGCAAATAGACTAAAATCTACTCATAATCTCTATATACGTGTATGTAGTTAAACTAGCTTATAACGACAATTTGGCCATTACGTCAATAAGTCCCATCGAAAACTGTTTGTATATAATTATCGGTTTTAGTGCAAAAATTCGGTATTTCCTCGAGTCTCGTTGTAACTGATTTCAACCGTGTGTGTATACACACACACACACACACACATAGGCAACACCACCGTCATATGCGACGGTGGTGTTTGGTGTTGACACAGGGCTCTACAAACCCGGTCGCCGTTGGCGACTATTTTTGAAGATGGCCAGAATCTTTTCCTGCTAGGTTCCTAGACTTCCTTTTTGAGATTGGCGACTACGGTTCGTCACAATTTGCGAGCACTGACCACGCACATGCACACACATCAGTGGATCTCTGTTATAATAAACACAAATATAACGAATTTATGGCTATAACCAACAAATAAGTTTGATTAGTTTGATCTTGTGTATAATGTATATGAGATACCTCGCACGTATAACAAACATTTTTTTTTCTATAATTTCATTTTTGCCCTTATATTCAAAGGTCTTGGGATTTTTGTTAACGTTAAAAATTGGATTTCTGCTATGAAATACGAAGTGTGTGTGTGTGTGTGTGTGTGTGTGTGTGTGTGTGTGTGTGTGTGTGTGTGTGTGTTTCAGATTTCGTTAGATTTTTGGCATTGAAAATGGAACGTATTCCTTCATCGCTTAGACCTATACAATCTTACGTTAATGCTCGAGATGCAGTTGACAAACTAATGGATTTTTTTGGAGTAATGATATAAATATTTTCAATACTTTAAGTAACATTAAACGTAATTTTAGAGATATGAAACTGGACTTCCTTGAGCAGCCGTGTGTATTACTAACGGCACAAATAAATGTGAGTATAAAAGTATAAAAGGTAAATTTCTAGGGCCTCCTATAGACACCAGTTCTAAAGGGCCCAGGACCCCACGGTCTTCCCAGAATTGATGGACGATAAATAAATAATTGCAAATTACTATATAGTTGAGGGCGAAAAGTATAACATAAAAAATCTATTAGTTATTGTTTTTATTAACTTTATAAATTATATTTATTAATTATTTCCGTGTTTCTGGCCGATTTTGATTACACATGCGAATTCTTCCATTCAGTTCTGACCTGCTCCCCCCACCACAATAATATTTCCAATAATTCTATGCTTTGCTACTACATATCTATGTTTTAAGGCATAGGCGGAGCGCGTAGCCGAGCCCCCCCAATAATCAATCTGGAATAATTGCGATTTTACATAAACGTACATAAAATGTGCTTGGGCCCCCCAACCAATAATTTGAGAGAACTCTACGTTGATGCTTAAACGCCATACACGCATTTTGTAAAAAAAATACATGCATCAACCTTTATGTAATAACTATCATGTATTATTTGCCATGTACCCCAAATCTTTTATTTACCGGTAGGTGTACAACGCATTATGCAAATGTAAAAAGAGTATACTTTTTACCTTCTAAGATAAAAGTTGAAATTTGCTTCTAAGCAAGCGGGTTTCTGTGGACCGCGAGGAACAAAAAGAAATTGCAGAAACTACCCTCCCTGTCTCTGTTTTGGTGACTAGATTACCCTCCTTTTTTTCAGCTTCCTGTTCTTTGAATTCTCCTCTTGCGTTGCGACATCAACGACCTCGTCCTCAACTCAACTCGGTAATACTAATTCATTATTATTACCATCACTCTTGTGGTGCCTTGCCGCAAAGTGTTTCTTGTGTATTTTTACAGGTAGCAATTTTACCCACCGTCAAACCATGCTTCGTTAAACTTGTGGGATCCGTGGACCCGTAAAATTTGTGGCAACTTACGTCGCTACTGCATAGCACGAGACGCTTTCTCTTTGAAGCCCAACTTGGAAGTTTGATGTCCTCCACGCCATTTTTATATTGACCTTTATTGTAGAACGTTTTGGACGTTGCTTCACATTATAGATCTAAGTATATCGGATACGGTCTTTCTATTCGATTAATCGATTTTTACTGTGTGTTCCAAGTGTATTTACCGTTTTTAAAGGAACTAAAGTCCGGCCTAGGATGGGCCGACAAACGACACGCGTTCTATGATACTCTTGGGAGTCGAACCCGGGGTAATGGCGGGCCAGACGAAGGCGTTACTACGGCGCCACCTTAGGGCAGTGCACCTACATTTTCCCGAGGAATCCGAACCTCTTATGGTGCGTACAGACATGCAACAGAACATCGTCGCTTATCATCAGTGCGTAACATCACTGCGTCCTATCCATGGTTTAAGCTGCAGTCGCATTTTTCGCAAAATGCGACCAGTTGCTCGAAAATGCGAAGAAAAAATTATTGCCCATCGCGAAAATGCGACAGGCATTTTTAACCACAGTTTATTCTCTGAAAACAGGATTCCTCGATTCCAGAATATCCGTTTTGCACTTCAGCGATCTTTTCTTGTTCCTTTTTGTTTCCTCTTCAAAATTCTTAACAGCACCTGTTAAGCATCGTTGATGTAAATAATTTCATTGATAGGGTTCTTGGAGCAACGAAAGCAACTAATATTTTCAGCATTTTGCTACTACTTTTTTTCCCCCGTTTTAGCGTTTTTGCGACAGCATGTTTTGAGTCGGCTTAAACCCTGGTCCCCATCAGTTCGTGTCGATATCCAATCTACACCGATAAAACGCTGTTGTTTGCAAACCGGTCCAAATACACGAACATGGAGTTCAACACAGCCCTGTAACCAGTAGCGTAGTTAGATATTTTGCCACCCGGGGCGAATGACTGTCATTGCCCCCACCCCACCCAATGGGGTAACAAAACAAATTTTGTTTTTTAAAGGCTAATTGCCGCCCTCCGAATTGTGGCGCTCGGGGCGACCGCCCCCTTGCCTCCCCGTAGCTAAGTTACTGCCTGTAACTGCCTTTGAAGTGACTAGAAAAAACCGACAACTGGTGGGACGCGGAAATGTTACGATGTTCTGTTACGGAGTGCGGTCCAGACTTGGTACGCGACGGTGTTACGATACGGTGTTCTGTTGCATGTGTGGACGCGGCCTTAAAGTCCAAGGACCCAACCTCCGGTCTGCGATGAGCAGTTAGCCAGAAGCTTTTCTTTCCCCGTTGGAAACCGAACTCGGTTAACCATCCGCTAGCTGAGCGCGTTACCTCTACGGAGTCATTCTCGAGTATTCGAAATGTCGTAGATCACATACGAGCTATAGTATGTTTGCTAACTCGCAAAGTATTCGAACTAGTTATTAGTATGGCAGTATGTAATGTATTCCTCGACGTATTTTACAATTTAAACGAATTCCGGAACTTTCAGTTTAAGAAACTAATTCTAGTAGTGGGGAGGAAAGCGTCCTTTGGTACTGAAAAAATAAAAAATCGTATTTTAATATCGATAAGGAGGGCGTAGGTTTATGACCATTAACAGGTTGTTTCACTATTCATAGGTATAGAAAGCCTCCAGAAAACTAACAACCCTGACGATATAGTCACTAAATCATTCGTTTTTCTTTGAGGCGCATTTTCTCTAATATTCGGATTGTTTGTTTGTGGTTTTACGGCTCAAGGACTACAATGGTCATGCTGCGCCGGGACCTACTGTTTTCCGAGGAATCCGAACCTCTTATGGCCTAGGGAACCAAACCCCTGGACTACAGTGAGCAGTGCGATCTTTTTATGAGATCTGAGTAAGCGTTCTTAGTACACTGTTGGGAGTCGAACCCGGATTAACGGCGCACTAGGCGAACGCGTTACCACTACGCCACCCCAGGGCTCAATATTCGGATGTATTAATAATTAAGATGTCTCGAACATTTTTGATTAAACGAGATTAAAATTACGCTAAAACTTAAATAACACCAGGCCCTTGGGTAGGCCCGTCCTAACGTACGGCAATGGTCCGTCAAACGTGCCGTTGATCTGGGTTCGACTCCGAATGGTATCGTGCAAAGCCTGCCGTTTTTCTGCCCACCGTAGTCCGGGGTTTGACAGCATAGGTAGGATTCCTTGGAAAGTTGTAGGTCCTGGCGCAGCAGGACCTTTGCTGTCCTTGCGCCGTAAGAACACAAACAGGTTATTGAACTTTAAATCGTATTGGAAATTATCGGTGATCAAATGTAAATATACCAATTTTTGTTCTTTCCTTCAATTGATCACACTTTGTGTGGGGTTTTAGCACGATGACAATTAAAATTAGCCAAAACTCATTTTTCCCAGAGATTCTAATTTCTCGTGACTAGAGAATCAAACTCCGGAATTCAAACTGGTTTTAAAAAAATAAATTCGGTACCAGCGTGGCTCAAATTCGTTCTGTTTTTTTGCATGGCAGAGAAACGCGCCACAACACGTCCTAACATGTCAACAGTAATATAATACATGCTTTGGAAAAAATGGTAGTTTTAAGCCTTTTATTTAGTCTTCCACAATGCGTTAGCATATACATGTACTTGTATTGTGTCAAGTTTTATCTCTCAGTATTGCCTTTTGTATTTTATAGAAAATCTAAGAGAATTGAAACGTCCGTATGTGCACACACGTACAATCTGTACTTTTAGACAAAGGTGTTTTCTGTTTTTGTCTCAGCACCTGGGATCGCACCTGCGTATCTTTCCATGTTTTATGGCTATGTCAAACGACGTATAATGTGCGCAGCCACCCGGGTGATGTAACCAAGGTCAATGAAACGTCACGTACACAATGTCATTTACAAACAGATGACTTGATCTCTTCATAGACATTGTAATTGTATGACTTAGTGTTATCATGGAAAATTATGAGTTCTTAAATTTAATAAAATTCCAGCACCAAATTGGAAGTTGTGTGGAAGGATTTTCTGTTCGGATTCGGGTGAAGTTTTGTTTTTTACAGTTTGAATTAAAATGTGAACATAATTTAAAACCCGCGCTATAACGAACTTGTTCTATGCAGAGTAGCGTCATACGCAGGATCCGAGTCCTATAGCTTCTTTGATGAGGCTCAGTTATACGAAGCTATATTAGTATCTTCTAGTGAAATATAGCATTATGTCAGTCACGTCGCATTAGAAGCTATTACCCAACTACACGCAGCTACTAACAAGGTACTTCAGTATCTAATCCAATCAACCGAGACTATTCCAGAAGCAGATATAAAATTCGCAAATAGTAAAACAGTGGAATGCCTCGTGTAGTTGAGCTTGTGTTTGGTCTATAAAAGCAATTCTGTGTAATTTTTTTTTAACCATCTATCCCAATAGTTCTTTAATTTTCCTACACTGCGGACCCCCCTTCAGAGATCACTCGCCCACCCCACAAGAATTAACTCAAAATTTAAAGCCCGGAATTTTCATCATACATATTTATTTCTAGTGTGTCATGATTCATTTTCGTCATTTAAGGAAAGGATTTTAGTTCCCCATAATTTATTCATAGCAGTGGCGTAGGCAGAAAGTTCATAAGGGGGGGTTATAGGCTTAATGGGAGGGGTTACAGAGCTACAACTCACATATTCTTACGTTAAATATACATTATCTCATTGCGATGGGGCATTACAACCCCCCCAAACACCCCCTGGCTACGCCTCTAATTCATAGCATTAAAGAGTAAATGCTCTTGCTTTAGTATTTTCTGAAACTTTGTGGAATACTGGGGGTGGGGCTTGCGGACCACAGTTGAAGAACCGTTGATCTATCCGAAAATATGCACGTTTTTTGGTGCATGTTTCTTTAATTTTTTTAGACACCAGCGCATATAGTTCATTGAAAACAATAACAGTATTCGAAATTGTGTCCATTAGACAAATGTAACACTTAACGTCACCTCCGTCATACTTCATTTCGATTATGTATGCTTTTTAGAGGATATATATTTGATTGAACGTCTGCTTGAAGCAGGAAGCCAATAAACAAAAGGAGATGTTAAAGAAGTCGCCCAGAACCCATTACCTAAATTTGATAAGCTGAACCGAGCGCAAAGGCAATAGCGTTCGTAACACTACATGCCGTCCTCCCCTATCCTATGTAGTAACCAAACATGAGAAAGGAATATGGGAGAAAAAAAGTCTTCAACCCCTCAGACCTCCCGCTTCTCTGAAATTGGGGCGTTTCCCCTTTCGGGGCTCATGTGGCCAACTTGCTTCACTTCAGCGAGCCCGGGTTTCCTTCGCTCACTCGAGGCGGCAGGAAGTAAACATTAAAGACTGGGGAGCGAGGCCTCATTGAACAGTTTTTAGTATCGGTGCGGTTGAAGCGAAACTTATACAAACGCGGGCGATAAAAAAAAATGAAGACGTTATTACCATAGAAACACAGTATGCGTCCTGTTCGGACAGCTGTTGCACCGAACCACTCGCAAGCCATTTTGCTAAATAAATAACAAACGAAAGGGATTAGTTTGATCTTAAATAATTATTAGTTTTAAAATTATAGCACGTGGAGAAAATTCGAGGAATTTATCTGTCTTTTTTTTTTAAAATTTTTTACGTCGTCGGTCGTTCGTTTCGGCTTGCTTATGTAAAATTCTATAATATTACGCCATGATCATTATCTTGCTACATTTTGAAGAAGCTACCATGCGCGTATTATTAACTCAGGGTTTTCTTTAGTAAACGATATACAGGTATATAAGATTTTAGAAGAAAATTCGTACAAAAAATAATAAATAAATTAATTAAATAATAATGATACTAAATAACATCGTTCACAAATTTTCTTATCTAATACGTTCACATGTTTGATGTGCGATTTTAAAGTTTGGGGATTAAATAATTATTTTTACTTACTAATTATTCGAATTAATAATATAAAAATAAATACACATTTATTTGTTTCAGTCCATACGTTACGTATAAATACCAAAATTATACGTTTGCTTATTTATATCTGTTTAAAATACCAAATCAAATATAATTAAATTTATGAGTGACTTTTTTTTTTTTTAATGTACTTCAAGGGCGGATGTATGGACCGACCAACCCCCCTCCCCACGAAACTGAGATATTTACACTCTATTACTTAAGTTCGGCAACGATTTCCCAGGTCTAAATTGATTTTCAAGCTTTGCGCCGCCCCCGGAAAAAAAATTCTGGATTCGTCTCTGACATACTTACAGAGGCAGATTTACGATTTTGCCGCCTAATCTTACCAAGCGTAACAGGAGGCATAACAGAGATTTTGGAGCTTTTGTCAATTTCTTGATTAGACACCCCTGTCGATTTCTGTTTTATGGCGCGAGGACCACTATTTTTTCGAGGGATTCGAACCTAGGGTAGAATCTCTTTTATGGGGTGTATAAACTCGCACACTAACCTAATCGAACGATTCTACTGATTTATAACAGAAGCGCAGAACCTTTCCATGATTTAAGTAATGAATGCTTTTACACGCCCACTCTTTCAGTTCCTCAGTGTATAAATCTCGTCCCACCCTTTTATTAAAGTGCGGGGTCGTGGGTGGAGGGTCAACATGGCGCCATTAGTTCACTAATGACAAAAGTTTTATATTATAACTACGGCCGTACTCAGGGAGGGGTTGATGGGGGTTATAACCCCCATTAACCATAAATATATATAATTATATAGATACGTTTAGGTGACCGAAGTTCGGAACCTTCGTTAAACTGGAGGTCCAGCTTGCCAATCCGTCTGGCCAACGTGGTAAACCTAAGGCCGCTCCCCTCTTTATTTCTTTCACTGTACTATGTGTATGTGTGATAGCATAGAGACCTCCATTCTGCAGTGGATTCAAAATGGTTAATGGTGATGATGATATACGTATATGCAGAGTTCAACGAATTCGATAGCCCAATCGCCATGAGCGATTGGGTCTTTGCAGTTTCCAAGTAGGAAATCTTGTCCTGTTAGGATCCAAGGTTTTTTTTTTTTTTCTTGAAGAGGACGAGTACTGCTTTTGCGCGAAAGCGCCGTACCGCCAGAGCCTGCGTATATATGTATGGGGTTATAGCCCGTTGACCCCCTACTTATAAATCCTTTATAAGGCCATATAATATATATTTGTTTGTTTGTTTGGCTTTTTATGGCATACATATCTGGGTCATACTGCGCCAAACATGCAAAAATATATAATATATAAAACGGCCTCTATGTATTCCACACACATGTAAACTCCTCTGACTCTGCAAATGCTTTTGACTTCGGCTAAATTCTAATGAGATATTTCTTTTCTATAATTCAATGCTGAGTGATTATTGTTTAATTATATAGAGCAGTTCAGGATTTAGAAAATTGCTGCTCCCAGGCACTAGACCGTATACCACCCCCACCCACTTCGTTCCTCTGCAAAGAAAAAAATACTTTTGAAAAAATCACTCCCACTTTTTATATGCCACGGGGCTTTTACACAGTTATTCCAACTTATAGTTTTATATAATATTTAATAATTTAGTTTTAGGTTTTGCACTGTCGCCCTTAGACGTGTCTTGTGTGCCTACTTCAAAATCCGTTCTCGCGCAACCTGACCTTAGCTATCCTTGCACCGTAAAACTCACAAAAACCCGTCAAAGCGTAAGTATGAGCTTGCCAATATAGGACCCCTATGGACATGTCTCGAATAACTAAAGTAAAAGAATTTACATGTGAGAGAGAGGGGG
>QLNU02015360.1:269794882-269812419 GCA_006491805.2 Dysdera silvatica
CACTTATCAACTCACCTGTTGGATCTCCTGAGGGTTATGCGCAAATAGACTTCGATAAAACCGCAGCCCTTTCTCATTCTGTCATCCCATGTCCTCAAAACGATGATAGCATTCGTAAAACGAGGCATAATGCTGTCATTCCATGTTTCAGCATTCCTTCCTGAAGACTGAATCTTATTTTCGGAAATTTTCGTATACATAAGCATTGCGCTCTAATGATATGGTCTTTATCCTTATCAACCTCTAGTTTCATAACTTTAGTTATTTTCGAGCTATCGAAATAAGATATGAATTATATACGTATTATTATATGAACTTATCAGTCACCGTAGGGATAATTTTCCTAGAATTTGTTAGCAATTGTGATAAATCCAATTGCTTTAACATTGTACAAGGATACAAAATGTAAAATAAGTACACAACAGTATTATAAACTCAGCGAAATTACCAATTTTTATCACACTGAATTTCTATCCAAACTACCTTCTTTGTGTGCTTCTGCTAAATACTTACAACTTCTGCATTAGTTGGTAGAAATGTAAGTCTAATATACATAAAAAGTTGATAAAAAATGCTAGCAATTGTTGTGTTGCATTAAAGAAGCTTCAAGCTAAGATACAGTAAATGAAAATATGACAAATATTTTTAAAATATGAAGGATGCTCTCAGCAGCTTTTGACTTCGTTGCAGTCAATTAACTATTTTTTTCAAAATTTTAATGAGAAAAAAATTAAAGCTATTACGAGTGTTAGCTTCTTTATGAGTTTAAACAACAACTTTATAACACTGCAGTCGGATTCTAATTGAAGCAACGTGTAGTAATATGTAATTTTATTGTGGTATCACTTTCCTAAAATATGCGTAATTTCTGTTGCAATTGCTATTTACGTTTAGAATTAATGAACGAAGCCTTTCTATTAGTTAACTACTATTTATTCGACACTGGTGTTAAGATCAGAAACATAGCTTTTCGGGAGCCAACTGCTCCCTTTGTCAAGTGAAGGCAGAGTGAGGAGGAAAAAAACCTCTTTATATATTCCCTTGTTCAGTATTCGTAGCATGAAAAGTCTTATTTGGGGAAATACACTTAAGGGCATAACCGTAAAGTTATGTCGGATCTGTAAGTCACCCCATAGTAAAAATTGAAATTTAACATATATTGTAATGTATATAATATGTGTTTGCCCTCCCCTGGTCTTCCAGTGATTTTGAACTCTGCGTTTTCTATTTACGGAATGGCATCAGATGGCCATCCCGAACTGGAGATTTGGCGAAAGGCATGTAAGGCTGTGATAGAGGTTTTAAAATGTTGATGGCACAATTTCTCAAGTCTCCAATGATTCCAGAAGTCTACTGTCCAGGTTAGTCACTTTCTGATCTAAAACTTTCGTAAAATTCCAGCCCGGGTCGTATCTTCAGACATATATACATTCAGCAAGTTCTTTTGATGTCTCTCCTTTGGGCGACTGCATGAATATGCTCCTTTCCCCGTTAATGTATCCATCTTTCCGGTTGTGTAACTATACCCACAACCGGAACACCCGTTTTCTCACGGTATTTAGTAAATAGCACCGGTTTGTTCCCCATCAGGGACCAAGAGCGGATTCAAAATTTTTTTTACAGTCTGAGGGGCGCAAAGCTTGAAAATCAATTTAGATCTACTCCATAAAAATTGTTGTCAGGTTTGCGTATGTAATAATGCGTGTAAAATGGTTTTTCTAGGAAGCTGGCGTCTCTGTCTCCGCCCCCTGTATCTGCCTTTATCAAAGACACGATTCTTAACTTTTAAGTAATGGATAAAGTAAAACGTTAAACTGGTTTGTAGTAAATCTTATGACATCCACATGAAAAAGGATTTGGGATAAATGTTCCGAAACACCTGTCACATAGAATAACATTGAGGTCTTCCTGGTCGTTTCTGTCGTTAGTATCACAGTGGTTTCGAGCGATAAATTTACTCAAATAACCGTTCTTTACAATTAATAATAAAACACGACTAACACAGTTAAATTTAATGCAAACGGTTGACAATTGTCTCGACGGCAACTGCCGTCATTTTCAAAACCTGACATTTAGTCCTACAGGAGTACAGAATGGACTCCCTCAGATGGCTCACGCAGCTTCCATTCATCCTCATTCCCCAAAAATAAGCTTTTTTTTTTCTTAGTTGACATCACACACATACGTAAGAGTACTTAAACTTTCTTTTACGAATAAGAGTACGAAATATGAACTATCCGTCCTTAAGAACATAGCAAGGAGCCACTGGTATAGCTCGACAGTTATAAATCATTAAGTTCATAAACTTTCTAGACGTCAACACTCACCGGATTCACCACCTCTCAAAGATTGCATTTTTATCCCGTTTGTACCTCTTGTTTCCACCAAAATTTCCTCAATTTTTCATAAATTCAATTTTCGTGTGACCCATAAATAAGATTGGTACTTCACAACTCAAGGACCTAATCCCAGACATTGTCAACTAGGGTGTTCATGATATCCAATGCTAGTGCGGAATGCTTTATATTAGACAGACATACAGGGCTCTTCGGTTTCGCTTCGAAGATCACCAAAACTACGTCCGCAACCAAGAACTTCAACAGTCGGCCATAGCTAAACACTGTTCGTATTTCAGACACAAGCTTGAATTCTCGGAAGCCAAACTCATCGCTAAAGTTATTTGTGCCTTTGATTTGAACTGTTTTGAAGCCTTACTTATTTATACTAACAGTTAAAAGTTGTTGATGATCCGTGTGATAATAACTTACTTCCTAGTGTTTTTTAAAGACTTTTAAGTGGCCATAAGTGGCAGCATGGGTTCCATGTTTACATATATTGAGATTGTACCATCTGAGGGAATTCATTCTGTTTTCCTATCGGACTTGCGCCAGGTTTTGAAAATAACTACCATTACCGTCGAAACTAAATTTAACTGTATTAGTGATATTTTTATTGTTAATCGTAGTTTTTGCGCAGTAATTCACCTTTTTAGTACATAGTAACCCTTCTTTATCAACAGGCTTTTATCGCATACATATGGCAGGCAAAGCGATTACGCCTTCAGTGACCTTCCTCCGAGAGAGAACAACAAGGTAAATACATGCATATGCTTTTAAGGGCAATTCTGAAATTTTCTGCAATAACTAAAAAACGACAGCTAAATTTGAATTTTCATGATCATTTTCGTGTTCCGAACCCTCGAAAACATAAAGATTAGCTGTTTTCATTAAACATACAGAAAAAAAGTAAAATTTTGTTGGCTAGTGTAATCCAAACAGCGCTGTATTCCTTTCAAAGCAATTAGATCTTAAAGCAGTTAATATTTTCCTTTGATTCGCATTATTGTCCTAGCTAATCTTCATTCTGTGAATTCTAAAAAAAATGCATTCATATTTTGAAAAGTACTTTGACATATAGATCCTTAAAATAATGGCTTACTGATCTGAAGAGAAAAGAAAAGTGAGAGTAAAATTCGTGATAATGCCCTAAGTGATCGATCTACTGATTGGCTTCGACGGTAGTTCATCAACGATAGGAAGAAACGAAAATCTGTATATTTTGAATTTAAAAATTCAGTGATTGTGCATTATATATCGTACAGTAATAAAACATTGTCGTTAGAATATTTTAAATATTTCTGTATCGGCAATTATTTTCTATACGATATTTATTGCTTTATTTTTTATGGGAATGTTTTTCCATAATACGTCAAACAGTGTCAATGTTTCGATTCTTCAATCTGTTCAATGTGAATTTTAATAATGTATAAATCTGTTCATATAGGCTTTGTATATATATAACGTCAATAAATAGTATATTTATTCACATATATAAATTGTGAATGAAAAGGTAAGCTGCTGAACACAATGTTGAAATACAATAGGCATGGTCATCGCCAAAGTCTTACCGCCTCATGCAAAGCTAACATCATATTTCGTATCGTGTGCAAAGCATCATCAAGATATATTCTCTAATACAACTTTTACACTTCAAAATATTGCCTTTAGGACAGATATTGCAATAATCTAATAACGTTATTTTTTTAGGTAACAGTGAATAAATATGAAAGATGTCTTTTCTTTGAATTAAAAAAAGAAGATGAATCTAACAATGTTCAATTTCCTCAGGATCTTGTTTACGAGATACTATAAAATTTCTGTGCAAAGTTGTAATGCATATGATCTGTTGTTGTACCATAATTAATGCGTAGTTTATATTTATCATAACTAAGAGTTTATCAATAAAATGCCCCATTTTATTTATTATTAAAGAAGATGCAGTTGACTTGCTTCGTAAAACAAAAATCCAAATAAAACTGTGGAGGCGTTTTTGTTGAAGTTTTCGAGTAAAGATATACATTTCCTTATGTGAGCAAAATGCAATACGTAAAACTCAGCAAGTCGAATTCCACTAATCGTTATTGAAATATGTCTCGTTAATGAAGAGCAGCTGACCTTAAAATGTTTAGTGAAATTAATATGGAACATCTTTTTTTTTTATTATTTCGTTAATCTTCCACTCTTTATTTGGCTCTACGATGGCGTAATGATAATACGTTTGTTTACTACTCGAAAAATTCGGGTTTGATTATCCAACCGTATATCCAGTGCTTGCCGTTTTTTTCATCCTCTGATTGCAGTCCTAGGTTTATTCCCTAGGCGACAGAGGTTCGGATTTCTCAGAAAAAGTGTAGGTGGTGCTGTCGCAGCGTGATCTGAGGTCTCCTTACAGCAGGGGTCTTCAACCTTTTTCAGTCCAGAGGCCAATTTTGCTTATTCTTGTTGACCCTCGGGCCGCACTAATGCACCAGAAATATTAAGACCGAACGAAGGCAAATCCAGAGGGCGCTCCTTCCCTGGATCAGCCTTTGTTGCAGTTTTTTCTAAGCTCTCTTTATTGGTTTTGCGCTCTCACCCGAAATTATTTCCTGGATCCGCCTCTAGAACTAAATATATGTATTGCAATGTAAAATACGTATGAGAGAAAAAAAATATTAACGGTAATTTTAGTTATTAATATATAAAGCGAAATCAAACCTTTTAGTGAGATTTTTGACAATACTTATTTTTCATGTTGTAAGCCTAAAAGTGTTTTCAAGATGAACGTTGGTTATTCTGGTCCTAATTTTTGATTTTACCATTTTCATGTTTAAAGAAAAGAGCTGTTCGCAGACGCAATGGCGTATGCAGAAAGGGGTTGTAACCCCCCATTGCAGTGAAATTTTACAGATGAATATATGGAGTTGTAGCTTTGTAAACCTCCTCCCCATTGTAAGCTTGGTACTCCCGCTTATTAACTTTCGGCACACGCCTATGCGCAGATGTAAGTGCTCTCGAATAGTAACATTTCGGAGCATGCAGTCGGATGGTTGGAAGATGTTCTTATCGACATATTTAGAATAGAATTTAATGAATCCTAAGTTGATTTTGTTTTAAATCACTGCCACTGCAAATCAATAAAACTTACGCTAATGACCATATACGCTAGAAAACTAAAGTAAAACACGACTGAGGGAAGACCGCGTATTACTTTAGTTCTCTAGCGTTTTAAGATATTTATTACGAAGTGTGAAAATGTGAACAGAATAAAATACACAGATTTAAGACTGAGGGAGCAGGGGAAGGGATATTTTTGTGTGAAAAAATTTGTAGTTTTTCATGAGCTAGCGGGCCGCATAAAACATGTCGGCGAGTTGAAGACCCCTGCTGTATAGCATAAAACACGGGTTAAACTAGTTGCACCTCATTTGTATAACTGCCCCTTTTAAAAAAATTAAAACGAAGGTTGCTAACAAAACTTCTCCGTGATTCAGACAGTTGCCATGTCTGTTAAAACAAATCTAAGGAACTTAGTCTGTAAACAAAGCTAAGGAACTTAATCTGCAAACAAATGTAACATTTAATGAGGCATAAAAATAAATTTATGGATTATGTTCTCCATTTTCTGTTGTGATATTTTCAAGCTATCCCTTAACTATCCTAAATGATGATTTCGGAAATTCTTTTACTATGTATTGTTAAGTATTAATATTGCTATGTAAAAATATATGCATTATTCAAAAAGAAGCAAAGTGTTTTTTTTTTAAACATTCATTGGTGTGTTTACTGAAGGTAAAATAGTCTTCAGTAAATAAAAAGATGTTCCAAAATTTGTCCCATTTTCATATTTTGCTTACATATTATGCATATACTACTGAAATCAAAAATAAACTGAACGTTTCCTGCCGCTGCGTTGTATTTTTAATAACTGCCCTATGTGTGGGCAGAGAAAGAGATTAGCTATTGTGTTTTAACTAACGTAGCAGAGAGTTAGTGCAGCTGTCAAGTTTAAGACGTTTCGATGTGTTTTCAAGTGTACTGATTAGGTTGGAGCAATATAGCTTAGATGCTCTTGCGCCATAAAAAATCCAAACAAACAAAACTGGTTAGGTGATCTGAGTGGCAAGATGACGCTTTAAAGCTGTGAATGACCATCAAATTTTATGTAAAACTTGCTAAGACACTTACTCTCGTAAAGCCGAGCGTACGCAGAGAAAGCAATATCGTGGATCCAAATTTACAAATAATATAAACGATTCAAAGATGGTTGCGTTTTGACGGAAGATAATCCACATCCGGGAAGACCCAAATCGGCAAGAAATGAATAATTGCCAGAACTGAAGAGACCAGACGAGACCGCAAATAATTGATAGATGACGTACAGTGGGTAGCGAAAGTATGTTTACACTGGAATGTTAACACTTCCCACCCGTTTAACAAAAAACTATTAACAGTAGAATTTTTCAAATTTAATGGAATAAGTACAAATCATATGTCTTTATTTCTTGAAAGTTACAGACTTGTAACACAAATTGGTTTCATGTATTTAAACAAAATTTGAACCCCCTCCAGAATTTGAAGAGCAAAATTAAGTTTACAAATAAATAAAACATCAAAAAAAGTAAAAATCTAGTACTTGGTAGGGCCTCCCTTGGCCCGAATGACTTCACGGAGCCGTTGAGGCATGCTGTGGACCAAGTTAGTCATAACATTTGGTGGGATGCTGCTCCAAGCTTCCTGCAATGCAGTCTTGAATGCAGGAATGTTTGTGCGACATGATAATGGCACACGGTTGTCTAAAATCCCCCAAAGATGCTCAATGGGGTTCAAATCAGGCGACTGAGATGGCCATTCGAGCACCTTTATCTTCTT
Organism: Dysdera silvatica; assembly: GCA_006491805.2. NCBI lineage: Eukaryota > Metazoa > Arthropoda > Arachnida > Araneae > Dysderidae > Dysdera > Dysdera silvatica. Next base: position 269,802,073 of record QLNU02015360.1, read on the forward strand.
GGAGGCAAAATAAGCAACTAAAATACGAGATTTATGTTTGGGGTCATTGTCTTGTTGGAAAGACCAACCCCTTTTCAATCCCAACTTCATCTTTCATTGAGCCAAATTTGATTCCAAAATCTCCTTATACTTGTGGGAGTTCATAAGGCCATCAATGAATACCAGATTTCCCGTTGCATTATTGGTAAAACAATCCCAAACCATAACTGATGATGGGTGTTTGATTGTTGGCTGCAAATTCTTGACATTAAACGCTGTTCCATCTTTTCTAAACACTATTTTCTTCTGTTGTTTTAAAGGTTCAAACTTGCTTTCATCGCTCCACATCACATTTTCCCAGAATTTGAGTAGCTTATCAGCAAGTTGAATTGCAAATTTTGAACTCCTTTGTTTATTTTTGGAAGAGATATAAGGTTTCTTACGTGTAATTCTTTCTTTATATCCCACCTTGTTTAACACCCTTGAAATTTGTCTCCGTGATATTGTCTTTTTGAATTGATCTTGAAATTCTTCTTGAATTTCCCTTCTTGATGTAAATGGGTTTTTGTTTATGGTTCTCATAATCGTCTTGCGCTCCCTTTCTGTGAACTTTGGTTTTCGACCTGTCCTTTGGGTGCTTACAACGTGTCCATTGATTTCATATCTTTTCACTATTTTCTGAGCTCCCATTGCACTTATTTCATACTTTTCTCCTAACTGTCTGTAGGATAATTTGCCATCCACTCTGTCTTTAGTTAAGGCTGTTCTTTCAATCACCGATAGTTCCGTATTTTCACCCTACACTTTATTAGTCCATGACTCGCACATTCTCATGAATCATTGATTATGCAAATTACATGGACATAGAAATTTGCTTTTAATTTTACTTTTTTTTTATGTTTTATTTATTTGTAAACTTATTTTGCCCTTCATATTCTGGAGGGGGGTTCAAATTTTGTTCAAGTACATAAAACCAATTTATGTTACAAGTCTAACTTTCAAGAGATAAAGACATATGATTTGTACTTATTCCATTAAATTTGAAAAATCCTACTATTAATAGTTTTTTTGTTATACGGGTGAGAAGTGCCAACATTCCAGTGTAAACATACTTTCGCCCCCCACTGTAGCACACAAACTATCAGGAATCTCGTATGGTTCTGTATACTGTATCCACCGAAATGGTTTGAAGAGGCAACGGGAGCACATTGTTTAGAGGGCATTAACCGTAAAGTAAGTAATTAACCGATCAAGTAAATAGAGAACTGATTGACAGGGTGGACCAGGGTCTGCATCTTTTGAGGTTCACTTCGGCCGAAGAGATGAAGACGTATATGACGCGGAATCTGAAGGGTGTGACCGAAAATAACCCGTAGGATAGTTTTAAAACGTGTTATGAACGCTGACAATATGTCGCTGCCCAAATTGCTTACTTTGGAGGTGGTAGTGTAAAAGGCGGCATTTCCTCTGCAACAAAAAATTCTCCCAAAGTTCGGTTTATTTTTGATTCTAGTAGTAAATTGCTTGCATTGACGTGCAACTAACGTCAAAGTTATTTAAATTTTATGTTTATTTTCAATTATTAGAAAAATAAAAGTTAAATATGTATTCATTATTGCAAACTAAATCAATTTTCCAGTCATGTGTACACTACTAGTTTCTATGAATAACGTGTTTCAGACGTAATTTATAATTTGTGGCAGATTAGCAATCAACTATACGAGTACCTTATGACCTGTTGGGAGAAAACTATATACGAAATTGCCCTGAAACAAAGTAGAACTAGTATGTGCGTGTCCGTTCGTCTGTTGTTAATCTATGCGTGTGTGTATATATGAGTGCGGTATTTAAACCTTTCCTTAATGTCAGAAGAAATATGTCAGTATTGTTTTTGTGGTACTAATTCAACAGTTCGCTTCAATTGCCAAAGAAATGAATCATACGCTTACGTTCAAATTGCTGATTTGTTTTGCACTTAATCTGTAAGTCTAGTACTATCAGAATAAGAGACTTATTTGCCTAAATAAAAATGCTCTTTTGTACATTAAGCAATTGTTTCATCATGCGCATTATGCATTTATTAAGTGTGAAAAAAGACAGTCTTGCTTTAGAGGTATAGTGCCTTGATTTGTGCTTTTTTTTTTTTTTGTGCTAATAAATAGTGTTTGAATTTTTTAAATTTGACTTTATTTGTCGTGTTTACATTTGAATTTCAAATTGAAATTGTCTAAAGTTTAAATTATTTAATAAATATAAACTAATAATTACCATATATCAAATATTTACTCTGTAATTTAAAATGTATGGAATTTTATCTGTTTGACGTCTTTGTAAAATACATTTACAAAGGATAACATCTTCAATATTATAACATATGTATATAAATGTGAAAGGTCGTGGGTTTAGATCCCACCGAACGCAGAAATATTTAAAACAAATTACACACAAACGCAGTTTAATTTGATCAGAAGAAACATTTTACAATTGTTTCGGTGGAAAATCAAGCGTCCACCATCGTCATTTTCCACCGAAACAATTGTAAAATGTTTCTCCTGCTCAAATTAAACTGCGTTTGTGTGTAATTTGTTTTAAATATTAATTTTGAGCAGAAATATTTATTTTCTTTCGAACGTTTCACCATCTAATCACGCCATAACATCGGCGTTGGTATCACTACGCCAATAAACGTTGATTAATATTGTTGTTTGATAACATATAACACATATTTGATAACATATAACATATACAAAGAAAGAAATACAACGATATCAGTACCTTTTTTATTAAGTTTTTAATAGGCTACGTTAAAATACTCTCATTAGAAGTGCGTCAAAAGTATTAGTAGAAATAAAGATCATGCAAACAGCTCAATCAAAGGGGCTCTGAAAGAGAAGGAAAGGGCCCTTTAGATATGCTTAAGATAAGAGTCCATATGCATTCGAGTTTGGACTGTTCAGTAGCAACGCTTTGCCTAGCATACGATTATTCTAAATACGACTCCCAACGATGCTATAAAAAAACGCTTACCTACTATATCAAGGGTCTTCAACCCGCGGGCCACATACGGCCCCCCGATATGTTTAATGCGGCCGGCTCATGAAAAAATACAAATTGTTTCACACAAAAATAACGTCCCTGCTCCCTCTGAGTCTGAAATCTATATATTTTATTCTGTTGTCATTTTCACATTTCGTAATAAATATCTTAAAACACTAAAGTAATACGCAGTTTTCCTCTCAATCGTGTTTTTCTAGCACATAGGCATTAGGTGTAGTTCTATTGACTTGCAGTGCAACAGTGATTTAAAAAAAAAATCAACTTGGGGGGGCCTAATCAAATTCTATTCTAAATACGTTTCTAAGAATATCTTCTCAACCATCTGACTGCGTGCTCTGATAATATTACTATTCTGGAGCATTTACATCTGAGCACACTGGCGGATCCAGGGAGGGGCGATCGCCCCCCGTCAGGCTTAAATAGGAAAAAAAATTAAAGACGATGAAGAATATTTTATATGTTGTTTGTTACAACTGTAATAAATAAAAGTCTTATACTGGTGTCCAAAGTCTCTAAGCCTTGGAGAAATGCGATCCAGACGTTTTTCCACGAATCTTCAAGCTACTCGTCTTTCAAACTACGTTTTCAGTAGGTGTTGCTTCAGCAGAACGTAGTTTTTTATCCTTGAAGCGCCGTCAAATTTGCTTCGAACGCGGATGACAGAAGAGAATACGCACGCACAGACACATTCATCCTGACGTAAATAAAGTGTTTATATAAATCGAACACTACGCAAATTAAATCGGCCCTGCGGTGGCGCAGTGTGGTAACGCGTTCTCCTATTGCGCGGCTAATCCGGGTTCGACTCCCAGCAGTGCAAAAAGAACGCTTACTCAGAGATCTCATAAAAGATCGCACTGCTCACTGTAGTCCGGGGTTTGGTTCCCCAGGCCTTAAGAGGTTCGGATTCCTCGGAAAACTGTAGTCTTTGAGCCCAAAAAACAAACAAACAAACAAACGCAAATTAAATCAAACAACAATATTAATCAACATTTATTGGCGTAGTGATACCAGCGCCGATGTCATGGCGTGATTAAATGGTAAATAAAGTGATTGACAAATTTTCAAAGAAACCAAGATGGCTCGACTTTGCACTATAAACTTCAAGTTTTTTAAAAAGTTGCTTGTTATAAAAAAAGTAAAATAATTACAACATTTATGTTTGTTTGTTTGGATTTTTTATGGCGCAAGAGCATCTGGGCTATACTGCGCCAAACACGGTAAAATCAAAAACTGTAGTAAAAGCCAATTCCCTGTAAAAATTTAAAGACGTAATAGTGTAGTTTAAATTTAAACTTGTTCTATTAATTACATTGTAAATTATCATTTTTGTTATTGTATATGTCTCCTTTACTAGGTTATCCTTCTGTCATACTTGACTATAATCTACCCTAAACCATATAGTTTAATTAAAGAAAAGCCCAGCTTTAATTCATTGTCGTAAATTAAATATTTTGGTGAGTATAAAGCAGGGTTGTCCAACCTTTTTGTGTAGTGGGCCACTTAAAGAATTTTCACGGATCTTGCGGGCCAGCGGTTTCTTAAAAAAAAAAGGAAAAAACTATCACTTCACAGCCTCCCTTTAGAGTTTCTTCCAGTTATTTGTTTGTGTACTTTCGATATATAAAGGCTCACCTGTGCTGTCCCCACAATTTTTCCATATTTCTGCAAAACTTTTAAATTTTTGCTTGGGAGGTTTTTTATTTCAAACAGTTGTAGGCTGGCCGGACTATGGCCCTCGGGCGGTATGTTGGACAACTAAGTTATAAAGGAAGGCTAGTAATATATCAACATTTACCTAAACTATTTAATAGTCCAAAACTAAAACTTTTCCTGGTGAGGGCCCCGAAACCGCCTCCCCCGTAACAACATCCTGGATCCGCCATTGTCTGTGCATAGGCTGACGTAAAACAGGTTCACAAGGATGGGGGATGAGGCTACAGGCTTACAATGAAGGGTTACAGAGCTATAACTCCATAGGTTCATACGAAAAATAAGTGTTCACCGTAATCAGGTGGTTGGTGCCCTGGGCCTTGAGTGGTTCGGATTTCTCGGGGAAACTATACGGTGCAGCATGATCTTTGCCGCCCTTGCCCCGTAAAGCTCAAACACATTATAATATGGTGATTAATTACGCTGTTGCTCAACTTTCAAAATGTCTTTCGTAGCATATTCCAATACTCTATAACAAAAAAAAATCGACGCATCAAGGAGGAGTTGTCCGATTGCGATAAAAATTGGTGGATGTGAAGAACATACATAGAAAAAGAAAGGATTAAAATTTCAGAACAATTGAATGATTTATTGCAGAGTTTGACCGTTACAAAGGGAGGAAGTCAATAAGGCGTTGGTCCACCTCTGGCCTGGATGCAAGCTGTCACCCGGCGTGGCATAGACTGATAAAGATCCCGGATGGTGTCCTGCGGAATTTCTTGCCAAATTGTCTCCAACTGTCGGGCTAAATCGTCAACATTCCGGGATGGTTGCAATCGCCTTCCCATAGCGTCCCAAATGTGCTCTATGGGAGAGAGATCAGGAGACCTAGCTTGCCAAGGAAGTGTTGGGCAAGCTTGAAGACAATTCATAGCAACACGTGCCGTGTGCGGCCGGGCATTGTCTTGTTGAAACGTAAGTCCAGGGTGTCGCAAAAGGAACGGTAACACAACCGGTCGTAGAATGTCGTCTACGTACCGCTGTGCTGTAAGTGTGCCAGAAATGACCACCAAAGGGGTCCGGCTATCAAAGGAGATGGCACCCCAGACCATAACGCCCTGTTGTGGGCATGTGTGGCGTGCGATAGTAAGGGCAGGATCCCCACGCTGCCCTGGACGTCTCCAGACACGTCTGCGGTTGTCGTCAGGACACAGTTGGAAACGGGACTCGTCACTAAAGACTATACGTCCCCAGTCAGCGCAGTTCCAAGTTGATCGAGCCCGGCACCACTGTAATCGGACTTGACGGTGTAAAGGCGTGAGAGGTAAGCGGCGTAACGGTCGGCGCGAGCGTAAATTCCGCTCTCTCAGTCGTCTGCAGAGGGTCATGTTGGACACATGTGTGCGGGCCACACGTTGGATAGTTGATAACGACGAATCCGGTGCTGTGACAGCTGCTCTGACAATCGCTCTGTCTTCCCGTTCTGTTGTGGCCCTAGGTCGACCGCTGCCGTCCCGACGCTGACATCTGCCGTTGTTGACCCACTCTTGCCAGCACCGTCCAATCGCCGCATCGCTTCGACCCACATGTCCAGCGATTCTTCGATTCGTCCAACCAGCCTCTTTCAATCCGATAGCACGACCTCTTTCAAACTCTGACATATGCTCGTAATGAGCACGAATCTTTCGGCGAGGCATTGTTACAGTCGACGTAAGATATCCGCAGTCAAAATGCAACAGAAATTTTGACCACATATTGAGAATCGCTCCTTATATACACCTGCTGAATGCGCAGTTCCGATGCACTGGAGTTCCCGCTATTCATTCATTGGACACCAAATTTTAATCATTTGCATGTTCGGTCAAACTATCTTTTCATACAAAATTTCATTACAATCGGACAACTTCTTGGTGCGTCGATTTTTTTTGTTATAGGGTATAATAACTAAGGAAATAAAGTAAGTACGAGACCTGAATACCATGAAAAAATGTAAAACTTTTAACAATGAATCAAAAATTATTTCTCTTTTTGTCCTCTCCTCCCATGCATTACAGATCTATTTCATTTATTGAAAAATAAATAAATACATAAAATGCATTAAAATGACTTTGATACATAACAATCATGCTCTCTCTCTCTCTCACACACACACACACACACACACACACACAATTTCATTCTTTCATGGGGAAAAAATGTAGAATGGATCCATCGCATAAATAGAAAATACAAGTCACAAGGGGGGTTCCTGGTATCATGCTTATTCTGATTTTGAAGTTTAAATAATAAAAATAAATTCCCCCTTGTATCAACTACACCGAACTAATCGGAAAATATTCCCAACAATAGCGTAAATATGACGCGTTCACCTTTAACTCGGGTTTGGTTCCAATCAGAGGCGGACTGGGTCTTCTCAAAGGGCGCAAGCTTTGGATTATCGGAGGGCGCGAGTCCTACCGTCCATGAGGGCGCATCGGCCCGGAGGACGGTTTGCAGGCAGCCCAATCCGCCCCTGGTTCCAATAGTATCGTAAAACGCGTGCCGGTTTCTCTGTTCACCTTTGTTCGGGAGTTGGTTCCCTAGACAAAAGACGTTCAAATTCCTCGGGGAAAACAGCAGGTTCCGACGCGGAATAACCTTAGCTGTCCCAGAAGTGGATACAGACTTTCATTTTGAGGGGTTCAAGGACAGAATTTGCCATGGTCTTGGAATAACACCCTTCATTTTTCATGAAAGCTGGAATTTTTTACAGTGAAAAAATATATTATGGGGTGAGGGTCATGACCCTGTGACCCCACTGTGTCCGCGCTTGAGCTGTCCTTGCGCAAACTCAGAAAACCATAAACAGCGTAAGAAGATATTTGATGATTATGTTGCCAAAAGAGAATAAAATATATTTTCTGCTAATAACCCCGCTTAGCTTCTTTCTTGGCCGTGTGTATGTTTATCGTAGTTCGAAAATCACGTTATTCGGGAGTAATTTGGAATCGGGCAATTTCCAATTTCAGTATGGTGAATATAGTTGGGAAAATGTGGAGAGATAAGGAGCGAGGATATCAGTGGCGGATCCACTGGGGGATTTTTGGAAATTTCTTCTCCCAAATCCATAAAAACGCAGTGGAAATCGATTATAACGAGCACCGATTATGAAAACCAAACGTATATAACAACGAAACTTTTACAAAAAAAATAAAATTATTTCCTATTTTTTTTAAATAGCTCGTTAAATTCAGGGTTAAAAAAATAGTTGTTCGCTAAAAGCAGTTAAATTGTATTGCGCTTAATTCTTATATAAAAAAATCCACATTTTCTTCGTTAAATGCGGGATCCTTATAAGTGGGAGGCCCGGAGCCCCATTATTTTTTTAGGCTGCTATTGAAGTTATGATATGGCCCTGACATGCGACATGCCCTCACGTACACTCTCTGAATACGGAATAACGTAGTCATAGCTCCAATAATAGCTTGGAAAAATGATGTTGGTCCAGGCCCGCCCTGACATGTTTAGTGTCCAGACGAATCCATTCCAATACATATTTTGGTCTCTCTGTTGCATTAATTCCAGCTATATGGCCTGCCCACAACTATTTCAAACTTTTTACTTTCTCAATACTAATGGTGGATCCAGAAATCTTTCAAGGTGGGGGTGAGTTGTTTCCGATTTCTATTTTTAGCGAAGTGTTTGATAATTTTCACTTCATTTTCCTTAATATAATTCCGGCTCAAGCGGGGGAGGGGGGTCTATTGGCTCATCGCCCTCCTGAATCTGCCGTTGATATTTGAAAAATCAACTTCGATAAAACCGTCTTTTGTATCCGACACTGGGTCGCAAGTACGATTCTCGCCATGGAAAGACATTCTTTTTTTTTCCTTTAAATTTTCCACATAATAAATGCATCTGGTTCTACAAAATGAAGCGAGACACATATGGAAATGGAAAAAAAGTTCTAGAACAGGGATTTAAAAAAGCAGTGTCGGTTGAACACACTTCTACTTTCAATACAGGGTAGCAAGTACGATTCCCGACAAGAGAATGCAATTTTTTTTTTTTATATTTTAATTTCCACCAGAAAAATGCAATCTGGTTCTGCAATATGAAGCGACACACACACATACAGAAAGGGAAAAAAAATTCAAGAGCAGGTATTTTAAGAAACAGACTCAATAAAGCTGGCTTGTTCTTACATCACGGGGTAACAAATACGATCCCCTACCGCTATAAACTGTTTTTTCTTTTCAAATTTTAATTTTCCGCATAATAAATGCAGTTCTGTGAAATGACTGCAAACTCATAATTTGTTTGTTTGTTTGGATTTTTATGGCGCAAGAGCATCTGGGCTATACTGCGCCAAACACACCCATATAGAAAAAAAAAGTTTTAAAAGCAGGCATTTTGAGAAACAGCGTTGATAAAAAAAATTTCTGTCAACACAAGGTAGCAAGTTCGATTTCCCACATGGAAACGAATTTCTTCTTTTTTCTTCACATTTTAATTTTCTTCCATTAAATTTCCTTAACGCAGACTGGTTTCGTGGAATGGAAACACGTATAGAAAGGGAAAAAAATGTACAAGAGCAGGCCTTTAAAGAAGCAGTGTCGGTAAAACAGTCCTTTGCTTTTAACACAGGATAGCAAGTACGATGCCCGACATGGGAACGCATTTTTTTTTTTTTTTCAGATTTTAATTTTCTGCTTAATAAATATGTGGAGAGCCAACTGTGCCACTTTCAAATATAGGCATTGAAAAATAATATAACGTTTGTAATGAATGGCAACGATTAAAATGTTGACCGGCAACATGCTGGGGTTAAGAGAGTAAGTAGACTGTTTGGCTGTACCAGATTTGACTTCGTTGCATTCCATTCAATCGTCTTGCACGCAATTATTCGTTAAAGTGAATGTATCGTAACGGCGTAAACGCTTGTTACGCGTTTCACGTGAACTTCCTGTCGCATGTGATCAGGGCCAGCGCAGCAGATGTCGCCATAGGCTAACGCCGTATATGCCCCTCCCCCGATAAAAACATCGACACCTCAATACATCTTGCAAACAATCGGAAAGTGAAAAAACATGGCACATTCCGCCCTTTCTAGTTAAACTTCGTGGATTTACGGCTCAAGGACTACAGTGGTCATGCTGCGCCCGGACCTACTGTTTTCCGAGGAATCTGAACCTCTTATGGTCTAGGGAACCAAACCCTGGACTACAGTGAGCAGTGCGATCTTTATGAGATCTCTGAGTAAGCGTCCTTTGCACTGTTTGGAGTCGAACCCGGATAAAAGGCGCACTAGGCGAACGCGTTACCACACTGCGCAACCGCAGGGCGTTCTAGTTAAAACGAAGTATAGCAGGGGTTTATCCAGGATTCATAAACTGGGGGTGTACAAAATGTTTAGGGGGTGTGGATTGGAGATAATCGATTATTTACGTTTTTGTTTTTTGGATAACTTTTGGCTGATTTTCGGCGAGAAGTGGTTTTTTTTTTTTACGGTGGGAGTGTTTAGGTGTTAGTAGACACACTGAACGGGGGAGGGGGTGGTTTGATATCATTAAGGGGGTGTATCAAAAAATCTGGGGGATTAAATTTCACTAAGGGGTGTATCAAAAAATCTGGGGGATTAAATTTCACTAAGGGGTGTATCAAAAAATCTAGAGGGTG
>QLNU02015360.1:269812519-269831674 GCA_006491805.2 Dysdera silvatica
TGTTCTGATGTCCGAGTAAATAAATTGAATCACGCTGTACTTTTGGAACAACTAAAAACGTTATCGTTAAATTTATGTTTTATAGAACTTTATGTCAAACAAACTATTTTTCTTCTTCTAAGAAACAAACAACTTTTGTGAAGCATATTTTTTTCTGCTTTGGTGTAAGGCCTATTTTTGTATGCCCCCACTTTGGTAAAACCTGGCTACGTCATTTCAGTGGACCATATTCAAGTATTAAGAGAATTAATTGAAAGAACACATGAATATGAACTTCCATTGTGTGTTGCATTTATTGACTATGAGAAGGCCTTTGACTCTATAAAAACATCAGCAGTCATCAACTCTTTAAGATCAACAGACATTGAGGATGTGTACATTGACATGGTGAAACGTGTGTATAAAAATGCAAGTGCAAAATTTCGGTTACATAAAGATACCAAAACTATCAAAATTGGTAAAGGTGTGAGGCAGGGAGATACATACAAAAGTTGTTATTCAAGTGAGAGATTTTGAAAGAAACTGGAGCCCAAGCAGAGGCCGATCCACGGGGCAGAGGCTTACCCAGATCTTACAAACTGAGGTGTTCACTTTTAGGGGGTGGACTAGATTTTTATTAAGTTATTTTCATTAGACACATCGTTGTGTTCAAGATTTTTAGGGGGTGTATCAAAAAATCCGGTGGGTTGTTGGTGAGTGTGTGTAAGTCCCTCCCAGAGGGAGATTTGAGAGGGAAAATACAAAATAAAATATGGCCCACTTATAATGAGATCGCATTTAATGAGTTTCCAGATATAGCGAGGAAAATATAAATTTTGTCTGGCACAATACAATCCAATCGCTTTTAGTGAACAAGCCTTTTTTGGACCCCGGATTTAACGAGCAATTTAAAAAATAAAATAGGAAATCAAACTTTTTGTAAAAATTTCTTCATTATATGTGGTTGGTTTTCATAATCGGTTCTCGTTAAAGTCGATTTTCACTGCATTTTTATAGATTTGGGAGGGGAAATTTCCTTAATTTTCTTCCCCCTGGATCCGCTACTGATACAAAAAGAACGAGATTAGGGGTTAAAACTCCCCTACATTTGAAACCCCTCTAGTTGTTTTATTAGCTGCAAAATAAACTTCTTTGTGGGAGAAAACCATTTCCATTTAAAATACACATCCCATTTTGATGCCACCACCCCGCCACTGTATGAGTATTTTAAAAAGCGTGAAATACAGTAGAACTCCGATTATTCGAAATAAAGGGAGTGGACCCAATTTTGGATAAGTGAATTTTTGGAAAATCCAGAAATGCAATTTTCAATATAAAGGTGCAAAGAAACTATACAACATTTATCGAAAAACGTATTTAATTACCTACATATTACTAAATTGCCATAGCATAGCCATAGTTGTCTTTGCGTCATTAAAATCCAACCAACCACTCAACCAAATTATTACACTACTTCATTGAGAGTGAAGACCGTCACAAAGTATACGTATGTGTTAGTTAATGAAATAAGTTCTTTGGAAACAGTTTCATATCTTTGTATATATCCGATATATACAAAGTACATAGATATCTTTGTATTTATCCAATATCTACCAATTATGTTGGTTTTCACCTTAAGGCTGGACCGCATATAAAGGCAGCAAAGTCTTATAAGTGCTTAAGACCTCTAAAAAAGTCTCATATTTCGTCCCTACTGTTGGAGATAGATAAACTAAGAAATATAAAATAGAGTAAACTATATAGGACAGCGCGTTTTCCAACTAGTGTATCGCGAGGAATTTTTAAAATGTGCAATACCTGACTATTTAGTCATAGACACTAACCTCGTTTCCCTGAAATTTTCAAATAAAAAAATTGTAACAGCCAACATAAGCATGGTTATAATGGAACGGTGGTCAACTATTCAGAAGCACACAATAAATTAGCAAATCGAGCTAGCAGTCCAACAGATTGTCGGTTGGCACATCCGAGAAGACACAGAAGGGGAGGGGAGAGAAATGTTGATTGATTGATTGTTTGGCTTTTTTATGGCGCAAGAGCATCTGGGCTATACTGCGCCAAACATGGTAAAAAAGAGAAATGTACTTATTATATACTACTTATTACTAATATTTTGTAAGTCAATCAGAATTATACCCCCCTTTTTTTTGGTCAAATTCAATTTTGCGATATATACATATTGATATGCCGCGAGATGAAAACGGTTGATAACACAGGTCTACAAAATAATACTTTTTTTTTCTGCACCGTTTTAGATGCTTCTAATGGATTTTGGTACGCTGAGTTCAGAAATGCCGAGCTTTTCCCTCTATTACGTAAGGTTTTTCCACAAAGTGAGGATGAAAGTCCAAGAAAATCACACAGAATATCTAGCAGACTTCAAAACTGTGTTTACGAAGAACTTAAAAATAATATGTATTTTACATTTTTTAATTTGTTATGTCTGTCATAGCCACCACGAGTTAAAAATCATTATAATGTCTCTTTTCCTTCCCCTCGAAGCTCTGTTTAGAACCCTTTCTCCTGTGCGCTGCTTGCGCCTCCTCCCTAGTTAGCATCCAGCAGTAATCTGCTATTATGTTGACGTTCCACCGGCTCTGATACCTCCATTTCATTTCCTTTATGTCCTGGTGGAATCGCCTTGTTCTTCACTTATAACGCCTAGATTTTCTGGGAAATAGCTTAGATGGGAGTTAAAAAAAATGTGTATCTTCAAGCTTATTGAGTATCCTAAGGTTTTGAAGTTCTCCAACACGTTTCCTACGACGTTCTTGAAGTCAGGGTCTTTCTGCTTGCCAAGAAACTTCTTTACAACTTCTTTAAAGGATTTTCAAGCTGACCTCTCAATGTTTTCCATTTTGGTTTTAAAGATTTTGCCTGTTATGAGTTTTTGAATGTCAGGACCGACGAAAACCCTTTCTTTCAGTTTCGCTTCTGACATCTCTGGAAACTTACTTGCCAGGTACTTGGAAGTATCACCACCTTTTGACGGGGCTTTCATAAACTGCTTCATGATGCAAAGTTCGATGTGAAGTGAAGGCAGGGGTACTTTTTTTTTGGGGTCCACCAAAGATTCGAAGTTCATTTTCTTTTTCTCCTACGTTTAGCGTACTGGTCACACCTTCTGTGTCCAGCGCTTAGCTTTAATACCACTGTCCTATTCGTAGAGGAAGCAGGGGTACTTTGTCTAGCCACCCTGTTGACCAAGGATCATAGAGAACACTTTCAGATGGTTCATTCGTATTCCTAAGTTTGGTCAGAATCAAGGCTAAATTTTCATAGCTTTCTTTCAAATGAATTCAGTGGCCAACTCGTATAGAGGCATATCTGTTGCAGTTGTAAAGAAGGACAGCTTTCAAACTTCTTTGTGATGAGCCAATGAAGAGTCTCCAATCTTTTACCTTAAGTCTTGAATTCTTTTTCGCATCTATTATAGATCGAAAGCTCCAAATTACTTGGAGTTCATTATGTTGAATTATTTTTTAAACGCTCTTTGATTTGTGTTTTTTTAACATTAAACATTTATGTTTTTGACCTTTTGGTAATGTTTTTCTACTTTCTATGTTTTAATTTATCGATCATGAGGCAAAATACCTCTTTCTAAGCAAAAATATTGCTTTGACACATTTTTATAGTAGCACACCTAGTAGGTAGGCAACCAGACAGAAATTCTCGATTTGTGTCAAAACTGTACGTGATAGAATTTTTTGAGTGTTTTCCTGAAATCAGCATCCAAAAATACATAAGAAATACCCTTCATTTTTAAGAAAAAAAAATTTATCGCAGACCTGTGTAATCGGTACTACAGAATAAAAAGACGGCTATTTCTAATTTTAAGAAACAGAAAATAAAAGTACAACTTTCCTTAAAATTGTGTTTTTTAAAGTAAAGTATAATTTCCTTTCCAATGTCTAAAGCTGCGATTTGAAATTATATATAATGGCAATGTAAATTTCTCTAGATGCGCCTGAATTGTGATGTGAGACACAGATACATTTCAGTTTATGCTTGTTTCACCACTTCAAGAAGAGCTTTGGCTCTATCATCACTCTCTTTTATGAACGTTATTATCTACTATTTACTTTCATAACGATTTTCCACTGGGAAGTTGCAAATTTAAAAAAAGGTTGGCATTTATAAAGAGTAAAGCAAAATTGTGACTGTCGTTCTTTTGTACTCTGGTCATCTAAATCTTTAGTGTTGGCGAATAAATTATTTAAATTTCGTAAATTACTATTGCATCAACTATTATTTTACGTTTAAAGACTTACAGTTGCAAGGACTTACTTTCAACATTCCTTTTCTTTTCATTCCCCCCACCTATTTCTCATTTAATACATAGTACAGAGCATTGGCGCACGCAGGGGGGTGTTGATGGGGGTCGTAACCCCCCATTGCAATGAAATTTTGCATATTTAGCATAGGAATATGTGAGTTGCAGCTCTATAACCCCCCACTGGGCCTATAACCCCCTCCTTACGAACTCTCTGCGTACGCCTATGGTACAGAGGTTCTTTAACTGTGGTCCGCGGACCCCCGTGGATCCGCGAAATCCTCCCAGTGTTCCACAAATGTTCGTAAAAATACTAAAAAAATGGCAGTTGTGCTCTTTAATACTAAGAATATATTATGAGGGGACGAAAAATTCCTTCTTTAACCTCCTGCAGTAGCCTAGCTAGATATTTTGTCGCACGAGGCGAGTGAATGTCATTGCAGCCCCACCCAATGGGGTAACAAAACAAATTTTGTTTTTTAAAGGCTAATTGCCGCCCTCCGAATTGTGGCGCTCGGGGCGACCGCCCCCTTGCCCCCTTAGCTACGCTACTAACCTCCTGATGCCCAAGAGAAATTCAACTTTTTTCAAGACTTTTGTTTACAGCTTTAGACGTAATGGGGATGCTAAAAAAATGTTTTTATGTTATTGTATTTTTTGTTATTATTTAACCCATAATTCCATGTAGAATATTCTCCACATTGACCAACGATTTTCCTTCTAGTAGCAGTTGAACGAATGTAAAGCCCTCTCTAAGCAGGGCGTCAGAAGATTAAATGGTGAAAGTTCAACATTGAACACTCTACATGAAAAGTAACCAATTAGGCTAGTAAATAGCTAACCGGAAATAGTGCTGTCCTTTTCGCATATGCTTCAAAATCTTAACATTGTATAAAGCAAGCAGGCTCACTCTAAGGATCCTATCCTATTGCTAAGCATTGTTTGTTTGGAAATTTTTTATGGAGCAAGTGTATCTGGGCTATACTGCGTCAAAATTGCTAAAAATAAACTATCTTTAGTAAATATAAACGTTTGCTACAGTAGTGCCATCTATTGACAGTTATAGTTACTAAATGTATTAACTGGTGGGGAATATTTTATTTTTGTTTTTATTGCTATGTATTGCTTCAGTATTACTAGATCCGTATAAATTTCATAAAATTTAATGACATTTGAAGGTCACTGATAATTTTCCATTAATATAGTTCATTTTTTAAAAATTATATACAGTGAAAATCGGTTATAACGACCTTCAAGGGACCGTGCAAATTCGGTCGTTATAACCGATAGTCGTTATAAACGATATCTTTTTAAAATCACAGTAGCCTATAGTATAATACACTCTAGAGTTTTATAAATTATTTTGATAGTAAAAAGTATTAAACTTTTTGGTTTCAAAATTAAATTAAAATATATTTAATTATAATGAATTGAATTTCCGTCTATATTAAATTATATTTATAGCCACACTAAATAAGTAGTATTTTTTAGTTTTTTAAATTCGATAAAATTCTAGAAAACACTAAAGTATATAATGTAGAAAACAAATCTAATGAATAATATTTATTATATTATACTAATGACTTCCGAACAGTGCCGGTTTAAGAGTTTTGTGGGTCCTACTCTTAAAAAATAGAATGGACTCCTAAAGAATATGACCCTCGTGATATTCAATTAATAAATAACGCCGTTTTTTGTTTTGTTTTTGTTTTTAATAAAGGTTCATTATCTTCAATATTCAGGTTTAGCAGTAATAAAAATTTCTCGGACATTTGTAAATAAACAAGATTAAAATAACGCTTAAATTTTGATAACTAACCTTCAATTTCGATAACTAACCCACATGGTTCCGATTTATGACTGTCAAGTCGCGTCGTTATATCCGATACGAATTTCCCTACTTAGAATCTACGTAGACTACAAAATCGCCGTCGTTATAGCAGGTTTCGTCGTTATATACGATGTCGTTATAACCGATATATTTAGTATGGAGTAGAATAGCAAACCAAACTTCTTGTAAAAATTCCGTCGTTATATGCGGTTGGTCGTTATAGCTGGCGTCGCTGTAAACGATTTTCACTGTGTATGGTAAATTTTGATGAAATTAAAAAAAAAATTTTTTTTCAAACCTCCATTAAAAAAAAAAAAGTTTATTGCTTGTACGCTCAGGATATGTAAATACAATATACACTAATTTATTAACTTGTGTGGTTAATAATAATATTTATAGAATCGGGCTACGGCCTTCTATGCTGTGATTGTATCGATACATGCTGTAAAAAACCCCTCCGAAATTAAATCTTGGCTACGGCCTTGAATCCCAAAGGCAGATCCAGCAAATATTTTTGAGTGGGCATGCAAAACTAGTATAGAGACCTATGAAAAAAGTACCAATAAAGGCTGATCTAGTGGGGGCGTACTCCTCGAGCCGCCTTTATTCAGTCCTAATATTGCTGATACAGTAGTGCGGCCCGCGGGCCTACAAGAATAAGCAAAATTGGCCCTTGGACCGAAAAAGGCTGAAGACTCCTGCCAAACTCCAAAAGATTGTGACTTTGAAGGCAACAGGAAAGAGTTTGGCCAGTTTCAGAAGCAAGGGTGGACGGTTTTTTTCACAAATTGTAAGTTGTGGGGTGTGAAACATCCCGCGCGCCAGTGGCGTGCGATCCATAGAAGCAATGTAAGCATTGCTTGCCTAACATCAATTTAAAACACATTTCCATTGCCAATTTAAGTTAAGGAAAACTTAATTATAAAAGTTCAGCAAAATTTATATTGAGTACTTGAAATTTTGTCCGATGTCAACTAGCTATTTCGCAATTTTTTGTCACTAGATGGCGCCGAAATCTGAGGGTAGGACTAACGTTGGATGATAAGCAATGCAATTTCTGCTTTCCAGCCATAATTGTTTAACCCAATGGGCGCCTTTTCCTATTTTATCGTATTTTCAGCTTGAAATCTGTGAGTTCGTCAAATTAAACATCAATTAAATTTATAAATACTAATTGTTTTAATTTTTTAAGCCGCGTAAGAGTGAAATAATTTTAATCTGATAAGCAATTTTCTAATAGCTTATGTTAACGATAATGCTGCCATCTAGTGGTATCGATAGTAATTTTTATTGCATTTGTCAAAGTTATCCTTGTCCCCTATTGAAAAAAAAAATTATTACAAATATGAAAAAGAACTCCAACTTTCACAAAAGTGTTATTTATATATTTGCCAAAAAACAGAAGACTGGGATATTTTTTATATAAGTAGGACCAACTGTAACGTACTATAAAAATAAAATTTACTTTCTTATTTACATATCCCAAAAATAAATATATTACCTGCCTAAAGGAAAATGTCACCGCACGCCATTGCAGTGCGCCTGCTCGCCGGTTAAAGGCGAAAGATGATTTTAAAACAATGGGCCTGGATGGATTTTGGATACATTACTTTACATTGTATCCTAACGTCTCTAATGTTGCCTTAAGCGTCATTGTGACATTTTAGTCAACATATCTCTGCGAGTCAGGATTTTCAACATTAACTGCCATAAAAACGAAACAGCGCTGCCCTTTTAGAGGTAGAGTGTGATCTTCGTTGTGCGTTATCCAACATCAAAGCAAGCGTCAAACATACTGTACATGACATAATCAAGGCAAAACAGTGTCAATCTTCACATTGGCATTTAGTGACTTGATTGTTGACCATCTGCTTTTTGTTTTCACAGATTGCTTTATTTGAAATTTGTTCTTTTCGTGGACCATTTCATTAATTGTGTGGAATATCATGTACTGGTATAAAAGTAATGTTCGTTAAAAATAAGAAATTATTGTTATTATATAGCCTTATGGTGGGAGGGAGGGGGAGCGTGGGGCCTTACCATATTTCAAAAGGGGCCGCCAACTGGAAAAGGTTGGGTACCACTGGTCTATTGAGAAGAAATAAATGAAGAAATAGCCAAGCGAAAAAATTCCATTGGAAACTTTATGTGTATACTGAAGAAACACTACATTAAGTAAATGTACTGAAACTATTGAAAAAAAAGAGCGCCCCAAATCCTAAAAGAGGTAGTAGATGCCTGCAACCAAAAGTATGAAGAAAGGAAGATCGCCCCTCCCCACCACCTCTCCAGCTGATGATGACATTACATGAGGTATTCTGAAAGAAGCTGGAAGCAATGTAGAAGGGTGCTTGCACCCTTCTATTTTCCCAATTCTTCACCCAATGACTTAATAGTATAAGCACACCAAACCAATTGGATACTGCAAGAGTAACTTCATTACAGAAAATAAATTTTAGGGAAAATTTAAAAAATACCAAATCATTAACTTTCTGCCTGTTATTTGTGGATTTTATTATTTTTAGTGGGTTTCAATAGTTATTGAACCCGCTATTGATTTTGTTTTTTTTTGTCTGCCTGCCTGTCTGTCTGTCGACAATAAAAAGGATAAGGTAAAGGCCTTCCGTAAATATAACAATGATGGCCATTGCATTGCTATAGAGACCCTATATGTTTCGAATTTCATATCAGGGATCATGTACATATTGTATTATGCATTAAGAACCGTGTAGATATTGACTTGTATATTAGATTTGTCTAATTTTTATGGCTTAAGGACAACGAGTGCCATGCTGCGCTAACAATGTGCTGGGGTTGTTCATATATTGAATTATGTACTAGGCTCTCATCACATATTGCGCAATATACTAGACATATTGAATTAGGCATTAGAGATCGCTTCCCATGTTGCATTTTGTACTATATGTATTTAATTAAATATTGGGGACCATTCACATAAGGTACTACAGGCTGTTTGTTCACACACTGAATTATGTATTAAAAATCATGCACATATCGCATTTTGTTCAATATATATTGAATTAAGTATCGGGGACCATTCACTTACTGTGTCTTGCATTGTATGTATTGAATTAAGTATCGGAGACCATTCACATATTGCGTAATGTACAACAGGCTGTTCGCACGTTGAATTATGTATTAGAGACCATTGACATATTGCGTTTGGTACTATAGGTACTGAATTAGGTATTAGGGACCATTCACATTTGCACTATACGTATAGAATTAAGTATTGGGAATCATTAATATATTGCGCTTTGCACTATATGTATATGTATTGAATTAGGTATTGGGGACCATTCACATATTGCATTTTGTGCTAGGTTTATTGATTTGGGTATTGGGGATTGTTGACATACTGCATTATGTACAAGGGCTGTCCACATATTGCATTTTGTACTAGGTATATTTAATTAGGCACTAAGGATCGTTCCCATATTGCATAATGTGGTGGAGTCTGTTACCGCATTGAATTATGTATTAGGGACCATTCACATGTTGCATTTTGTATGTATTGATTTAAGTATTGGCGAACATTCACATATTGCACTTTGTACTGTATATATTGAATTAAATATCGGGGATCATTCACATATTGGCTATTGTATCACAGGCTGTTCACACATTAAATCATGTATTAGGGACCATTCACATATAGCGGTTGGTACTATATATATTACATTAGGTATTAGGGACCATTCACATTTTGGCACTTTGTACTGTATGTATTGAATTAAGCATTAGGGGGTCATTCACATATTGTACTTTGCACTACATGTATTGAATTAGGTATCGGGGACCAATTGTTTTTTGGTTGTCTGTCTGTTTGTCTGTCAACAATAAAAAGAGTAAAATAAAGGTTTTCCATAAATACTTTGTATTGAAATCATTTGTATTTAAATCGTTTCAAAATTTTGAAACCGTTTCAATTTTTTGAACTCGGTTGAATCTTTTGAATTCAGTTCAAAATTTTGAATTGATTTTCATAAAATTTAGCTCGTAGCGGCCAAATTGGGAACTAATGGCGTATATTGTATTAATGGCGGGCGAAATTTTCAAATTTTGATAGGGTAATCAGACAGTCATTATCGTCACGGGTTCCTGATTTGGTGTCGATCGGCGCATGCGCTACGGAGTTTCGCTCCTATGGGAGATAGAGCTTCGATTTTAATTTTATTCGATTCATCTCGACGAATTACATACAGATACAAAATTTTAGATCGATTGGACCATTCCTTCGCTATATAAATAGGGGTAGAAGACAGATAAACCCTTAGCGGCGAAATACGAAACTTTGTATTGAAATCATTTCAAAATTTTGAAACCGTTTCAATATTTATTGAATTACAGTGTTGGAAATTGGCTATATGGGATTGGGAAATAAACTGCAACTCGTCAAATTCAAACTCGCCAAAATTTTGGCGAGTTGGAATTTGAAGTTTTGAGAGTTAGAAATTGGCGATTTAGATTTGAAAGTAAACCACAGCTCGTCAAGTTTCAACTCTGCAAATTTGAACTCGCCAGCTTTGAATTTTCAACTCGCCAAAATTTTGTCGAATTGGAAACTTGCGATTTGGAGTTGAGAAGTAAACTACAACTCGCCAATTTCCACCTCGTCGATTTTCAACTCTACACCTTCAATTTCAACTGCCAAATTTTTGTTAAGTTGGAATTTGGAAGTTTCGCGAGTTGAAAATTGGCAATTTGGAAGTTGGAAATAAACTACAACTCGTCAATTTCCAACTCGTCAAATTCCAATTCGCCAACTTGAAATTTTCAACTCACAAATGTTTATCAAAAAAAGTAAAACAATAACAGATTTCATTCATTGAAAGATCATTCATTGCAGATCAGAAAGATTCATTCATTTCAGATCATTGAAACCCGCTAAATTTAAATATCGACCTTAGACGATTTTCTTTAACTTGTTTTCTATGTGTCCTTGCTCTGGCGGGATAGACTTGAAACGGGCAGTGCCAAGTATTTAAGACTTCCTTCTGTAGGTTATTCAGGTGTTGTGTCCAGAAACTTCCTGATTATTCAGCATATGTTTAAAATTGTGGCTTTTTGTAGCTCAATGTAGGTGTTGAGGTCAATTTCAAGTGTTTCCACGCTTCTGTGTAGTGTGGTTTGTATTATTATTATTATTATTATTCACAAAATAATTTATTTTATTACTTTCTTATTAATATCCCAACTTTCGCATAATGACATTATTTTTTGTGAGATTTTATTAAAGGAATTGCCGTGAATTTTATTTAGATTAATTTCTAACTATGCATTAACTTTTAAACGTTTATAGCAAAATTTTTAACATCATACTAACGTCTAATTTCATACATTAACTTTTATCATTTAGTATTATACATTAAGAGATCATCTCAACCAAACTTGTCCATTGGGAAAACCCTGAACTTCATGCCCCATTCTTCTCAAATTATTTCCAACTATTGGGGGAGGGACTCGGGGTCTACTTAGGGCCCGATTAAGACATATGTGGGGCTGTAGGCACAGTATTAGTTGGAGCCCCCCCCCCCTTTACGCGCGATGACAGATTTAAAAGGGGGGAGGTCTGAAAGCATATAAAAAATGAATACTTACATATACTCATTCTAAAACTCCTCAGATTTGTAGTAAACTATCCAAAATAGCCCAAAAAATAAACTTTTACCTAAAACTTTTCTAGATACTGATCAAAAGTGATAAACCAAAAGTCAGCTTATAACAAAAACACAATTTAGAGGGGGGGCCCCTCCCAACAGGGGGCCACAGGCCTAGTCAGTAATCAGGCCCTGAGCCTACTACATTATAGTGTGTTCTTATAGACTACAGTATAGCGTAAATGTAACTTTTTGTACTGAGAACCAAAAAATCCGTATGATTCGTTTTATTGCGGAGGTCAGGAACTGAACTTGTCATATTTCTGAGGTATACCTCTGTAGCACCTCTTTGATTATTCTTCTATGGAACAGCTGCGTGTGACGGTTCTCAGTGGTCTATCAGTCACGGCAGTGGGATGGCAACCTACAAATCGCTGGTTCAAATCCATCATGAGTCCATAGCATGTTTTCTCCTTACCTAAAACACCGGTTCTAGTATGAGCCACATAAAAAAGGAATGTGAAAAACTTAATAGCATAATTTGATATTAGGTAATTTTTAATAAAAAATAATTGAATAAAAAGTGATTTAAGGCACAAATTAAAGATAAAAGAAATTAAAATTGAAAAAGTTGCAGATGAAAAAAATTAAAATCCAATGTTATTTTCAATTTAGTTTATTTTAATTGCCTAAACTTTAATTGGTGGTTTTTTCTTAAAATAACTTAAATCTGAATTTCAAAGAACAAAAATACTTTATTTTAGCGGTTTCCAACAGGGTAAACGTACCTCTAGGGGTACATGGCAGACCGGTTGGGGTGCGTTAAAATAATATTAGTAATGGCGGAAAACACCAAAAGTAGGGGTAACATGAAAACACAAAAACAAAATTATAGTTTTATTTTACAAAGAGACACTTATATTTGAAAGTCCAACAGCCTACTCGCGAAATGATGAATACATCCCTTGAAGGAAGTGGTCAATCAATCTGTGGAAGTTGTTAATTTTATTAAGGCCAATTCCACAAACTACGTATTACTCAAATCTTAGTGCGAACAGGTGGACAGCTTCCATACTACGTTACTTTTGCACACAGAAGGGAGGTAGCTTTCACGAGGAAAAAGTACTAAGATTATTTGAATTGAGATATGAAGTTCAAACTTTTTTTGAAGACCATTCTGTTGCTTTGAGCTCCAAGTTTCATTTCATGAAATTGAACGGCTTCAACAACTTGCATACTTATCTAATATTTTTTTAAGAATACACTTAACTTAGAATTTCAGAACGGTTTCGTAATCATCTTTAAGCTGTCTGAAAAAATCGAGTCTATGATCAAGAAATTCGATTTTTGAGAATCTTATACAGTATCAAAAAAGACCAGTGTAAAGTTTATTAGGCACTTCACAGTTTTTTTTATCTGAGAACTAGTTGAAATTGTCAAAAAAAGTAAAAAGTAGTATAACAGCTCACCTAAAGGAACGTATAAGCTTATAAGATGTCGTTCAGATAGTATTTTCCAAAACGAAATAGTGAAGGTAACTGGATGTTACATCGATTTTCGTCAAATAAATTATACTACTCTTAAGTGGTGGGGACAGGACTATTAAACCTTCAAAATAATTGTTTATTTGCTTGTTTTATTAATTAGACACACACATTTCTGATCATTTTAATACCAAAATTATAAACATTCATCCAGTAGTTCAAAAGCTATTGCGAAAACAGTGGCAGACCAATCAAGTGTGTGCGTGTTGTCTTTTGAACTTCAAATGCGTTTATTTCCATTCAACGTTATTGGAGATTATCAGTAAGAAAATAAAAAGTTCCCAACCGATTTCCATAAAATTTTGCACATTTGTTTGGAACATCATTTTCAGCTAAGTAAAGTAAGTTTATGTTATTTCATGCATATTTATTATTTTTAATATAAATATATTTTACGACATATTCGTTCGATTTTCATTTTTTTATTTCTTCCAAAAATCAACCGTTAAACTTTTGATCAAGCTGCTAATTCATTTTAAAGAACAGCTTCTATGCTTACCTTTAAGGCATGAATTATGTTTCTCAGTGAATTTTTTATGAAGTTATCTTACGAATGGTGACTGCGCATAGGAGTGATTTTAAGAAAACATAGTATTTAAAAAAAAATGTATAATGCCCAGAAAGAATTATTGACTATATTTTAATTGTACTAAGTGATATTATGTGCTGCAAAATTTTTATTAACTTCCCGCAAATGGCATCTCAGAAAATGAATTTTAAAAACCGTACTAGTTTCGAAGAATTCAAGTCACCTAAAAGTCCTATCCTCCCTTTAAGGTGTTGGACATACTTTCTTCCACGCATGCGCACATGATACAAAACACCTCCTTTCCTAAAAGCATTACTGATATATCGGTTCATAGTAAGATGTGTTGAAACTGTCACCTACAATTCATTGTTGAAACTTTGAAAGTAGATGCACAGCAGAATCGGGCAAATAAAATTTTTAAACAACGGCTGGGTGGGGGGTGCTCAAGCCCCCTTTTTCCCTATTACGGGCACCCATGATAAAATCGGAAGAAATAGAATGTCAATACAGAAGTCGGAAGAATCTAAAAAAATTAGGTGAAATGCGGGAGATTTAGTCACCCTACTTCTATCACATCCACAATAACGAAGTAATGACGAAAAAATTAGATATTAGTTTACCCCATGTCTTTTAGAACTACAATAGAGTTCAGTCGAACTAATTTTGGACCGCAACAGGCATGTATAACCGGAAATAAGAATAATTGGTTGCAAAGTGATATTACAAAGAAGCAGTTCATCATTTTGGTTACTACAAGGTCACATGACCTTCTAAATAAGTGATGCCCAATTAAAATTGATAGCGGGTCACCAAATCGTAAAGATTACCCATATGCGTACGCAGAAATTTCATAAGGGGGGGGTTATAGACTCAATGGGGGAGTTACAGAACTACAACTCCATATATTCAGATGCATACATACAAAAAACGCCAGTGAGGTCACCATCAGAAGACCAGATTTATATAAATTTTTATTGGAATTTTTTTTAAATTCGATATTGAACTGGGGTCCTCATGTTCAATCTGTTACATCAAAATTATCATCTGTTTTAGGACTTGTTCGTCGAACTTGTCACCTACTTCCGGTCAAGGTATTAAAACTTGTCTGTAACTCGCTCATGCTTCAAAACTTTACATATTGTAGTAATGTTTGGGCATTTATTGGCTCTGATGGTATTAATAAAATCGAACTAATATAGAGTCGCGGTTCTTGTGTACATTGCAGTCTAGGACGAAAGTGACTCATCCTAACCCTTGGTTGCAATTTGGCATTCTTCGACTTCGTCATTTGATTACAATACGATTATTGATCTTAATGTATCCGAATTTATCTTGGCTTGCATTGTGATTTAATTGAAATAAATATACGATTATCGAGATTTCCATCACGTCGTAGGGACCAACTGCTTCCTCACCGGGTTACTTAAAATCACCTGATATTTTACAACGATTCTGTGGGCCCACGAACATGAAGCGGTTTATCCACTTACGTTAGAGAAATTCAAAATTTGGGCCTCTTCAGGAAAAGACTTAAATCTTACTTGTTGGGTTTGGCATGATTTTTTTTCTCTCTACTCTAGTTGTTTCTTATATTGGGTCTTCAAATAATGGTGTTAATCTTCTTTGACATGTTGCAAGACCTATATGTAATAAGTGTTACGCCATTGTGATATAAATAACTTTATGGATGTATTATATGTATGTCACTCTGCGTTATCTCACTCAGATCTTTTTGTCGTTCTTATGGAAATGATTTATGTAGCTTGAAGTATTGTCTTATTTGGAGTGGTTTAGGATTTTTGTCGTTGTGCCCGATAAAATCTACTCTTATATTAAATTTCTGTATGTGTAAATAGTTTTAATGTATAATCTCACCAATAATGATAACTTTCTTGCTTTATGTTAGATTTAATGCCGTACGTCACCGTCTTTGTGCATTTTGGGTGACCAGGATTCGTCAAGCCGTCTTTCATCGGCTTTTTCCTGGTCTCCCTTCAGTACACTTTTAATTTTGTATTAATTTTGATTTTTAATTGTATTTGCGTACTGAAAAATAAATGAAATGAAAATACAGATGTCAATTGATTATAACAACATTCAGATGCCAATGATTGTACTTGTATTTATAATACAATTTAATTTTTAAAAATGATTTGAGTAAAGTAAGCGGGTTGTTATTAGGCCATCACTGATCAGAATAAGAGATCGAGAATCGGATAATTATATGTACATAATCGGAACTCCACTATGACAAGTAAATAAAAAAGGCGCTTCATATAAAATAACAATTATTAATTAAATTATATTTTACATGACGTAACAAAAACTATAAAAAACCGATGTACAGTATAACCTCGATTTAAGGAATTGCATGAGACTAGTGAAAATAATCGTTAAATCGAGGAAGTCGTTAAACCAAGGGAACACATTTACGGGAACCAATGACGCACCAACAGGAAGGGGAGGGCAATGGGTTCCGGGACTGAAAATTTACATGTAAAATACATTAAAATTAACAACTATTGCCTTAAAAAAAAAATAGCAATATTTTTTACATTTTCGGCCATCCTCCGAATGCTGGGTGCGCTATTGATCGGAACTGAAATAATAAATTATCAAAAAGGGAAATCATAAAAATGCTTACCAGTATTCTGAAGAATACGTGTTAATTTTAATGAACATAAGACACAAGTACGTACGAAACTATTACCACTTCAAAAGGAAATCTTTAATTGACGTTTGTTTTTATTTTTCTTGGGAGTTTGTTTTTAACATGGTTTTTCGATTTTTTTCAGATGCACCGAATGGATCATCATTGACGAAAAACCCCAATAAATACTTCTTTACACACTGTAAATCAGCATTCGCTTCAATTGAGTGAACTCAATTGAAGTTGATTTTCTGATGATAGTTGATTTTCTAACTGAAATTCTACTTGCAGCTCAGTGCCGGATTTACGTATAGGCCAAGTAGGCCTAGGGCCCTCAGGTGTTATTTGAGTTAAAGAGTTATTCTATTCTTGTTTATTTTCAAATCTGAAAGAAATTTTCATTATTGATAAACCTGAATCTTGAAGATATGAACTATATCTATGTGATTTTTAACTGAATATCGTTAGAGCTATATTTAATAGGGGCTTATTCGCTCCTAGGCCTAGAGCCTCCCTTGGAACCACGAAGAATTCAATCCGGCACTGCTTCAGCTACAGGCTAAAGACAAAACGTTATCGTTAAATCGAGGAAAACGTAACACTGGACTCAATGCTAAGCACTTCGGACACAGGGTCGTGCTTACGGTGTTTCTCGTTAGCCGCCGTTAATTTATTGATGACGTAACAAGCTAGTCAGTGGAGGCTAGCCAACGTCCCCTTCCTTAGTCATAAGTGACGCTGGTCTATGGCAAAAGCTGGGGCGGATAGGGTATTCTCAAAGGGGGGCATACCTTGGATTTTCAGAGAACGCGAGTCCTTGTTCATTCGGAGGCGTTTGTCCTGTCGCCCATGAGGACGCACTGGCCTGTGGGCCAGTCTGCCCCTGGGCAAAATACTTTGAATTCACTCAAGCTTAGCTGGCCAGGCAATGTTATTTTATACTTACCTTGGTCTTATAAATAAAAGTCATTCGCTCATACCTATAATAAACATAGCAATCAGAAATCTGTCGTGGGTACAGGAGGGGTTGGGGCCCCTTCATGTGTGTCTGCCTTGGGCCCCAGAATTTCTAAGTCGGGCCCTGACTGGGCGAGGTTATGCTTCTATGTGATGTTATGAGCGAGATTTAACAACTTAGTTTTCATATGTTCTAAGTAACCTATTATTTCAATTCTACGATTTCTTTTTTCGTCCCTACAAGTTTGTAAAATCGTGAATCCACTGTATATGGATTTAAAATGATCAAATAAAATAATCTTGATCAGTGATTCTCAAAATTTTGAACACAATGAACCCCTTTAAGCGAGTTCCTGAATTGATGTACCTCCCCACTTTAAAATTATTTAGCAAAATGGAAGTGTAAATTGAGGTATTTGTGTGTGCTAGGAATTGAAAATTGTAGAAAGGTGCGCATGGGACGTTGAGCTACATGAAGAGTGATACGTGAATTTTAAATCCATATACATTTAATAGTTAATTTACAATGCATAATTATATCAATTTAAGACGCATAATTACATTAATTTAAAATATATAACTGCATTATTTATTTATCATTTGTAATAGACTCACATTGCTTTTCTTTTGGCTTCAGAATTTGCCTTACAGCTTCGTAATCCAGATGTTTCAAGAGATATATAGTGTACACAAAATAATTTATACAGTCGAACCTCGTTAAGACGAATTACTTTTAATACGAACCGTTTTCTGAAGTCCCGTCAGATTGTATAGCATACTATGCTTTCTGGAAAAGGCGAATTACTGTTAATGAAAACAGATTTTCTGTTCCCCTTGGTGTTCGTCTTAACGAGGTTTGATTATTACGCTAGAAAAATACGAGGAAGCAATTACGTACATAAGCGTCTTATATATAGAGGCGCAATTGAAGGTAAACAACAGTGGTTGGACTTGTAAAGAATGACTGTCTACTCCATTAGATTACACAGAGTTATGGGGAGAAAAGTAAAACGGGAGAAGACGCCCGTAATGTATTTCCTAAAGCACGTACATGTGACTGTAGGTAAGCACGTGGACCAAACGAGAAAGTAGAGACCGAAATACAGAAATTGTAACTCCTATAAAGCAGAGGACTTTTAGATGGTATGGTGAATGATAATCCAAGTATAGATATACAAACATATAAATATACAAAGTTTTTAAAGGCCAAAATTATGATTAAAATTGCGCTTGAACAAAAATACAAAACCCTAGCGGGTGCCCTCAAAAACGCGAGGCCCAAAGTCCGGGTCTACTTGGCCTATACGTAAATCCGGCACTGAAGTCAGTCACAGTAGACCTTAAGTATGTTGCAGAGACGGATTTAAGTCATATGGTGCCCGGTGCGAACCCAAAATTTGGCGCCCCGCCCCCCACTAAGTATTAATTATTTTCAAAATAATAGTATCTTTTGTGTGTGTCGAAGTTTATTTTTATTTCTAATAATAATAACTAAGTATCTCCTCAATAGGCTGCTGGATCTTATTATAAAAAGTGCTGAATATTATTACA
Source organism: Dysdera silvatica (assembly GCA_006491805.2). Classification (NCBI taxonomy): domain Eukaryota; kingdom Metazoa; phylum Arthropoda; class Arachnida; order Araneae; family Dysderidae; genus Dysdera; species Dysdera silvatica. The sequence continues at coordinate 269,831,476 of QLNU02015360.1, forward strand.
AGACTGCAGCCACGATAGCTACTAAAATTTTCTTACAATAAATATCGTGTAATTAAACTATAAGTGCTTTTCCTAATGAGCCAAAACTCAAATTAATATAAAAATTAAAGCCTTACACGAGTTTCAATAATCTGGAATGTTTTCTGTACGGTCAAGTGAGTTCCTTCATTTTTATATAGCTTTTATTTATTAGCCTGAA
>QLNU02015360.1:269831774-269845593 GCA_006491805.2 Dysdera silvatica
TATAAAGTATGAAATGTCTTTTATTTTAATATTTTACGATGAATGACGTTTCTAATGTCACGTGGCAGGCAGGGTTTAAGCTGGCTCAAAACATGCTGTCGCAAAAATGCTAAAATGGGAAAAAAAGTTGTAGCAAAATGCTAAAAAAATTAGTAGCTTTCATTGCTCGAAAAATCGTATCAATGAAATTATTTATATCAACGATGCTTAATAGGTACTGTTAAGAATTTTGAAGAGGAAACAAAAAGGAACAAGAAAAGATCGCTGAAGTGCAAAACGGATATTCTGGAATCGGGGAATCCTGTTTTCAGAGAATAAACTGTGGTTAAAAATGCCTGTCGCATTTTCGCGATGGGCACTAATTTTTTTTTCGCATTTTCGAGCAACTCGTCGCATTTTGCGAAAAATGCGACTGCAGCCATTGACGCCGACGACATAAAAATATTGGGGGTGGGGGGACAATATGCCAGTAGAAGGCATTTTGTTTGAAATTGAAGGGGGATATGGAACCCTAACACCAACATTTGGGGGACAGGGGTCCCCCCTGTCCCCCCGCTAACGGCGCCTGTGATTGCAGCTTAAACCCTGGTGGCAAGAAACATGACATAACTAACGTGAGTATTTATTTTTTCCTCTAAACGGGACATGCGACGTATGTCCCGTTTTGAGAAAAAATAAATAAACGGGACATCTACTAATTTTTAGGTAATAGTAGTATGTTATTAAAAAAAACCGCATAGCTCTTCATAGTTTTTATTTATTAATGGAAAGAACAGGAATGGATGTGTGAAAATAAATAATTTACGTGGTCTTATATTTTTGTGAAGAACAAATTTGTTTAAGAATATTTGGATTTGATTTTAAATAAGAATAAATTTCTTGGCATGATTTCTTAAAATTTACTTTAATAATTACCATTGCTTTAGAAACTGCGACTAGTAACTGTGTTTTTTCGCTCATCCATAACTTATTCATAAGAGAAAAAGACCCTTTCTACTGGTGCATTAGTGCCTGGCAGGCATGAGATATATTCAATAATTATACGAAAGTTCGCATGATTCAAACTATTGGTGTGAAAGTGTTTGAACAATTCCACGCAATGACTTTCAATTGAAACATTCCCAGTGTTCCATTCTGTCAATTCCTGCGGTGTAATGTAGTTATAAGTGAATACTCAACTAATACTTCTGATAACTTGGTCACAATTAATAAATCCCTTTTCAATCAATACATCCATTTAACTTTGAATTTTTCTCATGCAAATATTTTGGTTAAATTCACCCATTCAAATATTTATATTATTTCATTTTCTGTCAATACTATCGTTAGATAATTGACAATAACATCTAATGTTTCGCCTGGTTGATCTTGAAATTCTAAAATTTTGACTTAAATGCCTTCGCATGGTAAAAAAAAAAGGACTAAAACAGGAAATATTTTCATGGACCCGTGGTTTGAAACATTAGTTAATATAGTAACACAGTTGCATTCGCTGAGGCAATCTTTTAATTCAACTATTGCTATTGGTTTTAACACATTTACAATATTAGCTTCTGTTTCCATACGAGAACATCTAACTTTCTGTTCAAAACATGCTTGAATTAACTTAGAGGCACAATCATTTGAGAGAAAACTGTGGTTCTCTTGCACCGTGTGATAAGCCCAGGTGTCTTCCATCACAGCAACTTGCAGATCTTACGAAGTTCGTGAATCCTTTTTCTTAAAAAAATTATTTTTGATAAATATATATAATAATATATTTCTGAAAACTATGGCTGTACAGCTAATGCACGAGCATCTTGTCAAGAGGGTGGAAATAACCCTCCCACCGGATGTACACCTATATTTGCAAATGCGTTACCATACAGATCAGGAAGAAGAAGAATCGATGGAACTGCCTGTAAAAAAAGGTTGTGGAACATGCTACACTTGTGAAAGACAGAAGCATTCATCTATAACTATGGTACGCAGCAGATGCAACAAGTATTGTTGTAAAAAACATTCCAAAAAAAAACAATGGTTTGTATCGGATGTGATAAACAAGACTCAGAAAACGAGTAATGTAAAATATTTTATTCCTTACATTTTATAAGTTTATATTTTTATCATTAGTTGACTATTTGAACTGAACTTGTTTGCCAGTCATTGTTCCGATTATTGTGCAGGTTTTGCTAAAGAAAAAGAGATGTTGAAAAAATTCAAGCGACTAATTAATAATGTAGTATTGTTATATTCTTATTATTTACTATTTATCCTTTTTTGCCAATCAATTTTGTTCATGTTTTGCATTTTTCAAAAATTATAACCATATAAAATGTTCTATTAATGTTCTTTTAATGAATTACTACCCTCTGTTATCTAATTGGCATATTTTAATATTAAGAAAAGGCAAAAAATGCAGTGTCATACGAAGTACAGAACGTGCCCGGTGGTGTTACAAAAATCAACGTGCCCACCTTACAAAAATCAACGTGCCCACCGGAAGGTTAAGTTTTAAAATTGTATATTATTGCTTTACAATTTTCTAACTAAAATTATTACTTAGTTAAGAACTATATACGTTTTTAAATTCAATATTTTTAAACAGTGTGCATAATTGAAGAAAATTAGCATTTTCACCGGTTCCTCTACATATCTCTTTTTATTGCAATCCACAATACGTCAACATAAATGTAAGAAAAGCTTTATTAACCTATACACGGAATTTTAAAGCTAATATTTTCTTTTATATCATATGTGAACAGGGTAGTTCTTAGTAGGCGGGCGAAAGGTGCCTTCGCACCTGGGAAGACAAACCCTAAGGTTGCCGCAGACCATTTATTATATTGTTTTTAACCATTGGATCAAAGACAGCATCTCGAAGATCTTTGTTTCATTTTATGAAAATTAAAAAATACTTCTCTTTTGGTTGATAACCATTTACAACTATGTATTTACTGTTATAAAAGCAAGCACTGCACATATGAAAAAAAAATTGGTTAAATAATATTAAATTAATAAGGGTGAGGATATTATTTTTGCACCTGGATGGCTAACGATATAAGAATGGTCCTGTATGTGAATATCATAATATATACAGTAAAACCTGCCTACAGTGATGCCCTTTGAGAGTGGACTGCAATGGTCATCATAGACAGGTAGTCACTATACATGACAAATTTTGGTATATGTATGATTAAGTCTCTACCAATTTCTCTTATAAAAAGTGGTCACTTCACTAGGTTCTACTGTATATATGTACACACACACACATACATTGATTAAGCTGTCGCTAGCCTTTTCGCCGAAAGGCAACGTTAACCAAACTTTGGCTAAAAAAACTGCTGAGCAATTTGCCGAAAAGCTCCAAATAAATGGGCCAAAGAAAAAAGAATTTGATTTTAAAACTGCATATTTTGAATGGTGTATGCACCAACAACCAAGAATCCAGTCAAAGCATGAAAACAATTAAATGACTTTGCATGCAGTTGACCGTTTCTAACCAGGATTTCTTGTAAACTTGAAAACAACTTTTCTGATTTGGCTACAACTTTTAAATGCAAGTTAGCCAAAAAGCTACAAAAATCTCTTTGGCAGCTTATACTCGCTGTATACATATTTTTAACATATTCAAAATGTATGTATGATTATGACCTTTTAATATTTATATCTTATATTTAAAAAGTACTATATGGACTAAGAGGGATACCTAGGAAAGGGCCACTCTGATCCAAATCCCTGGTAGTAAGCAGCACAACTACCAGTACTGCCATGAGGCTAAAAATGAAGGCCATCGAATAGCTCATGAACAGATACCTACAGAGTAATCTGTAGCACTGTGATGCAGAGGGCAAGGGAACCACTGCATTACTTCCCAAGAATACCAAAATGAACCACACCCAACATATAAAGGCCACTAGTCTCTGTCAGGCCTTAAATGGTCGAGGGGTGTTAAGAATCCGCGAAAAAACCAAAATTGGTACATGGGAGTACGAAGTCTCTATCAAGGTGGAAAACTACATAATGTGATAAAAGAAGTAAAGGACACCCAGCTAAGTATTTTAGGACTAAGTGAAGTAAGATGGACAGAATCTGGTCAGTTGAAAATTGACAAATACTCAATGTGGTATTCAGTTGGCGATACTCATAATAATGGTGTGGGTATTATTATAGAAAAAAATAAGTAGGCACTGTTGAAGATTGCAAGGCAATCTTTGATAGTCATTGCTTTCAAGATGAACACAAAGCCAATTAAAATTAATGTTTTACAGGTCTACGCACCTGCAGCAGATGCTAGTGACAAGGAAATTGAGGAATTCTATGAAGGAATAGAAAATGCGATAGAAACAACAAAACCACATGAAATTACCATCATAATGGGAGATTTTAATGCCAAAATAGGAAGGGGGAGAGAAACCAACGTTGTAGGTCCCTTTGGTTTAGGAGGAAGGAATGAAAGAGACAGACAAATAGAATTCTGCAGTAATTACAACTTTACCGTTGCAAATACTTGGAGCGAACAACAACCAAGAAGACTATACACCTGGAAGGCACAAAGGATAGTAAACATAAATTAATTAGAAATCAAATTGATTACATCCTTATTATTCAAAGATTTGGAAGTATGGTAACATGCTCCAAAACATATCCCAAGCCAGATTGTTGTTCTGACCACAATCCACTAATATGCAACATTGATCTAAAGTTCAAAATAATGTGCAGAAAGAAATCCAATCCAAAACTAAATATTGAGGCACTGAAGACCATAACAGTGACTGCTCAGTTTACTTTAAAATTTAAAGAAGTATTTGAGAAATGTAACATCGGAAGAGAAACTAAATCAGAGAATCAATGCAGGATGCTAAAACTGCTTTCAAGGACTTTGCAGGTAGTGTTATTGGATACAGATTAAACAACAAAAAGAAAGCCTCAATGACAGATGATATTTGGAAACTAATGGATGAAAGGAAGAAATGTAAAGATAAAGGCACCCATAAATACAAAATAATACACAAACAATAATATAGATATAATAATAGATAATTTTTGATTGGAATGTTTTACTTTGAGGTGTGGAGCAGATCTGAATAATTAGGTGTGATGGGTTTATGGTCTGTTGTCAGTTCTCGACATATTTGCATAAAAAATACACAAAAAACAAACAATTTGTGATGGGTCCACAGTAAAAATCATTTAGATTTAACAAGCTATGGATCCTTATAATATTGGCACAATAAAGTTATGTATTAAGTATAATTTTAATTTCTTCTTAAATATATTAATATTCCTAATACCTTCTGGTAAACCATTCCAGATTTATTCTATACACCTTCTGAATAACTCTGTTTTAATTTTTGGTAATCTCGACTGATACTGTCTTCTAAGATTTGGACAATTTTCCATTGTGTGTATACATACCACAATACTATCCCTATGTTTATTTTCTTTGATTTGTTCAAACATGATTTTAAGTATCCGAAATTCATGTAATTGATCTATGCGAATTGTGTTTTATTTATTTATTAAATAATACATTTAATCAGATGCATTACAATAAGACTTTTATTTTATTAGGTCGGTAAAATTGACCGAAAGTGTCAATGTAACAAGCATGGTTGGTGGACCCTTGAAAGATTAGCTATATTGAGTTAAAGAATATTAAAATATAAATGTTAAAAAAAAAAAAATCAATTGTGGAAGGAGGTCTGTGTAGCTGTAACACCCAATTAGATAGAATTGGAAGAAAATAAACGAAAGCTGGTTCAATTTAGAACTATATTATTAACTGATTTTCTGATCTCATAAAATAACAAAATGTAGTATGTAATAAATGTAGTAAATACAATCTGTAACCCAAAAATCTCTTTTTACTTAATTTTACACATAGTTCTTTAAGTAAAATGTTTAGTTGGGAATATAAAAATATAAACACTTAAATTATATATATATAACTGCATAGTCATTATATTAGTGATTTTTAATCAATTTTTTTCCATCAACCCCAAATGATCCCCTTCTCTCACACCGATCCAAATTAATCCCTAACAATGTCATATCCACCACTTTCGACATTCCTGTTCTAAACAGATATTGATGTGACAGAATTAAAAAAAATTATATAATTAATAATTTAAAATAACAATTGTTTAAAACTAGGTGTCTTTTAATGAGTGTGGGGAAGGATGTATTACAGCTTTACCTTACTTAGAAGAGTGTATCAGGAAAGGGGTGCTTTCTGGCTCAAGTCCCCTCCCCATTGGCTGCAAAATACATAATTTTTCTCTCAAGCTGCATCACTTAAGCGTCTTTAAAGCTACTAACCCCCTGCCCCCACTATAATTTTTTTTATTTGCTATGCTACTGTATCTCAGGTATAGAAATTTCTGGCACATGGCCCTGCATATAAAACCTAAAACGAGGATGTCACAGAGAAATAATTTAGTTGAATTTATAATAAAATATTTCATAAATTTAGAAAAATATATAACACATACAATCATAAAAATAATATATAGGGCTGTAACTTGGTGCAACACTCAGAAGTCAAACTAATCATTAGATGAATGAGACAGCACTTTTCAAACAAGAATATATAGTTATTTTCTGTAATACTAACAATATCTGCTACTGTTTCACTTTGGTTGGTCAAGGGGCAGAGAATAAAAAAAACAAAAAAAAAATAGATAATATTAAATTGTTTCTTAAAGAATGTGATAATACATAAAACTGAAAGGGAGGGGGGATATAAATTTGTAAATATATACCAAAAACTCTTTTTCTCAAACTTCTAAAACAATTTTTAAATTAAAAATTTTAATTTTTTTAATAAGATATAAAATACAGTGAACCTTTGGTAAGTCGAAATTGAAGGAAGTAAAAAAACTTCAAGTTATAACAAAATTTGAGTTATCGCAACACATACACAATTAAATTTTATTTATTATTTCTTATTACTTTAATTTACGGAAATTCTAGAGTCGCAGAGAAGTTCCACTGTATAACAAAATATAGAACGTAGTATTATTTTCATATATAAGCTATACCTATATTTTATAAGTTAATAAATACTTAAAATAAAATAACTTCAAACGAAATTGGAAAAAAACATATGCTTAGGATGCTTGTTTATATGAAATAATTCATTCACATTTATTATTGTAAGACCATCAGCGTAGAGTTTTCAAAAATATTAAGGGGGCCCACACACATATTATGGATGTTTATACATTGCAATATATGTAAAATTGCAAATTATTAGGGGGGGCATGGGCCCCACAGGCCGACATAACTCTACGCCTATGTGTAAGACTTCCATTTAGTCTTATGCTACTAGTTAAAAACATGCATGTATTTTTTTACAGCAAAATATAGCACATAGACAAACACTATCAAAATCAAGAAAATATTCTACGGCAAAGTAACACTTTACTTTATTAGCATACCATGTTCTTTATATGGCCCCCTCATTTTCAATACGAACTTTTAAGGATTAATTAACATATAAAATGAAGAGACCTCTGTTTTCCATAGTGATTGTGACCATACCCGATACAAATGGAAATCGCAAATGTAGTAATCAGACACAATGTTGACTATGAAAGTATCGCAATTATTTATAGTAGACATTATAACTGGGATCACGTAGTATTATTTGTTGTAGATCAAAATTCTCACAATTTAAATGTTTTTTAAATGCATTTGTATAAATCTTCATTCATTAATAGTTTGCATTTCAAACCGTGTGACGTCACCCATGTATTAAAAAATCTAAATACCTGACAGACTACAAAAAATAAAGGCTTCCACGTTTAAACTTCTCAAGTACTATATTCACTCTTCTATTTACAAATGAGATCTTTGTAAATCTGAATACATACACATTTCTACCACCATACAGCATATTTTAAAAATGAGGAGTGCATTTTATATTAGCTGAATTTCAAGAATTTTTACGGTATCTAAATTTTAAAACGTTCTCTAAACTGCTACACATTATAATTATTACATGAACCAATGGCAAATCATAAGTTTAATCTCTCCTTTTTTAAACTTTATACAACAGATGCTTATTTAAAAATTCAACAAAAAAAAAAGTGTGAGTCCTATCTTCATTATTTAACATTTACGTTTGGAATATTCTTCCAAATGATTTATAAGAAAATAAGTAAAACACGAATGCTTGCATTAGGCCATTCTTGTGACAGATCTGTTTTATACTTAAATTAAAGCAATGTTTAATTTTACCTGTCATCAAAAAACATTCGAGTTAATTTCATGAGATTTATAAATTTAAATATTACATATTATTTTCAAAACAATGATAAATGTCCATTGCATTTCAATTCATTACGATTATGAAAAAAAAAAAGTTAAATGGTAAAAAATACTGGGTGAAATGCAGACATGGTGTTTTGATTATCATAGGAAATGGGGGGAGTGTGTAAATAGCTTGTACTGTAAACAGTTAATAAAATTCAGCAACAGGATCATAAACTTATATACTAACAATAAACATTTCAAACCTTTTAAGTTCTTCAAAGTAAACAGCATGTGGGTTGACATCCAGATTGTTTAGTTTATAAAGTGTCTCTTCATGACAACAAACACAAACTCCCAGAAAACGTTTCATAAAATTAATTTTAAATATCGGAAGTGCCCCTATTGATCGCGGCTACGTCCCTATAACAGCTATAAATCTCATTAGATCCTGAAATAAATCCCCAGTATTTAAATGTCCCTGATCCCGGATTTGTTTACAAAATCAGCTGTCAGAAAATCCGGGATTTCTCGGGTAAGAAATGACCAATTGGAATCCCACAAAATCTAAACGCTTAGGCCCGGCCGAACGCCGCTTTGGTAGAAGACCCGAAAATTCAATGCGAGGTACTACGAACAGGAATCACGACTACAACTTATTTCGAAAGGACAATCAAGTGAACGATCGGCAGTTTCAAAAGGGGCCGGAAAAACCGCGTTTTTCTGTGAAAGTTCGAAGTTGGAAGGAGAACTAAATGCTACTTACGGTCAGTCGGGGTTCCGATCACTTCGATTTGGGATTTTTAGCAGCGAAAAAATAAGGATTCTGCAGCGACGAGAGACGCTAATGTCGTATTAGCCTTTGTCCTAGGAGCGGCAGGACCCGAGCTAAAATGGAGTACTGTGGAGGAATCGAAGCACAAGCAGCAGCGGGAAGGAGCGAGCTTGTGACGTCATCATCTTTGTTAACAATCATACACATCTGACTGGAAATCGTCTCTTCTGTCTAGGGGGTATCGTTCCACCTCGGACCCTCTTCCAAAGCCCCTTTCGAAACGCTGGCGTACCCTCGGTAGCCCAAATTGTACAATTGGGTGAACCCTTGATTACATTTTTCTAACTATATTTCTGCAATAAGTTGCTTTTTAATCCAATGATCCATTAATCCAATCCAGATGACTGACTTCTCAAGGTATAATACAGGTACTAAGTGACGATTGACGAAATCTGTTGATTTGTTTGAATTGTTTTCGGCAATGAAATTACGTACCCTTTCCTTTAAGGAGGGACTGGTGATTTGATGACAGCTTTAATTAGTAAATAGATTACATTATCTGTTCAAAAAATTTTTATATATATATAGCAATAATTACAAAAAATCTCGGAATTTTAATAATTTTAATTTGTTATAAAAATTTCAAAGATGAAAACACGGAATAAAATACGTTGACATATTACTAATTATATATTTATTTATTAATTCTGATTTATGTTTACTATTTTTAATATATAAAACGGAGTCACATAATTATAAATAATTAATAATAAATGCTCTTCAAATATAAAAAAAAAAAAGAAATTAAGTGTCTGATTTACTGAATAAAAGGAAAATCTGTATTTTCTATTGATAATAAACGTGACTTTAATTTCACATCGTTTATTGTGAAACGTAATTTGTATAAATATATCTCTACCGTTATTAAATTTTGTAAGCAAAAATAACTAATTCGTTGAAGTTTTTAAAAAGACTTCGGAAACATCCAAAAGCATACTAACTACGGAATTTATAAACATTTTTTACTTCCGAATAATCACAAAAAAAGTAAGCTGGGTAAATAGTAATCGAAATTATTGATGACATTTAAATGTCAAATTTTGTTTATTTTCCTTATAAAAAGTAGTGCTGCCATCTAGTGATGAGCATATTAAACTATCGTAAGCAAAATGATTCAGGGGTATTGAACTGATATATGGGAAACTTACGTCCTGTATTGGATAACTGATGTTTAATAGGAAGGTCCATGCCCGTAATCAGAGGGAGGGGGTATCTTAGCATAGGCGTACGCAGAAAGTTCGTAAGGGGGTTATAGGCTCAATGGGGGGTTACAGAGCTACAACTCGCATATTCCTATGTTAAATATACAAAATTTCATTGCAATGGGGGGGTTACAACCCCCATCAACACCCCCTGCGTACGCCAATGGATCTTAGGGACCGGCCCCCGAAACTAAATTTTTAATGGGACTTGGCTACGGCCTTGCATGCTTTGATTGTATCGATACATGCTGAAAAAAATTTTAACCCACCCCGAAATTAAATCCTGGCTACGGTCTTGGGAAGGATAAATGCAGAGGTCTGTGGAACAGGCCGGGACAGGCAGAAAATGTTTTATGAATAAATTTTCTTTTAAATCTTGGACAGCAGTAGGAAAGGGTGGCTTAAACAACTTACCAGCCCTTCTGGCCAAAGTGGTGAGTATATGTTCAATACCTCATGCAAGGCAACTAGAGGTAAAGGCCTTGCCCCCAGTTTTTTTAAAAAGGTAAAATCGTACTTTTACCCTACCATTTTGGTTTTTTTTTTTTTGCCCCCCGTTTACGCTATATTTAACCCCAAGTTTTCCTATATGCCTCCATATAAAACATTTTTATACCCAAAACCATAGCCCCTGAGATACTGAGTTACTTCTGAGTAGGGATGAGCATGGATAGTAAAACATCGCTGTCAACCATTGGCGTACGCAAGAGGTATTGATGGGAGTTGAAACCCCCATTGCCATGAAATTTTGTATTTATGCATATGAATATATGAAGTTGTAGCCTGTAGCCCCCGCCATTGGAGCCTATCACCCTTATCAACTTTCTGTATACGCCTATACTGTCAAAATAGACGAAGTACTATGGATGCTTTGAAAAATCTGTTAAAAATCTATTAATTATTTTTTTTCTTATTGAAATAGAATATTTGAAAAATATAGGTCTCTGAATTTCGATGTTTACAACCAAAAAATCATTGATGTTTCAATTTCAAAAATATAGAAGCGTGCAGGGTTGTTTTTTTTTCAGGCATTTAATGATCAATGAAGTAATGAACAACCAATATTACTCAATTTGGTATAAATGTATTAATTAATTTAAAATATAATAACAGTCAAATGACTAGTCTCAGATATGACTATACGATGGCATAGGCGTAGAATTATATGGGACCGTGGGACCTGAGCCCCCCAATAATCTGAAATAAATTGCGATTTTACATATACTGTAATGTATAAACGTACATAAAATGTGCTTTTTACATAATATATGCCCCCCCCCGCCAATGATTTTGAGAACTCTACGTTGATATACAATGGTCACAAATATCGGCTATTCGCAAATGATAATGAAAACAATCGACCATCAAAAATAAAACATCGACCATCGAATGCTCAGCCTTACTACCTGTTATACAGTTTGTTACCCTATTTTAGTGGTCCTCAAGTTTTTCTCAGGTAATACGTGTTGTTTCTTTTTTATGGCAAATGGTTTCTCTTTCCACGCCAAAACTAATTTTTGGAAAAAAAACAAAAAAAAAACTTCAATGATTATCAATCCATTATCGAACACAGGACCATATGCAGTGGCAAAAAGCCACTTGTATCGTTAATGACAAACTGCCTGCTATTAAACTTTTCTTTTCTTTCAGTGTGAAACTTCATTTGGCAGGGCCAAACTACATTTTTGTAAGGGGGAAAAAAAAAAAAAGCTGACATCTCCAAAACAGGGGCGGGCTGGGTCCTCTCAAAGGGCGCATGCCTTAGATTACTGGAGGGCCCGAGTCCTATAACCCGTGAGGTCCCAAGTCCTATCACCCACATGTGCGCACCGGCCCGGGGGCCGATTGTCCAGGGGTCCAGTTCGCTCCTGCTCCAAAACTGAAATAAAATTTAGGACCTTATGCAGTTACGAAAAGCTAATTTCCTTCATAGTTAATGATCACCAAACTGTTACTTATTAAATGTTTCCCCCCTTATTTTAATGTTCCTAAAGCGTTTTACAGTTCATGCACGTTTTGTTTTTACGGCGAATAGTTTCACTTACCAAGGCAAAACGACTTTTTGTATTAAAAACAAAAGAAACATTACGTTTCCGAGTCCAATATTGAACTCAAAACCCTATCAGTGTTGAAAATCACTTTCCTCGTTAATAACTATCAAGCTGCCCACTATTAAATTTTTTTCTCTCCCTTTTCTCAGTATGTTGTTTATTTGAAAAATAACCGTCTCTAAATGCCGATATTTATAACCAAAACTCATCAATGTTTCATTTTCAAAAACAAACGATTTTTTGATGATTAATGAAGTAAAGTAAACTCAATACTAATAAAATAGTATAATATTTTTAATTTACTTCAGATATAATGAGAGTCATTATATTTTTAAATTGAAATGTTGCTTTACTGCCTGTACGGATCGAGCTAACTAATAAATTGTAAATATTATTATCTCATGTAAATAATTGTATCCGTCTGAATAAAATTTGATTTAATTTGATTTGAAAGGTATAAAATTTAAAATGACCGCATGGAATAATAATCTACGGAATGTAGAAAAATTGGCATAGAAAACATTTTCCCTTCAAGCAACTTCACGCTTTTGTTAGGAGCTTGTTCAACTTTTGAGAACAAACATTTCGACTGAACAAATGTTGCCACAGTTGTTAAATGTGTTTGGAAGATTTCTGTTCGCTGGATACGTCGTAATAAAACAACAAAAAAAAAGTCATAATGAATGAAACATTTTTTATTAAGAATTACCGTGTACTAAATATTTTTTACCTAGGAAGCTTTCATTGAGTAATCAGATATAAAATGCTCATCTCTCAATTATAAACTGAAGCGGTAGAAATGCGTCGACAAGCAAATATACAAGATAGTTGGTATAGTTAGCCTGATTACAATTTGATGCAGTCAAATTATTCCGTCCTAGTGGGTAAGTATAGCCAAATTTAATTTTTTGTAATTCAAACTTTTCAAAATAACGTTGAATAAAAATGTTTCACCTTTATCGTACAAAAATTAGTAAGAAAATACCAATTTCGTCTTTAGATATTATTGTAAATTTTTGCTTATAATTTTGGCAGCAAAATTTAATTTTTTATAATGTTATATTTTGAAAGAAAATAGTTTTTTGGCATATATGTATTTTTTTTTTTCTTTTAAAATATTCTCAAATTTGTGGTCGACAAAAAGTGATCTTGTAATCAGAATTTTGATGATTATTCAAGGTTTGAAAGTTTTTCTCTCCCTTTTTTATAGGTTTGACAAGCAAGTCATCATCATCATCATCATCATATTCAACCATTATCTATCCACTGCTGGATGAAGGTCTCTCCAAATGCTTTCCACACAAGTCTATCCTGGGCCATTCGTTTCCACGTCACCCCAACCTGTTTTCTTATTTCATCCACCCATCTAGTTTGAGGACGTTTTCTAGGTCTTCGGTGGTCTCTTGGAATCCAGTTCAGAATTTCTGTTGTCCATCGTTGATCAGTTCTTCTTGCAATATGTCTATCCATCACCATTTCAGTCCTTTTACTTTAAC
>QLNU02015360.1:269845693-269863065 GCA_006491805.2 Dysdera silvatica
TTTTTTTCTGTTGGGCTAATTTTTTTACAATATTAAAAAAAAGATATATGATAAATGTTTTTTGCCACTTTAACCTTTTTAGTATCTTAAAATTTGTTTGGCTTATTAATACGACAATTCCAAATGGAGTCCTATCTACTCACTATTGCTACAAAATTTGGCATATGACGTACGATTTTTTATAGCTAAAAATTTTCTAAAATTCTGCGTAAATGTATCCTGTGCAATCTTTTGCCCACTTATTATTAAAGCCAAAGACGTGATTTGGACATAAACGTCTTTCAAAATCGAATTCACGAGTATTATATATACAATTAGTTAGAAAAATCCAAGGAACAGAAGTTTTCATAATTTTAAAAGTTATTACATATACCGATGATTGTCTTTTGTCAGCATACAAGAACATTGTGTTTTTGCATATTTCAAGTTGATTTAAAGAACTAATCCTTAAAAAATTTGTAACATCGAACATCAGTGCACTTGCCGCTAAAAGGTTGGAAAAGGACAAAATTTCTACCATTCTGGTTTACTTTTTGAACATTTTTCAATTCTAGATTCTATATAGGGTGATTGGAAACTGTACACAATTTAATAAAACATACGTAACACTAAAACTAACCGCGGCGATCTGGATACGTCTGCTAGAGTTTCGTTTCCGGCATTGGCTAATCATAGAGTTCTTTTGTTTCCATTAGTAGCCCTATGTGCAGTGGCGGATTTATAAAATTGCCGCCCTCCCCTCCTTTACAAAGAAAGGAATATTTGTTAACCCCTCCCCAACCCCCGCATATCATACTCTTAACATTTGATATGTAAAGGAGATTTTTCATATAATTATTCAAACTAATAAGATACAACTCGAAATTATTGCTACCATAGTCTCCGACTTGGTGGATTTGAGGCACTTTTTGAATCCACAATAATTTTAGTATGGATTCTTGGAACCTCTGATATTTTTGCGTATATTTCGCGTATTTTGGAAAAATGCACGTATCACATCCTTGCATGAATTTTTTCGTTATGAGCAAGTTATTCATTCATTTACTATTAGTATATATAACAAACGTGTTAAGCCTGGATTTATAAATGGGTACGCTGGGCAAATACCCAGGGCCCAAAATTTTTAGGGCCCTTTGTCTTTCGATTCTGTAGTTTATATTTGCAGGCAAGTTAAAGTAATCGCTTATATGTCATCGCTATTGGGGAAACAGGGCAATAATTAAAAGAAACATTATTTTTTCAACGTTGTTGAGTTTGGACAATTTTATGTTCACTTTGATTCCGGCCTCCCCGATAAGTGCCGCCCCTATACCTGTGCCTTGTGTGCTTACTTAGAAATCCTCCACTGCCCATATGCTAGGTGGCTGCCGTGTATTAAATGTATGGAACTACCGCTGAACGATTGTGTGAACGGAACAATAACAGACGTGTGCTGAACCATTCATTTTAGTTTTCCCTATCTCCTAAGTTTGTACAGAGAATTTGAAATAACTCTGTACATAATAATACATGTAACTTATATTCATAGTCAAGTCTGAGTTATTATTAAAATACTTAATGTTTTAATAATCAATGCTTTATCGTTAAAAGTAGAAATTCCTTTTCATTTTAGACCATTAGAACTTTTTTTTTGAAGTCAAATTTTCAAACGACAACCGAGGAAAAAACGATTACATCCACTTTATACTAGAAACTATTAATTTGACGTTACTAGATAAAACCATTTGAAAAATTGCCTCGGCTTCCGTTATTGCGTTTTTCCTTGACTACTATGGCGGACAGCCCGACTAATATTTCAGACATTTTACGAGCTGGGTAAGTTGAAACAGACGTTGTAAAGGGAATTAACCCATATTTGTTATCCTTATAGATAGGTATATTCTTCGGTTTTGTTTTTTGCTAGTTAGCTTACGATACTTTAATATCTTACAGTTAAATGAGTCTTATGAGTTCGAAATGCTACGCATGTACGTGTTATCTAATTGTGTTATATTAATATTAAGACAACATTAATATTACCTTAATATAAGAGAAAAAACTTTGGAGTTTTGCGAAAATTGGATTTGGTGTGTTTATGTTTTAGGGCACAAGGACGAGTAAGATAGTTCTGTACCAAGACCTACTGTTTAAGTCCGAAGATTCCCAACCTCTAGTGCTTAGGAAATCAAACCCCGGACTGCAGATCGGTAGAAAAAATACATAGGAGGGGATTAAGTTATTAGTATAAAGGTGACGTTACATGTGAAAGTTGTTGATGCAGAATGGAAGAATATATATATATATAACTAGTTCCCAACAAAAATTTAAGACATTTGATAAACGTAAACTTTATTTACCTGTATATATATAGTAGTTAGAAAATATGAAGTTATTTATCTGTACACAGGTAAATAAACTTTACGTTTATCAAATTTTCTTAAATTTTCGTATTAAATTTTTTATTAAGAACTAGTTTTCATAATATATACTTTCAAATAGAGATGTAAATTTAGATTTTTGCACAGAAGTGGTATAGTTTTAACGCGTTCACTTAGCGTGCAATCGTCCCGGGGTCAACTCTCAACCGTCGAAAAAAAAAAGATGCTCATCGTAGTCCGAGGGTTGATTGAGACTTCAGGCCTTAAGAGGTTCAGATTCCTCGGAAAACTATTGGTCCCAGCCAGGGGCTATGCTGCCAAGGAGATTTTTGTAGCTTTTCGGCTAACTTGCACCTAAAAGTTCTAGCCGAATTGGAAAAGTTGTAGCCGAAGTTAAAAAGTTGTAGCTGAATCAAAAGAGTTGTTTACAAGAAATTCTGGTCAGAAACGGAGTCAACTCCACGTAATGTCATTTAATTATTATCATACTTTGACTGGATTCTTTGTTGCTGGTGCGTACACCATGCATGATATGCAGTCTTAAAATCAAATTTCTTCCTCTGTGGCCCATTGATTGATATTTTCATGAAGTGGCTTACATTGGTGACGTGAAGTCTATTACGAGTGTACACCACCTTCCAATTTTATTTGAAGCTTTTTGCGGGATTCCTCAACAGCTTTTCTAGCCTAATTTTAGCTAACGCCGTCTTTCGGCGAAAAGGCTAGCTACAGATTAAGCCGTGGTCCCAGCGCAGCCTGACCATCGCGCAGTAATACTCACATGAACACTTTTTTTTTCAGACTCACATGAACACAATTTTTAATTTAACAAATGTTAATCGAATGTTTACTCTCTCAAAGTGGTTCATTTGCACATAACTTCAAATTTTAAAATCTCAATACAGAGAGAGCTCCTCTTAACAACACCCCTTGG
Source organism: Dysdera silvatica (assembly GCA_006491805.2). Lineage (NCBI taxonomy): Eukaryota > Metazoa > Arthropoda > Arachnida > Araneae > Dysderidae > Dysdera > Dysdera silvatica. The sequence goes on from QLNU02015360.1 coordinate 269,848,985, forward strand.
GTTTGTTTCTCCATGCTGCCATTATATTTCCTTGCCCTTGAGGGAAGGAGGGTGGGGGTTTAACACTTAAAAGCAGCAAGTTTAAATTTTAATCAAAAATGTTCTCCAGAGCCATGTAATGACACTAAAATAATGTGGGATGACAACTACTTCAAAGTGGAAATAGCATAAAAACTCAGATATATTAAACATAAAAATGTGAATAGTAGCACGTTTAGAGATTGACTATTTTTCGTATTCGAAAAAAATTCTCCAGTAAGCCCAGCTTTAAATATATTGTTTGAATGAGGTTAGTTGTTGCATCATCACAAAAGTTTTTTTATTCCCATCACCTCTCAATATAATACTTTTTTTTTTTCATATTGTGCTTTCGATTGTGCTTGGGAAGCTTCATTGTTGTAGTTCTTGCCTACTTCGAACTGCATATTTACACTATATTTTTTACTATTTATTGTTAACGGCAGGAAAATAATGCATACTGGGATTTTATTCTCGTCTCTCTTAAACTTAAAAAATTGTTAGTTACGTCGGATTCTGTGATATTTTTTAACTTTACAATCTTTTTATTATTGTTATTATTTTGAATATGTGAGTTAGTAATTATTTTCTCTTCACCGTTGCTAATAATATTTTTAAATACTATTACACTTTCTTGCCAATACAGAAGGAGAGAAACTTAACCAATAATCTCCCTTTATCTGATTATATTACGGGTCTTGCACCCGAGTGACTTAATACACAGATCAACGGAATCCAGGTATGCTTAGATTTGTATAAATATAGTATGGTGCAGAAGCCACGGACAGCCAGATAAGCAATTTGCTATTTTAGTGAATGAAACTAAAAAATCGAATCAATATTAAATACGTATTTTCTTTTACATTTCAACGAAGAACTTTCGACTAATAGTTCTTGCGTGCAATATTTTAATATCAAAGGTAGATTGGATTATTCGCATTTATGTATGGTTTTTGTTGATTTTTTTAGTGATATTCGGAATTCAAATAGAGCCAAACTCGATATAAAGTCACCCGGACTTGCAAAAACTGATTTAATAAGCGGATAAGGTATATATATGGGGTTAGAATTCAATTTAAAACATAGGGACTCCTTTTTGAAAATGACCCTATACGCGGGTTGGTCGTAAAAGAAGATAACCCTATATAGAGATCTCGCTGTATAAACCATCTGATTTGACCTATAGGATAACACAGTGCTATTTTAAATCATGAAATAATTTAAACATTTTTACATTATAGTGCTAATTTTAATGACAAGAAATTAATTGTAAAAAACAGATTTTCGAGTGTAGACTGTGTGAAATTATAAACAGAGTTTAATTACTCAAAAACCTTCACGTTTCGGTTGATGAAACTGGACTTCCATCAACAACTGCGATCACCTCAGAAGAAGGTTCGCAAAAGATGAACCGAAATGTCAAGTTTTTTAAGTAATTAAACTCTGTTTATAATTACACGTAGTCTACACTCGAAAATCTGTTTTTTACAATTTTAAAAGGCGCTGTGAAAGTCTTCGTGAAACTAAGAAATTGACTATTTGACTGGTTAAATATAAATTCAGTTTCAGAATGTATTTTTGTGTGGAATTTAATATACAGTAGGACCCGTATATAACGAGGATCAACGAAAATAAAATGCTAGCTATATGCGGTTGCTCACTCAATCCGTTATATGTAAATGTATAACATGCGCATGCGATATGCATACAGTGGTATTCAGCTTTAAATTTGCTTAAAATTTTATTAAGAACGTGTTACATTACCATTTGAATTTCAATACAATGAGCTAAACAAAAAATATGAGATAAAGGAACTTAATATTAGTAGTTATTCCTAAAATCAACTTTGGAGATCCTCCAAAAATGATCAACAGTTGTTTGCTTTGTTGTATGTATGTATGTGTGTGTGGTATTTCTGTTTATTAAACATTTAACGTATTAAGTACATAGTCATCAGTGTGTACCGTTGCCTCAAAAGAGCATTGTAAACTTCTTACTATGTATTCTGAAGGGGAAGGGAGTTCTTCAATTTCAAGAGCTGAAAAGTCTATATCATCATATTCGCCTCAGTTAAAAAGACATCCATGGTCATTTTTTTTCAAATTTTTTATTTTTTTTATTTAGAATATTCAACGTTTTGTTTAAAAAATCTTGTCATTTTACTCGTTAAATTCAGGGTCGACAAGTCTTGTTGTCTGAAAGCGATTAACTTGTATATTTCACATGATCATTATACCAAACAAAATCTTTATATCCGGTCTCGTTATAAACTGGCTCCATTGAACTTAGGTTTTCAGCACTTACATTTGCAAACCTGCAAAAGAACACTTAATGTACTTTGAGTAATAGTCTTGATATATATTTTTTTATCATTACTTCTACTTTTGATGAGTAGTTCCTACCGCCTTATTGCTGTCTGGCTTGGATCAAAGGAAGGAAGAAATCGATTACAGGTTACTTCAGAGAGAGATAACTTCCACATGCGCGATTTGCTACACAATGGACTTTGATTTTACGGACTCAAAACTAAGGAGCAAAATCGGAAGTTCTTAAATTGCGAATTAACATTAGTTCAGTGGCATGCTTTTTGGGACAGCCCAACAGTTCTTAAAAACGTGTAGTTCGTATAAACACGAACTTTGTACTTTGGTATTTTTAGTGTAGATTTTTTGTAGATTTCGAAAGAGAAATTAATTTCTGGCAGGGATGTGTGCCCGAGACGAGAAATTTCCAGTGCTAGATTGTCCAGGTGTGCTGACTAAATCATTCACGGAATAAGGCAATAAATGTTTTTGCTCATCTATTCTAACGACCGGACCCGTTTAGTAATGTTGGTCACTGAATGGTCTGGCCCATCGCTAGTCTAAGCCACATTTAGTTTATATTATGCGGTATAGTGTGATGAAAAAACTATGCTATTTTGCTAGGACAGGTCTATATCTGCTTCAGCAAGCTTTTCTTTCTTATTTCAGATACATTGAAACTGACCTAGTTATGAATGAGACGAAAGAAGGCTTATTCAAGACAGGGTGTTTTTTCGGATTGTGTTGTGCTTTTAAATTGAAATGGTCGAAGTCTGCTGCGTTTTGGGGCTGTAGCAATGAGCATGCCAAAATCATCCTCGCATACTTAAACAGGCTGTCTCACCGGTTTTATTTCCGTAGCCAGCGAGTGATGACCTAAACGGGTATCTTTGTTGTTATTTTCAAGCTCCTTTCTTTTTCTCCCCCACTCACGGCTTTCACTCTACCCACCACCTTCTAATGAAAGCTATTGCTCATTTTGCCGGCACCTCGGGCACTTTTTTTCTTCTCTTTTTTGCGTCTTCCTTAAAAGTTAATTTCTTTGGAAATGCTGGTTTTGACAAAATGGGAGATGGTCAAAAAAAAGTCCCTTTGTTCGGCGGTCATTTCTCAAGTTTAATGTTAAATATTCAGATGAGCGTGGCTTTTATGTAATGCGCTTGTAAAACTGACTGCATCGTAACGAACACATACGTTGCTTTTTGCATGCCCAACTGCTGAAACCGACGTATTGATCTGCAGGATTTTGACGGGAATGAAGTACTAGGCGGAATATAATCGTTGCGTGTGGACAGCAAAAGTACAATGTTCACTCATGGACTTACGTCTAATATCCACGTACACAACAAATTTTCCTTTATCCTTCAAAACCGCCCTGCATTATACTTGAAACATGTAGCTGTTTCGTGTATTTTCAGTCGTTCGAAATGCTATCGCCCTCTCTCTCTCTTTCCTTGCATTTCTTCACTGGCTGTAAAGTCGTGACTCGTTAAAAAAGGAAGGTGAGACTTTTTTTTTTTCAGCGGTTCCAATTTGATAACGAGTCTTCTGTTACTGCTTCGACAACGTCATAAGCCAACTTAACTGGCAACATAGGACATCACACTTTTTTCTTCGCTTAAATTGTTACGATTTCTTGCTTTTATTTTATTTGTTGAAATGCTCGCGGTTCTGCAATTTTAACATGTAATGCTGAAATTGTGAGAAAAGCAAGTTCGCAACAGTTGAACTATTCACGCACATTTCTCCGTAGCCAATGCTTGGCTGACTTCATTACTTGCATATTCGCCGTTTACTTAACTCCTGAGAAAAAAAAAAAAAATTGTACTTTCACTAAACACTATATTAGTCGCACAAATACTAGAAAAGGATATGAAATTGCCTTAAAATGATATTATGAGGTTAATGATTATTAATTAACCTTTTGTGTGTCATTTAATTTGTTCAATTTATCGATGAATACGTTGAGAAATGTCAAACATCGTTATAAACTTAAAAGATTTTATTGAAGTATTCTATAATGCAGCAGTCTTTTGTGAATATGGAGGTGGGTTTGGCGTGGATGGCCCACGCCAGGGGTAAGGGGGCACATGCCCCCAAGTTCTTTGGAGCTGGGCAAAATTATATTTTTGCCTCCCCCCAGTCTTGGGGCTTTATATACGCACACACACAGCCCCCCCCCCCCAGTTTGAACTTTAAAGTTACGCCTACGCACAGGGTAGAATAGAATATATCCGTGGCTAGGGGCGCAATTTGGACGATTCTGCCAGGGGCGCAAGATCATCTAGCTACGGTGCTGATATGGAGTGCTTCCAAGCAATGACATAACAAGTCTCGTGGGTGTCCGTTTATAAATATATACTCTCTTGCATTTGTGTAACTCGTGTGAGAGTTTTACCGCCCGCGCGCTTTACCGTCTCCATGTAAATTTAGTGGACACGTTCTTTACTTGCATTCAAATGCCATAATTATGGATTTTATAGGACCATATATTTTGGATCGATACTAGTATATTAAAAAAAACAAACACAAAAACCGTGAATAAAAACCTTCATCACAGGTTAATGTAGTCTTTTCTGCTAACTATCTAGCGAAAGATTATATAATTTGTAACACTACCGGATATCTAATGTGACATGTGACTTCTGTCTGGATTGTTGGAATTAAAAAAAAAAAAAAAAAAAAGAAAGAAAGAAATTCCGACCACGTGTATTCAAATTGTGGGTGTATTTGAGAGACAAGGACGTTGAACTTGTGAGGACTTCCATTGAAAAGAGCACCTAGATTTGAATAGCCAAAGAAATGCTTGTGCCACGGTTAACTTAGCATTACCTTCATTATGAGCACTAAACATTCTTCAGGTGCCTATCATTAGACGAGGCAATTTTGACAGAGTTGAAATAAGAGTTAGCGGTTTTGAACGTATGGAATTTTGAAATTAAAATTTCATGTTGATGCTAATAAATGCTGTTTTGAACAATTTTGAAACGAGGTTGCCTTTTCAAAACCACTTCTGAAGGGCTCTTAACCATTTGAGATTTGTGGCGTTGTAACGAGTTTTATTCCAAGCAGGGTGATTCATGTTGGACAAAAGGGTTTAGTCACAGGCTTTGGCTAATCGGTATGGATCAAGTTTGATCGTTGGTGTGGTTTAATAGTTAATTGTTCATTACCCAAAGGAAGAGAGTATGTATAGGAGCACATGTGTTTTGGGAGAGATGTGGGTTTAAAAGATACCAAAAACCTCACCCAAACGTCAATTGACAAAGAACTGATAGTCAGAATGAGACCATGTTTACTGAAGCAAACAGTACATGGGTTATGTTTGCTGGGCCTTATCTTAGTCTGGCGTTTCTTACCCTCCTCACATTTTTGTCTCAATGATTACCATTTTGGAAAAGCTGCATATATGTAGCGTATGTTAATAATACCTCCTGTTTTTTTTTAACGCTTTCAAGCGGGCATCCGGGAAAAAGTTTACGTGTGTATGTGTGATAGAGAATAAAGGTCTGGTCAAGCATTAAGGCTTTGTCGTTTCATCTCTTAATTTATTGACTGTCTCGATGTGTCTACCAGCATTTATTTCGTTTGGCGTTGGGATTAGAATTTTGTTTATTGGGGGATAAATGCTAATTAACGGAGATGGCTTTGTTGTTAAGCGACTCATGAGAATAGCAAAGCATATAATTTTGTGTTAACGTTTTCCCATATCCATATATGATCACTGATAATTTTCTCGCAGGGGGAAAAAAATAATATAACGATATGCACGAAGTGAAATTGTGCAAACTTCTGCACACAAAAATAGTCATTTGAAAATTTCCTTTTTTTTTCTTTTCATCGACCGGTTTTTACAGTATAACTTTCCTTGTAGGTGTTTGTTTCCTTATAACTAAATACATTATTTACGCTAACCACGTTGTTTCTATTATTCTCCGAATGTGAAATCCGTCTGATGCAAGATTGACTCGCGATATTAACACACAACGGCTTTTTGAAACCTTACAAATGGCGATTTTATTAAAAATGTGTGTTGAAGGTGATTTTCTTTATACCGTCTTTTTGGAGGAATTCTTTAAAAAGCTTGTCTCTGAAAGGGCATGCCTATATACCATGCGTCTACTTAGATAAAATTTATCTACGTTAACGTATACGGCGAGGGAGACCAGGGAATGGTGTCCTTCCTCACTGAGGGTTACGCATCCAGTACGTATTTTTGAAGATTAAAGTCTGACTATATGGTTCTATAGACGGAGATAATAACGGCGAAACCGTTTTCATTTTAACTCGCGTTTGGATTGTTTTCTCTCTCCTGCATTTTTTCGTTCTCCAGTGAAGTTTCAGTTTTAAACCCGACTTCGAATTAAACCTTGCGACTTCTTCCGTGTGGCGTAAAGATGCCACGCAAACGTCACAAGTTCCTCATCAACCAAAATGACACATTCGCGTCCTTATTGCAACCTGAAATGCTCGTCATGGTATCACCCATGAGGGAAAGGGGCAGCTGAAAACGGCGTGCGGGCACCCGCCATTGCGTTTTAGAGAAGACCAAAAAGAAAGAAGACGGCAAGGAGAATTGCGGGCGAGAAGAAAGAAACATATTTTTCCCGATGTCGACGCTTCGCATAAGGTTGAATCGGTATGGAATTATCGACCACAGATAGCTTGCTTGCCTTGCGCGATGTCTAGCCCTGCTAGCTGTTTCTTCGCGTGTGGATGAATGGTAGAATAGGGCTTGGGGAAACGTCTTTTAGAGAGCGGGGGGGACGAAAGCTTTACCCGTAATGATTCGGTGCTTTTGATGCATAGCGACAACCTCATTCGCGGCCTGCCCGGACTTGTGGAAAAAATTATGCCACTGGGACATTTCTTTTTAAATCGTCCTTCTTTTTTAATTTGCTGGTACGTATGTACGTCAGCGTTATGGCGTGAGATCTATTATGTGGAATATCAAAACATGGCGTCGAGTCGAAACGACATTTATCACTCAATGCTGTTTTAGAAATCCGGTTCGAATTAGTTTCTACCATTTTTTTTTTCCTCTTCGCGCGCATTTATTGACCTTTTGTGTCGAAATTCGTTCAGTAGATGGCGTCGAACGCAGTTGTTGCATCCCGTAGAACTAGCATTCATTCCCTGCGTGTTTTTTTTTCGAAATTACTTGCTGGAACAGTTCTGTATTACGCTGTAATTGCCTATCTAAGGTCGAACCCGCATCGATAAACCATTGTTAACAATAAAGCAAACCATAGAGAGATATGAAAATCACCACATCTATTTTTTTCTTCCTCTACGCTGTTTCAGTATGAAAATAAGGGAAAGCCTTAACCAAGCGTTTTCGAATATGCCAACTCGATAAGACCGTTATCGACGAAGATAGTGGAGAAAATCGAAATAGCAACTAGATATAATACACCATATATGAGTATGGTGTACTGGTCGCATTTACCCAATTTTCCCCCCCTCAACACTCTCTGCTTTTTCGTCGATGCTCAAATACGGCTTTCGAGTGTAAAAATAATTCCTAAAAACGTAGAATTTCTTTGGCGTGTCTTAATGGGGTCTTCGTAATAGGTTTTTAACATGTAAAAGGCTTTAAATGAATCGCTATTTCCTCTAAGTAACGTAATAAATAAAACGTCACAACAGATTGATCATCCCCATTTCCAGAGAGGTCAGTCTGTTAAATAAAAAAACGCGCTGGATAATCGAAGTAGGGATATTAGTTCCAACAGTGGTGTTTGAAATCAGTTTTATTGTTGGGTTCGTGTTATTGCATGGATGGAAGGAGGCAGGAGTGGGCAGAAAAAATTTTGTTGCTCAGGAATGAGTTGGCAGAACGGAGGCAGGACTTCTTAATTACTCCTATTTTACGTTATTTCTAATGTGTTGCAATGTTTGTGGGAAATATCTGCTTGAGGATAAATAGCTTTCAATTTTATGACGTTTCCTTTGCACTCACGGAAGCATTTTTCACTTTACGTTTATTCAGTATATGAATCACATTTTCCTTTTTTTTTTTTCCTATAAAGAAAAAATTAATTTTTTTATTATTATTATAAGATGCAAAAGCCGTGTCAACACACACACACAAGCTTACCACCAATCATTTTTACAGTGAAAAACACGTACACGGAAATCTCCTTCAAAAGAGAACTACAAACACTAAATAAAAATAAGTCACTAGATTAAGCTAATGTTCACGACCGCTGTTTTTGATACAGAACCGGATGTCACAAAAGCTTGTTCCCAGTATTTCTTTTTGAAACCATCCTCGTGACATTTCTAAGTTCTAACGCTTTTAGCGGATGTCAAAATAACCAAATTTGAACTCGAATCAGATAAAAAGGGGGGACCACGGGTCTAAATAATTCGAACCAAACAGCCACCCTCTTTTTGATCACGAACTAGTTTTATTTCTTCGGTGCAAAATTCAATGGGACGATTCTTATAGCGTTTAGGAAAAATCGAATATTAAATATGTATTCATTTTTTCAATTAATAGTTTTAGATAATGGTTAACCAGCAGTTTATTTTCGAATAAACCTGTGACCAACGCCATCCGATGGTGCCTTTGTGAATTTCACTGCGCCGTCTTATTGCGAAGCCCGGTAAACTCTACTTCACTGAGACGGGGAATAAAGGAAACAACATGGCCGTTTCAATTCGGTTTGTCGTTACTGTTTTCGAACGTCACAGATTGGGTAATTTTGAGCGAGATTTTTCTGCAAAACCCTGCTCCTTTTCTCCTCCTTGCCTCTGCCGCTATCGTGGATGGAGCCCGACGGCGATAACCGGTCGATAGAAAACGGCAAAAATTTCTAGACTAATATTAATCGAACCTGTTTGTAGTGAAGGGGCGCCCATTCTCTAACTGCGCTCTTCCACTGACAGAGAACTCGGCATTTTTTTGGCCTAATGGTTGGTTTTCCTACCGCTTTTCGGCATTTCTTTTTTTTTTTTTCTCTGTTTCCCCAGATCGTGATTCTGCGATTGTAGCAAGCCATCGTATGATCTATTACAAGCCCGTGGTTCACTCCTCATTGGTTTCCCATTTGTTGCCATTCGTATATCCACGCATTTTTATTAAATAAGGTAAAAATTTCCAATTCATTCTCCATTGTTGTATGATTTTTAATTTTTGGGAGCGTGTATAAGTATTTTGTGGTATTTACTGTCTTACACCTCTTTCAAGGAATAGAATTCAACCGTGCCTAAAATAGATACAGTTTTAAGTTCAAACCATCATAGAATTTGAGGCCTCAAACAGTAAACGGGCATTAAAACACAGCCTCTAATGTATATACCGAGTGACTGAATTTTCACTCGCGCATTTTAAGTGCTGTAACCCGCATTATACCAACATTTCTAACTGCAACAGACACGTAAAAAAGTGCTTAACTCTATATTTCTTATATTTATTATTTTCAAATAATATATTAATGTGCATACGTGATAGTATTAGAATGAAAGAAGTTGACCTTTAAATTTAGAAATAAAACCGGAAAAGAAAGTATCTTTAGCTATCTTATACATACATTCTGCGTATCATTCTAAGCAATTTCCTGCCAATGCGGCGAAATCATTGCACTGACATGGCAGGAAATGTTGGATGTGTGTGTGTTTAAGTTGAAATGCACATGGATATATACCAAACACATCTACGTTTGTCATTCCTTGGGCAGAAAATTAGGACGACTGTAAAAATAACTATTGTCGAAATCGTTCAAAGAAAAGCGTATGAATGACGAATGCTCTAAATATGTATTCTTTAACGTCTTCCCACTCTCTATACCCTATTTAGTATTGAAATCAAATAGGTTATACCAATATATACTATAAAATGAACGTTTGTACAAACCTCTAGATTGGCGGCCAGGCTCGCTTTTTCTTGAATATATACAATAAAAGGAAAAAGCAATTTTCATACCTAAGTCCTTTGGGAAATTCAAGTATTACGTAAGCAATATTTTGGCCATTTTATACCCCTCTCCCTCCTAAGCAAAAATTAACATGGGCTAACATAGGAAAATAAGCACAACAGCAATGCCCTCTCTCCCCAAAGGTGCTTACGTAATACTTGAACTCTCCCTTTAGAATAAATATGAACTAGAAGAAGGGAATGTGTGACGTTGCCATTAAATCGTGGAATTGTATGTGTACTGTGCATTAGCGCTCAGTTGGCGCGTGATACCGTTAGCAGACGGGTTAGTCCATTGCAGTTTAGGGAAGGCCGTCTTGGAGGAACTGGTTTTTCCCTCGCGGAAAACCAGTTTCGGCAAGACGCCCTTCCCTAAACTGCAATGGACTAACCCGTCTGCTAACGGTATCAGGCGTCAGGTCTGCGCGAACGCACAATAGAGGGCAGCGAGGAGTCCGAGAGTTACTTAAAAAAGGTAACTCGCCAAAGTGAGTCAGAGTTAACTGATTGACTCACTGAGAACAATTATGACTCAATGTGACACCCACTAGATCTGGCTAGTTATATATTTTTGATTTTATCTAATTAGGAGTTATTCAAAAGAACCCTACGGTGGTGTAGCGGTAACGCGTTCGTCTTTCTTTCCATTGATACGGTTTCGATTCCCATGGTGCCGTAGAGCGCGTGCCGTTTCGTCTGCTCCACCGTAGTCTGGTTTCTCAGGAAACAGGTTCAGATTCCTCTGTGAACTGTAGGTCGCGACTCATCATGATCTTAGCTGTCCTTTGCGCCCTAAAACACAAAAGTTGCTTAAAGGAGTTTGGCGGACAGAGTCCATAGCTGTCACCTACGCGATTTTTTAAACGTTTTTCTGCCCATCTGGTTGTTGAAGAATCAATGAGTTATTCAAAAGAGTTAACTCCAAAAAGTGAGTCCTCCCAAAAACAAAAATTCTGCCCACCTCTACTCTGAATTTCCCTTTTTACTCGCAGGTCCTACGGTGGCGTAGAGGCAGTGTGTTCGCCTATCGCGCCATTAAACCGGGTTTGATTTAAATGATACCATTTTTTGTACCAGGTGACGGCCTATTGCTCGGTAGGACCAGCCAGTTTCACGCATCCCGGGTATGCGACCACGTTCAAAGTCGTCCACTTGGCTATAAGGTCTTCGACAACGTCCCAACGTCATTACTGGTTGCGTCTCCAGGGAACTGCAACGCTGATAACGAAAAAAAATAAACCGTCCGCAATTTTTACCTCTTTTATACGATGCCAGTTGCGCAGTAGAAATGCGCGCTATGATCGAAGTTAACACTCATTGGCTTTGAAAATTTAATCATTTGCATACTTGGTTTAAAGGAACTTGCACGTGACATTTCGAAATGATCGGATTTTTCTTTTTGCAAAAGAGTGTATATATGAAGGGCCAATGAACGGAGTGACGCTTAAGACGGGTGAAAATAGCTGTAACGCCTTATTTACAGTGAGGAATGAATAAAAGTACTGTGACGAACATTAAGACAATGCGTGACGCATTAATCGTATTAACTGCGACGATTATCATTATTGGACGAATTGAATACAATATGCATTAATAATAATAATAATGTGACGTTGTAATTTTACGAGATATTCGTTCATTAGAGGAAATTAATTTTAGAATAGAGAGAGAGAGAGAGCTTAATTTTAAAGCTTAAGTCCCCCATAAATTTAGCCTACTTGCATTTTTCCTTCCCTTCCCGTGTTTTCTTCGCCTTCCGGATTTACGTTATCGTCTGCGTTCTTCCACATTTATTTATTTTTGTGAGCTCTTTGCTTTCTGCCTGTAGGTTTACTGATGCAACTACTTTTTTTTATTAGTAATTTTACTCTAAAATTTATTTTCCGCAGTTATTTTGTGCAGTTATGGATATTTTCTTCATTTTTTTTTTTTGCTCTGTTGCGTAGAGAACTCACATCTAGTTGATTTTTCCGGTAAAATTTATTTTCTAACTCCCGAATGCAAAATGAAATGCCCGATAGTGTTAGAATTAAAAAAATTCTTACACCGTTTAAAAAAATTATAGTTTATACCTCGTATTTAAAGTGCTCGCTTAAAAAAAAAGTAAGGTCACTGATTGTAAACCAGGTCACTAAGTTCAAGAGCATTTATTTCCGAAGAAAATGCTTATCAAACGAATACAATTGGTTTCATGAAGCTTTTCAGAGCATTTTAAATTGTAAACAAATTTCGAATTCTGAACTATGTGATATAATTAATAAATAGGTCGAGTAGTATTTAAATTGACTTAATTTTATCGCTTCTGAAACTGGAAAGTTGTTTGTAATTTAAAGTACACTCTAAAAAATCTTCATGAAACCAATTATACAACTATTCGTTAGATGAGCATTTTTTTATTTTTTTTTATTTATTTATTTTTATTTTTTTTGGAAATAAGTGTATTCTTAATTTAGCTTCTCGATTTGTGCATTGCTTTCCAGAGGGATAGATACAAGAAGCGTGCCTACTTTATAATTTCTCGTACGAAATCGACTAGATATTGAATAATTGTCAGATTTCCCGTTTTTCAGATCTATATCCTTTATTTCATTATTTGTTAAATTAACTTAATTATTTTTTTTTTATATAAATCGAACACTACGCCGGTTTCTTCATAATTTGGTTTAAATAGTAGTCCATGTACTACACCATTCTGCGAAATAACTGGCAACAGTAAATAGTCTTTATATACGTTCGTAAAGAGATTATATATTGTCGTTCGTAGCTCAGTGGGTAGAGCCTCCGCCCGGCAAGTGGAAGGTCGTGGGTTCAGGTCCCACCGAAGGCAGAAATATTTATTTTCTTTCGAACGTTTCACCATCTAATCACGCCATACCATCGGCGTTGGTATCACTACGCCAATAAACGTTGATTTATATTATTGTTTAATTCAATTTAATTATGTTTTTTTTTTTTGGACTTTAATGGCGCAAGAGCATCTGGGCTATACCTAACGTGACCGTTTATTTTTTTCCTCAAAACGGGACATACGGCGTATGTCCCGTTTTGAGGGAAAAAAATAAATGGGACATCTACTAATTTTTCGGTAATAGTAGTATGTTATTAATAAAAAAACGCATAGTTCTTCATAGTTTTTATTTATTAATGAAAGGAACAGGAATGAATGTGTGAAAATAAATAATTTATGTGGTCTTATATTTTTCTGAAGAACAAATTTGCTTAAGTATATTTGGTTTTGATTTCAAATAAGAATAAAATTCTTGGTATGATTTCTTAAAATTTATCTTGGTAATTATTATTGCTTTGGGAACTGTGACCAGAACTGTGTGTTTTCGCTCGTCCATAACTTATTCATAAGAGAAAAGACCCATTCTACTGGTGCATTGGTGCCTGGTGGGCATAAAATATATTCAATAATTACACGAAAGTTCGCAAGGTTCAAACTATTGGTGTGAAAGTGTTTGAACAATTACACACAGCGACTTTCAGTTGGAACATTCTCAGTGTTCCATTCTGTCACCTTTTGCGGTGTAATGTAGCTATTAAGTGAATACTCATCAAATACTTCTGATAGCTTTGTTACAATTAATAAATCCCTTTTCAATCAATACATCCATTACAATTTGAATTTTTCTCACGTAAGTATTTTAGTTAAATGCGCCTATTCAAATATTTCTATTTTCTCGTTTTCTGTCAATACTATCATTAGATAATTGACAATAACATCTAATGTTTCGCCCGGTTTAACTTGAAATTCTATAAGTTTGACTCATGCTTTCCGTACGGTAAAAAGAAGCGGACTAAAACAGGAAATATTTTCATAGACTCGTGGTTTGAAG
>QLNU02015360.1:269863165-269906618 GCA_006491805.2 Dysdera silvatica
TTAAAACGTTACCTTGCGTTTTAAGTAATTACTCAAGGAGAGGGGGGGGTTCTGTGTGTGTGTGAATATCACACACGTAAGTTTGGAGGTGTCCAACAGAACGTTTGAATATATATTGAGTGGGACAGTTTTTAAATATAGACTGAGAGACACACACACAAAATGAAAAACCATGAAGTGTAATGTTTATTCGTGATCTGGGCGCCATTAGTAAGATGCTAAGCAGCTGAAGCTAAATCATCGACCATATATGTCGTTAGTAACTGGTGAAGAGGTTTCATAGAAATTCAGCTTCGGATATTGAAAATACGCATATAAACAAAAATCCTCGTTACCCTTCTACATGGAAATGCGACCCAATTCCGTGGCTGATAGAGCCGAGTGCTTTGATTATAAACATGTTATCTGGAAAATGATGTATGGTTCGATTTTCCTTTGGGAAAGTAAAGTTCAAAACGATTTCCTCCTGGTTGAAATGCTAATGATAGCGCACCATAGTTTTTAAGAAATTCGCCTATGTGTTTTTGCCCACAGAATCGTTTCGTTGCTGAAGAGGGTGGCCAGACTTGAAGATGTACGAAATCGAACGAATCAACAAACGATCCAACCCATCCACTACAGTTGGAAAGATTTGTTCGTTGAATTGGTCAGTGAATGTTGTGGCACATCTCCAGATCAGACGCCAGAGAAACGGTTGGTAATGGGGAAAAAATTGCGCATGTAGCTGTCTTTCACGTGTAACTTAACCTTTCCCACTTTCTGTAAAGTAAAGGTATGGCCTCGAACAACAGTAAGAAAATGGCGGAAATTTGTAACCGGAGTATAACTTGATTTTTGTGTCTGCTTTTTCCCTGGCGATATTATGACCTGCCAGCCAGCTAGCTAGCTAGCTAGTCTGCGCTTCGGTGGTGGTGGTTTCCTTCAATAATAACTGCTACCGTCACACGCTCTCTCTCTCTCACACATACATACACTCCTGTAGAAAAGTTGTGTCAACGACCCTCTCCTTAAAGTACTTCGCCATTTTCGACTCGTCTGCCTTCTTTTCCCCCCAACCCTACACTGAACCAAATTTCAGATATGTATACTCCCGTCGTTTTTGTACACTGTTTCCCGGTAGCGAATGCGTGTTTGTCTCCCATCTAAGCGAAAGGAGGATTTCTTCCTATGATCCGGCCATATTGGAATGTCCGTTATGTCACGTGGTTTCTTTGTTACTGTCCATGGTTCTGTTCCAACGAAGTGTTCGACCCCTTCCTTTTTAATTATCATATTCGTTTCGTCCTGTTGGTTCGAATAATGCCGGAATGATGACCTGACAATAGAAAACGTTTCCTACTTGGCTGCGTTATATCACAAGTTCTTAACAAAAAGGAGGGTCAGCATACCAAACCTTGTTTCACTTAAAAGAAAAGAAGAAAAATCAGCAATATACAAACCAAAATATTCGTTTTAGAGGGTTTTTGAAGAACACGTAAGTAAAAATATGCGTCAACGGGAAATTATTTTCTGACACCCATGTTTTTTGGTTCACGCTAGAACCCTTTGACCCATACACTACGAAGTCCGGTACTATCATGGGTGTCAAAACTTGAATTAATTTCGTCCTTAATTAATTAACTCACCCTCGAACCTTCGCTTTGAAAAGCGTGAGTTTAATATTGACACAGCAACCCTTACCCCCCCCCACCTCCAGATTTTCACATATAATTGTATACACATATCAACTCCCCAGCTTGAGTCTTGATTTACCACATGTGAGAGAGAACTTCGCGTAATGAGGCTTTTTTGTTTTGGAATTTAGGAAATCAGCAAAAAATTATTAATTAAATTTGCAAAACAAAATAACTTTGTATTAAATTTATTTATGTTTTTCGTTTAAAAGGTTTTCTTTCGATGCATGCGTGTTATTAGTCATATAGTGCAGAATGGAGATTTATTAGCCATTATGGTGGAGCGCATCTGTTGCGAAGCTTCGGGTGGGATTCCTGAGGTAGAAATGTGCCGGTTGCGATTCGGATGTCCCGTTGCGTTGACGATTGCATTTCAGATGACTCAGGCCGCTTTGAAACATTAAACCTAGAGCCCCTAGAATTCTAGGCCGACGCCTCAGACGCCATTTTGTTGTACACTTCCGGTTTCATAACAACGTTTGCCATTGGAAAATTAATAATCCATTTTCTTCTTCCTGCAGGATCTGCTGCAAATGTAAACATTCCATGTTTATTCCTCGAATGATTAGAACAATTTACAGCGGCACACCCATCCATTTCACCCTATTTTATTAAAAATAACACACTTGTAAATCACTCAACTTTAATACAGCAGTGAATGAGATCATGTGATAAGATAGCATCAAAATGGCGGATGCGTCAGCTCCTTTTTTTAGGAGATTAAATTAAACCTATGAGTAATGTATTACATTTACGTGGCGAAATATTTACAACAATTATAACCGGCTGTTTTTAAAAAAATAAATAAATAGATATTTTCAGCCGTTATAAAACGTGCAGATGTTGTCATTTGCTATGTTGCATAAATGTAATAGTTTGCAAACTACGAGGGACATATAATTTAATTTCATTAGACTAAAAAAGCCATTTTTTAACCCATTTGACAAAATTAAGTATTTTTTGTTAAATGTTAAACATCGCACAATTATTTTCTCAGATTGTGTTTCGGGAAAACAAAGTACCGTTCTTTTATTATAAATTGGAACATACACACAATACTAAATTTATATTAAAAAGAATGCAATAGAAAAACTTGCATATACCATTAATGCAGTGTGCATTTATCAAAATTAGGAAGATGGGAATTATCTGCTGTATTTGTCTTAAATTTGGCATTTCGACTGATATGAGCAAGCGGATCGATAAAGCCTAGTTTTGTGAGGCTGCGGCAAACATTAAATAGCGACTGGTGATGTAAGCGATCTATCGACTGAACAGATAATTTTATTGTCATGGGTGATATTGGAGTCTAAATGTTCAGTGGGAAAAATAAATTATTTTTATGTGTGTACCTTACTATTAATTTTTTTTTTTTACTTATTCAACATCCAGCAGAAAAATGTTTTAGCGAAAATCACCACACAAATTTACCACTTACGTTTAACGATAGCGTTAAACGTAAGTGGTAAATTAATTTTTTAAGAAAATACTGTCAGAAATGAGCAAACGAACTTGCAAGAAACTTCATGTAGCATGGGCGCCCATATGAGTACTTCTAGGGAGTGGCTGAGAAAAATTATTACCTCTGTCTCAACGCAGTCAAACATTTTAGTGAATGTACAAGATACTAAAATGCTACAAAAATAATTGATACTGCTTGACAATTAGTAATGAGCTAAAAAGTACCTTATTTTAAAATGTGACTGTAAAACTTTTGAAAGTAAATGCATAGCAGTTTCGGGAAAATACAATTTTTAAATGGCTAGGGAGCCCCCCATGTCATGTAGGCATGTCGTTTAGACGCCCGAGCGTTTTTAGCTTTAATAATTTTGAGTATTACATCGGCTTTTCCTAAATTTTCTAAAATACTTTAAGCCGCTATATCCGCATCTTATCAAAATACTAATTACTGCACGAGAATTACATTCAAAGTCCGACGTGAGAGAATTAAAAAGCGCGTATTTAGTTGTATTTATGAAATTCTCCTTTAACGTGTAGCAAGGCTATATTTTATCAATTAAAAGAAAACACAGATATCGGATCTATATTAAATTTGGTCGTTGGCTTTTTAATACTAATTTTATGACTCAAATGGATTTAAAGAACCCGTTATTCACAACCTTAAAATTTAAAATTGAAGGCAAATGAATAAGATGGAATTGGTTATTAGAAGGGCCGAACCTGAATTGTGTGTTCGATCTGAACCTCCGAATTTTTTATCACTTATCAGTAGTGCACATGTTTAATGCACAGCGCCCTAGTCATTAGTCTGCCGCCTTCGGATCCGCTTGGCTTGGCTACGACTCCCAAACCAGCTTGAAAAACTGTCAAACACCAATGGCCAGAAAACCCTAAAATAATGGACGTTAAAAAAAAAAAAAAAAAATCCTGTTGAATGCACAACTTTTTTTATTTGTATGTACATGGATAAGGAAAAATGTTTATACATTAATATGTGCCACTCTTCCCTGCCCCCGAAAAAAATCAACATTATCATTAGCTTTTCTAGTTTAAAAAAAAATGGAACGTTCAATTATCTTATAGCTGCTATCAGCACAAAATCACGTTACGATCCGATTTAGATATTAGCCAATTATCAACAAAAAACACAATCAAAAAGAAAAACTATTTCTGCACAAAGTAAGTTTTATGACTAAAAAAAAGGGGCCCTGCGGTGGCGCAGTGTGGTAACGCGTTCTCCTAGTGCGCCGCTAATCCGGGTTCGACTCCCAGCAGTGCAAAAAGAACGCTTACTCAGAGATCTCATAAAGATCGCACTGCTCACTGTAGTCCGGGGTTTGGTTCCCTAGGCCTTAAGAGGTTCGGATTCCTCGGAAAACAGTAGGTCCCGGCGCAGCATGACCACTGTAGTCTTTGAGCCGTAAAACCAAAAAGCAAACAAACAAACAAGAAAAGGGAGTACACATTTTAAAAATTGTACTAAAACTTTATTTTCATGTCTCCGTTAATGATATACATATTATAAAAACGAAAATATTTTGCATATATTGCTAGAAATATGTTCCGTGCAACAATCCATTTATGTAACCCCCTCTCCATTTTTTAAAGAAACAAATGCAACAGGTTTATTTTCGTAAGGGTGATAAAAAAACAAATTTGTAACTTTGAATACGATTTATTAGTAATTATTTGCCTTTTACTCCCACTTCTGGGTCATTAAAAAGTTAAAGAAATTATATACATTCCAGAGCGAAAGAAATTGGCAAGGAAAAATTCCTCACCAGGACCTTTTGTCAGTAATATAATCGCGCAGTGATCAGATCACCGAACCCAATGATTTGATTCAGTGATTCGCAGATCACCCAGTTTTTATTTCTGTTAGATTTATGTGTAGGAAAATTAGGTTCATAATTACTCTAAAAAGGAAGATAGCGAGGATGTCATTAACCAGGCCATTCGCACAACGTGAAAAAAAAGCAATTTTAATAGGATTGTCATATAGGTTAATGTTTTTAGATAGTGAATCGTACGTTGTATTCTACACCTTTCGTCTCCAATTTATATTCCAATATATTAGAAAGTGACTGATTTTTTTATGAACGCTTTGGAACAGGGCTGTCCAAATCTTTTTCGTCTATCAAGTGACACATTATCAGCTGTGGGACGAAGTCTTGTCATGCAAGTTTTTATACGTGTATAGTAAAATGCACTTGCATGAGAAATATCATTATTAAAAAAAAAAAAAAAACTCATTCTAGCAGGCAATTCTCTAATTTCTTTATATTTACATTTTGGGTGAAAATGAATATTATCGAGTAATAAAAGCTTGTATTTTTCACACCGTTGTGAACATATATTTCGCATAAGGAACTCGAAGTGCCGCTTGGTAAACCTAATGTGAGTTTATGTTTTTACTTTCCTATTTAAATATGCTTTGATTATTTATAGGGCTCAAATGGGAAATCAACCATATTACATATTTAGGGAATAAAAATGTTATATAACAGATGTGTTCTCAGGTCAACAGCCGGGGGACCGGGCTGCCTTTAGAGAGGACCCATCCGTCTCTATCAAATGTTTGCAACAGTAGTACTAAATTATTTCTCAAAGCTAATCGCGTTTCGAAGGATAGCTTTTCAAATAAAAAAAAAGAAAGTGTATCAATACAATTAATTTACTTTTAGCTTGAGAAATTCTATGTACAAAAGCGAAGGACAATCTAAATATGAAATTTATTAAGTTTTGTCTGATCTCGAATAAGAAGGGTGATTCTGCCTTTGGTCTACGATTTGGTTTTTCTTCGGTACAATTATTGTGCTTGTCAACAGACAGACATCTTTAAGATGGCTATTTGTTTAAGACGCTCAGTGCGGTTTGTTTATATACTATATATAGTGAAATATGTCTATACTAGTACAACTCAAAATACAGTAGTCTCGTTAATCCGAATTGTTTTTTCAGTCGGCTGCAACTGACTGACAAGATGTAAACGAACACACAGTGTATGTTGTCAACTAATTGAAATTTCCCATAAAAGAAGGGGAAAATTTCCGTCTGCGCTCGTCATGTTGTCACGCGTGCACCCTAAAACACACATTAAAAAAAAAAAAAAAAGCTTAATAGTAAATTCTCTAGTAAAGATTTCAGTTAATATGAACAGATCTCGGTCCGAATTAGTTCGGATTAGCGAGACACGATTGTATACGATTTTTGTGTTAGTTTTAACATGGTAAAATAGTCTTCTGGCAGCAACATTTATAGACACATCTTTTAATTTAATATTGGATCTCCATTAATTTTATGACACTCTGAACAACAGGAAAACTTGAGACCCATTTATCTCAACTTCTTTTTTTTCAGTTGTGTCATTATTGCGACCTGGGCCCTTATATATATATTTCCTCATTTTGAGCCCTATACAGGGTGTCTCAGCACCAGGGTTATAAACATCTAGGAGGGGTAGGGTACACTTAGACGAACAATATTTGTCATAGAACCTAGGGTCGCAAACCACTCACAGCGCTAGTTCTAAAACCGTCCAGCATGCACAAATATTTACAACCAGTGCGTGAAAAGCGCCAGATAAAACTCAGGTCAGCTGCTCAATTGCATAGATGATTAGGACATCGCATTTTGCGCTTCTCATGCACTGGTTGTCACTATTTGTGCATGCTGGACGGTTTTAGAACTGACGCTGTGAGTGGTTTGCGACCCTAGGTTCTATGACAAATATTGTTCGTCTAGGTGTACCCTACCCCTCCTAGATGTTTGCAACCCTGGTGTTGGGACACCCTGTATGTTAGCGGCATTAACAAATACAACGAACCTAGCATGTAGTTAACCCAGGTTCGACTCCCAGCGGTGCTAAAATAGAATGCTTGCCGACAAACTGCTCACTGTAGTTCACGGGTTGGTTTCCTAAGGGGTTCGGATTCCTCAGAAAACTGTAGGTCCTGGTTCAAGTTCAATGGTACCGTAGAACGCCAGCCGTTTTCTTACCCACCGTAATCCGGGGTTTGGCTTTCTGAGCAACAGAAGTTCAGATTCCACGGAGAGCCGTAGGTCCCGGCGCGACATGATCTTAGCTGCCCTTTCACCGTAAAACACCAACTGCATTACCGATTCCATTAAAATTACTTTCTTTGTCTAAATTAATTTTTATTTCGATAATATTTGTCAACAATAAAATTATAAAACTAAATCAGCTACTATATATTGCCGATATTTTAAAGTAAGTTACACGACCATATACAGCGAGAGATGCCATATTTTATCCGTTCGAACGTGAGGCGGCCCTGCCTTTTAATTCGTTTTCTTACAAATGCGGTTTAAAATGTCAAAGATTACGCCCTGCTGTAGCTCAGCGGTAACGCGTTCACCTTGCCGTTCATCCGGATTCAACCCTAAACAGTAGGGGGGGGGGAAAGAGAACGCTTACCGATTAATTGCTCACTATAGCCCTGCCACTGGCTCTAAAAAATTCGGATTCCAAGCGGAAATGTACATCCACTACCGGACGGTTGCGTAGTAGTAACTTATTCGTTTAAACGCGCAAGTCGTTGGCTTAGGGCGGCATATTTTCTTGCGTCGGCCCTGATAACGTGCATAGTCCAGTGATGCTAACTCATTTGACTAATAGCGTGTATATTTTGACCACCATTTAGAAGCTTTATGAACGTTACGGGAAATATAACATCACACATAAAGGTCAATTGACCGAATACTCAGGGAAAGTATAAGGGCCGCTACATACTTATTCGTGGGTGCCATTTTTGTAGCGGCCCTGGGCTACCTCCCAGCTCGCCCCAGGCAGCCCTGGAAAGATGAAATTTTGCGCGGAACTACTTCTATATTTTTACTAATTTTTAACCCTCAAAATTTGTTTCATTTGTTTGCGTTTCATTTAATTTGATAACGTTAAAATACGTTTGCCGCAATCACATAGCCATTAAAACCTTGGTGTTTCACATAATTGCATTGACTGGACACAATTCTGCAACAAAGATCTAGGATGCAGTTGATATCAGTTGTTTCCATAATCTTGACATAATGCAATTACAAAACGTGTAAGAATCTATAAAGATGACATCTTTCTGAACGCGTGCTATTATTACAACGTGCACACAGTTACCACCTGTCACCTTTAAAACTAACTTTCAAAAGTACCCGTTCCATGAATATTTTTAACTAAATGGAGGTGCTACAGGTACTTTTTTTTTTTTTAAAGTATTATTGTGTGTGTGCCCTTCCTCCCCATCTCGTGCGTTATGCGTACCTTCCCCTGGCCTTCTGGCAACCGGAGGAACACCTTACCCTGCCTCACATCGCTAGCTCCCGTCCCATATCCTGTCTGCAAATTTTGACGTTAGCTCGCTTCTACAGGTTGCGAGTCCTTTTGTATTTTTGCCGCTACCCTTAACCCCGATAAAACTGAAATGTAACAGAAGATTCACTGGTAAACCAGAAATTGATTTTTATTTTTAGTCAGTTTCGTTACATTGAATCAGTTCTTACATAAATACTTTAAGTAAGGTTCTCATATTTTAAAATTATGGTTTAATTATGAAAATTTTGTGCACTCGAAAGTAAAAAAAAAGTGGCTGTCGGAATTATTACTTATCTCTAAAGTAACTTAAATGTATTTTTAATGTTTCCAAATTTCGAGTAAAAAAAAAAGAGAATTATACCCTTCATATCTTTATGCTGTATGCCATTTTAATGAAAGCCCATATTATTAAACTAAAAACAAAAATCAGGCATTAATTATTACTAAATTCTTAGCGAAAATTAGTTATTTTACAAAATATTGTCATTAATATTAGTAATAAAATAAGTAGAAAAAAATAATTTTCTAAACTGTTTAAGCATGTAAAAATGAAAACAGGTAATTTTTAAACTGAAAATGGCGTAGGGAGGGATGTTTCGAATATCTCAAATTACCATAAATGTTTAATAAATAATTCCTCCTCCTGTAAAAAAATAGGAGAGGCGTGGAATTTTTGAATCACAAGTTTATAAATGAAAGAAAAAAAGGGAAACGAAGTTTGTGGTGTGCATTGTGCTTATTTTCATTTTTTTAAGGAAGGAATATATTAATAATTACTAACTAAGTAATAATCGTTATTTAACAAATTTTATGTAATTAAGCATCTCGATTTTCACAAAAAGAAAATTTTCTTTTAAAATCTCTTGTTGCATGTTTTGATCCATTCGTCACCTCCATGTCTCAAAATTAACATGTCGGATAAAACAAAACTGAAATTGATATTGCTTAACGATAATTGCTTTAATATAAATTTCTAACAGCAGGGTAACACTTTTGAAAATTTGGAACATTATTACTCCCATGTTTTACAACAAATATATAAGAAACGCGTTAAGTGTTCAGTAAGAAAAGAGGGGCAATGTAAATTGATTAAAACAATTGTAGATTATATCAGTCGATATATATATCATCATCATCATATTCAACCATTATCTATCCACTGCTGGATGAAGGTCTCTCCAAATGCTTTCCACACAAGTCTATCCTGAGCAATTCGCTTCCACGTCACCCCAACCTGTTTTCTTATTTCATCCACCCATCTAGTTTGAGGACGTTTTCTAGGTCTTCGGTGGTCTCTTGGAATCCAGTTCAGAATTTCTGTTGTCCATCGTTGATCAGTTCTTCTTGCAATATGCCCAGCCCATCGCCATTTCAGCCCTTTTACTTTAACAATGATGTCCTCTACTCTAGTTTGCTCTCTCACCCAAGTGTTTCTTTTTCGATCTCTCCTAGTTATTCCAAGCATGCACCTCTCCATGCTCCTTTGCGTTGTCTGTAACTTTCGTATTGCTCCAACTGTTAGACTCCATGTCTCTGATCCATAAGAGAGGACTGGCAATACACACTGGTTGAAGACCTTTCTTTTTAGACACAAAGGCAATTTCCCCTTCAGGATAAAACTGTTTCTTCCAAATGCACTCCAGCCAAGTTTAATACGTCTGTTGAGTTCTTTCATAATGTTGCCATCCATTGAAATCAGCTGGCCAAGGTAAATATATGAATCAGCAATTTCTAGCTCAATGTTGTCAACTTGTATTTTTGTTTCCTCTACAAAATTATTGAACATGATCTTAGTTTTTTGTAGGTTCATCTTGAGTCCAACTTCTTTACTTCTAGTTGAGAGCTCCTGTACCATGTCTTGGAGTTCTGATGGGTTCGTTGAAAAAATAACAATGTCATCAGCAAACCGCAAATGATTTAAATATTCACCATTTATTTTTATTCCAATTTATCTGCTGAAAAATCATCTGTAAAGCTGAAGTAAAAAGTTTTGGAGAAATGGTATCTCCCTGCCTCACACCTTTACCAATTTTGATAGTTTTGGTAATATATATATATATATATATATATATATATATATATATATATAGGGTGCGTATCAATAAATCTTTGCTCTCAGTGATTATAACCACCGTCTTCAAGCCCATTTGGACTGGGACACCAGCCAGCAAGCTTGGAGGTCAATCTAAGCTTTAGTCCCATCATAAATGACCCGCCACAAGTGTCTTGGGGCTTAAAATGTGCAAGAGTAGTTTTCTAGAGTAGTGCTTCTCGACCTTTGAGGCCGCAGCGCGTACAATTATTATTTTATAAGACGGAAGCTCCGGTCTCTACAAGATTTACTCTCTTAAATACCTCCCCCTTTTTTTGAAGTTCATACAGTGAATGCCATAAGTATTCGTACACCTGCAGTGTGTTCTATTTAAGAAACTGCTGTATAATAATTATTAGATGTAGAGATATGGGACAAATGTCACCACAATTAATATAAATTTTTGTATTTACTTCATAAAAAAAGTAAAAAAAAAAATACACATGCACTGCAAATAACAATAAAAAATGAACAAACTTACGCATAGCTCATGTGTCAAAAATATTCGTACACTAATTGTTTTTTGGTCAGAAAATTCATTAATAAAATAATAATTCATTCTTAATATTTCGTTGGGTTCCCTTTGGCTTTAATCACAGCTTTCATGCGTTTTGGCAACGAATCCACTAAGTTTTTGGTGACATCCGTTGAAATGGATGCCCATTCCTCGAGAAGCGCAATTTTTAAATCATTTTTATTTGATATGCGTCGTTTTCTCATCCGCGAGTCCAGAATGCTCCATAGATGTTCTATAGCGTTAATGTCAGGTGATTGTGGAGGGGTATTTAGCTGTTTTGGAGTATTGTAAAGGAGCCACAGCTTTGTATTATACGCAGTATGTTTCGGGTCGTTATCTTGCTGAAAGATAAAGTTTTTTTGAAGACCAATTTGAGCAGCACTAGGACCCAAATTTTCCTTCAGAATGTTAATATACATTCTGTGGTCCATGATTCCGTCGATAATGTGCAATTTTCCCACTCCCTCTGCACTCATACAGCCCCAAACTTGCACACCTCCACCTCCGTGTTTGATTGTTGGACACAAGTTCGCCGGTTGAAACTCGGTGTTATTTTTACGCCATACCATTTGCCTGCCATCTGATCCAAATATATTAAATTTGCTCTCATCCGAGAATGTAACTCTATTCCAAAAGTCAGGACCTTTATCAACATGTTTTTTTGCGAATTGCAAAAGCTTCTTTCTGTTTACCTTTCGCACGAAAAACTTTTTACGAGCTACACGTCCATTGTACCCTGCATTTTTGAAAACGCGGCGCACCGTGCTTTCTTAGAGTGATACACCTTGATTCAGCAGCTCTTTTCTTATCTTTGGAGCACTTAATTTTGGATTTTTCTTAATTAATCTAACAATTAAACGTTTGTGCTTTTCAGTCAGTTTTTGTGGACGTCCGCTTCCCGGCATATTTTGAATCGTATTTCTTTGACAATGACGGTCAATTATGGACTGGACTATAGAACGAGGTCTGCCGACGAGCTATGCAATCTCTCGTAAAGATTTACACTGGTTATGGAGCCTCATTACAAGCTTTCATTCCGCCACACTTGTTTCTTTATTTCTACGACTCATTTTCGCATACTTTCTGCAGAAATGATAGTAAACGGGTTTATTGTTCATTGGCTTTTAAATGAAATCGGTGCATTTCCCGCAGATTGCTTCGGGTGCACAAACAACATTGCAGTTCTATCATTTTAGGACAGACTTTTGCATGTACGAATGCTTTTGACACGTGAACTGTGAATAATTTTGATGCTAATTTATTGTAATTTGCAGTATTATATACATAGTTTTAAGTTTTTTAGTTGAAAATAAATTATATTTTCATGGCAATCATGATGGCGTTTGTCCTGTCTACGTACATCTAATAGTTATTATACAGCAGCTTCTTAAATAGAACACACTGCAGGTGTACGAATACTTATGGCATTCACTGTACATTAAACTATCGTAAGTATAAATAATTAAGTATGGTATAATAATAAAGAGTACCAGTACACTCTTTTTATTATTACACACTTTTCTAGTACACTTCTTTGCTCACTGGTTACTGACATTTGCAACATAGATGTCATTTCGTTCAGTTTTAAAAACGGGGGGGGTGCACCGCATTATTGAAATCGGCTTGCAGGCACTTATTCGCAGGCCATAATGTATACCGCATACCCTTACGTAATGTAATCCGTATACCCCTTCTAGAATGCTAAAAATTTCGATGTCTGAAAATTCTTAATCATTCACGAATACTCACATACTTAAAAATGCACAGCTTGGTCATTGTCAATTGCTGCGCAGATGTTATTTAGGTGCCCTGGATCGGAGCTTTTCGACGCATTCGCGACTATTATTCTCCTCTGAATATTTCCACAATAAAATATTTATTCGTGAAAAATGCCTAGAAAACTAAAGTGAAACAATCTAAGAGAATCTATCGCGGCCCCGTATAATTTATATTAGGGCACAGTGCTAGGCCGCGGTCCAGCGGTTGAGAAACACATTTTTAGTGGACAAGAAAGCGACACCGTGTTTATTACTAATGTATATTTCATCATTGTGTCTGGCCAATGAGAAACGTAAATATCGTGTATTGCTACACGTTAAAGCAAGACAATATAAATGGCTGTTTAGATGACTGGCGGATTGATCTTTTTTTCTTTTTCTTTGGGCTGAAAACATGTTTTATTAGCCGTTTAGACTAAACAGGGTAATCATTTTTTTTTTTTTTTCCTTGATTTTTATCTTTTTGCAAGAAAACCTCCCTCTCTAAAATTATCTGTCGGGGTGGTCTCAAAATATTTCTAAGATAACGACGTTTGGAGGGATCGTTTAGTGTTTTTATTATTATTTTTACGACTGACGAGACAAAAATTGAGCAATCCGATTTTTATTTTATTTATATATTATCTTTATAGTATTCCCTGTTATCAATTAATTCTTAACTTATATTTCTCGAAATACGTTGCCATAAATTAACACTCTATTGCTATTTTTAATGATTTCGAAAATCATTACAAAAGCAAAACTAGTTATAATTACGAAGAATTATAGAAAGCCGATTGCGGGGGGGGGGGGACAAAAAATTTCTAAGGTGTTTAAAACCTTTCGTTTGAACCTTTTCATTTTGAACCGTTAAATTTGTTGTCCGGTTATCGGGAGGGAGAAATTCAGTAGCAATACTTTTATTTTTAAATGCTAATGTTTTCTTATCTAGGAATTGCAACGTTTCTACACACCCGTGTTGTGTGGAAAAGTTCGCTTAGAAACTTGAGTTGTGGAAGTTCGTCTCCATACAATGGTCTTCCTTTATTCCTTTCGTGGAGTAAAGCTTTTCGACTGTTTCAGTTGAAATTAGCCATGTAATGATAATGAATTACAGTTATAAAAGGACAATACAGTGGCGTACAGCTAACGCACTTGTATGTTGTGCCTGTAACCCGGATTCGATTCCAGTGGTATTTTAGACAGCGTGCCATTTCTCTGACCACCGTAGACCGGAATGTGGCTCTCCAGACAGAAGAGGGTCAGATTCTTTCAAACAGTACTTGAATTGAGGATGGTGATAAAGTGAACCGAAATCTTAAGTGATACTTAATTTTATCTTTTACAGTCCGAGGGTTGGTTCCGTAGGACTTAGAGGTTCGGATTCCTCGGAAAACTGCAGGTCCCAGCGCCGCATGACCCTTGCTGTACTTGCGCAGTAAAAACTCAATTATTAATGTATCGAGATCTATTAAGCGCATTAGCGTAGTTTTCAAAATTATTGGGGGCTGGGGTCCCAACGGGCCCTATAACTTTACGCCTATGATTAAGCGGCTAATATAACGCAGTTATATTACTTACGATTTATAAGAAAGGACACACAGAAACTTAAATCATAAACAACTGTTAATTTGCTGGAAAAAAAGTATTTATTTTTTAGTAACTTTAATTTTTTAAAATTGCTAAATTGTGCTTTTTATCAGGAAAAATAGGTAACATTTTATTTTGTTATAAGGATCGCTGGGCAAAAGGAAATTCGATTGGCATTCTCCGAGGTCCGAAGCCATATATGGCTAATGTAGTGTGTAAGAGTTGATTAAGTCTGTTATAAATGCCTTATTTTACTGCTTTTTATAGGTTTTGTCGAGATCACTACAGTAAAGTACACAATAAAAGTGCCAAGAAGTTAACGAAAGGTTACTGATATGCTGAATTCAGTAGTGGAGCAATTTAAAACTCATGGTGGGAATTGGGGGGAGGGGGGGCTCAAGTGACTTTAAAGCAGATTATGTGATGCGGCCTTAGAGAAAATAATGTGTTTTGATATCCGGGGTGGGGCTTGACTCCCCCCCTTTCCTACGTCACTGATTGAATTAATTGTATTTTCACAAAACTCCTGGTCAGTGTGTCATCTAAAACAAGACCGGCGGCTTAACGTTATCTTCGAACCGTGATGCGTATGCAAACATAGAAGCTCACAAGGCTTCGCAAACTTAGTGTAACACAAAGCACCGAAAAAATGACCCCGGTGGCTTAACAGCATACACTTGTGTTGGGATCTGTGAAGGCGGCGTCTTTCGAAAACTGGGTATGCTGAAACCGAAATGCAGGATGGCAACGTCAGCTGAATGCTGCCATTGCAGTTGTTTTCTCAAGTTCGGACGGGACCTCGGGCGGTCTACAAACGCATTGCCCCGCCCGTTGACTGGCTCCCTCGTTTAGTCAAAAAACAAGTCGAAATGCAAGGAAATGCCATCGTTTTTTTTTTGTTGTTGTTGTACTTTTAGTGTTACCGATAGGTAGTCCAATCCGTTTTACCATAATTGTGTGGCCTTCCGATTTCGAAAGACAAAATCCCGAGAACCACTTTAGACGCCATTAAAATGAGGTCAGGCTTCTTTCCTTCAAATGAGGCGAAAAGAGTAAAATGGCGGCGGCAGATGCATCCGGAATTTTTACACAGGAGCGAAAAGATGACGAGAAGGTTCTCCTAAAACTACGACAACGCCAGAGATAAAGGACCTGAATTAAAAAAAAGAACGCAGCATCCTGGAGCGGGAAAAGAAAAAAGGCCCAGGAGTCGAGACTCAATAACGGAAAGGGAAGATTCCGCGAATCCAAGCCAATCGATGCGCCATTTTATTTTATTTTTACTTTTTCTTTCTTTTTTACTTCGTCACCCGCCTTCCCTCGACCCCTCTTGCTGCCTTTTCTTCTTCTTTCTCGTTTATCCGCCCAAAGATGGAAACCGAGCCACAATGGCGGACCAGTCGAGCAAATTTTTAACGAGGAATTCTTACGACGAACGAAACCGAGCTCCATGCGGAATTCGAATGTAATAACAGCTACAGCTGCTTACGTGGCGTCGTTTGCCCACGAGAGGCTGTCTTCACTGGATGTATCGAAGGGCTTTAACTCCCATCTATTTAGTCGGATGTGTTGCTCGTTGTTCAGCTTAAAGAGCTGGATACAATTTTTAGCAAAAGCAGAACCCATCTTAACTTGGAGTCTTATTTTCAGTCGTCGAACAAAAGCCACACAAACGCTCCCATATAATAAAGCCAACCACCCTAGTTGCTTCTCATATTGCTTAGCAGATACTGTGGTTATACTTGCACCACACTCGATGTTTGTAAGCAACTTGGGGATATGAATTAAAATTATGAATAGATTCTCTTCTCCCGGAAAGAATAGCGATAAACATTAGCGACCACTGTGTTAGTTTTATTAAATTTTTGTAGTTTGTTTATATTGTGTATAATACATAGAATTAGCGCATGAAACTCTGCATCCGTCAAATTTTTTTTTTTGAAGTTGAAGTTGTTCGATGCATCAGAAACGAATTCCGATTTAAATCAACGGACCCATTGACCAATTTTCATAGCTTATCTTTATACGCTGACTGGATTTTTTTTTTTACTAATTTACCCATCGGCGACATAGTTGCAACGAATTCCTTTGCCGTGCCATTGACACGGGTTCGACTCCCAATGGTATTGTAGAACGCCTGCCCTTTTTTTTTGCACATCGGGGTCCGAATGCTTCGGAAAACTATAGATCTCGGCGCAACGTAGTTTTGCTTAACTTGCGCCATGAAAATGCAAAAAAAAAGTCAGAAAATGTTTAACCGAAGAACTAAATAGGAAAATGGCAGAACTATAATAACGAAATTAAAATTCCATAACAAAAGTAACATTGGAAAAGTCAAACTATAAATAGTAAAAGAACCAACCTTCTCTCTTAATTTTGTAATTGAAATTTAAGAGACGTTGAGTTGGAATGTGCTAATTTCCGATAAAATTCTGTAGGCAGTAGGCATAGTGGAGTAATAGGAAGACTGGACGTTAATAAATTGAGAAATCGGCAACATTTTGAAAAGTTCCTGCTTTGCGCATGTTTTCGACGGCGATTAAAACCAAAGCATATTTATTGGTAAAAGAATAGTTGCAGCAGGTAGGTTGTCGATATTGACACTATGCTCATATCTCTGGCTGAATAAATTGGTAAGCTGTTTAGCTTTTTTTTTTTCCTGTCCATGATTCATATATGAAATTCGTTTTAAAAATCGAAAGCATAACTTAACAACTTCTGTATGTAACCTAAACGAACCAAAGGGTATATTTGCTAAAATCTTCTTATATATATATATATATATCCCCGCCATGGCTAGTGGTAACGTTCTCGGCTACCTGCGCTCGCCATATTTTTTCCCCTACGGACCCTCAATACAGGATTTAACTCCCTACGCGAAATAAGATTGGATTTCTTCAGAAAACTGTAGGTGCAAGCGCAGCTGATCTCATAGCTGCACCATAAATCAGAAAGAATTCTCCAGCATGGGTCATTCCTCAAACAGCGAAGGATGGCACAGGTTTGAAAGTGGTCCGAATTGCGAGTACTCGTCGTATTTAGTAAACAGAATTGTGTGCGACCCGGTGAGGTACCTCTAGTAGTCGGCATAAATTTTGTTTCGCCTGATCCCCATGCACTAGCCCATCATTTCTATCGAACTCGCTTTCCTGTGGAAACACTGCACGCCCAGTTTGCCTTCAATTTTTATCTAATTACGAAAAACTATATTCACAGGAAACCATTGTTTTCATGGATGGTTTATTGCTCATCGTGTGAGAAAACGTTAGTTTGAAGTTCAAAGATGGGTCATGCACTGAAATTACGAATTAAAAATTCCCGGTGCCACATGACCCAGTTGTCCTTGCGCCATAAGGCATCAGTTAATCCCCACGCGCACACACTTGTATACCGATAATATTTTAAATTTTGTAAAAACGTTTTGCCTTTGCTTCAAGCTCAACCCTAAAATCGGTGTCGTTCATCTTTTTGACTAACCAAGGAACCATTGTACAACAACCAATTTACGATAGCGTTCTAGGTTAAAAGGATTTATAACTCTATTGCGAAAACCTCCCAGAAACAGCGTGGCGATTAAACGTTCGAAGTGAATCAATCTTCAGATTTAGGAAAGTTCATGTGGTTCGGAGGAATCCAGTAGATTAAATCACAAGAATAGATTTTTAATTAAAGATTTTTCACAAACTAAATTTCTTTTGAACCAGCTCTCGCGAACATCTCGATTGGTCCCATACTTTAAATGCAGATAACGCCGTTGATGCCTATAATCGCTTCTTCCCTATTTTTAAATCTCTGTATTTGAATGACTTTTGTTGATATTCGTATTTCGAAAAACAGATGTTTAAAGAAAACCTGGATTGCAAACATTTTATCGCGTATAGAGTTTAACACTATATATATAATTTTTTCAAATTCACAAGACTAAATTGCCTGCGCATTTTTCGATTTTTCGTGCTTTTCTAATCTGAATAAATTATTTTTTAACGCAGATCCAAAGATCATAGACTGTATATCTGTACATCCACTGCATACTGAAATAAGGGTGATCTAATCTGTGGCCCGCGAAATCTTTTTTGGCGACCTTCGGTAACATCCAGCAAAAAATATTTTAAAACTTTAAATCTGTTTATTGATTACATAACTTTTACTAGAAGTAACGGTCTTGCTGCATATGTTTATTTTTTTTACAGAAAAAAAAATACTCAAATCAACAATTAGAAAAAATATCAGCACGGTGATCTTTAAATACGTTAAGTACCGGTACCAAAAATAATAGTTGTGAACACAAAGGCGCATACATCTTTTTATGTAATAAATTTCTGTAATAATTAAATACATTAAACCTTTTAATTGTGTATTTAATCATATATTTAATTCAATATAACAATTGTGCATATTAAATATATATCGCGAACACTTTAATTTATGATATGGAAATTTTCTTCGGCTCGGGTTCTATGCATTGCATTGCAGTGCTCCTGCGGCCCGCGGATTCTGCTTTGAAGTAGACGTACGGTCTATTTGGCATGAAAAGTTGGACCGCCCTGATTCAAGGGAACAGCAATTACATTTCCGTAGCATTACAGAAATGCCATAACTACATAAGTGTTTAGCAAAATATTTATTGTTATTACATTCATATCGGTGATGTATTGATATTTAATGATGGAAGTTAATAATTAATGATGAGCAAAAATATCTAATTAATTTAATTTTCTTTTATGATCGCTTCACGAAAAAATTAAAAAACAGCTGAACATGAAGATGGAAAAATGTCAGAAGCTACTGGTATAAATATTCATAGACAGTAAAATGGTCTAAAAATTTTATTTCACGTGAATGGGAATGACTATGACAGCAAAATTCAATTCGTTTTCACGAACTATTTTCGTTGGCCTAAAACTAAGCTCTGCTACTGAAATAACTTTCTCCCAATTATTGCCAGATGCTAATGTCTAAAATTTCAGACATCGCCTGAGATTATTTCTTGATCCTGAAAAGACTATCCAGACGGATTTTGTTATTTTAGTCCCTTTATTGTGGTTTTTTTTTTTTTTTCTCGTATTTATATGTTTTATTTTTATTCGAGAGTTAATCTGTGTCTGGCATTCATTGCAGAACTGGTATTTTAGTTTGAAAAAAGAGCTCGGCGATATTTTGAAAGGTCATGGGAAAGAGACGAGCACGATAGCCTGCCTACTGATTCTTTTCGTGTTGTCAATCATTAATTAATTTTAGACTGTAGACAGTTGTTTAGTGTACCTACAGTTTCTGAAGAATCTGCCATTTTGCTTTAGCCTCTGGTAAAGGTTAAAATTCATGATCGCCACCGGCTGCAGGGAGACTAACTTTCGGTGAATGGCGATTAAAAATACGCCTTCAATCGCCACTTTATGTTTCCCAATGCAGCAGTACGGCAGACTGGTAGTGAAACCCGCCGAAGTTTCAGGTAAACACTTTGATTCCATAGCTGCAATTAATTTATGGCGGTTGGATTCAGTCAAAAGCAGGTGATCAAATTTTAATCACTAATTAAAACTGAAAAATAAATGTGTTTTTGTCCTCTTAATCTTCAGGCATTTATATACAAATGGTATTTATATTTTTCAAAATTAACATACTTTTTAGGTATGTGTAAATAAAATTTAAACTGACCATTTTTTTTAGATAAGTATATATATATATTCCTGTGATTTATCTTTCATTATATTAAGAGAATAAAGATAATTAGAACAAAACATTTAGGGATATAAAAGATGCAAGACTAGTTAGTCGAAGTTATTTTTTATTTATAAAATCATGTTTATTTAATGTACAAGCAAATTATATAGGATTTTGTGGCCATGCGAAAATGGCTACTAACTTAAATAAAGTGGCTACTAACCAAATATCTGACTTTTAAGCTTTAGCCTCTGGCCCAGTGACGTGCTACGAGTGCTAGCTAGCTCCGTATCTGAACGCTACAGCATTCAAATATTCAGAATACAATAATTAATAATAGAACAAAATTAATATTCAGAGACATAATCTCTACACCACCAGCGCGTTGGTGGTGTGAAGGTTACCAAGGTGCTTTGGTCAGTATTGAATTCGTCGAGTTTGTCTATATTGGTGAACCAGCGCTCTGATACCTAAGTACCGCTAGGATTTATTCGTAGATTTAGTAGTGGAGAAAGTGTCTTGTACTTTTATCTTACGTTTGCCAAGTTAGAGACGTAGTATCAGATTCTACTTATGAGGTCGGAAATCTAGGTGTGATGGGAGGAATCAGTAGGTAGTTTATGCTTCGTCTTTCGTTGTATTCGTGTCTTAAACTTACGCAATCCCTCCTTTTCTCCTTTTCAATGCCTTTTGCTAGTATATTGGAGTCTTGGGATGCAAAAACGCTATTATCCTCAACCGATTTGAAAGTATGGGAGTGTGTGAGTAGTATATCGCAACTGGCGGGTCATACCGTCCGTCACGTCTTCGGTAAGTTATTGTACAGTCTCGAAACTATAAACTGAAATGCGACGTCCGGCGTAGCATGACCTTTGCTGTCCTTGTGCCATAAAACAAACGTATCACATACCGGTTACTTTAGCTTTCTTGTTTGTTATTTCTGTGGTTTGGGTCCAACCAGCGTGATATTAAGCCGTATACAATAATGAAACTAAATACTGCATGTTACCGAGTTGTGGAGAGGGATCGACTTATTTACGGTTCTAGGTATTTCTCTCCCCCTTTAAATGAGAAAAAAGTATATCTGCTCATTTCTGGACATCTTAACTAAACGTTTGAGCACTTTGAAAAATGGCCATCCCCCAAAATTTCCTCTTAAAAACACTTCGTCTATATATGTGAACACACTTTTGGCTATAGCCCTCTTTAATTTCACCGCTATCATCTTTTCGATAGAGGGGGTTTTAGTTTGATAGGAAGTATTTTTGTGTAAAACTTTATTGGCTTCGATGCCCGATCTCGACGAACGATCACCAAAAAAGTAATGCGTATATTCCAGCGGAATCCTTCAATTAGAAGAGTTTTAGGAACCCCGGAAAGATCTAATGGGCACGACGTATTTTCTCGAGTCGATAGGGAAAAAGCCGGCTTTGGTCGGAAGAGTCAAAAACAAAACTCAAAACTGGAAAGAAAAAAACTATATACGCCACCTCTTGCAATGGACGTCTGAAGTTATTGATTTTTGAGCAAAGAGAGAAAGCAAAGGAAAAGGAGCCAATGCTCAGACACACAAACACACCCGCCACCCTCTTTTACTTCCAATGCCCCTCCGTTTTCTCATTTAGCTCAGAAGGAGACTGTTCCTCCTGCCTTGTAATTTGCGAACGCATATTCTTTCCTGCCTTCGATACATCCTCCATGTTTGAAAGATTTCTTCAACGCTCGACACATCGGCGGTGGTGAAGTTGCCCTCTTCTGCTGCGGATTCCCAGCAATTCGCTAAATTATTTTAATTGTTGAACTCGGATTTTGTTGTGGATTTTACAATGTTGGGCAATGAAGAGCTCCTGTTTGTTTTTCTGGGGCCTTCACAGCTCGCTTAGAACGTGCAGTTTGGTGATGTAAAGGGGAGTAGAGACAACGAACCTTTTATCGTGGGTCACGTGACAGACAGAACACAGGTGTGCTTTCATCAACAAGTAATCTGTGTTTGTGGACAGTCATAGCTGTGTGTACGATAAAAAAAAAAAAAGCATCCTTTAACCAAATTTGACCAGTTACATGTTTACATTTTGAAACGAAAAACAGTACCATGGTGACTTCGTTTTAAACTACAACGTACTTTACGTACATTCTTCCATTTGTGTGGATTAGGCAAGGCAAATCTCTGAAGTAGAATTTGATGGATTTGTACTGTATGGTAAAAAGAAACATAGATCAAGGTCTTAGAAATGGATTATACATTGCTATGATAGGTAAGTCGATTCACCTCTTTGTATATAACATTATTCAGCTGTTGGCACACAGTACTTTTATACAGCACTTTCAATTGCTTAACGGCAAATGTTTGTTCGTTGTTGTTAGTGTTTTACTGCGCAAGGATAGCTAAGGACACGTCGTGCCGGGACCTATAGTTTTTCCAGTTTTCCGAGGAGTCCGGACAACGGTAGGCAAGGAAACAGCGCGCGTTGGAAAGTACCATTGAAGTCGAACACAAAAGCACGATAAACGAATGCGTTACCAACTACGCCACCAGGGTTCAGCAAATTTTGGATTTGAAATGTAAGGCAGCACGTTTTGAGGAGTACACGTGTCCCTCTAAACATACACTAATTATAATTAAGCACTTTTAAAAAGCTGAGGAAGTTTCTTTAAATTTTCTGTTATTTTATTGCAAATACATTAAGAGCTGCTGAATGCCGATTTTACACATCCAGCATACAGAAACTTGCAGTAGCCTGCGGTTTTTCTTTAAAATTAAATTATATTTTAAGTTCCTGTAATTCAACTGAAATGTCCTGATTCTTATGAACAAACGTTCATTTGCACCTTCCATCCGGGTAGCATATTGTAACTTGGCCACCCAGATGCCCTCTTTTTTTTTACTATATATCCTAAATGGCCATATGGTGCATTGAGACTTAAACTTTAAAGCGATTAATCAATATTTTTGCAGATACTGATCTTTATTGAACTGTGGTTGCTTTTATTAGACTGTTCCCAAATAGATCGTTGATTTTCTCTTGCATTTTTTAAGGGACTGTAGGCTATTTGAGGAAATATTCCTTAAAAATGAACTTCCGAACACACAAGTAAAAAAACTGAATGCGAATTTTCGTACAAGGTGTTTTTCTTCAGCTTGACGTATAGCCTAATAGTCTCGTGTTCAGTATTTTCTAGACGTTAGTAAATAAAGTTTGCAAATGCCACTGTGATATCGGTGAGAACAGAGTACGCGCGCTTCTCCGTATTTAATGTTACCATGACGTTAGACATATTAAATTTCTGTTAACGCGAAGTGTATGGAAACTATTATAAATTTTAAGTTAAAACCCCTTGGCTTATCCATAATACCTGTTATCGAGGAACTTCTTGAAACTTAAAAAAAAAAAAACTCTTATCCCCCTCCACCAGAATACTGTACTACGTTTAATCTCCGTTCAACGCCTGTATTAGCCATCGATCAGCGTTAAACGAAGATTGTGTATTTAGATGGTTTTAGTTTGCGGGTTTAGATGTGGTGTCTTTTAATATAATACCTTGTGTGTACGTAATTTTGCTTGATTTAGAAAGGGGGTAAAATGTGTGGCTGTTCAAAGCCAAGCAAAAGTTTAACCTTGATAAATCAGCTACCTTTATGTGTTTTTAGCTACTTTAGTATCAATAGTCTTATTCAAATTTGAGTGTGAGCAAAGAAATTACGATTTACACGCACCGACTATAAAACTTATGGTATTTACTATTGATTCCTTTCTTTTATATACCGGGTACTTCAAATTCGCCACTTAGTAATGAATCCACCTGTATTTTTTTTTTTTTTGGTAGTATAAAGCTGATAATTTTGTATTTTATAGTGACTGTATCTTCTATTATTCTCTGGGGCTCTATTGCAGATGTCGCACCCCTTTGTGTATTTATTTTCGAATCTCTCCAAAAGAAGGTTTTGATGGTTTTTCGTACTCGTTTCTCTTCTGACATAATATCGTACCGTCTCTGATGTCATATCCGTTGATCGTTTATATTATAACGTGGGTCGCCATTTTCTTAGATTTGCCTCTCGATTCTAACTGCAGCATATTTCTAAGTTGCAGGCATTCAATACAGGTGTGCGTTTAAATTTTGTTTTTTCTTGTAAGAATTGGAATTGAAAGGTAGGAAATGCTATTGATTGGGCTGTGAAAGAGGGTTTGCTTGCGTCGGTATGTGTGTCCTAAATGTGAAGGAGAAATTGTTTTATTAACTGTGACTTAAAAAATAAAACTTTGCTGCCGGAGGCCTCGAGCTTTGGCTAGGGGTTCCATCGTCGATGCACCCGCCCTGCACTCTTCGATTACTTAATTAGGCAAAATACGGAGAAAAATTAATCAGTTGCCGCAGGCCCCTGCGAGGGCTCCCGCTGTCGATGGACCGCGAAGCACCCTGCACTCCTCGGTTATAAAAATAAGCAAAAAGCTGAAAGAAATCTATTTTGTATTTTTTCTTTCTTTTGGGAGTATAATACTTCTCCTTTGTGGGCACGTACTGATTCAGGAAAAGTACTGGGTCCAAAAAAACGTATGAGAAACATTCCATCATGGCGGACGGTCGTCACGGCCGTTGGCGCCCGTTTTGCCGATGTTGAAGAGAAGTCACTATGGTGTGCGTATTGTGCAATAGCACCGTCATAATTACTAATAAAAAAATTACAACGTATTTAGTGCGTATAAAAACGAAGAAAACACTCATTGGCGTTTCGACCAGTCAGTCGCTGGCCTTCATCAGGAGATTGTAAGTTATTCATCGGGAAACATTGTAAACACGAGACGTGTTGTCATTCTTCGGAACTGTTATTTTAAGAGTTGCTGCAGCCAGTGTTTTGAGGTTCTGTCACTGGTGTGGTTTCCTGTAGTATGGCGGTCCACGCGCGATTGAGAAACGGTATGGATTTATGATTATTTACAATAGAAGATTT
Source organism: Dysdera silvatica (assembly GCA_006491805.2). Lineage (NCBI taxonomy): Eukaryota > Metazoa > Arthropoda > Arachnida > Araneae > Dysderidae > Dysdera > Dysdera silvatica. The sequence goes on from QLNU02015360.1 coordinate 269,888,194, forward strand.
GACGTTGAGATGATATGCCTCCAGAAAATCTAGTTCGGGTGGAGATCTAGGTTGACTTAGCAAAGTAGGTTCGTCGAAGATGAGTTCGTGGTGGTTTTCCCAACAGTGAACAGCGATGGAAGACTTTTGGAAATCGGCGTTTTTTACGTAGTTTTGGTGTTCTTTTAGTCTATGTTTCAAGACATGTTTAGTTTGGCCGATATATGAGCGGTCGCACTGGCAAAATATCTGATAAACTCCCCAACCTTGGGTGATGGGGAAACAACCATTGGTTTTTGAGATTGAAATTTCGTTGAACGGTGAAAATATGACTTGAAATTTAGTGGCGGTGTTTCCCACCTCAAAACTAAGTTTTAGGATTGTTCCCCTCCCCTTCATCCAGCGTTGGAGATTTTTTCAAATATTTTGCCAGTGTGGAAATGCCATTGAGTGTTTTCTTCGTTTTATACACAATAAATGCTTTGTAATTTGTATTTTTATTAATTTTGATTTTGCGTAGTACGTCGATAATCATATTTTCAAGCACCGTTATATTTGTTTTGAAATCTTTAAATAGAATCATAGTTTGGACATTTTTTTCAATGCTTTACAATTACAAGCTTTGCTTTTGAATTACATGACCGAGCTCGGGCCCTAGCCCTGCCGTACTACAGCGATAACGCATTAACCCAGCTTGCCATTATTCCGGGTTCGGCTCCCAGTGGTACCGAAAAGGAACGCTCACCATCAAATTGCTTACTGTAGTCTTGGGGTTGGTTCCCTAGTCCTTAAGGAGTTCAGATTTCTCGGAAGACTGTTAATCCCAGTGCAGCATGACCGTTGCTGCCCTCGCGCCGTGAAACACAAACAAAACGTGAGCTTGAGTCTAGTAAATTTGTTATAGTTTTGAGGTCACCTTAAGCCGTCGGTCCCGCCTCAAATAACTTTGTACAGTACTTGAATGCAAAAGGTAGCTTCACATGTTACTTATCACGAGTATATTGAAACTATTAGCTGTAAAAAGAAAGTTTCTTTTTTTAAGCTAACAGTTGGTAAAAATAAAGTTAGCCGTTAAGAAAAATTTAGTTTTCTAAAAACCTTATCTTGATACCTAATTTTAATGTAACTGTGTAACTCTGTTCACAAGGGTAACTCATCGAGCGTACGTCACTTTGTTTGACGGAATTTCACTTGTTTTCTATTAAAACCATCCACCTTGCTTGGTGCAGTACGACCCTGGCTGTCCTCTCGACATAGAAGTCAATCGATTAAAACTGTATTCCTTTAAAGATAATTGTGTACTTTTTTTAAAAAGCGGAAATTACAAAAGTTTCTATTAAGTTTCGGTGCAATCATAATTACTTGCTTATTTTTCTTTTGTGACTAAACTGCACTTGCGCAGCCGGATGCAAACAAAAAGAGTGAATGCTTTTTCACCTAGCTTGTGGATAGTGTTGACGCCTAGCTAATTTAAAAAATATTATAATTATTATCGTAGTGTTTAAATTTCATTAATTGATTTACAAATAATTAAAGTAACTAAAAATGACCTTTTTTACATTACTAATATGTTGTCGTACAACTTCCGATGTTGCTAGACGTTGAGTTGTATTTTCTAGACATAGCTGTAAGAATGATATCGATTAGGACCGAAATGATTCCCGTAGGATTAACTTTAAATTTGGCCGCTTTAAGTAATAATCGGTACGAGTCAGTCCCCGAATAAAGACTGGACATAACCTATCATGAAAATTAGTGCTCAAGCTAGGGGAAAAATGAACCTTTTATGCAATGGAAAATTAATTATACGAATGTTTCCTGAGATTCATGACAAAGCAATCAACTTTGATATTTTTCCCGACATGAGTAATGCCGGAAGTGTATACTAGTCTACAATTTTTCTTTTATTAAAAAATACGTAGGTACGCATATCCGTTTATTATTTTTTTACGGAGTAGTAATCTTTTCACTACTATTTCATAGTTATGTGTGTGCAGTCAACTAGTATACTAAGACAGTTAAGTACATGTTTAGTTCTGTATTTGCGTTCCCGGATAACCTAATACCGCACTCAATCGAATGATTATTGCTGGAACCGCCATTATTCGTTTAAGCGGGGTTCACGGCATGTACGGACGGCAAAAATACCCCAAGGAGAGGTGACTAATTGCACTAATCACTGCAGCGAAAACTTGCGTTGAATACAAAGATGTGTTTTTAAGAAATTTTCGTATATACATGAAGTTTCTATATAATGTAGTATACATCCCTAGGATTGTAAATATCATTATACACACTTTTTAAGTTTTAAATTTTTATTTACCACTTGATAGTGAAATCTTAACTTTAGCACTTGTATTAGATAGCGCAACTTTTCTAAACCGTGGACCCCCTTCAGAGTTCACTCACCCTCGCAGACCCCCAAGAATTAACTCAAAGTTTAAAGCCCCAAATTTGCATCGCACATATTTATTTCTAGTGTTTCATCACTAATTTTCACCTTTTAATGAAGGAATTTTTCGTTCCCTCATAATTTATTCTTAGCATTAAAGAGTAAATGTTCATGTCCTGGTATTTTTTCGAATCTTTGTGGAACACTGGGAGGGTCTCGCGGACCCCTGATACGGACTCCGCGGACCACAGTTGAAGAACCGCTGTTGTAGATAATTGCAGCACACTAACTTTTTTTTGCTTCTGTCAGCTGCTGCAAAAGTTAGATCCAGGCCTGTAGCCAAGCTGGGGCCAGCAGGGGCGCGGCTCCAGTTGTCCCATGCTTGTACCCCGTCCAGCTATATATATATATATAGAACAATAGAACAGTCCCCGGGTGCCCTGTGCCCAATATGCCCTTTGCCTTGCCCCAGTTGCCCCTTCATCCTGGCTACAGGCCTGAGTTAGATTACATATACATAGAAGTAAATAGGTTTTGTGTGTTCTATCAATTTCTTTCTTTAAAACTCACTTTTTTATATACGATATTACGAAATATTTAACTTATTTTGTGTACAATAATTCAGAAATTTTATACATACTTACTGCGAAGGTTTTGTAATGTGAAATTATTTTCAAATAACCAAATTTCCTTGTCATCCTTGGCGATAAAATAAATCGTCAAGATAATTTTAAAGTTTGCGCACAAAATTCATTAAAAAACATCTAATGCCATACACTAGGGTAGTGTTTCTCAAAGGGTGGTCCGTGATGGCTTATCAAGTGGTCCGCAGGATCGTCACCAAATTTCAGGAAAAAAGTGAACTAGAAATTGCCCGCGTAGTTGAAATTTTAGTTCAGGTGAAATTTAAGTAATTTCTCATATAAACCTTGCGTTTCGTGAATGTATAACAAGTAAAGGGTCGAATCCTCTGAATACGTTCACGTTGTCTACATTGCTTATTATTATTTTATTAAATTACTGATGTCATTTTCATTATAACAACTGACAAAATAAGATCGTAACTCATTCTCTTTATCAAATAGCATTACTCTAAAAATTATTTTGTTTCAGGTGGGTTTGGCAACCAACCCATGTTTTAAGAACATGGTCGGATATTTTCTTTAAAGTAAAAAAAAAAAAAAAACGTATAAAATTTACCACAAAAGCAGTTAAAATTAATTACAAATCATATTTCAAAAGATGAATATATCTCTCCTGCCAGAGTTATTATATACGTATATAAGCTTGTCAATAAATCATATAAAGCCAGGGTTATTTTGGTCATGTCTTTCCTTGGGTGAAGCGTGGAGGGAGGGGAGGATCAGTATGACGGTGACTAAGTAGGGCTTAATATTATTAACCATAGTTGGAAACCTTAATTTCAAGTAATATATTTTTAATGGGGGCAGAATCCCCCTCCGTGGTCTGCGATAAATGAGGTAATGCTTAAAGTTGTCTGTAAGTGACCGAAGTTTGAGAAACACTGTACTAGGGTAATCTAAATTCACTGCGCCGTTCGTTTGTTCGTCAGTTTCACTTTTGTGACAGAATTTTTGTTTATCGCATTCCTATTAATTCTTCAATACCATGAATAGCTTTTGTTCCCTTTCAACAGGTTCCCAACCTGTGGGTTGCGAACAGGTTTCGGGGGTGCCGCTACAACTACTTCTATCTGCAATTATTTTTATAAGGAATGTCATACCAAATGTTTCCAATGCTTTTATATTTCAACATGGCTACACACATTGCAATATTCTACTAATGGTTAACTTCATATCTATATATATATAATATATAATGGCCAGATTATGGCAAGGGCCCGCGAAAGGAGGGGCCCCAAAAAATTTGATAATTTTTTTCTTCTTCAGATTTAAAATCCGAAACAATTCAGAGAAGTCATAGCTGGTATCTAATTACAACTATTACAACCACAGCTTTGAGAATTGGATAATAAAAGAGCAGAGTTTTCAAAAACACAAAATTAGTGCGCCAATGCCACACATTATTCTCTACTTTTACAACTTCAGCTCTGCAAGTTCATTCTTGGACATCCGACATTGACGTGAACGTGGGATTAAAAAGCACATTTTTACCTCCATTTTTAAATGGTAATAAGGGTGCGTACGTTTTTCAGATATATATCCAATACGTTCATCAGAGGGGCCTCAAATGCAAATTGGCCGGGGGGCCCCCAATATTCATAGTCGGCCCTTGTGTGTATATATATACATACATAAATAATGTAATATATATAATTAATATAATTTTCTATTTAATGTGTTTTCTTTACTCTCTTAAAAATGCTTTTATTATGCAAATGTGGCGGTGGCAGACAGAGGGGGTCACGGATCTTTTGGTTACTATAAAAGGGGGTCGCGGCTTTAAAATGGTTGGGAACCACTTCTTTAACGGATGTAGTTTCTCATAATACGGTATCGACAATCTTTTCATTTTTTAATTGTACTTCGTTTTTATGTGTATGTGAGAAAACAGGAATATGCCACAGAATTGCCTTCCTTGGTATGCTCGCATGTCAAGAATTGCAGATCAAAATTACTAGAATTTAAATTTTAATCGGTATTTTTTTTAAGATTTTTTTCTTCTACTTTGTATAAGGACGCGAATTATGATTTTTTTTCTGATACGATGCTTTCAAGAATAGTTGCAGCTGTTTAAATTTTTTCGAATGTTTTTAAGCGCTTTTTAACGGCGACCTTGAAGACATGACCTTCATTCCGGCGGTGTTACGGGTGTATTCAAGTGTCACTAGTTCTCGCATGAAACCTGTTCAAGATGTCTACATGTATATATATATATATTTTTTTTTTCGCCTTAAAAATTAATTGAAACGTTTTTCTTTTTCAACGAGATCTGTCAGTTTCGTTGTCCTTTACTCAAATATTGCTATGTGAAACTTTTTTTTATTTCCAACTTTAATTATTTTTGGTATTTGGGATAGCATGTTGAGAGCAAGAAGTTATAGGTAAAAGAAAAAGTAGCGTGGAGATGTGTGAACGGAGGAAAACTATTTAGATCAGGGTTATCCAACATACGGCCCGCGGGTCGCAATCCGGCCCCCCCAAAAGTATTAATCCGGCCCGCCGACAACTGTTTGGACTAAAAAATAAAACTCCCAAATAATCTTAGTTTTTTCTTCTTCCAGAAATCGAAAAAAAGCCGCATGGGTAACCCCTTCCCAAATTGCAAGTGAACAAATAAACAATCGGAAGAAACTCTGAAGAGAAGCTTTTTGTAATTAGTTTTTTTTTTAAAACGAACTCGCTGAAACTGCTGGCCCGCGAGATCCGTGAAAAATTTGTAAGTGGCCCACTTCACAAAAAGGTTGGACAACCCTGATTTAGATCTTAACCCATTTAGTATATCGCACCGACAGGAATTTACATGCTTGTACCTTAACGTTTTATTATATATCTACAACTTTTATTAATCCTCACTAGCATGACCTTTACAGTCCTTTCCTCAAAACAAATTAATCCTTACAGCTGATACATTTATCCTGAATAAACTATTCCCCGAATAAGAAATGGTCTGTTATATGATAGTCTATGTTTATTTTTCGGCGGTTTTTTATTTCAATGAGTGTTTTTGTCATTTTCTTATTTCATTCAGCGGTTTTTGCCAAATTTTACATTAACGGTTTACTGCAGTCGATAAACCCACATACATACCATTGGGGGGGAAAACAGCTTACTAACTGTTGCGATATTATATTTATATATACAGTGAAACTTCTCAATAGTGGACACTGACGGGGAACGGAAAAGTGTCCGTTACTAGGAAAAAAACACGTACAAATTTTCTGTTCAAATTTAACATTTATGAAGCTTGATTTAATTAACTATAGTAAATATATATAGCAGTACATATTACGTTTATAAATAATACTCACCTTTTACAACGATCTCTCTGTTTAATTATCCATTTCATTTAATTGTACAGCATTACAAATTTATTTTGAAAAGAAAAGTCTGAAATTTTGGTTTGCTTTTTATACATTTTTACAATTTTCCCTTCCACATGAATTCCTAATTCAGATGCGTTTTTTAGACTATCTGGATCATTCTCTTGTAAAAAATACCTTTTTAATTTACTAATGCATTAAATGGCTTCTTTCTTAGACACTATTTTCATAATATTTTCTTCGCTTTCAGCAATTTCTAGCTCCTTATCCAGTTCTGTATTGCAATCAAATTAGGTCATCAACATTAGTGGATTGATTTTCAGTTGATAATTGTTCACCTATTAACGTGTAATCTTCATAAGATTCAAGGAAGATTTTCATAATGTCATCATCAACAGTTTCTGTAGTGGCTTTGTTGGTGATGGAAATTCCTGCTTTTATAAAACAAGCGCCTACAGTTACAGCTGTGATTTTTTACTGAAGAGGAAATCCACAATATTGCGTCTAAGATACTTACAATCAGGGCAGTGCTTACAGTGTTAGCGGCCCTTAAAAATATTTTGACATAACACAACGATAAAAAGATTTACACGGGTTTAGCATTAAGTCCTTCATAAAGCATAAAGTCCTTTCCTGGTCTAAACGCTGTAGGTAAAAATAAAGAACAGATAATGAAGTTAAATTGAAAATAGGGGATAAAAATTAATTAAATAAAATACGAATCATTGTAATTTATTATTACTCCAATTATTATAATTATAGAACAGCTCAGCGAACTGGGTATAAAACATTTTACAATTGCGCGAACTAGTTGCTGAAATTTAGCAACTTACTATTTCGTCCACCCTATCTTAAACCTTCGAAGACGGTATTTTCAATGCTCGTGTGTATGATTAGCATATTTTCTTGCAATATCTTTACGCTATTGAGGGTGTTGCAAATTTATAGCGAGACGAAGTGCGTGTTCCCAATGGTCTGTGTGTGTATTTTATTTTACGCGTTGACCAATATGTAGTTAGAATTTTGCTTGTAGAAAAGTGTTCAGATTTTAATAAATTTATTTCTCTCATTGCGTGATGTAACGAATTTCGACGTATTTGCTGGGGTATGGGATAGTACATTTTCGACACCAAAAAAGTTTTTCCTTATCTATGTATATTTGAAGCAATTAAACGTCAATTGAATCGGTCATTTTGAAAAGGGGTCAACTCAATAGGAAAACAATAAGACATAACCCCTTTTCAAAATAACGAATTCAATTATGCTCCCGCCTTTTTCCCCCTGATTTTGAAACGTTTCGTTTTGGACTATTAAAGAACTGCCCGTGCGATATCATATCTCATGTTATCTCCATTTAAGATTTCATTTAGCCCCCATTATATATTGCAACATGTTCTTAGAAAGTATGTTTGAATGCTAAAACTTTGAGTTGTCTACTTACGTTGTTGCATTGTACGTCGATTGATATTCGAATTAGAAACGAAACTTTTCGTTAAAAAGAATAATTATGCAAAAACGCACCACCACCTTTACGTTTTTTCCCCCTCCCCCCACTGTCTTCGACATAGTACAATTTTGAGTATTTATGTCATCGACTGATGGATATGTCAGATTATGAGTAATTGTCGTACGCATTGAAACTTGCGACAGATGAAATGAAAATAGACCGGAAATTCTATATCTTCGTTAGTTAATAAAATTTGAGATTTTAAAAATGGCGTTTTCTTCGAACTGAACGCGAAAAGGGAGAACCAAGAAAAAACTTTTATTTTATAGAAAAAAAAGAGAAGATTTAATTACTTTAATTTTAAAACTGATTTCTAAAGAAACAGAGAATTCCTTAATAACAATACTTAGACCCTTTCTAATCTAACTTATAACTGTTTTTATCCAGTCGTGTACACATAGCACGTATCGCGTGCACAGCGCATTATATATAAATTTTACTAAAGCTTGTTTTTCCCTATTCATCCCTTCTACGTTTTGCAACGTATCTACTTCATACTGATAGAAGCGTTTTGTTTATTGAGGTTCACGTAAATTTGCAAAGCATGTCTTTCATAAACTCCTGGGTGGGTGGGGGGAATCAAATCCATAAACATATTCGGGTACTACTAATATGTTTTATGTTCCTTTTTATTATGTATAATTGTCGCAAAAACTAAATCCTTGTAAATTTTTTGGAAATGCTTCATGTGGAAGTCGATGAAATATCGATATTTTTATTGGGTATGCTATATTTAAATTTTAATAGCGTCTTCTTTTTTAAAGTTCATGAAATTAACAGATTTTTTTTTATGAATTTATTAACAAACAGCAACTCGGTGAAATTTCTTAGTTTTTATTCATATATATAAAAAATTCACCTATCCGGGTCTTGCAAACTTTTGCAAATTAAGGTTATGCCAAAAATAGAATGTTAGCAATTTTACCCCGGGCAAGATATTTAACGTGAATGCCAAATGTTTGGACAGCTATCTTAAATAACAAATTAAAAGATTAATCATACGACTCCATCACAGTAACGTTGATTTTTTTTTTTTCCCTTAAAGTTTTAAATATTGCATTCTGGGGGGGGAGATAAAAAAAAGTGCACATATGCCCAAATCTTAGTTTAGTTGTTGTGATATAATTTTTTTAGAAAATATCAGTAATGAGTAATAGAAATTTTAAGTTCTTTTCAGTAATACGAAAAATCATCTAAATTTTCGCTAAAAAGTCAAACTTATTTAATAACAGTGTTTATATGTGCACATACACACACACACGCACATCAGGTGGTTATAATTAAAGTTCCCCTGTTTAGAGCTCCCTATAGCCCGAACTAAGAAGCGAAATGACGTCAAATTTGGTATACATACTGTACAAGGAATGGGAGAAGGATTCCGCGAAAAAATAATTTGTGTAGTTCGAAAAATTGCCGACAGGCGAAAATGTGACCCCTTCAAAATAGGAAATACACGTGGAAAAAACACGAAAAATTAACTGAGACAAATCTAAAGTTAAGTTTTCATTTTTTTTTAAACTAACTTGTTCCAAAAAGTGAAAGAAACTTGCGTAAATTGCTATGGGAAATAGTTTTAAAAGTCTTTCAACGTTCATTCACGTTGTCGCCGACATCGAAGTTTAAACATTAACATTATTGCCGTTGTTTTGGGCTGAACATCAACATGATTTTTGTTGTTTTGGGACAGAAAGTGCGTTCGATATTACAGCATGCAACGTCTCTGAAGAAATATTCTGCACATGCTGCATTATGTTGTCCTTTAAAACAGCTAGGTTAGGGACATTTCTTCGATAAACATTTTTTGATGTGGAGTTAAGACCAGGTGATCTTGGTGGCCATGTTATAGGGAAGCAACGACGAATCCCTCTTTCATCAGGGAAATGTCGGCGGTACAGCTACTATACTGGTCGTGCAACATGAGGTGAAACTTCATCTTACAAGAAAATTCTCACACCCAATCATCCACTTTCCTGCAGTTGCGGAATTTGAAAGATACATAGCATGTAAAGATAGCTTTGTGCTGTAACAGAACAGAATACTCTGCCTGTCGGCTGTAATTCCTTAAAGTATGGATCAAGGATGAAATTTGGCGAGAACTCACACCATACAGCAATTTTCGGCAAATGCTGGTGAATTCGCTGAATAATGATTGAGGGAGGCTTCTGAAGCCCACATTTGGCAGTTTTGGGTATTGATTGTTCCATCAGATGAAAATGGTAATCTCCTTAAAGGATGTTCCATGGCAAGGCACTGTCTCCATTTCCGTTTTTTTATTTTTTTTTATTTTAAAATAAAGTAAAATTTTAGAGGCATTCCAATTTCTTTCAGTTCTTGCAACGAGGAAACTTACAAAAAATGAACATATAATTTTAGAGTTGTGTTGGTAATTTTTCGTGTTTTTTCCAAGTATTTCCTATTTCAGATCGTCGCATTTTCCCGTATCGGAAAATGTTGCAACTATTTTTTTTTTCTTTCCCGGAATCCTTTTCATCCCCTGAATAGTATGCGTGCGTATGACATGTGGCGTCATTCGGTTTTAGTTCGGGCAATAGAAAGCTTTAAACAGGGAAATTTAAATATAACTGCTCGGTATATACAGATATACTACAAAAATACGAACCTTGTTTCTAGGTTCCTTTTTATGAGAAATTTCGAACGATGCTTTAAAAGAATTGGCAGTAGGGATGTGTTCGCTAAATAATTTTCCAGTTTCTTATTCACACCATTTGCAAAACTGCCAGTAGTGAACTTCAGAAAACGGGATGGCGAACTCCAATCCGTCTTAAGGAAATTGTATTGAAAAGTGGAATTAACAAATAATGTTTTAACGTGTTTTACTATAAAGTTTTCACTTTCAGTGAATTTGTTTTAAAAACTTATATATGCGTTTAAATTTTGCATAAAAATTTCATTATATATCGGCAAAAGTGGACGTTTTAAACCACGATAGCTGCTATTTGACTTCCGATATTCGGTATGATCCTCGAAATTTCGATGTTTGTCTTTGTGTCGATATGTCCGTAAGAGGCCGCTGAGCGCCATGTCTCGAATCGAACCTGTGCTTTATTCCTTTCCGCCTGTCGCAGGCCTTAGCCTATCAGTTGTTGTAATTCACATTCACCAAAAGCATTTTCAAGCTATCGATTTTGCTAAGCTAGCTCGCTAGCTGGGTTGGACGCCCAATTCACGTTTTGACGATGTTATGTATATTAGGGGGTGGCTTTGAAGAGGAGGCAAAATGGCCGACACTAAATATCGACTCTAACCGGTATGCTGTCGTTTAAATTTAGCGTTCTCTCCAATTTGGTTTTTCATACAGTGGTTTATTTTCGGTTAGCATCTGGCGCTTGGTAGCCGATTTTTAGCTTTATTTAATGCAGAATATCTAGGACCGTGCCGAAAACTTTTTGCACCTGAGGCGAAGGTTCAAGCACCGTTCCTCGGAAAAAAAAAAATTACGGGCGCAAAATCGTTAATTAATCGTTAAAATAGCTCTAGTTTGAGCTACTAATACGTGGGTGTCAAATTTATTTGTAAAATCGTTAATCTTATCAAAATTTGTTACTACGAATAGTTCTCTCGATTGATAAAATGCCAATATTCGATAATCTTTCTTGGTCTAATGTCGTGGATAATTTTTAATGAACTTGAGCTTACTAAAGCTTCGTTCACAAGATGTTCGTAAATAATTCTAAGAGTTCATAATCATGAATAATTTTTGACGATTTCATGTTAGAAGCTTTAACCAAATTCGGCAACATAGCTGTAGCCTGTATTTTAAAACTTACAATCTCAGCTGCATTCTCTACGCTGTATTTCAAAGCAAGATCAGCAACTGCTTTTTCCAATTCAACGACAATCATTGATGAAATTTTTGCACCAGAAAGAAAATCAGAAAGTGTGGAAAAGAGACTTGATACGTTTTTATGTGAAAAGATGAGCGATGCATTGCGCAATAAAATACAGTCGAGTCTCTATTTAACGAAGTGCCATCGTTCCTCTGAAAAACTTCGTTATAAGGAAAATTCGTTAAATAGAAATTAACATAAATGATGAAACTTAATTTCGATAAAATGAAAAAAGCTAAATTTGGACAGTAAAAACTAAGTTCAGTAGACTCTTCTTTTCTTACGAATTTAAATATTTTTTGTATACAAGTACGTACAAATTAATAACAAAAGTAAAGACTGAGGATTACTTTATATCTGTATGATCCTCATACAACATATTTGAAACAGAGAAATAATCACTAATTTTGCTTTGTACAGGTTTCTTATAAAAAACGTTTTGTTCATAGAAATTCTCACACTTTTGTAAATATCGGAACACGTCATCTATAACATTTTCTTCAACAATGCAACACGTATATGCGAGAAGCAAATTTCGTGGCTTAGCCACACCTGCAGAGTGATACATCCCCGCTGCTTCGAAGTTCCCAGTTTAGAACAATAGAATTATTTATCACAACTGACCCTATGTCTACTATACAGAAGGCTACCTCACCTCCGTCTTTTTGCTTAAAATCCTCAACTACCCCTTCTACCTAACCATCCCGCTGAAAAATTGTAAAAGGTAAATTAAAAAAAAAATCAAATTCTTTATAAAAAGAACTTCGTTATATAGAAATTGTTTTTCGTAATATGGAGACAAATTTACATGTTAGTGCCATTCAAAGTCAAGGTTCCGCCGAAAATTTCATTAAATAGAAAACTTTGTTAAATGGAAGTTCGTTATATGGAGACTCTACTGTATTTAAAAACGAAATACCCACAAACGCAGTTTAGTGTGAGTTGGAGCGACATTTTACAATTGTTTCGATGGAAAACAATGTGTATTTCTTTTGTAAAGACTTGATACTCTTGTCCTGATTGTAACGTTGAAATTTGCATTTCATGTGCGTGTTCTGAAACATACCAAACACAAAGAAATGATTAAAACCATCAACGTTTATAATAACCATAGTTCTCGATATATGATCTTTAGTAATTTTGAAGTCAATAAGAGCTAAATTGCTTCCTTATCTTTACAGTTATCAGTATATCGAAAAATCTACGTTTAGAAGCTAAATCCCTGTGTGTCGGTACAACTGTGCAATTTAATCTCTATGTATAACAGCTGATATTTTGTTCTTACGTTAGGAAGTCTGTTATCTTTTGAATTACGAAAATAATTACTTTTTGTAATTTTCACACACACACATGTATAACTTTTGTTTCATGGTACGTGTCTCATTAAAATCGGTTGACAGAGATATATTTAATAATGAATAAATATTTTTTTTAGCTAATTCATATAGTTGCACTAATCAATGCAGGCAATTGCCGGCTTGACAAGTCCCCAACTCCTCCACCGGTGCTTCACAAACTTGGATAAGATCGCGAGCGGAATAATAATAATATTATAATAATAAAAAGGGCAAAATAGGCCCAACACAATACATAAATGTCAATAAGTAAATATGACAAAACCCGAGTAAATAGTAATGTCACAATAAGGTTAAAATGCAAAAAATATTAAAATGAAATATAAATACGACTGGCAGATGAAAATACAAAAACCAGAAATTTAAAATTGTGGTGAACAACGAAGATCCACAGTAATGTTAAATGCAAAAGCCTTAAAATAACAAAATAAAAATGCAACGACTGACAGATAAAAATATAAAACACAGAAATTTAAAATTATGGGGAACAACAAAATAAACGTTCAAAGTATAAACCAAACATAGCGGCCATCTCGGTCTCATGGCGCTGTAGTTTATATTAAAACAAAATATCGATAATCCAAGCTATCCCAACAGCCAATAGTAATAAGCAGCCTGACCAGTATTCTCGGCCGCAGTCCATGAAGGAAGACAGCCATTTTACCACATTAAATAAACTTGAGAGAGAGCCAGTGAATGTAAACCCTATAAAACATCATCTCCCTGTCAAAATATGATTTCATAGCCCCCCCCCCCCCGGTAAACAAATTTAATTTCATGAAAAATTCTCGATTACGCCCATGATACTATTGCAGCGTTATTGCCATTATAAAATTTAAAAAATGCCAGCAAAATATTTTCAGTTCAATTTTTTCTTTAGAATCGCGGGGGAGGGTGGGGTACGATCTTATATTCAAAATCCAAAGTTTTTTATCTTGAAATGATGAAAAATACTGGATACCGTCGTTTTCTGTCCGATTTTGGAATATTACAAAATTATCGACTATAAAAGAAAAAATGTGTAGCTGCGTGCACGGACGCGTTTTTTCCCCAACACTGCTATGTCCCGTCACACAGATTCCCAAAAAGAAATATTAAGAGTATATGCACATTTATAAATACATTTTAAACATAATGCAATTTTAGAGTTTACAAAAATGTTACTTAAAAGATAAGCAGAAATCAGCATTATAGTATATAACCATAAGCGGTTTTCGTTCCAATGATGGTTAGTTAAGAAGGGTACGAATAAAAGAAAAGGACGGGCAGTGCTAACGTTAACCGATAGTAGAATTGCATTTGTGTGCCGGCGAATTGAATTAAACTGTGGAAGGTAAAGACAAAAGAGCCCACGGCTCATATAATTTCGGACGCATCTCGCGAGAAAGACGGAAGCATCTTGTACGGATGCTGTTGCTAGTAAACAATTGGTTGTTGATTTCGGCGACCTGATTTTGAAATACCGCAAGTGAAGAAAGGATCTTATATAGGCGGTCGCCATTGGAGTCAAACAACGGTGGTCTGTCTACAGACTGTTTGGACCCGATATAACTCGGTGGATATTACTATGTTTAATTTATTTTGTGCCTTGTCCCTGTGCGGTGTGTATTGCGTATACACTAGCGAATTAATATATTTCAAGTGCTACTTTTTTTAAACTCTGTGCAGAACAAAAAGAAAGTAAAGCTTGATAATTGGGGACCTTAGGGCAAACAATATATCTCTTCTACATTCTTCTCACCGTGTGCACGTTCTCACCTTGTTTAGTGCAGAATGACCCGTGCTCAGGGCTGTCCTCAAAAGGGTACGCGCCGCGTACTCTCAAGGTCTCACGGAAACTTTTGTATTTGCTGGTTTTTGGGGCAACTTTCAACGAACTTCAGTCTTTTTTTTTTTCCCCTAGTCATTTACAAACTTGAAGGGAAACAAATGAGGAAAAACATCCTGAACCCCCCAAGCCTCAAAATAATATCCTGCGTACGGCTAGGTGAGGAATGAAAAACTGATGAAAGTGGTAACTGCCACCTTGGGCTTGGATAGACGATAGACGACCAGTCAAATGCCAGTCAGCGCGGCGCAATGACGTCACAAGTCCAGTAACCCCGCAATTTCAATACTCTTTAAGACAGCACCGCATAATTTTAGTAATTTTTTTCAGAACACCTTCCTCGTGTTGTCTTTGTGCCATAAAAATACAACCAACCTACATTCTTCTCCCAGAGCCCTGCAAGGCAGAAGAAATCGTTAGTAAATAAAAACCATACGCGCCCCCAATTTTAGTTAGCCCTGCAAATTCTTATGCGAAAATGTGTGCCCTGGTGAAATCGGATTTCTAATCCATGAGGGGTGGGTCCCTAGGCATTGACAATTTTTGCTGTACGGTATATACAAGGGATGTCTGAAGTTACGCTCTTCTTTGCTAGTCATGTGAAAAGGAGTCGTTCTCAGGTGGGATGGTCCTTGTTAAAATCCAATTTAAAAATTTTGTCATCTGCCCTCTTGAAGCTAAATATACCAACATTAGTCCTTGGCATATGCGTTATTTATTATCCAGCGAAACATAGCTTTAGAAGGCAATGATCCGATAATCTAAATATTTTAATAAGTTGAGCAAGTGTTTGCTAGATGTTTTCTATTACATTTTTCTTAGTTCAAAAAGACGTAAGTAGAATTGGATGCAACCGAAATTTTTAAACGTCTCCTTTAATATTCCCCCCCCGCCCCCAATTTTTTTAGTGTAAATTGTGGACTAGTCGTTGGTCCGCAATTTTTCTAACAACCCCTGGGTACAACGGTTTGTTTGAGACCCCGTCCTCACTCCACATTTTTTTTCAATAGTGCAGAAAAGATTAAAGTTGGGGGGGGTCAGGATCTGGTTTTTATTTCTACGCTTTGCATCATCTGCAACGGGAATGTGTTATGCAATCGCGAAAAGAATCACTCCAGCCGCCTTTGCAATTAGCACACATGGTCAACTAATCGTAGAATAGCGTTAATTCCTTCACCCCCCCCCAAAACCCCTTGTAGCTTTACATACAAAAGGTTAAACACTGGAAAAAGATCACAGAAGCTTTCGGAAGCATCAGCAGCCAGTCCTTCATCAGGAATAATGACTCAGGAGTAATCATTACTCCTGGTGAAGGACTGCTACTGACGCGTTTGAAAGCTTGGGTGATCTTTTTCGTTCCTATTTTACCAGTGTTTAACCTTTTGTATGTAAATTTCCTCCCTGGTACCCTGTATTTTATTTTTATAGGAACTAGTAGAATTCCGTCGATCCGCCTTATTTATCTAAAAAGAGTATGTGAGTAGAGTATGCTGAGTATGTGAGGGAATTCATTTATAAATTACCTTGCTTGCATTATTATAAGATAACGATATTTTTCTGATTGAATTAATTTATTGGCGAATTTTTCCCCCTGATGTTGTGGGGTAGGGGAAGCTGTTTTATGAAGATTTTCAGAATTTTAATTTACGATAAAGTGGGGGTGTTCCTGGGTAGACAGATTAAAAAAAGAAAAGAAGTCCACCTTTTTAAAATTCAGCGCCCCGGCACTTCCAGAACGTGCCCATTTATGAATTCGACCACAGATATATTAGATTGAATATTGGCTGCCATTTGCCATGAGGACTGCGGAGCATCCATTAGCGGGTCAACCAACGCTTGTATACAATTGTGTAGCATTATAAAACTAGATATATATATATTATATCTGCATGAAACTGATAATTCGCGCATTCTGTCATCACCCGTATGGTGTTACATTCTCAAAAATTGAAAACGTAAAATAAGGTATGCAGTGGCGGAAAAAGTATTTGAACAATGCTATATTTCACAATAACTTTATTGTGAGTAAATGAAATTTAACGAAAGTTCGACAAAACATATATTTCATATTAGCTAATACAATAAATAAAAAATAGTGGTCACACATTTAATGGCCACATAGAAATACCAAAATACACATTTTTTTACGGAGGGAAAAAGTATTTGAACATAATTTTATAACTCAAAATTATACCAAAAATTATCATAACACAATTTAATACTTTGTAAAAATATCATTATTATTATTTGTAACAGCTTATAGCCTTCTTGGCATTGATTCTATTAACTTTTTTGTTAGATCTGATGAGAGATTTTCCCATGTTTCCAAAAGAATGTTTTTGGATTCATTTTTATTTGAAAACTTGTGTTTTCTTAGTTCTTGGTCCAAAACATACAAGTTTTCAATTGGTTTAAGGTTCGGGGATTGAGGAGGTGTATTTAGTCTACGGGGAACTTTATATAACAAATATTCTTTTGTAACTCTGGTCGTGTGTTTCGGGTCGTTGTCTTGTTGGAACAAGAAGTTATCCTTTATGCCCAACTTTGATGCACTTGGAGATAAGTTATCTCCCAATATGTCCACATAGTTTTGGGCATTCAAAATTCCATCAATTACAATTAAATTGCTAGTTCTGCTCCAGGCCATACAACCCCAAACCATAATGCTATCGCCGCCGTGTTTCACAGTTGGGATAACATTTTGAGGACATAAGGCCTTGTTTTTCCTCCAAACAGTCTTGTTGCCATCAGATCCAAATAAACAGAATTTACTTTCATCACTGAATAATAAAGTTTTCCAAAAGTCTAAAGGTTTATCTACAAGTTCTTTTGCAAATTGAAGCCTTTTCTTTCTATTGTTTTCACTAACATAAGCCCTTTTCCTTGCGCTTCTGCCTTTATAACCTAATCTGTGTAAGTCATTTCGTACAGTTCGAGATATAACACGAATATCTGAACATGACGCAATATCATCTGATATTTCTACACTACTTATAAAAGGATTTTTTAAACTAACCTTCCAATTTTCCTGCAAACTCTTGGTTCAATAGCTTTGAGTCGACCCATTCTCTTCTGATTTTCGATTTCACCAGTTGATGTGAATTTTTGCATGACATAATAAACGGTGACATATTTAATTTTGAAGTACTATTTTACGGAAAATGCAACCAGTTTTCCTTGAATTAAAATTTTATCACGCGTAACTAGAGATAACTCGCTTTTCTTTCCAGACATTTTTTAAACGTCCAGTTTGCGACTGAAAGTGAAGTACTCACTGTAAATGAATAATTAAACTAAACGCAAATTCCATTTTTTCTTCTTCTCCTCTGTCAGAATTCCTCGTAACAGCGTTTGTCATTTGTTGTTCAAATACATTTTTCCCATTGAAAATTTGCATATTTTGAATTTAACACATTGCTTCTAAGTGCATGACCACACTGATTGACATATTATACTAGCAAATGTATAATATGTGTTTTGTTAAAATTTCGTTAAATTTCATTTACTCACAATAAAGTTATTGTGAAATAAAGCATTGTTCAAATACTTTTT